>CM057817.1:89683781-90331006 GCA_030067965.1 Latrodectus elegans | reverse complement strand
TCAAAAACATTATTATAGAAATAATTAATGTGATTTCTATAACTATATATAATATTTTTGAAAAGTTATTAAAAATGAAAAATTTGGCAACTTCCATAATGTAAAACATAACCTAAAAATCTTTGGTATTTAGGTTTTGTTTGTTATTCTTAGATTTTGATTAATCATATTACATTGTTCTCTTTAATATGGCAAATATAAAGCAGTTAATCATGTATCTTATACCATTAATTTTCTTCATAAATGTTTAAGTAAACATAGTTGCTAACAGTTTGGAGATTAGTATACATTTGATTTTGATCATTGTTATAAGATGTCACATTTCAACTTTATTCAATTCATTATTACATGATCTTATGTCACATAAATTTTTAAATTCTGAAATCAAGAGTATTTTTATTTAAAAACTCTTTAATTTCTTTTATGTAGTATCCTTGAAATTTTTTATGTCTGATGATTCATCAGCTTTAAAAGGGAGCATTAAAAATTATGTGGCCAAAAAGTGACAATTGCTTTGCCATTTCCATGTAGCTCAAGCAGAGATGGTATGTTGGATATTTTCTCAGAGTTAAGATAGCTTCCGAAAGAAGAAGGAAGCAAACGTCTTATGAAACTTTTCAATCTGTAAGTTTGTATTTCATGTATGCTCTTTTGGCAACTCTTGTATAATTAAATGTAATTTTCAAAGTACCATATTTTTCTTACACATATAATCTGGCTAACTATTTATACATAGTAGAAATATACTGTTGATAATGTGAGACAAATAAAATAAATATTATAGATTCATTGATATTTAAATGAAAAGACTTTAAATATTTCGAATAGCGCATTGTTGTTCTTGGATTTATTTTTCCTTTCATATTGCATTTCTCCATAACTTAAATTAGTGCATGTTTATCACCATTGTCACTTGCAAAGAAATCTGCAAAATAAACATCATCAATACTTCAGCACAATGTCCTGATGAGGTTATTTCCATCTAGCAATTCCAATCATTTGAAACTGTACTGAAAATTTTGTTATGTTTGGCATGTTTAAAAAAACCACATTTCTTAGACAAATGAGTTCTAAATTTGATAATAAACATTACTTGTTAGTTCACTGATTAAAATCGTTAAAAATGGCACAATAAGCAAATTTTAACTCTTAAGCACATAAACACTGACAAATTTGTCAACATAAGTAATGTTCATTACTAAAAATTCTTTGTTTGTAAAGGCCAATAACAGAATTTGTGAACTCAAATCAAAAATTTTTGTGTCATCATACATTTGTGGCCAATAAACCACAGTTTAAAGTACAGCTGAAATTAGGAGAGGAAAATTTTCTCTATTTAATTGGTTAGAGAAAAGTAGTTGAAAACATATATTCCACTAGAAGAAAGATTTATTATTGAAAAATATAAAAATAATTCATTTCACTTAAATATGAGGATGTATGAATGTTTTCAGGGCAAAACTGCTCAGATAAAGACATAATGTGTATAAACGAATTCAAGTTCCTTTGTTCTAGAAAGAATTCCAATAAATAGAATTTTTTCGTACCAGAAAGAGATTCCAATTACGTTCAAGAATGAATTTTTTTTATAATATTCTCAATATATAAGTGTGTGTAAATAAACAAAAGCACACACAAACAAATAAAAAGGACAAAACTAAGGAAAGCTGCAAAATAAAAAGTAAATTATGATTTTTCAGTGCCATTTGTTATCCATTTTATTAAACATTAATGGCATTTTCAAAATTTCAATGCAAGTTTTTCTGTTAGAAAATATTTTTATAATCACAAGTTTTTTGTTAGAAAATATTTTTATCATATTATCTACAGCAGTGTATAATATGCATAGTGAAATTTCAAACTTTTTAACAGATAATTTGCAGGTTATATACAGGAAGATATTTATATTTTTATGTGCTTACTTTGAATACTAAGTTAAAAGCATTATTATCATTAAAGTTAATTATCAGAAATTCAAGGTATTTACTGTAAAGCAGGTAGTTTTTAATTTTGCTTAAGCTTAAACTGTACTGTTCCATTGTACTTGGAAATTTTAATGTTGCTTTATATAAAATTATTGCAATATCTCTATAGTCTCATGTATATTTTCTTTTTTAGGTGATGTATGCAAATGAAGAAAATATACTTGCCACAGCCTTTAAAGATGTCAGAATGAAGTTTTTAAGTATCCAGCTTTTGTCCAAAGATTTATTTCATTTTATGAAAGGAAGGTTGAATGGCTGTTATTAGAGCGCAAGTCACTATTAACTAGGCAAAATAATACAAACAATTTTGCAGAAGCAACAATTAGAATTCTTAAAGATGTTGTTCTAAATAGAACTAAAGCTTTTAATGTAGTTGCACTTTGCGATTTCTGCATTAATATTTGGGAAACATATTTAATAAAAAAATTGTTAGAGTGTGCCCATTCAAGGCGAAGAGAAATCAATGTCTTGTATGAAAATATTACTAAACGTGCAAGTGTTATATCTGATTCTGATGTATCTGAAACAGAACCTAATATTTTTGTCTTCAAAAGTAAAACTAAAGATTTGTATTATACAGTTAATACTGACTTAGGCACTTGCACTTGTCCTTCTGGAGAATCTGGGGCATTTTGTAAGCACCAGTGTTTTTATTGAAAAATAAGAAACTCTGCCCAATTCTCCACCAGTTACTCCAGAAGAAAAATACTGTTTGGCAGTATTGGCTGTTGGGAAAAATTGTCCACCTCCATCATTTTTTTCAAATTTCACTGAGAATTCAGAAATTAATATCCAGTTACCTTTTGAAAATAGCAATGCACAAGACAATACTTCAAATCCTACACCAGCTAATCCTCAGAATTTGCCATCAACTCAGCAAATACTAGAGGTAAAAGATGAATTAAATAGAATAACTCGTATGATTGACAGTGAATGTTCAAGTAACTCTGTTACCAATTTTTTAAATGTTATGAAGAAAATAAAATGTGCATAAATAAAATTAATTTAAAAGCTTAATTTTAGTGTCATCTTTAAGAGTAAGGAGTAAAAGAATTAATGTTCAATCAACAGCAATAGCCAGGTGTAGGTTAGGGATTACAAAATCCTCTAAAAGAATACCACCTGGCCATCCTAAAGGAGATAAAAAGAAGAAACGAAGAAGGAATCTTAGCCAGAATGTCAATATTAATTTGCCGAATGCTAAGTCTCATTAGTTTGCTATGCAAGAAAATTTAATTTGTATTTTTTTCATTCATTTTTCACTTTAAATAAAAAAAATTTGTAAATGTCAATATTTGCTTGCTATATTTTGTTTTGCATATTAACATGTTAAACGTGGAAATTTTATCATGAAATTTTCTAAAGTTTTAGCAATTATACATTTAAAACATTTTGAATTTGTATTAGACACTTTTCACATAACATACAAAACTATTTAATTCTTAAGAATTTGTTCAATGTAAATAATTGCAACAAAGTATAGTTTTTTTATTGAATTGTTTGCCACTAAGTCCACAATTTAGAAGCAGGCTGTTAATAAACACTCATTTTGCGATATTACCAATGGTAAAAATGTATATTATACTTGTTTTACTCTGATTTAAATATCTCCGTAATTATTTTTAAAAATATCAACACAAGTTTATAAGATATTTATGAAAAATATTTGTCATGATCAACTTAATGCTAAATATCTAATTTTTAGTATAAGAAAATGTTTTGAAAATAATGTATAACTTTCCTACTGAAAATATTTTGTCACTGAAACTATTTTGCAAAAATTTTAAATGCTGTAAATTTTCTCTCCTTGTTTTAAGTCAAGCTAATTTTGCCACAATCAATTTTGTTGTAGAACTTACAGAGATGCCGCTTGTTATGATTTTTCCGTAATTAGTATGAATTTTTACTCTTCGCTTCACGATGATCTTAACAAAATTATGGAAAATAGATTTCTCTCTCAATCTCTAATAATAATCCTTTTTTGTCACATGTACGATTATATTATTATTATTGTATTAGAGTGATTAAAATTTGTGAAGGTTACAAATAAATTACTAATTTAGTGTTGAAACTGGATTAAGAAAAATATGTCTGATATATTAAAAAGTAGAAATGCTAGCGTACAGGTAATCATCGACTAAAAGTTGATTTAAACATCTCGCACTTTCCTTTGCATAAGTCTTAGTCATTTCAGACTCAAAATTGTGTTAACAGAAAATTTTCTCAAACAGAAATTAGTATGGCTAAGAAAGCTATAACACAAAATTTGTGATTGTCATTTATTTCTATTTATCGTGTCATTTATTTATTCTCAGTTAACAGATCAGTATGCTATGTTAGTTTTAAATAAAAAGAATTTTTTTCTTGTAATTATATAATTCTGCTTTAAGGATCTCTGAGGTAATTAATTTAAATTGAAAAGAATGGTTAATGCATCAAAATGTTCAGAAATAGTCTCCGCTACAAGATTCACTTTGGTTCGAGAAATCTCTAGGCTTTGAAATGTTATAATCAGCTCCCTTTTAAGAATTCAAAATTTGAAGTCTTTTGGTCTGATATTAGAAATCTGAGTACAGCTACGACACCAACAATGTTATATTAAATATTAATACTTAAAAATATTCATTTATTATTTCTTTTAGATTTATTATGATTAGATCATTTTACTTTATTTTTTAGCATAGATTACCTTAAATTTTATGTACATAAGTGTATTCATAATGTAAACCACGTGTTACTGAAAAAGTTACTGAAATTTTTTGAAATGGTTACTGAAAATATGTCCGATTAGTACTGATTGTGATGCTCTGAGGTTGGCATCTCTGAACTTACATCTTATTTGATGCAATATCTTCAACATTAAACATTTGCATTTGATAATCCTTTGAAGGGGCTCCTCTTCATTCAAATATATTTTTAATTCTTAATATGAGGTATACTTTTTCGTTAGCCTGTTCTGATTGTTTAACCTGCATTGTTATTAATGGCTAATTTAGAATTTTTTTGCTAATTGATATAAGTAGATTAAGACTTTCTAAATTAGCTAATTATTTAAATACATTCATTTACTGTGATTAATTTTATGAGAAATGTATACGATTTTTGGGTCTGATTTTTTCAACAAGAATATTTAGTCAAAATATCCTCAAATATATAGTTTGATTTCATTAATTGAAAACTTTTAGATTATATTTAGAGGCTTGGAATCAAAATATAATTCACATCACTACTTAAAATGACATAATTTTTTATAAGTTTACCCCTTGAATTAAATTTAACTTTGAGAAATAACTTCATCATTTTCTATTAATTTCAATAAGGAATATTAAAATATGAGTTATATTTAACAAATATGTGCTGCATAAAGGAAATTTATCAGAATTTAATATTCAAATCAATATTTTAAAATTTATTACAAAATATAATTTATTTAATATTATCATATAAGCATGCCATAATCAACTGATTCTTATTTAATTGTAAAAAATACATTGTTTAAATTCTAATAAGAGTATTAGAGTAAGCTAAACAAATTTCAATAAAAAAAAATACTTATTGCAATAATATACGATATTTCTGCCAAAGAGAATGCATTTTCTTTTTAGCGTTACAAAATTACAAGTTAAGAAATTAGTGTTACAGGAATGAATACTTTTTATAAATAACAGAAGAATTTGTACTATATTTCACATTTTAATAAGCATAACTAGTAAATAAAAATTATATCTCATCAGTAAAGATTCTGAATACAATTCTGGTTCAAATTATATAAGGAAATTCTTCTAATTTCTGTAATCAATGAATAAAAATAATTCTTTTAAAATCAAAGTATTTAATAAGTCAAATTTAGATTACGAAAATTAACATATTTCATAATCAGAAATGTCATACATTTCCAGAAAATAAAAGCTTCCATGTTTATTTTTATAATGTTTACATTTATATATTTATTTTGATAATCAACTAAATATTAAAATAACATCGAATCACTCGCTGCAATTTAAACTAAATATTCTATTTAAAGCTTTATTTATTTCCTACATTTCATGTGACGATTAATCCTAAGCAAAAAAATTAAACATAAGGTTTGACTGCCTTTTTAATTTTCAAATCCTGGCATGCATGCACATTTTCATTTCACATATTGTAATAGAATCACGCAATCAAACAATTCATTTAAAGTAATGTAAGTTTGATGTACTGTTAATATCTGTATTTCATCTCTTAATGTTTTTTCTCTATTGTGTAGCTTATGATTGGCTTAGAGGAAAGCAAGTTTGCCAGATTTCCTTCCCTATCATTGGCGCAAGTGCCTGAATTTTTAGGCTTTGTCGCCAAGGTGCTGAATCTTCGAGGGTTTCAAAAGATGCGACCAGGTTATGGTCACTGTACATCTTAAATATTGAATTTATATTACATTTGTTGGGGAAGTTTTTCATAATAAAAAAAATCCAGGACAGATGCAGTTGCTCTGACGTGGCCTCCGATTCTAGTGGGTTGTTGGAGGGCTTCGATTCTATAAAGTTATTTTGATCTGTGAAATTTTTTTAAAGTTAGGCCAAAAGTATTAGCTCTATTGCAATTCCAGATGGTGTGGTATTACTTAAAGTCTCCGCCTATGATAGTTGAATTACTCATATTTATTAATATGTTTAGGTCGTGGGTGGGAAGGAGTTCCTTACAGGAAATTTACAATATATTTTGGGGGGGTATGTACACCAGAGGCTAAATTAAACGATGCCATATCGCTATAATTAATTTTCATTATTGTTACTTCTGTAACGTTTAGTTCTGGTGTGTTAATTTTATTGTGGGATATTATTTTTAATAATTACAGCAAAAACGTTCTCTGTCATCTCTGTTTACTCTGACATCTCAATGGGTGGTATAGTTTTATAATGAATTTCTGGTAGTTTCTAAGGCTAGTCTTCTGAATGAGGAGTACATCAGAGTATTCATCGATAAATATCTTGTTTTGTCTATTTTTGCGAGAATTCCATTCGCATTCCATGTACATATGGAGAAACAAATACGTGAGCTACTCATTTTGGTGTGTTATTTCTATCTACTAGGCCTGACGGCTCCGAAAAATTTACAGCAAAGCTCACTGACATTATTTGTATTTTTAATTTTAGGCAATGCTTTGGAAATAAATATCTAACTGTTGTAGGAAGGCTCTATTTTCCGAAATGTTTTTTAAAGTGCTTACATATGGCCGCTAAGTCGTTGCCTCTGAAACGATCGGCTGCGTTCTTTACTTTCCGTACTCCTGGGGTTGGCGAGGGGGTAGAAAACTAGAGCGAAAATTAAAATATTCCGAAGGAACTGTGTTTTTATGTTGTTTAAAAATTCTTCGCAATCAATTACTATAACATTTTTTAATTAATATTGATATTGTTTCCACGAGGAATATTAAAAAATTAATAGCAACTATATGTAAAAACTTATTTAAGTATAACTTTGAATGAAAATATTCTATTAATTCTAGTCAATGAAATTTTATTCAATATTGATATTAATTTTCCTTGGTGTAATTTCCATAGAAATATATATCTGTGGTGATTATATATTAATGTGCTAAATCTAATAATCAAATTGCTTTAAAAAGTAATTTTTTTAAGAATTATTAAAAGTTTGAAGTTTTCTTTTTTTAAATAGAGCAGTAATCACTATAGAGTCATTAATTTTTTTGCAATAATTTTTAAGGAATACATTTATGCATGATTTGACAATGAATTATTTTATTTCTTCAGCAACATGTCCATTTTCACATTTTTCAAAAGGAAGGTAAATTTCAGATTCATTTAGAATCCTTCTAATTATTGAAAATGCATATGCTCTATGATTAGAACATTTAAGGAATTCCTTTTCAATTTCAGTAGATAACAGTTTACTCATAACAAAATAACAATAAATTATTATAGTTACAACATGATCAGAAGGGTATTTTAATCCACCTCTGTCCATATTTTTTTATAAGAATAGAAAAATTTGTCATCTCTTCAGCATTAACAATAGAATCATTTAAAACCAGATAATTCTTACAATGAAGACATTTAAAATGTTTTACACAAGAATGTGAACAGTAACCAGCAATATATGTAAGATTACATTCAGAAATTTTTAAATCAGCGACATCTTTTTCAGATATATTTACTTCCAAATTATCATCTATTTCATGTTCCTCAACATTAGAAAATCAATACTATTATTTAAAGACATAGAAATTTTATCATGGTTATTTGATTTAAATAAGAGTCATTAAACTGCGTATTCTCAGTTTCTTTTCTATTTCCAAAACCTGTGTAATTGATATGTTGTATTGACCACCTGCAAGTTGTCTATAAACACCAAACCTTTCTTCAAGGGAATCTGTTTGAAATTTTCCAGTTAATATATAATTAAGTTTAAGCTCATTTATACAATATGATTCTATTTCTATAATGGCATTTGTTGTGTGTTTTAATGCTTTGTGTGTTTCTTTTGTTAGATGACCAGTGTCTGTTTTTATTTTTTCCCATGTATCAAGCCAACACCAAAATGCATTCAAATATTGAATTTTTATCAGATGCAGATGATGTCAATGGTTCTTGATACCAATTACATTTACGACTACCTTTATAAATAGAATGAACATTCATGATGTCCCACCAACTAGTGATAATTTTTATGTACTCAGGTGTTGGATCAAAATTTGGAAAATTGAATCTAGAAGCTGCTAATTTAATGTTGATTAAATACATTATACAACATGCTAAATTAAATACATTTACAACCAACTGAACTTTCTGACGTTCTCAGTTAGAAGGGCGCAAAGATTTTGCAGTTAATGTGTGGCATGTTTTCACCAATTCATTTGACTCAGCTTCATGTACTTTTTTCAATAATGTTAAAGATGCAGGTTTTAGTTTTTGACCTGTGTCACCAGGTCTAGTAAAATTTGAATAGTACATACAAACTTCAGAATATTTTTGGTTTAGCCAATTATTACGTATACACTTAAATAAATGTACGCTATCAAATATAAAGAATAAAGGTCTTAATATATCAGAAGGGTGCTTATAGATTATGGAAAGTTTTGGGGGATTTGAGAAAAAATATACCGCTCTGCTATTAATTGCATTATTGTCACTAGATATGCAAAATACAATAAAGCCAATTTTTTCCAACCCAATAATGAGTTCTTTAAAAATAGAAAATAAAATTTCAGCTGTTAATTTTTTGACAGGAAAAATTTGCACCACATCCTTATACTTGGAAGTAATTCTTTGCACCATAAATACATACGCAGCTGTTGCCAAATCACAACTATTATGAGATGTACCTAATAATTGACCTCCTTTGTAATCTAAATATGGCTTTATATGGATCTCATCCATTAATAACACAACTTTTTTATCTTTTTCTTCCAAAAATAAATATTTTTCTTTAATATAAGAAAGTATATTTATATCTATTTGCTCAATTTGAGGATTTAAATTATATTTTGAATATAATCGTTTTCTTGTATTTGGATGTGATAAAATTAAAGAGGAACAATTGTATAAAAATTTGTATGCATGAGGGGAAATAGAGTATAATAAAGTACATGAAATTAAAAAATTGGGACTATATCGATGACGAGTTATATAACCTTTAACAAAGAAATTTGTTCCTTTACAAAACTTAGAACATCTCTCTGCAGTTTATTTACAATATTTTTTGACAAAAAGGATAAAATATTATCAATTAAGTCATATAAATCTGTTTCCTGATCTGCATAATTTTCATTTAATTTAATTTTCTTTATATTTTGTAGTATATTACTAAGATCAATAACATTATTATTATGAAATGGTAAAGAATAGTTGCTTACTTTTCTTTACCATTTCATAATAAGTTCATCTTTGCGAAGAATTTTGCGCCACAGTTCTGCTTACGGAAATATCCCCATTAAAAACAACGTAGAATTAATAAACTGTCAATTAATTCAGAAGAAAAAACTCAAAATATACTAAAGTATATTTAATATAGCTTAAGAGGTAAAAAAATACATTTTAAAAAAATCTTTGTCAGGAAAATAGATTAAAAGGATCTATACCTCTTTCTTAATAGTTAGTTATTATAATGATTCTGTAATAGATAATGTCTCAATTTTTTCCCCTTTATAATACTTGAATGACTTCATAATTTTCAAAATTGTTACATACGCTGTTATTGTTATTTATAAATATATCTTGAGGAATTATTACTACAAATAAGAGATGGCAAATTGTGCTAAAACTATGTGTAGTACTGTTACTAATTTTGAATATATTAATATTGTAAACTATATAAAATTTAATTTTCATCACACCTAACATAATTTACCAATTTAATTAGTAAATGCTTTTATTTATATATTAGCTACTATGTAAAATTTGGTTCAGCTTGATCAAGCTAAACATAAGTTATGTAAGTAATTTTTTTTTAAATATTACAAAAAAATATGTAAATTAGAATATACTGAAGGATTATTTAAAATTTTAATAAAAGGTAGGACTGAGTGTGATCATCATACTGGTGCGGCTGAGATTCATGTGAGCAACCAACCGACTTGCACCGGAAACATTCACCGGGGAGACTCTCTGATAAGCCTCTAGGTTTTGAACCGGCCACCTCAAGTCCTAGCGTCCTATTAGCGGCTGGATTACAGGAACACGCCAACGGTCCCCGCGCTGAGGATAGTTTACAATCGTAAGTATAGGGAAACATAGTTAACACAAATAATCGCCCTAGTCTTGAAACCAAATTTAATCTGAAGATGTGAGACTCGGATTTTTTGTTCGTATACCTTCGTAACATAAATTTATATTCTCAATCTTAAACTGCATATGTTATCTAGAAAAATGCATTGTTTATTTGCATACTTTAAAGTCTGCCCGTTATTTATTGAAATTGTTTTGAAATGTATATCAGTAAATCTCCCGAATCTTCTAAGTATTATTGTTGAAATATAAAGAAATTTTGCTCTGATTTTAGATAGAAAATTAACATATTATATTTTTTTAATTCAAAGTTTTATAGCTGATGATAATAGAAAATGTTGAAAAATATGTTTATTTTAATTGTTTTTGCCTCTTACCTACTCTTTTACACTCTTGTTCAAGAGTTTTGCTGTAGGTTTTTCTAACTCATTTAAGTGAGTAATCTTTTAGTTTTTGAATGCCTTTTTTTAAATAAAAAAACTTTGTTTGATCATGGTATTCTTATTATAATATTTAAAATATATAGTTGATTAGATGTGACACTTCTTGAAATTGTAAAATAAAATAAATCATTTTTCACCAGGCTCCCTTGTCGTAAATAACATACTTTTTTGTACATGACAGTTAAATTTTTATATATTTTTAAATAACTGTTGATTAATGAAAATTTTGTATTTTTTATTATAATTTTCAAAATATCAAACATGATTTATGAATCTTATTGAGTTCAAAGTTGCGCTTGAAACCTGATCATCATCATTTCCTCTTCTTGGAACATTATACTATATATAAATAATAAAACACATAAATAACAATTTTCAATTTTTCTATAAGTAAATCGGATTGATTGATTTCTAGTAAATTATCCGAAATATCTTCCTTTTATTTTCATTAAACTTAAATTTTTATTTAGTTTCTCTAATTTATTTCCCTATATGACAGTTTGCATTTCCAGTTTAATATCATCTAATATTGAAACATTTAATGTCTACAAAAAAAGAAGCAAACTAGTTTGATCCTTTATTCAATTAAGCTAATTAATTTTCAAATAACACGTGTAATACTTATTCAGAATTAAAATACAATCTTGTATCTCTTTGATATCTACCAAGAAAGATTTCGCAAATTAATTTACCTATGATCAAGTTTTCCGCATTAGAATTTTTTAATATAATACTTAATGTCTACTGAAAGTGAACCCTGCTATTGCTGTTCAATATTTTTTCGTTTTAAATAATAGTTCTATTATTTTTGTAGATGTAAAGTATAATACACTATACATCTTGGGACACACAACACCGTATTTTATGTAGAATCATTATTGTCCTGCTTTGCTAAGTTAATGTCACTTTCTCCTGTAAGTGTTTATCCGTTTAATGTGCTCTTTTCTATGATTAAATACGTGTTACTATAAATTTCACAATTAATATATATATATATATATTTATATATGGGTTCCGTTGCTTCATCATCAGAAATAAATGACAGAGGAAGTTTAAATTATTTAATAATGGTTTTGAAATAACAAGAAAATACTATATTTATATATTTACAAATGAATATAGATTGTCCAAAATCAGATAGTACGTCTTCATTCCGGCACTCCTCGTCGTACCCTCTCCTCCTCTCTGTGTATCCGAAAGAGAGGTCGAAATGTTTGGTGTAGTGTGCTTAGCAGTATTTAAATTTAACCTTTATTGTTTCTTTTTAAATATTTTATCTATTCGTTATAGTTATTGTCAAATTTAACATAGATTGGAAGAATTTCAGCCTTATGATTTACACTGTTTTCGGTGTTATTGCCAGAATTTCCAGGTGTTTGGTTAATATTAGCGAAGTTTTCATTATTTGTGCTTAAAGCTTTGAAATTATAAGAAAAGTCTATTTTATGATTTTTTCCTATTCTAGTTATGTTCGTGGTTTTTTCGTCCTTTGAAATCTTTCATCAGTATCTGTTGCATTGATCCTCTCATTTTTTGCTGGTGTACTAAGAATTTTTAAGTAGGTTTTACTGTTAGAAGGTGTTTCTGTGGAGTTAGTTTCCATAATGCTATTTCTAATTTACTCTCTATTATCTATATTTTTATTATCTAACATTCTTTGTTGTTCAGCATCATAACAATACGTAGTGGGGAATGACTTATTAATATTAGATGTAACATTTTCTGTGACAGTGCTCTCATTACTCGCATTGTTTACATTATCTTTACAGTTAATAACATTTTTATCATAAACACTTTCCTCAAAATCCGAGGATAATGTTTTTCTCATTGTGTAGCTTATGATTGGATTAGAGGGAAGAAAGCAAGTTTGCCAGATTTCTTTCCCTATCATTGGCGCAAGTGCCTGAATTTTAGGCTCTGTCGCCAAGGTGCTGAATCTTCGAGGGTTTCAAAAGACGCCACCTGTCAACTGACACAAGTGTGCCAATTACAAAACTTACTGAGTGTAAGTTATTGTGTGACTTATCAAAAAGCAGTAAACAGCTTGCTGTGCGTCGTCACAGAAACCATTAATGGATACTCATGAAAATGTAAACATTGAGCTTTGGAACTACTACCACAGTGCAATTTACCAACAAGCATTCATATTATCGCAAGAATTATGGGGTAAGTGCTCCCAAATGGGTTATTATCTCATTTCTAATTGTGATTTGCATGATGATATTGATAATGTATCTAGTGTTTATAGTAATGTTTTTCATAATAATAAATCTTAAGTTAAAAATTCTGATAAGGTTAAAAATGTAATTATAGTTATAAGCGCTCAGGAAGCAAAAAACTTAATTCTATTAAATCTGTCAAAACTTCAGCTGATATTAGAAAATTTAGAACAGTGTTATCCTCGGATTTTGAGGAAAGTGTTTATGATAAAAATGTTATTAACTGTAAAGATAATGTAAACAATGCGAGTAATGAGAGCACTGTCACTAAAAATGTTACATCTAATATTAATAAGTCATTCCCCACTACGTATTGTTATGATGCTGAACAACAAAGAATATTAGATAATAAAAATATAGATAATAGAGAGTAAATTAGGAATAGCATTATGGAAACTAACTCCACAGAAACACCTTCTAACAGTAAAACCTACTTAAAAATTCTTAGTACACCAGCAAAAAAATGAGAGGATCAATGCAACAGATACTGATGAAAGATTTCAAAGGACGAAAAAACCACGAACATAACTAGAATAGGAAAAAATCATAAAATAGACTTTTCTTATAATTTCAAAGCTTTAAGCACAAATAATGAAAACTTCGCTAATATTAACCAAACAGCTGGAAATTCTGGCAATAACACCGAAAACAGTGTAAATCATAAGGCTGAAATTCTTCCAATCTATGTTAAATTTGACAATAACTATAACGAATAGATAAAATATTTAAAAAAAGAAACAATAAAGGTTAAATTTAAATACTGCTAAGCACACTACACCAAACATTTCGACCTCTCTTTCGGACACACAGAGAGGAGGAGAGGGTACGACGAGGAGTGCCGGAATGAAGACGTACTATCTGATTTTTGGACAATCTATATTCATTTGTAAATATATAAATATAGTATTTTCTTGTTATTTCAAAACCATTATTAAATAATTTAAACTTCCTCTGTCATTTATTTCTGATGATGAAGCAATGGAACCCATATATAAATATATATATATATATATTAATTGTGAAATTTATAGTAACACGTATTTAATCATAGAAAAGAGCACATTAAACGGATAAACACTTACAGGAGAAAGTGACATTAACTTAGCAAAGCAGGACAATAATGATTCTACATAAAATACGGTGTTGTGTGTCCCAAGATGTATAGTGTATTATACTTTACATCTACAAAAATAATAGAACTATTATTTAAAACGACAAAATATTGAACAGCAATAGCAGGGCTCACTTTCAGTAGACATTAAGTATTATATTAAAAAATTCTAATGCGGAAAACTTGATCATAGGTAAATTAATTTGCGAAATCTTTCTTGGTAGATATCAAAGAGATACAAGATTGTATTTTAATTCTGAATAAGTATTACACGTGTTATTTGAAAATTAATTAGCTTAATTGAATAAAGGATCAAAAATAGTTTGCTTCTCTTTTTGTAGACATTAAATGTTTCAATATTAGATGATATTAAACTGGAAATGCAAACTGTCATATAGGGAAATAAATTAGAGAAACTAAATAAAAATTTAAGTTTAATGAAAATAAAAGGAAGATATTTCGGATAATTTACTAGAAATCAATCAATCCGATTTACTTATAGAAAAATTGAAAATTGTTATTTATGTGTTTTATTATTTATATATAGTATAATGTTCCAAGAAGAGGAAATGAAGATGATCAGGTTTCAAGCGCAACTTTGAACTCAATAAGATTCATAAATCATGTTTGATATTTTGAAAATTATAATAAAAAATACAAAATTTTCATTAATCAATAATTATTTAAAAATATATAAAAATTTAACTGTCATGTACAAAAAAGTATGTTATTTACGACAAGGGAGCCTGGTGAAAAATGATTTATTTTATTTTACAATTTCAAGAAGTGTCACATCTAATGAACTATATATTTTAAATATTATAATAAGAATACCATGATCAAACAAAGTTTATTTATTTAAAAAAAGGCATTCAAAAACCAAAAGATTACTCACTTAAATGAGTTAGAAAAACCTACAGCAAAAGCTCTTGAACAAGAGTGTAAAAGAGTAGGTAAGAGGCAAAAACAATTAAAATAAACATATTTTTCAACATTTTCTATTATCATCAGCTATAAAACTTTGAATTAAAAAAATATAATATGTTAATTTTCTATCTAAAATCAGAGCAAAATTTCTTTATATTTCAACAATAATACTTAGAAGATTCGGGAGATTTACTGATATACATTTCAAAACAATTTCAATAAATAACGGGCAGACTTTAAAGTATGCAAATAAACAATGCATTTTTCTAGATAACATATGCAGTTTAAGATTGAGAATATAAATTTATGTTACGAAGGTATACGAACAAAAAATCCGAGTCTCACATCTTCAGATTAAATTTGGTTTCAAGACTAGTGCGATTATTTGTGTTAACTATGTTTCCCTATACTTACGATTGTAAACTATCCTCAGCGCGGGGACCGTTGGCGTGTTCCTTTAATCCAGCCGCTAATAGGACGCTAGGACTTGAGGTGGCCGTTTCAAAACCTAGAGGCTTATCAGAGAGTCTTCCCGGTGAATGTTTCCGGTGCAAGTCGGTTGGTTGCTCACATGAATCTCAGCCGCACCAGTATGATGATCACACTCAGTCCTACCTTTTATTAAAATTTTAAATAATCCTTCAGTATATTCTAATTTACATATTTTTTGTAGTATTTAAAAAAAAATTACTTACATAACTTATGTTTAGCTTGATCAAGCTGAACCAAATTTTACATAGTAGCTAATATATAAATAAAAGCATTTACTAATTAAATTGGTAAATTATGTTAGGTGTGATGAAAATTAAATTTTATATAGTTTACAATATTAATATATTCAAAATTAGTAACAGTACTACACATAGTTTTAGAACAATTTGCCATCTCTTATTTGTAGTAATAATTCCTCAAGCTATATTTATAAATAACAATAACAGCGTATGTAACAATTTTGAAAATTATGAAGTCATTCAAGTATTATAAAGGGGAAAAATTGAGACATTATATAATACAGAATCATTATAATAACTAACTATTAAGAAAGAGGTATAGATACATTTAATCTATTTTCCTGACAAAGATTTTTTTAAAATGTATTTTTTTTTAATCACGAAGCAAGTAGTAGAATAAACAGTATGGAAAATGTTACCATTTTCTCACTAGATGGCGTATACCTCTTAAGCTATATTAAATATACTTTAGTATATTTTGAGTTTTTTCTTCTGAATTAATTGACAGTTTATTAATTCTACGTTGTTTTTAAAGGGGATATTTCTGTAAGCAGAACTGTGGCGCAAAATGCTTCGTCAAGATGAACTTATTATGAAATGGTAAAGAAAAGTAAGCAACTATTCTTTACCATTTCATAATAATAATGTTATTGATCTTAGTAATATACTACAAAATATAAAGAAAATTAAATTAAATGAAAATTATGCAGATCAGGAAACAGATTTATATGACTTAATTGATAATATTTTATCCTTTTTGTCAAAAAATATTGTAAATAAACTGCAGAGAGATGTTCTAAGTTTTGTAAAGGAACAAATTTCTTTGTTAAAAGGTTATATAACTCGTCATCGATATAGTCCCAATTTTTTAATTTCATGTACTTTATTATACTCTATTTCCCCTCATGCATACAAATTTTTATACAATTGTTCCTCTTTAATTTTATCACATCCAAATACAAGAAAACGATTATATTCAAAATATAATTTAAATCCTCAAATTGAGCAAATAGATATAAATATACTTTCTTATATTAAAGAAAAATATTTATTTTTGGAAGAAAAAGATAAAAAAGTTGTGTTATTAATGGATGAGATCCATATAAAGCCATATTTAGATTACAAAGGAGGTCAATTATTAGGTACATCTCATAATAGTTGTGATTTGGCAACAGCTGCGTATGTATTTATGGTGCAAAGAATTACTTCCAAGTATAAGGATGTGGTGCAAATTTTTCCTGTCAAAAATTAACAGCTGAAATTTTATTTTCTATTTTTAAAGAACTCATTATTGGGTTGGAAAAAATTGGCTTTATTGTATTTTGCATATCTAGTGACAATAATGCAATTAATAGCAGAGCGGTATATTTTTTCTCAAATCCCCCAAAACTTTCCATAATCTATAAGCACCCTTCTGATATATTAAGACCTTTATTCTTTATATTTGATAGCGTACATTTATTTAAGTGTATACGTAATAATTGGCTAAACCAAAAATATTCTGAAGTTTGTATGTACTATTCAAATTTTACTAGACCTGGTGACACAGGTCAAAAACTAAAACCTGCATCTTTAACATTATTGATAAAAGTACATGAAGCTGAGTCAAATGAATTGGTGAAAACATGCCACACATTAACTGCAAAATCTTTGCGCCCTTCTAACTGAGAACGTCAGAAAGTTCAGTTGGTTGTAAATGTATTTAATTTAGCATGTTGTATAATGTATTTAATCAACATTAAATTAGCAGCTTCTAGATTCAATTTTCCAAATTTTGATCCAACACCTGAGTACATAAAAATTATCACTAGTTGGTGGGACATCATGAATGTTCATTCTATTTATAAAGGTAGTCGTAAATGTAATTGGTATCAAGAACCATTGACATCATCTGCATCTGATAAAAAAAATTCAATATTTGAATGCATTTTGGTGTTGGCTTGATACATGGGAAAAAATAAAAACAGACACTGGTCATCTAACAAAAGAAACACACAAAGCATTAAAACACACAACAAATGCCATTATAGAAATAGAATCATATTGTATAAATGAGCTTAAACTTAATTATATATTAACTGGAAAATTTCAAACAGATTCCCTTGAAGAAAGGTTTGGTGTTTATAGACAACTTGCAGGTGGTCAATACAACATATCAATTACACAGGTTTTGGAAATAGAAAAGAAACTGAGAATACGCAGTTTAATGACTCTTATTTAAATCAAATAACCATGATAAAATTTTTATGTCTTTAAATAATAGTATTGATTTTTCTAATGTTGAGGAACATGAAATAGATGATAATTTGGAAGTAAATATATCTGAAAAAGATGTCGCTGATTTAAAAATTTCTGAATGTAATCTTAAATATATTGCTGTTTACTGTTCACATTCTTTTGTAAAACATTTTAAATGTCTTCATTGTAAGAATTATCTGGTTTTAAATGATTCTATTGTTAATGCTGAAGAGATGACAAATTTTTCTATTCTTATAAAAAAATATGGACAGAGGTGGATTAAAATACCCTTCTGATCATGTTGTAACTATAATAATTTATTGTTATTTTGTTATGAGTAAACTGTTATCTACTGAAATTGAAAAGGAATTCCTTAAATGTTCTAATCATAGAGCATATGCATTTTCAATAATTAGAAGGATTCTAAATGAATCTGAAATTTACCTTCCTTTTGAAAAATGTGAAAATGGACATGTTGCTGAAGAAATAAAATAATTCATTGTCAAATCATGCATAAATGTATTCCTTAAAAATTATTGCAAAAAAATTAATGACTCTATAGTGATTACTGCTCTATTTAAAAAAAGAAAACTTCAAACTTTTAATAATTCTTAAAAAAATTACTTTTTAAAGCAATTTGATTATTAGATTTAGCACATTAATATATAATCACCACAGATATATATTTCTATGGAAATTACACCAAGGAAAATTAATATCCAATATTGAATAAAATTTCATTGACTAGAATTAATAGAATATTTTCATTCAAAGTTATACTTAAATAAGTTTTTACATATAGTTGCTATTAATTTTTTAATATTCCTCGTGGAAACAATATCAATATTAATTAAAAAATGTTATAGTAATTGATTGCGAAGAATTTTTTAAACAACATAAAAACACAGTTCCTTCGGAATATTTTAATTTTCGCTCTAGTTTTCTACCCCCCCTCGCCAACCCCCAGGAGGCACGGAAAGAGAACGCAGCCGATCGTTTCAGAGGCAACGACTTAGCGGCCATTGTAAGCACTTTAAAAAACATTTCGGAAAATAGAGCCTTCCTACAACAGTTAGATATTTATTTCCAAAGCATTGCCTAAAATTAAAAATACAAATAATGTCAGTGAGCTTTGCTGTAAATTTTTCGGAGCCGTCAGGCCCCTAGTAGATAGAAATAACACACC
Source organism: Latrodectus elegans (assembly GCA_030067965.1). NCBI lineage: Eukaryota > Metazoa > Arthropoda > Arachnida > Araneae > Theridiidae > Latrodectus > Latrodectus elegans. Next base: position 90,311,440 of record CM057817.1, on the reverse strand, counting down.
AAAATGAGTAGCTCACGTATTTGTTTCTCCATATGTACATGGAATGCGAATGGAATTCTCGCAAAAATAGACAAAACAAGATATTTTATCGATGAATACTCCCCTGATGTACTCCTCATTCAGAAGACTAGCCTTAGAAACTACCAGAAATTCATTATAAAAAACTATACCACCCATTGAGATGTCAGAGTAAACAGAGATGACAGAGAACGTTTTTGCTGTAATTATTAAAAATAATATCCCGCACAATAAAATTAACACACCAGAACTAAACGTTGCAGAAGTAACAATAATGAAAATTAATTATAGCGATATGGCATCGTTTAATTTAGCCTCGGTGTACATACCCCCCCCCCAAAATATATTGTAAATTTCCCTGTAAGGAACTCCTTCCCCACCCACGACCTAAACATATTAATAAATATGAGTAATTCAACTATCATAGGCGGAGACTTTAAGTAATACCACACCATCTGGAATTGCAATAGAGCTAATACTTTTGGCCTAACTTTAAAAAATTTCACAGATCAAAATAACTATAGAATCGAAGCCCTCCAACAACCCACTAGAATCGGAGGCCACGTCAGAGCAACTGCATCTGTCCTGGATTTTTTTTATTATGAAAAACTTCCCCAACAAATGTAATATAAATTCAATATTTAAGATGTACAGTGACCATAACCTGGTCGCATCTTTTGAAACCCTCGAAGATTCAGAACCTTGGCGACAAAGCCTAAAAATTCAGGCACTTGCGCCAATGATAGGGAAAGAAATCTGGCAAACTTGCTTTTTTCCCTCTAAGCCAATCATAAGCTACACAATTAGAAAAACATTAAGAGATGAAATACAGATATTAACAGTACATCAAACTTACATTACTTTAAATGAATTGTTTGATTGCGTGATTTTATTACAATATGTGAAATGAAAATGTGCATGCATGCCAGGATTTGAAAATTAAAAAAAGGCAGTCAAACCTTATGTTTAATTTTTTTTGCTTAGGATTAATCGTCACATGAAATGTAGGGAAATAAATAAAGCTTTAAATAGAATATTTAGTTTAAATTGCAGCGAGTGATTCGATGTTATTTTAATATTTAGTTGATTATCAAAATAAATATATAAATGTAAACATTATAAAAATAAACATGGAAGCTTTTATTTTCTGAAATGTATGACATTTCTGATTATGAAATATGTTAATTTTCGTAATCTAAATTTGACTTATTAAATACTTTGATTTTAAAAGAATTATTTTTATTCATTGGATTACAGAAATTGAAGATTTCCTTATATAATTTGAACCAGAATTGTATTCAGAATCTTTACTGATGAGATATAATTTTTTATTTACTAGTTATGCTTATTAAAATGTGAAATATAGTACAAATTCTTCTGTTATTTATAAAAAAGTATTCATTCCTGTAACACTAATTTCTTAACTTGTAATTTTGTAACGCTAAAAAGAAAATGCATTCTCTTTGGCAGAAATATCGTATATTATTGCAATAAGTATTTTTTTTTATTGAAATTTGTTTAGCTTACTCTAATACTCTTATTAGAATTTAAACAATGTATTTTTTACAATTAAATAAGAATCAGTTGATTATGGCATGCTTATATGATAATATTAAATAAATTATATTTTGTAATAAATTTTAAAATATTGATTTGAATATTAAATTCTGATAAATTTCCTTTATGCAGCACATATTTGTTAAATATAACTCATATTTTAATATTCCTTATTGAAATTAATAGAAAATGATAAAGTGATTTCTCAAAGTTAAATTTAATTCAAGGGGTAAACTTATAAAAAATTATGTCATTTTAAGTAGTGATGTGAATTATATTTTGATTCCAAGCCTCTAAATATAATCTAAAAGTTTTCAATTAATGAAATCAAACTATATATTTGAGGATATTTTGACTAAATATTCTTGTTGAAAAAATCAGACCCAAAATCGTATACATTTCTCATAAAATTAATCACAGTAAATGAATGTATTTAAATAATTAGCTAATTTAGAAAGTCTTAATCTACTTATATCAATTAGCAAAAAATTCTAAATTAGCCATTAATAACAATGCAGGTTAAACAATCGAACAGGCTAACGAAAAAGTATACCTCATATTAAGAATTAAAAATATATTTGAATGAAGAGAGCCCCTTCAAAGGATTATCAAATGCAAATGTTTAATGTTGAAGATATTGCATCAAATAAGATGTAAGTTCAGAGATGCCAACCTCAGAGCATCACAATCAGTACTAATCGGACATATTTTCAGTAACCATTTCAAAAAATTTCAGTAACTTTTTCAGTAACACGTGGTTTACATTATGAATACACTTATGTACATAAAATTTAAGGTAATCTATGCTAAAAAATAAAAGTAAAATGATCTAATCATAATAAATCTAAAAAGAAATAATAAATGAATATTTTTAAGTATTAATATTTAATATACCATTGTTGGTGTCGTAGCTGTACTCAGATTTCTAATATCAGACCAAAAAGACTTCAAATTTTGAATTCTTAAAAGGGGGGGGGGGCTGATTATAGCATTTCAAAAGCCTAGAGATTTCTCGAACCAAAGTGAATCTTGTAGCGGAGACTATTTCGAACATTTTGATGCATTAACCATTCTTTTCAATTTAAATTAATTACCTCAGAGATCCTTAAAGCAGAATTTTATATAATTACAAGAAAAAAATTCTTTTTATTTAAAACTAACATAGCATACTGATCTGTTAACTGAGAATAAATAAATGACACGATAAATAGAAATAAATGACAATCACAAATTTTGTGTTATAGCTTTCTTAGCCATACTAATTTCTGTTTGAGAAAATTTTCTGTTAACACAATTTTGAGTCTGAAATGACTAAGACTTATGCAAAGGAAAGTACGAGATGTTTAAATCAACTTTTAGTCGATGATTACCTGTACGCTAGCATTTCTACTTTTTAATATATCAGACATATTTTTCTTAATCCAGTTTCAACACTAAATTAGTAATTTATTTATAACCTTCACAAATTTTAATCACTCTAATACAATAATAATAATATAATCGTACATGTGACAAAAAAGGATTATTATTAGAGATTGAGAGAGAAATCTATTTTCCATAATTTTGTTAAGATCATCGTAACGAAGAGTAAAAATTCATACTAATTAAGGAAAAATCATAACAAACGGCATCTCTGTAAGTTCTACAACAAAATTGATTGTGGCAAAATTAGCTTGACTTAAAACAAGGAGAGAAAATTTACAGCATTTAAAATTTTTGCAAATAGTTTCAGTGACAAAATATTTTCAGTAGGAAAGTTATACATTATTTTCAAAACATTTTCTTATACTAAAAATTAGATATTTAGCATTAAGTTGATCATGACAAATATTTTTCATAAATATCTTATAAACTTGTGTTGATATTTTTAAAAATAATTACGGAGATATTTAAATCAGAGTAAAACAAGTATAATATACATTTTTACCATTGATAATATCGCAAAATGAGTGTTTATTAACAGCCTGCTTCTAAATTGTGGACTTAGTGGCAAACAATTCAATAAAAAAAACTATACTTTGTTGCAATTATTTACATTGAACAAATTCTTAAGAATTAAATAGTTTTGTATGTTATGTGAAAAGTGTCTAATACAAATTCAAAAATGTTTTTAAATGTATAATTGCTAAAACTTTAGAAAATTTCATGATAAAATTTCCACGTTTAACATGTTAATATGCAAAACTAAATATAACGAAGCAAATATTGACATTTACAAATTTTTTTTTATTTAAAGTGAAAAATGAATGAAAAAAATACAAATTAAATTTTCTTGCATAGCAAACTAATGAGACTTAGCATTCGGCAAATTAATATTGACATTCTGGCTAAGATTCCTTCTTCGTTTCTTCTTTTTATCTCCTTTAGGATGGCCAGGTGGTATTCTTTTAGAGGATTTTGTAATCCCTAACCTACACCTGGCTATTGCTGTTGATTGAACATTAATTCTTTTACTCCTTACTCTTAAAGATGACACTAAAATTAAGCTTTTTAAATTAATTTTATTTATGCACATTTTATTTTCTTCATAACATTTAAAAAATTGGTAACAGAGTTACTTGAACATTCACTGTCAATCATACGAGTTATTCTATTCAATTCATCTTTTACCTCTAGTATTTGCTGAGTTGATGGCAAATTCTGAGGATTAGCTGGTGTAGGATTTGAAGTATTGTCTTGTGCATTGCTATTTTCAAAAGGTAACTGGATATTAATTTCTGAATTCTCAGTGAAATTTGAAAAAATGATGGAGGTGGACAATTTTTTCCCAACAGCCAATACTGCCAAACAGTATTTTTTCTTCTGGAGTAACTGGTGGAGAATTGGGCAACGAGAGTTTCTTATTTTTCAATAAAAACACTGGTGCTTACAAAATGCCCCAGATTCTCCAGAAGGACAAGTGCAAGTGCCTAAGTCAGTATTAACTGTATAATACAAATCTTTAGTTTTACTTTTGAAGACAAAAATATTAGGTTCTGTTTCAGATACATCAGAATCAGATATAACACTTGCACGTTTAGTAATATTTTCATACAAGACATTGATTTCTCTTCGCCTTGAATGGGCACACTCTAACAATTTTTTTATTAAATATGTTTCCCAAATATTAATGCAGAAATCGCAAAGTGCAACTACATTAAAAGCTTTAGTTCTATTTAGAACAACATCTTTAAGAATTCTAATTGTTGCTTCTGCAAAATTGTTTGTATTATTTTGCCTAGTTAATAGTGACTTGCGCTCTAATAACAGCCATTCAACCTTCCTTTCATAAAATGAAATAAATCTTTGGACAAAAGCTGGATACTTAAAAACTTCATTTACGACATCTTTAAAGGCTGTGGCAAGTATATTTTCTTCATTTGCATACATCACCTAAAAAAGAAAATATACATGAGACTATAGAGATATTGCAATAATTTTATATAAAGCAACATTAAAATTTCCAAGTACAATGGAACAGTACAGTTTAAGCTTAAGCAAAATTAAAAACTACCTGCTTTACAGTAAATACCTTGAATTTCTGATAATTAACTTTAATGATAATAATGCTTTTAACTTAGTATTCAAAGTAAGCACATAAAAATATAAATATCTTCCTGTATATAACCTGCAAATTATCTGTTAAAAAAGTTTGAAATTTCACTATGCATATTATACACTGCTGTAGATAATATGATAAAAAATATTTTCTAACAAAAAAACTTGCGATTATAAAAAATATTTTCTAACAGAAAAACTTGCATTGAAATTTTGAAAATGCCATTAATGTTTAATAAAATGGATAACAAATGGCACTGAAAAAAAATCATAATTTACTTTATATATTGCAGCTATACTTAGTTTTGTCCATTATATATGTGTGTGTGTGCATATGTGTATGTACACACACATATATATTGAGAAAACTCAAAAAAAAATTCATTCTTGAACGTAATTGGAATCTCTTTCTGGTACGAAAAATTCTATTTATTGGAATTCTTTCTAGAACAAAGGAACTTGAATTCGTTTATACACATTATGTCTTTATCTGAGCAGTTTTGCCCTGAAAACATTCATACATCCTCATATTTAAGTGAAATGAATTATTTTTTTATATTTTTCAATAATAAATCTTTCTTCTAGTGGAATATATGTTTTTCAACTACTTTTTCTCTAACCAATTAAATAGAGAAAATTTTCCTCTCCTAATTTCAGCTGTACTTTAAACTGTGGTTTATTGGCCACAAATGTATGATGACACAAAAATTTTGATTTGAGTTCACAAATTCTGTTATTGGCCTTTACAAACAAAGAATTTTTTAGTAATGAACATTACTTATGTTGACAAATTTGTCAGTGTTTATGCGCAAGAGTTAAAATTTGCTTATTGTGCCATTTTTAACGATTTTAATCAGTGAACTAACAAGTAATGTTTATTATCAAATTTAGAACTCATTTGTCTAAGAAATGTGGTTTTTTTTTAAACATGCCAAACATAACAAAATTTTCAGTACAGTTTCAAATGATTGGAATTGCTAGATGGAAATAACCTCATCAGGACATTGTGCTGAAGTATTGATGATGTTTATTTTGCAGATTTCTTTGCGTGACAATGGTGATAAACATGCATTAATTTAAGTTATGGAGAAATGCAATATGAAAGGAAAAATAAATCCAAGAAACAATGCGCTATTCGGAAATATTTAAAGTCTTTCATTTAAATATCAATGAATTATAATATTTATTTTATTTGTCTACATTATCAACAGTATATTTACTGTATAAATGGTTACAGATTATATGCAAGAAAATATGGTACTTGAAATTACATTAATTACAAGAGTTGCAAAAGAGCATATGAAATAAACTTACAGATTGGAAAAGTTTCATAAGACGTTGCTTCTCTTCTTTGACTATCTTAACTTGAGAAAATATCCAACACCATTCTGCTTGAGCTACATGGAAATGGCAAAGCAATTGCCTACTTTTTGGCCACATAATTTTTAATGCCCCTTTTAAAGCTGATGAATCATCAGACATAAAAATTTCAGGATACTACATAAAAGAAATTAAAGAGTTTTTTAAATAAAAATACCTTGATTTCAGAATTTAAAAAATTTATGTGACATAAGATCATAATAATGAATTGATAAAGTTGAAATGTGACATCTTATAACAGTCAAAATCAAATGTATACTAATTCCAAACTGTTAGCAACTATGTTTACTTAAACATTTATGAAGAATTAATGGTATAAGATACATGATTAACTGCTTTATATTTGCCATATTAAGAGAACAATGTAATATGATTAATCAAAATCTAAGGAATAACAAACAAAACCTAAATACCAAAGATTTTTAGGTTATTTTACATTATGGAAGTGCCAAATTTTCATTTTTTTAATAACTTTTCAAAATATTATATATAAGTTACAGTCACATTAATTATTTCTATAATAATGTTTTTGACAAGTTTTAAGTTTCTGTCAAAAATTCAAAATATTTAATCATTTAGCAAAAATATTAAATAATTAAAAGTTATATATAATGAAATTGGAGATTAAATACCAACCTCTTTTCCACCAAAGCAAAGAGGAAAATTCTTTTTCAAAAGATCCATCGTGATCAACATAATTTGATTTTGTTAGATTTATGGTATTAAATCAGCAATCGGTAAGGCTCCAGCTTTTGTCACAGTCAAAAGGACAGTTAAAGATGATGAAGATGCTTCACAGCTGCTGGTGGAATCTAAGAAAATCATTTCTTTTGAAGACTCTAACAACTGGGCTCTTTTCATGACTGAAGTGACTAATAAAACAGCCCAAGAGTCACCTTCGAGAAACTTTACTGTTGTTCCTAAAATATCAAGTGTACAGAAATGAATTACCAAAAATACTTATAATAAAATTTAAATACAAGAAATTACTAAACATTTTAAACCTAAATTTTACCATAAATTTTTAAGCATTGTTTTGCAAATTTCAAAACTGCCAATGCTAACAAAAAAAAACTTAAATTTTAAATTAGATTTAAAAACTCATTTAGTCTTTCTTAATACAGCTTCAAATATTAAGGAATCAAACAAAATGAAAATAAATTATTTAGTTTGAACAAAATGAATTAATAATAAATAATGTAAAAAAGTTTAAAACAGATAAAAGTACTTAAAAATCAGTGATCTTAAGTTTATAAAAAGACTCATAAATTATTATTTGTGTAAATTTCAGAATTACTAACTATAATGCAATAAATGATCATCCTCTATTTTCATGCTAACTTAATAATAATAGTTTATTTAAAAGAGAAAAAATACATGATGAGTTACCTTTTGATTCAAAATGAGGAATTTTTTCCTTTAATTTATCAAATGGATTGGTCCAAGTTCCTAAATTAAGTCTCCTCCAACAGTAATGCAAGTAATTAACTTGTGACTGTGTTGGATTTAAAGAGGAATTTGCTAAGCTACAAAAATCTTCCTCTAACAAAAATGCATTTTCATGACAGCGAAAAGCTTCTGCTGGTCCCAAGCCAGAATCAAAGTATCCAAAAAACTTTTCTTTCAACTAAAGAAAATTAAAATTTATAAATCTCATAAAATGCATTATTTTAATAAATAAATAATAGAATTAGTCTTACATTAAAGGTGACTCTTAACATTTTTAATGCTTCTGCAGAATTAGTATTATGCAAATGACTCAGAGAAACCTTTATTTCTCCAACCAAAGGTGGAGTTAATTTAAGAAAGGGATCTTTTTTTAAAGTATCTTTAATAATTTTTTTAATAACAATTTTTAAAGTAGCTGTGCACTCTGCATTTCTTTTAGAATTCTTTGACTTATTTAACTTGCTATGCTGGCATTTCCATGCTTTACTAAATTCCATTCTATAAAATATAAATTTAGCTTAATTAATATAAATTGAAATACTAATAATAGATGAGAATAACAGAAAAACAAACATTTCTTAATGCTCCATTGTCTTTGTGTTGAGAAACACTCATTAAAGCAGTGAAAATGATTTAAAAATATGTGTCATGAATATTAATACAGTAAAAAACAGTTACATACTTAATAGCATCATATAATTAAAATATTTACCTCTGAATATTGGTACTGGAAAAATATGTTATCCATTCTGTATAGGTTATTTGCGAAAATGTGTTTTTAAAATCCTCGGCTTCGCTTCCATCTCGTAAGTTAACCCTATTAACGACGATTTCCTTTGAAGATTTCCTATCATCAACAATGCAAACTCCATATTTTTCTTTTAACTTGGGTAGTATTACATCGTTTAATGCATTAATTTCATTTATATTTACTGCCATATTAGAAGATAGTAGGATATGATTAATTACTTATTTGAGCATAGAAAAAAATTAACACATTAGAACGAGCAATTACAAGCATAGAAATATGCAGCCCTTTCTTTAGGTTTACTTCAAGGCGAAAATATAAGTTTGGCGCAACTATTTTATCCTGAGCGCTAATAACTATAATTACATTTTTAACATTATCAGAATTTTTAACTTTAGATTTATTATTATGAAAAACATTACTATAAACACTAGATACATTATCAATATCATCATGCAAATCACAATTAGAAATGAGACAATAACCCATTTGGGAGCACTTACCCCATAATTCTTGCGATAATATGAATGCTTGTTGGTAAATTGCACTGTGGTAGTAGTTCCAAAGCTCAATGTTTACATTTTCATGAGTATCCATTAATGGTTTCTCTGACGACGCACAGCAAGCTGTTTACTGCTTTTTGATAAGTCACACAATAACTTACACTCAGTAAATTTTGTAATTGGCACACTTGGGTCAGTTGACAGAAAGCCGGTGGCACTTGTTGTTAAATCAACCAAAAGAAATTTGCTTCGTTTCTCGCATTGATGCTTACAAATGAAACTGCGAGGGATGTTTTCTCTTCGTTTGCATATTGATTTAATTTAACTTAGGAAAAGGTTGGGAAGTAGTAGATTATTCTTAAGTTTATTTTGTTCCATTAATTATTTAAGTAAGTCAACATATAATATGTTTTTTTTTAATCTAATCACTTAGATATAATAAACATAACTCATTTATAGTGACCATAACACAGTGACCATAGCCTGGTCATTGGAAACTTCGATATAACGCATCAAGAAATGTATAACTAAAATATATAATAATCCCTAATTGGGATAAATATAAAGAAAAACTAATAGAAGCAACAGCCAATCTTGATCTCCCGCTAGATACTATTGAAGACACACTGAAACTGCAGTAAAACAATTATCAGCAATTATAATTAATTGCCATGAAAACACTGCAAACACATACACAAAAAATGATAAATTATGTTTTCTGTCTGGAGAAATAAAACAAAAAAAATCAAAACTAGGAACAAACTTCGAAATATCTGGCAACACTCTGGTGTAACCACCGATAAAATTAATTACAATAAATTCCAAAACAAACTTAAACAAGAAATCAAAAATTATAGAGAAATGCAATGGGCAGCACACATCTACTCGCTGACAGCAGATGATGGATCTCTGTGGAAAGCGGTGAAATTTAGAGAAAGACAACGCCGTTCACTCCCCCTTTGAATGGGTAGCTCACGTATTTGCTTCTCCATATGTACATGGAATGCGAATGGAATTCTCGCAAAAATAGACAAAACAAGATATTTTATCAATGAATACTCCCCTGATGTACTCCTCATTCAGAAGACTAGCCTTAGAAACTACCAGAAATTCATTATAAAAAACTATACCACCCATTGAGATGTCAGAGTCAACAGAGATGACAGAGAACGTTTTTGCTGTAATTATTTAAAATAATATCCCGCACAATAAAATTAACACACCAGAACTAAACGTTGCAGAAGTAACAATAATGAAAATTAATTATAGCGATATGGCATCGTTTAATTTAGCCTCGGTGTACATACCCCCCCCCTCCAAAAATATATTGTAAATTTCCCTGTAAGGAACTCCTTCCACACCCACGACCTAAACATATTAATAAATATGAGTAATTCAACTATCATAGGCGGAGACTTTAAGTAATACCACACCATCTGGAATTGCGATAGAGCTAATACTTTTGGCCTAACTTTAAAAAATTTCACAGATCAAAATAACTATAGAATCGAAGCCCTCCAACAACCCACTAGAATCGGAGGCCACGTCAGAGCAACTGCATCTGTCCTGGATTTCTTTTATTATGAAAAACTTCCCCAACAAATGTAATATAAATTCAATATTTAAGATGTACAGTGACTATAACCTGGTCATATGAAACTTCGATATAACGCATCAAGAAATGTATAACTAAAATATATAATAATCCCTAATTGGGATAAATATAAAGAAAAACTAATAGAAACAACAGCCAATCTTGATCTCCCGCTAGATACTATTGAAGACACACTGAAACTGCAGTAAAACAATTATCAGCAATTATAATTAATTGCCATGAAAACACTGCAAACACATACACAAAAAATGATAAATTATGTTTTCTGTCTGGAGAAATAAAACAAAAAAAATCAAAACTAGGAACAAACCTCGAAATATCTGGCAAAACTCTGGTGTAACCACCGATAAAATTAATTACCATAAATTCCAAAACAAACTTAAACAAGAAATCAAAAATTATAGAGAAATGCAATGGGGCATCACACATCAACTCGCTGACAGCAGATGATGGATCTCTGTGGAAAGCGGTGAAATGTAGAGAAAGACAACCCCGTTCACTCCCCCCTTGAATGGACCCCATGGACCACTTTACATGGAAAAACAGAAAGCGGAGGCGATTGGCGATCATTTGGCGAGACAACTCTCACCAAATCCTATTGTTAGCCAAGTAGAAACACCGGAAAACAAAGAGGTCAGTGCCTTCCTAAACATGGGAGACCACCCTCTCCCAACACACACACTACCTGAAATTACCACAGAAGGAATAGAATAATATATCGAAAATCTAAAACCTAAAAAATCACCAGGATTAAACAAAATAAACAATTTAATGCTTAAAAATCTATCATTTATTTTCATTTATATAATATCAAAATTATTCAACAAATTATTGCAATTGAGATATTTCCCAAACTTCTAAAAGACAGCATGTATATGCCCCATTTTTAAGGACCCCCGCGAATCAAATTCTTACAGACCGATTAGCTTCTTATCAACCATATTTAAACTATTTGAGCACTGCATTAAAAGCCGACTAGACACAAATTTTTAACTGATAGCAACATTATTAATGATGATCAGTTTGGCTTTCACCCAAAACATGCAACCACCCACCAACTGCTAAGGGCGGTGAAAAAATCTCGGGGGATATCCAAACAAACAATGCGACGGCTGCACTCTTTTTGGATGTAGCACTGCTTTCGACAAAATATCGTTTGAGGGCCTTTTATACAAGTTAACAAAATTAAAATTCAACACACAACTAATTCAAATTATTAATTCGTACTTAAGAAACTGAAACTTCAAAATTAAAATAAAGTCAGAAACATCAACACCGTATAATATCAAAGGTGGAGTCCTCAAGGATACATCCTAGGACCCCAACAATTCATCATTTACCTAACTGACATACCAAAAAAAAAAAAAAAAAAGAAAAAAAAACGATAATATTGATCGTTACATTTTTGCAGACGATACTGCCACAATGGCAACTGGCCCCGTTAACAACTCAGCTGAAGAGCACATAAGAACCTATCACAGGCGAATATTTATAAGACGTACATCTTGCCGAAAATTACGGCACGCCAAAATTTTAACTGCCGCTAGGCGGCGTGACCGATGCACGATACCACTATCGAGTGGGAAATGCATTGGTGTCTATGGGAATAAAAATGTTTTAAAATTAATTAAATGAAACTGAAAATAATGTGAAATAGTTGAATTTACATGATAAATATATTGAATATTAATCTGTCATTGATTATAGTAAAAGAAATGATAATTGAAATACAAAATCTAACATTTTATTTTAGGTGTTATGCAGAATAGAACCAATTTTACTTTCGTTTTTGAGGATAGAGAAATATTTATTTTACAAAATTCATTGTATCTATTTCCAATATTATTTGTGAATAGTTATATTTAATTATTGATGTTTTCCATTGATTATTTATTTTAATTTTCTCTGATTTTGACCATTTAGATAGTTTATAAAGCTGAAAGATATTTTGCTAGATACAGTATTTTATTCATTTTACCATTAATTTTAATTTTAGAAATTGAATTTCAAATTATTTTAGAATAACTAATTAAAATTCTTTATAAGTAAACTGTTATCTACTGAAAATGAAAAGGAATTCCTTAAATGTTCTAATCATAGAGCATATGCCTTTTCAATAATTAGAAGGATTCTAAATGAATCTGAAATTTACCTTCCTTTTGAAAAATGTGAAAATGGACATGTTGCTGAAGAAATAAAATAATTCATTGTAAAATCATGCATAAATGTATTCCTTAAAAATTATTGCAAAAAAATTAATGACTCTAAAGTGATTACTGCTCTATCTCTAAAAAAAGAAAACCTCAAACTTTTAATAATTCTAAAAAAAATTACTGTTTAATGCAATTTGAAATAGAAATTGTATCCAATATCTTTATTTCCATTTAAAACAAAAATAATTATGAAAATAAATTTCAGTATATTCAAATAGTTATTTTTATCCATTATTATGAATGCATCAAAATAAAGTGAATAAAAATGTAAAAATGTAGTTATTATGTATATAGTTTAAATTTGTTCTAATGTATGTAAATAATTTATTTGTGTTGTAATATGCAAAATTACATAGGAAAATTTTGTTTATATATATATAATTTATTAATTTTAGTCATTGTATGTATAAGATTTCAAATTGCCAAACTTGCATTATTTTTTAATTTAAATGTCTATGTTAATATTTCTTTTCACACTAAATTTATGCATTATTTTTAGAAAAATATGAAGAAAGTATGATTCTAATAAATTAATTTTTATTTTTCTGATTGTCTTTTCCTCTTCAACCATACAAAATTATCTCACCTATTAAATGCATTAAATATTTTAAATCTATCATACGCAGGGAATATATTTTGCTAATAAATTAATCATGTTTATTGCATTCAATAAATTTTAAAGAAATATTTTCAATTCATAATAGATTATGTTGCTAATTATTATTTTAGAATAAATTATAAAATAATAATTAACATAATAATAACACCCAAAATGTTTTGCTTGAATTTTTAAAAAATGTGCACAGGAATGATCAATTAAATTTACATATAATTTTCATAAAAATAATTTTATTATTAGATTTAGCACATTAATATATAATCACCACAGATATATATTTCTGTGGAAAGTACACCAAGGAAAATTAATATCCAATATTTAATAATATTTCATTGACTAGAATTAATAGAATATTTTCATTCAAAGTTGTACTTAAATAAGTTTTACATATAGTTGCTATTAATTTTTCAATATTCATCATGGAAACAATATCAATATTAATTATAAAATGTTATAGTAATGATTGCGAAGAATTTTTTAAACAACATAAGAACACAGTTCCTTCGGAATATTTTAATCGTGAACGAAAGCGGTTGATTTCAGCCATCGGTTGATGACGTCACAAGAGAGTGTTCAGGCTTACTTAGATATTGAGGGTGATGGCTAGAAGCTTGTGTAACAAGATACTTCCGTAAAATACACTACAACTAAACAGTGAAACAAAAATCGGCTTGTCAAAATGGAAAACATGGATACAAGTAATTCAGATTTGAATGTTTTATTGAACAGATTAGAAATTTCTTGTATTACCGATAACTTTTTGAACTACAATTTTAATATCGATAAAGAATATTATCGACGAACAACATCGTACAATTATGAGTGTATTAAAGATATTGATATGATAACGAAATACATGATAAATCATGAGTATGATAAAATTTTAAATACTGAATTTTCTTGTTGGAAGTCATTGAAAGAACAAACGGAAGATATCGAGTTTGTTTCGTATGCAGAAGACGGTGAAATTAAATCCAATTACTTGCCATTATTTCATTCAACCGAAGAAGATTTGACATACATTAAACAGTTAATATTACTCTTTACTGCTGTGGCTGCCCTGCAAGAATTTGTCAAAGCTAATATATGTGGTCCAACTGCCTGTTTGGAAAATGAATACACTATTTTGGATAGATTGCTGCCAAACTCTGGATATTCAGATGAATGCGTATTCACCGCTCTGAGTAAAAATAGTGAAGTTATTTTAACAAAAATAATTCATCCAAAGTTATTATTTTTTAGTCTTATGTTGCTTCAATCCAATAATTTTGATAATTGCCTCACTCAGAGATGGTGGCTTATTCGTAGCACAATGATTCATCAAAGAATTTTACCAGACAGGGTGGCTGATTTACATTGTATGGTTACTAACTTAATTGCAAAACAATTAAGTGCTAAATTTTTGAAAAATAAAGAAGAACCTTTGGCTGAAATTATGTTTTATATAGAATGTGCCAATGCCCATTTGTACTATAAAGAGTTTAACATTGCTGAAAAATACATTATAAGTGCTCAAAATATTCTTGGTTTTGGTGTAAAACTGAATCGTGGACCAATTACTCAATCAAGAAGAGGAAATGGAACATATACATTTTTTGTTGAATTGAAACGCAATGATTCTCGCTATCGAAGTAAGTTAACTTTAACTCAGCATGTGTTTCCACCTTATTATTATGATTGTAGTGATACTTTTCTTGATTGTATAATTGCAACTGATAACAATGGTGAAAGAATAACAGACCTTTTACCTGAAGAGCAGATTATATTACTGACATATTGTGATTTAATTAGTGAAAGAGGAGCCAAAATGTATATGGAAGAGGTTTTATCCATAGCTAGCATTTTATTGTTGCATCCAAAAAATTGGGCAATTCAGTGTAAAGCTTTATTTGTGGCAACTCGAAATCAAGTCTCTCCTTTTATTGAAAGGGAAAAGTGTCATAACCAGATAAATCAAATAAAACAATTGTTAACCTGTATTAACAATAATACTCCACAGTTTTCCTTAAGGCAGAATTTATTGTATAGTGTTTCATTTCCTATGAAATATACTTTAGAAAAGCTTATAGCTGATATGTTTTTAATACTTGGAGATTTTGAAAATGCCTTACAATTGTATGAAAAATATAATTTATGGCGTGGATTTGTTAAATGTTATAAAAAAATGAGTGCTATTAGAGAAGGTGCAAGATTTCTCAAGACTCAAATTAATAATAGACCAATTTCAATTCTGTGGTGTTACTTAGGAGATCTAACAGGAAGTATTAAGGCATATAAAAATGCATGGAATCTGTCAGGCAATTCAAATGCTCGATGTCAACGTAATTTGGGTTATTATTTCTATAATAAGCGAAGGTATGAAAGAAGCATCTATCATTTTAAGAAAACTTTATCTATAAATTCACTACAACCAAAAGTTTTGTATGTTATGGGGTTAGCTGCAATAAAATGCAATGATATTGAAGTGTGTATGGAAGCATTTACAACTCTAGTAAAAATTGATCGAAATTATTTTGAAGCATGGGAGTACTTAATGAAATTTCATATTAGAAGAAATGAAAAGACTGAGGCCTACAGATGCTTATTACAATGCATGAGAGATAATACAAACTATGATTATTGGGGAAATTATCTTATCATGTATACACGCATGAATTCTTTTATGGATGTTATAGATTGCTATAATAAATTTCTAGATTATGGAGTACGTATAGAAATTTGCAAATCTTGCAAAGTGGGTGAAGCACATATAGAAATTCTGTCTTCATTAGTCAATGCAATTTCTAATGGTACACCAGACAATCATAATATTCCAAGTACCCGCTTAAAACCTGCAGCACTATCACTCTTCGAGAAGCTAATAAGAATAGGTCATGTAGGTTGCACATCTGGAGAAATTCAGAAGATGTATGCTGATCTTATGAGTTAGGTGATAAAGAACCAGAATAAGTGATTCTGTGCCAAATAAGAGTGCTCGAACATTACATTTTTATTGCAGTCTCAACAAAATCAGAAGATGCATTTATTGTAGTACTTAAAGTTGTTTTTGGATAAAATGACTCTTAATTGTGTAAAATACATACATATTTATGCTGTGCGAAATTGCACACAGCCATTTACTAAACAAACTGTGTTGAAAGCTTTGAATATTTATCAATTTAAAGCCTCCTTCTCAAATTCGTTTGGTGAATTTAATAAATTTTCTAAATTAACGACAAGTATGTATTTTAATTAAATTTTACTTTTGAATATATACATTGTTTATATATATGACTTATCTATTGTGCAATTTATTGTAATTTTTACAAATGCAAATTTGGAATTTCATATAATTATCTTCCACTATATTAGCAAATTTTTGATGACTACAACTTTAATATCACTTGGTTAAAATTACTTCACAAATAAATAGAATTGTGCTTTTGCACAATGAAATGTTATTTAGTAAGATATATAAATGTGTTATTTTTTGAACTGTATTTTTTATATATATAAATATATCATAAAATTGATATTTTTATTGCATATAAATGTGTTATTCATCATTATTTATGTTTCGGAAGTTCCTTCATTGCTTGACATAAGTAGATGTAAGATTATACAAGCTCACTTCATTAACAGTAACTATTTTAAATTGTCATTCAGATCATTCAAGATTTATTTTATACTATCTTTTATGCAAAATGTGATTTTTAAATTTTCTATTATAAAACTCAAGCTATTTTCAAATAAACTCATCCTTTTTCTAGAAAGAAATTTTATTTGTGTCATAACCTATAGACAATTATCTAGATATGTTGTACCAATAAAAATTTGCTCCACTGAAGTCATTTGTATATTTAAATAGATTCCCTCTATTTTCTTGTGAAAATTTTGAGAGAAAAATATCGATTCAAATTACTAAAACATATACATTTTAAAAGAAAATATTTATGTAATTATATTATTTAGACAAATTTTAATGATTAATTTTTAAAATTATATGTAATAATAAGTTTCTGGCCATTTAATTATATCTATATGTATTTCTAATTGTAAAAAAATGTTTAAAATTGTTTGAGATTTTTAAATATTATTCTGATTGAGAAACGCTTTTACTTATTTTTGTTGACTAATTGTAAATATCTGCTACAAAAGCTTAAGCAAATATTTTTATTTACACATTAATGGTAGTATAACATTTTAAACAAAACAAATTTGTGGATAAAGTTTGCATAAGTTTTCTTCTATAGGATGAAAATTCAAAACATCAAAAGGGTTTTTATTGTTGATAAAATTTATATGCAAAATAATTTTAATTGCACTTATTTTATCATTTCATTCTGTGAAAAAATAAACTAAAATATTCTAAAACTGAAAATATTTATATGTCCTTGTGTGAATACAACAATGTATTGAGTTAAACAAAATGCTTGCCGAGCATAGATTATAAAAACTGTTAAACATTGAAATGAAAAAAAAAAATTCTTCAAGAAATCTATGCAAATTGTTAACAGTAATGTTTTTATCATTATCTGAAATTAATATGCTTAAAAAAGCAATCAAGGTATTTGTAAGTAAAATAAACAATAAGTAAAAATGATCATAGCTTGTCTATTTATGTTTTGTTTTAATGATCATAATCATTTCTTGATATTGAAATTTAAAGTTTGAAATCGTGTTGACCTAAAATTTTAAAGATTTCACAATAGAGGAAAGAAAAAGCAACACAGAAATTATTTTTTTAATTGAAAAAAAAAAAATTGCACATGCACAATCAATAATTGCATATTGTATCTTAATCTAGAATGATATTTTCAAATAAACTCATCTTTTTCAAGGAGGAAATTTTATTTGTGTCATAATCTACAGACAGATATCTAGATACGTTGTGCCTATAAAAATTGATTCCACTGAGCAGTCATTTGTATATTTAAATAGATTCCCTCAATTTTTTGTGAAACCTTTGAGAGGAAAATATCAATTCAAATTATTATCTTGTAACTTAACCTGAGACTATTATGAGATAGTTGACAGCTGCTTCATGTTTTATTTTAAATTGTTTTCAATCATTAAAATGTCGATATAAGTAGATTTTGATTTGGAACACATGAAAAGTTTTAAAATTCAGAAAAAATAGGGATTAATTTGATAAAAGTTTATATTATTGATATGATGTTCTACTTCCTTGCTGTCATTAGACATTGAAAAAACTTATTTTAGGATAAAAATATTAAATAATTTCTGTTATTTAAGAATTTTACAAATGAAAACTATGCAAATCTGCCCATGTGCAGAATTTGGTGTACCCTTTGAATGAAAAACTGGAAGCAAATATTCTTATTTTTGGAATCAAGAGTATTTAATTTTAAAATTTGTTAAAAACTAAGTAATCCATCATATGTTACAAGTTCAACTGTTTAATAATGAGCTCGTGTCAATTCTCACATTTTGTCTAGTGGCATTTCAAAATGTATTTACAGTTGCAGTTTGAATTCAGATTTGGCATTTTTTCCCACCTAAAGAAAATTATTGGTGTTATAAACTGCTTAAAATTAGCTGCTCGTGATTTTAATGGTTTTGAAAATAGATAAAGTTTTGCCTTTTTGCCAAACAGAAACAATTCCATGAAATAATTCAGTGTTAATGAATGTTCATGAAGTTTTCAATTTTAAAACAGCAAATTTAGATTTAGAACGGGCTTGGTAATTTCACGCAAAAGAATTTAGCAGCTTAAAAAATTGACTACAGTTTAATGAATAATTTTTTATAATTTAAAATATTTTGTTAAGTACTTTTTGTGTTTAAAAGTATTTCAGAATATTTATGCAGATATGTACTTAAAAAGATAATTTTTATGTAATAAAAATGTCATATGAAATTTAAAAATTCATTACTAACTATAATGAAGAAAATATAAAAATTTAGTATTAAAAATACTTTATATTAAATACTTCATACTGTATTTAATTAAATTTAAATTTTATGTTATTTAAACTCCAAAAAATTTGAACTTGATATTATGAAAAATATAATAGATATCTTCTTTTTGGATTTTGCTAATATTTTTAGTTTTTATAGATACTATCGTATAGAATTCGAATCCATTTTAGTATTTATTCTGTACATCTGAATGACTAAAATACTTTTAGAATATTGTTTAGTCTCAATTTTATATTAAATGGTAACCACATAAAACACTTCTTGAAGAGGTTAAAAAAGTAAATGATTTGCTTGAAATGCATACAAATTCAAAATTTTCATTAAGTACTGATGGTTTAATAGTTGGATATAAATGTCAATTGAACTTTATAAAACATTTTTAAAACATAAAAACTGCATTTATACTTTTCATTATATTTTTTAAATCTCTACTATACAAGGTTCATACACAGTGTATCCCTTCAATGTTTCTTACCTATGGGCTGATCAGACTTAGATACTGCAGACAGAAGTCTAATTTTTAAAAAAATGACATCTAAACAGTCATACACTGTCAGAAGATGAAATAGTGCTATGGCTAAAGGACACCTGAAGTTTGAAATAATTGGCAGCAGTCAAAAACTTAACTCAAGGATATGTTTATATTTTCAAAAAATCATATGATTCATGATTGTGATGAAACAATCATATGTGATGAAGAAAGAAAATAAATTTATTGAATGAATCCTATGAGTCTTAAACATCAGTAATAGTTTCATATAGTTGAAAACATTTTCAATGGCAATTTTTATATTAGTATTCCAAATATTAGTATTGTTGATTCTCTGATGAATTACAATTTTCTAATTTTTGTCAAATGTTATTAATAAAGTTTAAATAAAATCTTCAGTAGAAATAAGTACTAAAAATGTTTAGAATTAGTTAAATAACTTTTAGTGTGGGTGAAATTGAGAGTTCGTACAAATTTCCAAGAATTAAATTCCTGGAGTTTTCCCAGAGATATTGACATTCATGTTAAATATTTTTTTTATTTTATTTTAAAAATTTTTGTTAACCAAATATTCATATAATTATGTATTTATTAATTCATATAATTATGCAATATTTTTCAATTGAATTTGTAGACAATCAAAAACCTTCAAAGAATTTATAGCTATATAACAGAAAATTTTTTATTCAAATAAACTATGCACTGTACAAAATAATGAGTAATTTTAAACATCTTCAATAGATTCCTATCTATTAGTGTATTGAACATTTCAAGATATGTATAACAACCTTTTTTAAAATATAAACATACTACTTAAAACAACTATTAGATTAAGTTTCCAGGATGACTTTTTTTCCTCCCAATTATTTTAATAGCAATTCTTAATTATTTTCCTGTTTACTTTTAAACTCTTTCAAAACCATACAGTTTCACATCCATATTCTAAGCCTTTAATCATTTAATAGATTTTCACATTTTCTTATTTATTTATGTATACATATATAGGAAATTTTATATATATATAATTTGTATGTCTTATACAGAGTCCACTGGTCACTGAAAACATACTTTCAACCAGGAATATTAAATCATTTATTTCATTGATAAACAAATTCTTTCAGATTTATTGAAATTATACACAATTTTTACCAAGGAAAATTGTAACAAATGTATTTCAATTCAAAAGTTTTATTCAGTCAATTTTACACAATATAAATAACATTGAAGCAAATATAAAAGGAATAAATTGCCTGTGTGATTGCACAACATGAATATCTTTGGGATTGCTTCACTTTACACTCATAAATCTAAATACTACACCCAGTCCCATCTAAATAGGATTATTATAAAATTATCTGGCTGAATTGAATTTTTATTCTATTCAGCAGTTATGAATACAATATCAAGCATCCCGTCATCTAGTGACAATACTCGATTAGGTTTCCGAGCAATTTTATTAAAAATTATAAAAAAAATAAATGCATCAAGGTAAGTAACAATTCCAGAAGTAATTCATGATTTTCAAGGAGTCAAGTTTAAAATTCCAGGTGTTTTAATGTTACATAAAAAAATTTCAAATTCCAGGAGTTGTACAAACCTTTGAAATCATTTCTCCACCAAGGAATACAGTCAAAACTATTATTTATATTCACAAAATTCATTCGAATTTGACAGTTGCTGTTGTGTAGTACACTTCAGGAGAAAATAACTTGCTCCCTGTTACTGCAATTTTATCTTCTTTATTTTGAAGAAATAGTTTTATTTTTTTAATAAATTGAAGATAACAAAGTGAAAATATACTTCTCTGCTTTTGAAAGTGAAATATCTAAACCTGGAATCATATGCTAAAAGTATTTTCTGAAACTTCTTGCTCTAGATAAACAATGATTAAGAATTTACTTTTAATTATCCAGATGATAAGGATAAAATTTTATAACAGATGTATTTAGGGAAAAGCATCATCAACTTATTACATAAGGTAAGGTCATTTGCCAGGTAAATGTACAGCCTCAGATATGTGTGTTGAGGATAATTTTCCAGAACAAATTTTAATTTGCTTTTATTCCAATCTCCTCAAATATTTATTTTGCCACTGGTCTCAGTGTCAGCATAGAAAAGCTCTAAATAAGCATTTACTGGGATAAAAAGAGCAATATTGAACAATAGTATGTGGATCCAGCATTGTGCAGACGCAAATATTTAATATGCTTACCATAATCTGATATAAAAATTTATATCTGTAAAACAATTTTACTCTTCAATGTAATTGTGCCCAGAGATACATTAAAGAACTAAATCAATTTTTTTTTAATTTTCAACTAAAATAAAAGCAAGTAACTATAACATAGAAAGAAGGAAAAATTAGTATAAAATTGAAAGAAGGTATAATTACATATATAACAGAGCAATTTTCATAAATTATAAATGGAAATGCTTAATATATAAACATTAAAACACTAATTAGGAAGATTATAATTATTAATTAGCTTTCTCCATGACTGATTAGAAAAGAATTTTAATCAGTACACAAATATGCAGAAATGATTATGCACAATTTAAAAATTTCATCAAGATCATAATTCTTGAATAAAATTACAAAATTTATGAAAATGAGCAAAAATTTCAGTGATTTTCACAATGTACCTAGAGAGCAAAAATAAATTAAGGATATTTTAGAATACTTAATAAAATATGCAAAAACCTTTATTTGGGAATGTTTACTATTTTAAATTTTCCATGAAAAGTAATGAAACTATTCTTGCAAACATCAAAGGAAATAAAAAAATTGCATTTATTGTTTTTTTTATATAGTACACTTGTTTACTAATAAATTCACAAAAAATTGCATGTATACATAAAACATATTACGCATACTAATATAAATTGTCTTAATTTCTAGCTAATAAAATTTAATCAGTTCAACTAAATTAATTTATGCAAACCGGTTTTATTTTGATTCATTAGAATATTGATAAATATATAACAAACAGCAAAATAAATTATAATATTTTTATATATAATCAATATATTTATATAAAAACATATTTAAAAAGCAACTTAAGAAAAATAACAGCAAAAGTTGAAAGTAAAATTGATTCAAACGAAGCACAAAAAAAAATATATATATATATATGTATATAAATATTGAGCAAAATTGTTAATACATGCATTTTACAGTAATAAAATGACTAAAACTACGTATAATATGAATGTGTTATTAACATTTTAGGATGTAAAATAAAATATTTCTTACAATATGTATAAACACACTAAGATTTTTTTAAATGTAGTAAGAGATCTAAAAGTAAATGATAGTCTATCAGCTACTGGTATTGCCTCTAATATTTTCTGTTTCACAAGTTAAGGCTGCATCAGTTTGTATGAATTCATAAGTTTCCTGCCCATTCAAAAATAACTGATGTTTTAAAGAGTTTTGTAAAATTATATATATTATTAATTAATAAACTGAAAGAATTTATTAAATTAAAATATCATTTGAACTCTGATAGTAAAAATGAAATTTTGAATTCTATTTTAAATGAAATGAGTAACAGTAATATTTGCATGATTGGAACTTCCCATTTCAAAGGGTATGGGAAAGCAAAAAATGTATTTTAAGGCTGCGTAAGTACATAATTGAAATGAAATTTATATGAATTAATTTCAATAATTTGTTTACCTTAAGATTTTGAATTTATTATATAGTTACAAGTTTTATTTTAAAATAGAGACAAAGTATCCATACAATTAGAAACTTAAAATTATTCATTTACAATTGAAGCACATATCATACAATTTATCAAGGTACTCGGTTGTAAGCAAATTTACAAATGTTTTTAAAGTTCAACACATGAACTATATTTACAAAAATTAAAATCTTAAACTATGAATGGTTTAGACTTAAATAATATAAAACATATAGAAATTATTTACCCAATGAAAATTATTTTACAAATATATTTCTAAAGCTAGTTCTTTCTTAGGTTATAGAAACAATAAAGATTTTGATTCATTAAGAGCAGTGACAACACAGTTTTTTCTTGTGAACACAAGTGTAAGATTATTATTGCAGCAAATGGAGATCTTTTTCTTTTCAGATGGGAAGTCTTGCTTCCATCATTTTAAAAATGAGAATTCAAGCAATTATATTCATTGAAAATAAAAGCAAATTAGTGCATACTCATACTAAATTAAAAATAGTTGGCAGCAGACAAAATTCCCCAATAAGAATTTATCATAAGATCTGGAACTTAGCAAGTAATAGATGGCAACCTTAATAAACAGCGGCAAATGAGTAGGGATGTGATAGACAATCACTTCTTATGTTAGGGAGGATGCGTTGGAGAAGGGAAATAATAATTGGTTTAACTGGAAAATAGAAGAGGAATACTTGGGAAGGTTCCTTAAATTAAGAAAAAAAATGTTTAAATTAAATCTCTTTATTTACTTTAGTTAGTATTTTTATTATTAAACATATTATTTTTCATTATGATTCTGTATAAATCTTTATTTTTTAACAAACCATGTTTTAGTTTCACTGTATTTTACTATAAATGTATAGAATTTAAACTTTTAGAAAAAAATATTCTTTTGCATTGTTTAACATGCAATTATTTTTTATTCATATAATGAGAATGTTTATTTAACTAATGAAGGTAGTTTATTTATTTTAGTTTAGAGTTTCGAAAGGAAAAAAAAAAAATCTTTAATTAAGTCATTTTTTCTTTATCTTTATTTATACCCTCATGTGTTACTGTTATGTTTATTTTTTAAGTAATAGATTGATGTAAATAAAAAAATGTATTTGTGTTTCTTCAATGTGTATTAAGCAATACATAAATCATTATTTTACATTATAACTTTTAGATTGTTGGTAAAACTGTTTTATATTTTTTGATATTTAATGAATTTTCATGCAAGTATAAAAGTTACTATAGTATAAAATGATATTTACTTAAATATTATTAATATAGTTTTAATAGCAAAGCTATACTTTAATTAACCATAAATGGTTTAAGATTAAGGAAACTGAAACAAGATATGTGAGTTTATGCAATTTTTATTTTAGGAAAATCCAGTTTAACCACTGCATAAAAACAAACAAATATACGTTTTTTTGTAAGAAAAATTACTGTCTATTATAAATCAACAACATTTACTACTATGACTGTCTAATTAATATTTAATAATAGAATATATGAGAATTTTAATTATATTTTATTTTATTTTAATTAATTGCAGTATTTTCCTAAGCACACTTTACAAAAAATCTCTTTGTAAGTGATTAATCTTCCCACTTTATAATTCTTCACAAACTATTTAACATTTAATTATAAAAATTCATTTATATAATTGGAAAGTCTTACTAAATTCAAACAAAAAATTAATCTGTTTAGGTAGTAAAAATTATATTATCTCGTCTAACTTTATATTTTAACTAACATTGGAAATCTTGGAAAATTACAATTGAATAATTTGAAAACTTACTTAAGGCAGATATAAATTCTGAAAACAAATATAAATAACAAAATGATAGGATTTTTTTTTATATTGAATGAAATATGCTCAAGGAAATCTATTAATTCAAAATTTTCCACAGAAAAACGGTTTGTAAAGGAAACAACTTAAGTTCCTTTGCCTCATGTTACAAATAAAAACATTACAGGAAAAAAGCAACATTTGCAATTCATGAAATATATTATAAATTTGCAATTCATGAAATAAATATCTTAAAGATAATTATAATATGTAGTGGGCAACTTAACAGCTAAAATCTATTGTAAGGCTCCTTAAAAATCCACTGAAAGGATGTCGGAAAAAAAGTTTCTTAAGATGGTAGACCGATATTATGCGGTGGAAGTAAGCAAACCTTGAAAATAAAGTCACTTAACCCCATAGTTATGCATAGAGAAATACATCATCTGTCTCCCATTGTTAAGTAGTTTACATCTACCCGATACTGGATATATTTTGATATGATGATAAAAGTATTTTCAAATATGATTCATTAAGGAAAACAAAGAATTTTGCGACAAACACAAAAGCACACCTTTATTACAGCATTTTTGCTCTTCTACTACCCTACAAAAGAATAGAAAACATGAAGTGACAAGGGACGAGGTTTTGCTTTTTGGGGCGCACCTCCTCAGGCTATTGCCACTTATCTTCAGTCAAAGATTACCCTAATTGGAGCCAGCTTGTTTGTCATATTTAATAATTTATAGTTTTAAGAATATTATATGGAATTTAGAAATTTGAATTTATTATTATTTAAAAAAGGGTTGAACGGAGAAAACTGGTATCTTCATCACTGGCCATGGACTCTTTTATTTTTTCTTCAAAAATTTACATTATCATGACTCTGAAGACAGATCTTGATATTTACATAGATTCAGTTTAAATATTTTAAGTTTTACATACATTCTGTTTCACATAGTTTTGATTATATACAATGGTTCCGGTTTACAAAGTTATGTTTTCACAGATTCTTGTTTACAGTGGCAAAATTCTGGGATAATTACTTATAATGACAAATTCTTGGGTAATTATTTACAAAACAATTTCTTGGCTAGATAATTATAATTACAATTTCTTGTCTAGTTAAATACATTGTTCTACAATATTTGGTTTCGGTTACACAACAATATTTATATATTTACAGTCATAATTATATACATAAATTATTTATGTTCAAGTAAGTGCGAACAATTATCTAGATAACACTGTTTCCATAGTATATTAAATCTAGTCTCTTAGGATTGCCTGCGGTATCCTCCTGTTTGTGGGATCATTTATATTATAGTTCTGTTGGATGTTAATTAAAGGATTTTGTATATTTTGGAGGTTCGAAAAGAATTTGTTTGCTTGTTCCCTTATGAACTCAGTAATAGTTGTTAGATTATATTCTTAAAATATTTTATCGTTTCTAAAATATAGAGGTGCATTTTTGTTAGCATTCTAATAACTTTGTTCTCAAATTGCTGGAGTCTAATTATGTATCTATGGGCTGCATATGGGGAGGCATGTGTGGCTATTGGGCGCATTAGTGATTGGTATATTAGTAATTTATTGTCAGTATTTAGAACTGATCTACCATTAATCAACGAATATATGACCGCTTGAATATGTTTCTCCTTTTTTAGGATTTCTTCTATATGGGGGATCCATGTCAGTCTTCTATCTAGGATAATTCCTAAATATTTGACTTTATTTTCCCATTTAATTGATTTGCTGAAAAGTGTGATTTCATTTGTTTTCGTTCTTTTATTTCCAAAAAGTATAGCTATGCACTTTTCTCTGCTTATTTTGATTTTCTAATTATTCTAATTATTCAATCTAGCTTTACCCCCATATATCTCTATTGTCTTGTTTATTTATTAAACTACCTTCTTTGTTTATTAAATTAAATTGTATTTAGTATAAATACAAAAGCTAAAATATGGTAAATCACTTAAGTGACTGATTCACTGATTTAAATAAATCAGGAAAATATAATTATAACTTGGTATTTAAAAAGCTGATATTCTCATAAGTAAACGTATAATTATTACTTTATTGTTAATTTATTCTGCATATTATGATGTATTCTTGATTTAGGATCCAAACTTGCTTGAAAAATGGAGGCGGGCAATTCCTCGGGCTGATAAGCAATTGTCTTCTTCAGATGTTGTGTGTTCCTTGCAGTTCAAAGAAGAAGACTTAGATAGCTATTATACACAAAATTTATCTGATGGAACTGTAAGTTATTTGTGTTGTACAAATTTTTTGAAATGTATAAGACATTTTTTAACGTATTGTGAATATATGTGCTTAGGTGTGGAAATTGCCAAAAGGAAAGCCAAATTTGATGAAAGATGCAATTCCAAGCATCATCCCAAATTTGCCCAAGTACTTTTCATCAAGAAAAAGAAAACTGCCTGCTGTTAGAAATACAGCAAAGAAAATTTGTGACAATTCTCCAACATCAGTAAAAAATTAGCAAACTTCTGTACATGGTAAGTAATTTATCATTTAAGAAAAATTTATCAGTAATTGAATACTTAATGAATGGTTTCCAATCAAACTCATTGAGTTCCAAAAATATTTTATAGATTATTATGTATTGAAATTTACAAAATGAGTGAAATTTGTAAAATGAGTGAAATTTACAAAATGAGTGAAAATGAGTGAGTGAAAATACAAAGTGAGTGAAATTTCCATGACACAAATATTCATAACTTAACTGACATTGTTTGATTCATTGAACCCTATATCCCATTTAACTAAATATTCTATTTTTCATGAGTTACTATTTTTAAAAAGTGACTCAGTGAAGTAGGATATTTGGTTTCTAATTCATATTAAATGAAGCAAAGATTTAATTTAATTTGCACTTTATGTTATTGCTTTCTTTTTAAAGAAATGTAAATTTAGATTTTTACTATATCATTCAGGAAAAATAAGAAAGCTTAATGTAGTTGATGATTTGTAACTAAATTTAAGTAGTTCCTACCTGTAATTTTAAGAAATGTTATATTTATATAATTATATTTAATTACATAACATAGTTATATTGGTGATAAGGAATTTGTGAAATATTTAATTTTTAATTGTGTAAAAAAATGAATTACAATAAAATGCAAATTCATAGCAAAATATATTAAAAGCTTTAACTAGCAATAAAAGAATTTAAAATTAGAAAAAAAATTTTATATTAAAATTATTTTCTATAAAAATCACTAGAATAACTAAATTGAAATGTAAAAAACTTATATTTGATTCAAATAAGATTAATTTTAATATTATAACTATATTTATATATTTAAAAATAATTGAATAGAATTTGATTTCCTATTAAAATATATTGAATTTTAATTAGTTATTCTAAAATAATTTGAAATTCAATTTCTAAAATTAAAATTAATGGTAAAATGAATAAAATAATGTATCTAGCAAAATATCTTTCAGCTTTATTAACTATCTAAATGGACAAAATCAGAGAAAATTAAAATAAATAATCAAGGGAAAACATCAATAATTAAATATAACTATTCAGAAATATTATTGGAAATATATACAATGAATTTTGTAAAATAAATATTTCTCTATCCTCAAAAACGAAAGTAAAATTGGTTTTATTCTGCATAACACCTAAAATAAAATGTTAGATTTTGTATTTCAATTATCATTTCTTTTACTATAATCAATACAGATTAATATTAAATATATTTATCATGTAAATTCAACCATTTCACATTATTTTCAGTTTTATTTAATTAATTTTAAAACATTTTTATTCCCATAGACACCAATGCATTTCCCACTCGATAGTGGTATTGTGCATCGGTCACGCCGCCTGGCGGCAATTAAAATTTTGGCGTGCCGTTATTTTCGGCAAGATGTAAGTCTTATAAATATTGGCCTGTGATAGGTTCTTATGTGCTCTTCAGCTGAGTTGTTAACGGGGCCAGATGCCATTGTGGCAGTATCGTCTGCAAAAATGTATCGATCAATATTATCGTTTTTTTCTTTTTTTTTTTTTTTTGGTATGTCAGTTAGGTAAATGATGAATTGTTGGGGTCCTAGGATGTATCCTTGAGGACTCCACTTTTGATATTATACGGTGTTGATGTTTCTGAATTTATTTTAATTTTGAAGTTTCAGTTTCTTAAGTACGAATTAATAATTTGAATTAGTTGTGTGGGGAATTTTAATTTTGTTAATTTGTATAAAAGGCCCTCAAACGACATTTTGTCGAAAGCAGTGCTACATCCAAAAAGAGTGCAGCCGTCGCATTGTTTGTTTGGATATCCCCCGAGATTTTTTTCACCGCCCTTAGCAGTTGGTGGGTGGTTGCATGTTTTGGGTGAAAGCCAAACTGATCATCATTAATAATGTTGCTATCAGTTAAAAATTTGTGTCTAGTCGGCTTTTAATGCAGTGCTCAAATAGTTTAAATATGGTTGATAAGAAGCTAATCGGTCTGTAAGAATTTGATTCGCGGGGGTCCTTAAAAATGGGGCGTATACATGCTGTCTTTTAGAAGTTTGGGAAATATCTCAATTGCAATAATTTGTTGAATAATTTTGATAGGATATAAATGAAAATAAATGGTAGATTTTTAAGCATTAAATTGTTAATTTTGTTTAATCCTGGTGATTTTTTAGGTTTTACATTTTCGATATTTTATTCTATTCCTGCTGTGGTAATTTCAGGTAATGTGTGTGTTGGGAGAGGGTGGTCTCCCATGTTTAGGAAGGCACTGACCTCTTTGTTTACCGGTATTTCTACTTGGCTAACAATAGGATTTGGTGAGAGTTGTCTCGCCAAATGATCGCCAATCGCCTCCGCTTTCTCTTTTTCCATGTAAAGAGGTCCATGCGGTCCATACAAGGGGGGGGGAGTGAACGGGGTTGTCTTTCTCTAAATTTCAACGCTTTCCACAGAGATCCATCATCTGCTGTCAGCGAGTTAATGTGTGCTGCCCATTGCATTTCCCTATAATTTTTGATTTCTTGTTTAAGTTTGTTTTGGAATTTATTGTAATTAATTTTATCGGTGGTTACACCAGAGTTTTGCCAGATATTTCGAAGTTTGTTCCTAGTTTTGATTTTTTTGTTTTATTTCTCCAGACAGAAAACATAATTTATCATTTTTTGTGTATGTGTTTGCAGTGTTTTAATGGCAATTAATTATAATTGCTGATAATTGTTTTACTGCAGTTTCAGTGTGTCTTCAATAGTATCTAGGGGGAGATCAGGATTGGCTGTTGTTTCTATTAGTTTTTCTTTATATTTATCCCGATTAGGGATTATTATATATTTTAGTTATACATTTCTTGATGCGTTATATCGAAGTTTCATATGACCAGGTTATGGTCACTGTACATCTTAAATATTGAAATTATATTACATTTGTTGGGAAAGTTTTTAATAATGAAAAAATCCAGGACAGATGCAGTTGCTCTGACGTGGCCTCCGATTCTAGTGGGTTGCTGGAAGGCTTCGATTCTATAGTTATTTTGATCTGTGAAATTTTTTAAAGTTAGGCCAAAAGTATTAGCTCTATTGCAATTCCAGATGGTGTGGTATTAGTTAAAGTCTCCGCCTATGATAGTTGAATTACTCATATTTATTAATTTGTTTAGGTCGTGGGTGGGGAAGGAGTTACTTACATTGAAATTTATAATATTTTTTTGGGGGGGGGTATGTACACCGAGGCTAAATTAAACGATGCCCTATCGCTATAATTAATTTTCATTATTGTTACTTCTGCAACGTCTAGTTCTGGTGTGTTAATTTTATTGTGCGGGATATTATTTTTAATAACTACAGCAAAAACGTTCTCTGTCATCTCTGTTGACTCTGTCATCTCAATGGGTGGTATAGTTTTTTATAATGAATTTCTCGTAGGTTTTAAGGCTAGTCTTCTGAATGAGGAGTACATCAGCGGAGTATTCATCGATAAAATATCTTGTTTTGTCTATTTTTGCGAGAATTCCATTCGCATTCCATGTACATATGGAGAAGCAAATACGTGAGCTACTCATTTTGGTGTGTTATTTCTATCTACTAGGGGCCTGACGGCTCCAAAAAATTTACAGCAAAGCTCACTGACATTATTTGTATTTTTAATTTTAGGCAATGCTTTGGAAATAAATATCTAACTGTTGTAGGAAGGCTCTATTTTCCGAAATGTTTTTTAAAGTGCTTACAATGGCCATTAAGTCGTTGCCTCTGAAACGATCGGCTGCGTTCTCTTTCCGTGCCTCCTGGGGGTTGGCGAGGGGGGTAGAAAACTAGAGCGAAAATTAAAATATTCCGAAGGAACTGTGTTTTTATGTTGTTCAAAAAATTCTTCGCAATCAATTACTATAACATTTTTTAATTAATATTGATATTGTTTCCACGACGAATATTAAAAAATTAATAGCAACTATATGTAAAAACTTATTTAAGTATAACTTTGAATGAAAATATTCTATTAATTCTAGTCAATGAAATTTTATTCAATATTGGATATTAATTTTTCTTGGTGTACTTTCCATAGAAATATATATCTGTGGTGATTATATATTAATGTGCTAAATCTAATAATAAAATTATTTTTATGAAAATTATATGTAAATTTAATTGATCATTCCTGTGCACATTTTTTTTAAAAATTCAAGCAAAACATTTTGGGTGTTATAATTTATTCTAAAATAATAATTAGTAACATAATCTATTATAAATTGAAAATATTTCTTTAAAATTTATTGAATGCAATAAACATGATTAATTTATTAGCAAAATATATTCCCTGCGTATGATAGATTTAAAATATTTAATGCATTTAATAGGTGAGATAATTTTGAGTGGTTGAAGAGGAAAAGACAATCAGAAAAATAAAAATTAATTTATTAGAATCATACTTTCTTCATATTTTTTCTAAAAATAATGCATAAATTTAGTGTGAAAAAGAAATATTAACATAAACATTTTCTTAAAAAATAATGCAAGTTTGGCAATTTGATATTTTATACATACAATGACTAAAATTAATAAATTATATATATATATATATATATATATATATATATATATATATATATATATATATATATATATATATATATATATATATATATATATATATATATATATATATATATATATATATATATATATATATATATAAAATTTCCCTACGTAATTTTGCATATTACAACACAAATAAATTATTTACATGCATTAGAACAAATTTAAACTATATACATAATTACTACATTTTTACATTTTTATTCATTTTATTTTGATTCATTCATAATAATGGATAAAAATAACTATTTGAATATACTGAAATTTATTTTCAAAATTAATTTTGTTTTAAAAGGAAATAAAGATATTGGATACAATTTCTATTTCAAATTGCATTAAAAAGTAATTTTTTTAAGAATTATTAAAAGTTTGAAGTTTTCTTTTTTTAGAGATAGAGCAGTAATCACTTTAGAGTCATTAATTTTTTTGCAATAATTTTTAAGGAATACATTTATGCATGATTTTACAATGAATTATTTTATTTCTTCAGCAACATGTCCATTTTCATATTTTTCAAAAGGAAGGTAAATTTCAGAACTATTTAGAATCCTTCTAATTATTGAAAATGCATATGCTCTATGATTAGAACATTTAAGGAATTCCTTTTCATTTTCAGTGGATAACAGTTTACTCATAAATAAATAACTAAATTATTATAGTTACAACATGATCAGAAGAGTATTTTAATCCACCTCTGTCCATATTTTTTTATAAGAATAGAAGAATTTGTCATCTCTTCAGCATTAACAATAGAATCATTTAAAACCAGATAATTCTTACAATGAAGACATTTAAAATGTTTTACACAAGAATGTGAACAGTAACCAGCAATATATGTAAGATTACATTCAGAAATTTTTAAATCAGCGACATCTTTTTCAGATATATTTACTTCCAAATTATCATCTATTTCATGTTCCTCAACATTAGAAAAATCAATACTATTATTTAAAGACATAGAAATTTTATCATGGTTATTTGATTTAAATAAGAGTCATTAAACTGCGTATTCTCAGTTTCTTTTCTATTTCAAAAACCTGTGTAATTGATATGTTGTATTGACCACCTGCAAGTTGTCTATAAACACCAAACCTTTCTTCAAGGGAATCTGTTTGAAATTTTCCAGTTAATATATAATTAAGTTTAAGCTCATTTATACAATATGATTCTATTTCTATAATGGCATGTGTTAAGTGTTTTAATGCTTTGTGTGTTTCTTTTGTTAGATGACCAGTGTCTGTTTTTATTTTTTCCCATGTATCAAGCCAACACCAAAATGCATTCAAATATTGAATTTTTTTTATCAGATGCAGATGATGTCAATGGTTCCCCATTAAAAACAACGTAAAATTAATAAACTGTCAATTAATTCAGAAGAAAAAACTCAAAATATACTAAAGTATATTTAATATAGCTTAAGAGGTATACGCCATCTAGTGAGAAAATGGTAACATTTTTCCATATTGTTTATTCTACTACTTGCTTCGTGATTAAAAAAAAATACATTTTAAAAAATCTTTGTCAGGAAAATAGATTAAAAGTATCTATACCTCTTTCTTAATAGTTAGTTATTATAATGATTCTGTAATATATAATGTCTCAATTTTTCCCCTTTATAATACTTGAATGACTTCATAATTTTCAAAATTGTTACATACGCTGTTATTGTTATTTATAAATATATCTT
This sequence comes from Latrodectus elegans, assembly GCA_030067965.1. Lineage (NCBI taxonomy): Eukaryota > Metazoa > Arthropoda > Arachnida > Araneae > Theridiidae > Latrodectus > Latrodectus elegans. Next base: position 90,277,145 of record CM057817.1, on the reverse strand, counting down.
GAGGAATTACTACTACAAATAAGAGATGGCAAATTGTGCTAAAGCTATATGTAGTACTGTTACTAATTTTGAATATATTAATATTGTAAACTATATAAAATTTAATTTTCATCACACCTAACATAATTTACCAATTTAATTAGTAAAAGCTTTTATTTATATATTAGCTACTATGTAAAATTTGGTTCAGCTTGATCAAGCTAAACATAAGTTATGTAAGTAATTTTTTTTTAAATACTACAAAAAAATATGTAAATTAGAATATACTGAAGGATTATTTAAAATTTTAATAAAAGGTAGGACTGAGTGTGATCATCATACTGGTGCGGCTGAGATTCATGTGAGCAACCAACCGACTTGCACCGGAAACATTCACCGGGGAGACTCTCTGATAAGCCTCTAGGTTTTGAACCGGCCACCTCAAGTCCTAGCGTCCTATTAGCGGCTGGATTAAAGGAACACGCCAACGGTCCCCGCGCTGAGGATAGTTTACAATCGTAAGTATAGGGAAACATAGTTAACACAAATAATCGCACTAGTCTTGAAACCAAATTTAATCTGAAGATGTGAGACTCGGATTTTTTGTTCGTATACCTTCGTAACATAAATTTATATTCTCAATCTTAAACTGCATATGTTATCTAGAAAAATGCATTGTTTATTTGCATAATTTAAAGTCTGCCCGTTATTTATTGAAATTGTTTTGAAATGTATATCAGTAAATCTCCCGAATCTTCTAAGTATTATTGTTGAAATATAAAGAAATTTTGCTCTGATTTTAGATAGAAAATTAACATATTATATTTTTTTAATTCAAAGTTTTATAGCTGATGATAATAGAAAATGTTGAAAAATATGTTTATTTTAATTGTTTTTGCTTCTTACCTACTCTTTTACACTCTTGTTCAAGAGCTTTTGCTGTAGGTTTTTCTAACTCATTTAAGTGAGTAATCTTTTGGTTTTTGAATGCCTTTTTTTAAATAAATAAACTTTGTTTGATCATGGTATTCTTATTATAATATTTAAAATATATAGTTCATTAGATGTGACACTTCTTGAAATTGTAAAATAAAATAAATCATTTTTCACCAGGCTCCCTTGTCGTAAATAACATACTTTTTTGTACATGACAGTTAAATTTTTATATATTTTTAAATAACTGTTGATTAATGAAAATTTTGTATTTTTTATTATAATTTTCAAAATATCAAACATGATTTATGAATCTTATTGAGTTCAAAGTTGCGCTTGAAACCTGATCATCATCATTTCCTCTTCTTGGAACATTATACTATATATAAATAATAAAACACATAAATAACAATTTTCAATTTTTCTATAAGTAAATCGGATTGATTGATTTCTAGTAAATTATCCGAAATATCTTCCTTTTATTTTCATTAAACTTAAATTTTTATTTAGTTTCTCTAATTTATTTCCCTATATGACAGTTTGCATTTCCAGTTTAATATCATCTAATATTGAAACATTTAATGTCTACAAAAAGAGAAGCAAACTATTTTTGATCCTTTATTCAATTAAGCTAATTAATTTTCAAATAACACGTGTAATACTTATTCAGAATTAAAATACAATCTTGTATCTCTTTGATATCTACCAAGAAAGATTTCGCAAATTAATTTACCTATGATCAAGTTTTCCGCATTAGAATTTTTTAATATAATACTTAATGTCTACTGAAAGTGAACCCTGCTATTGCTGTTCAATATTTTTTCGTTTTAAATAATAGTTCTATTATTTTTGTAGATGTAAAGTATAATACACTATACATCTTGGGACACACAACACCGTATTTTATGTAGAATCATTATTGTCCTGCTTTGCTAAGTTAATGTCACTTTCTCCTGTAAGTGTTTATCCGTTTAATGTGCTCTTTTCTATGATTAAATACGTGTTACTATAAATTTCACAATTAATATATATATATATATATTTATATATGGGTTCCGTTGCTTCATCATCAGAAATAAATGACAGAGGAAGTTTAAATTATTTAATAATGGTTTTGAAATAACAAGAAAATACTATATTTATATATTTACAAATGAATATAGATTGTCCAAAATCAGATAGTACGTCTTCATTCCGGCACTCCTCGTCGTACCCTCTCCTCCTCTCTGTGTGTCCGAAAGAGAGGTCGAAATGTTTGGTGTAGTGTGCTTAGCAGTATTTAAATTTAACCTTTATTGTTTCTTTTTTTAAATATTTTATCTATTCGTTATAGTTATTGTCAAATTTAACATAGATTGGAAGAATTTCAGCCTTATGATTTACACTGTTTTCGGTGTTATTGCCAGAATTTCCAGCTGTTTGGTTAATATTAGCGAAGTTTTCATTATTTGTGCTTAAAGCTTTGAAATTATAAGAAAAGTCTATTTTATGATTTTTTCCTATTCTAGTTATGTTCGTGGTTTTTTCGTCCTTTGAAATCTTTCATCAGTATCTGTTGCATTGATCCTCTCATTTTTTGCTGGTGTACTAAGAATTTTTAAGTAGGTTTTACTGTTAGAAGGTGTTTCTGTGGAGTTAGTTTCCATAATGCTATTTCTAATTTACTCTCTATTATCTATATTTTTATTATCTAATATTCTTTGTTGTTCAGCATCATAACAATACGTAGTGGGGAATGACTTATTAATATTAGATGTAACATTTTTAGTGACAGTGCTCTCATTACTCGCATTGTTTACATTATCTTTACAGTTAATAACATTTTTATCATAAACACTTTCCTCAAAATCCGAGGATAACACTGTTCTAAATTTTCTAATATCAGCTAAAGTTTTGACAGATTTAATAGAATTAAGTTTTTTGCTTCCTGAGCGCTTATAACTATAATTACATTTTTAACCTTATCAGAATTTTTAACTTTAGATTTATTATTATGAAAAACATTACTATAAACACTAGATACATTATCAAAATCATCATGCAAATCACAATTAGAAATGAGACAATAACCCATTTGGGAGCACTTACCCCATAATTCTTGCGATAATATGAATGCTTGTTGGTAAATTGCACTATGGTAGTAGTTCCAAAGCTCAATGTTTACATTTTCATGAGTATCCATTAATGGTTTCTCTGACGACGCACAGCAAGCTGTTTACTGCTTTTTGATAAGTCACACAATAACTTACACTCAGTAAGTTTTGTAATTGGCACACTTGGGTCAGTTGACAGGTGCCGGTGGCACTTGTTGTTAAATCAACCAAAAGAAATTTGCTTCGTTTCTCGCATTGATGCTTACAAATGAAACTGCGAGGGATGTTTTCTCTTCGTTTGCATAGTGATTTAATTTAACTTAGGAAAAGGTTGGAAAAAAGTAGATTATTCTTAAGTTTATTTTGTTCCATTAATTATTTAAGTAAGTCAACATATAATATGTTTTTTTTAATCTAATTACTAAGATATAATAAACATAACTCATTTATAGTGACCATAACACAGTGACCATAGCCTGGTCATTGGAAACTTCGATATAACGCATCAAGAAATGTATAACTAAAATATATAATAATCCCTAATTGGGATAAATATAAAGAAAAACTAATAGAAACAACAGCCAATCTTGATCTCCCGCTAGATACTATTGAAGACACACTGAAATTGCAGTAAAACAATTATCAGCAATTATAATTAATTGCCATGAAAACACTGCAAACACATACACAAAAAATGATAAATTATGTTTTCTGTCTGGAGAAATAAAACAAAAAAAAATCAAAACTAGGAACAAACTTCGAAATATCTGGCAAAACTCTGGTGTAACCACCGATGAAATTAATTACCATAAATTCCAAAACAAACTTAAACAAGAAATCAAAAATTATAGAGAAATGCAATGGGCAGCACACATCAACTCGCTGACAGCAGATGATGGATCTCTGTGGAAAGCGGTGAAATTTAGAGAAAGACAACCCCGTTCACTCCCCCCTTGAATGGACCGCATGGACCTCTTTACATGGAAAAAGAGAAAGCGGAGGCGATTGGCGATCATTTGGCGAGACAACTCTCACCAAATCCTATTGTTAGCCAAGTAGAAACACCGGTAAACAAAGAGGTCAGTGCCTTCCTAAACATGGGAGACCACCCTCTCCCAACACACACTACCTGAAATTACCACAGCAGGAATAGAATAATATATCGAAAATCTAAAACCTAAAAAATCACCAGGATTAAACAAAATAAACAATTTAATGCTTAAAAATCTACCATTTATTTTCATTTATATCCTATCAAAATTATTCAACAAATTATTGCAATTGAGATATTTTCCAAACTTCTAAAAGACAGCATGTATACGCCCCATTTTTAAGGACCCCCGCGAATTATATTCTTACAGACCGATTAGCTTCTTATCAACCATATTTAAACTATTTGACCACTGCATTAAAAGCCGACTAGACACAAATTTTTAACTGATAGCAACATTATTAATGATGATCAGTTTGGCTTTCACCCAAAACATGCAACCACCCACCAACTGCTAAGGGCGGTGAAAAAAATCTCGGTGGATATCCAAACAAACAATGCGACGGCTGCACTCTTTTTGGATGTAGCACTGCTTTCGACAAAATATCGTTTGAGGGCCTTTTATACAAGTTAACAAAATTAAAATTCCCCACACAACTAATTCAAATTATTAATTCGTACTTAAGAAACTGATACTTCAAAATTAAAATAAACTCAGAAACATCAACACCGTATAATATCAAAAGTGGAGTCCTCAAGGATCCATCCTAGGACCCCAACAATTCATCATTTACCTAACTGACATACCAAAAAAAAAAAAAAAAAAAGAAAAAACCATAATATTGATCGATACATTTTTGCAGACGATACTGCCACAATGGCAACTGGCCCCGTTAACAACTCAGCTGAAGAGCACATAAGAACCTATCACAGGCCAATATTTATAAGACTTACATCTTGCCGAAAATAACGGCACGCCAAAATTTTAATTGCCGCCAGGCGGCGTGACCGATGCACGATACCACTATCGAGTGGGAAATGCATTGGTGTCTATGGGAATAAAAATGTTTTAAAATTAATTAAATGAAACTGAAAATAATGTGAAATAGTTGAATTTAAATGATAAATATATTGAATATTAATCTGTCATTGATTATAGTAAAAGAAATGATAATTGAAATACAAAATCTAACATTTTATTTTAGGTGTTATGCAGAATAGAACCAATTTTACTTTCGTTTTTGAGGATATAGAAATATTTATTTTACAAAATTCATTGTATCTATTTCCAATATTATTTGTGAATAGTTATATTTAATTATTGATGTTTTCCCTTGATTATTTAATTTAATTTTCTCTGATTTTGTCCATTTAGATAATTTATAAAGCTGAAAGATATTTTGCTAGATACAGTATTTTATTCTTTTTACCATTAATTTTAATTTTAGAAATTGAATTTCAAATTATTTTAGAATAACTAATTAAAATTAGTTATAAGTAAACTGTTATCTACTGAAAATGAAAAGGAATTCCTTAAATGTTCTAATCATAGAGCATATGCATTTTCAATAATTAGAAGGATTCTAAATGAATCTGAAATTTACCTTCCTTTTGAAAAATGTGAAAATGGACATGTTGCTGAAGAAATAAAATAATTCATTGTAAAATCATTCATAAATGTATTCCTTAAAAATTATTGCAAAAAAATTAATGACTCTATAGTGATTACTGCCCTATCTAAAGAAAGAAAACCTCAAACTTTTAATAATTCTAAAAAAAAATTACTGTTTAATGCAATTTGAAAGAGAAATTGTATCCAATATCTTTATTTCCATTTAAAACAAAAATAATTTGGAAAATAAATTTCAGTATATTCAAATAGTTATTTTTATCCATTATTATGAATGCATCAAAATAAAGTGAATAAAAATGTAAAAATGTAGTTATTATGTATATAGTTTAAATTTGTTCTAATGTATGTAAATAATTTATTTGTGTTGTAATATGCAAAATTACATAGGGAAATTTTGTTTTTTATATATATATATATATATATATATATATATATATATATATATATATATATATATATATATATATATATATATAATTTATTAATTTTAGTCATTGTATGTATAAGATTTCAAATTGCCAAACTTGCATTATTTTTTAATGAAAATGTCTATGTTAATATTTCTTTTTCACACTAAATTTATGCATTATTTTTAGAAAAAATATGAAGAAAGTATGATTCTAATAAATTAATTTTTATTTTTCTGATTGTCTTTTCCTCTTCAACCATACAAAATTATCTCACCTATTAAATGCATTAAATATTTTAAATCTATCATACGCAGGGAATATATTTTGCTAATAAATTAATCATGTTTATTGCATTCAATAAATTTTAAAGAAATATTTTCAATTCATAATAGATTATGTTGCTAATTATTATTTTAGAATAAATTATAAAATAATAATTAACATAATAATAACACCCAAAATGTTTTGCTTGAATTTTTAAAAAAAATGTGCACAGGAATGATCAATTAAATTTACATATAATTTTCATAAAAATAATTTTATTATTAGATTTAGCACATTAATATATAATCACCACAGATATATATTTCTGTGGAAAGTACACCAAGGAAAATTAATATCCAATATTTAATAATATTTCATTGACTAGAATTAATAGAATATTTTCATTCAAAGTTGTACTTAAATAAGTTTTTACATATAGTTGCTATTAATTTTTCAATATTCATCATGGAAACAATATCAATATTAATTATAAAATGTTATAGTAATGATTGCGAAGAATTTTTTAAACAACATAAGAACACAGTTCCTTCGGAATATTTTAATCGTGAACGAAAGCGGTTGATTTCAGCCATCGGTTGATGACGTCACAAGAGAGTGTTCAGGCTTACTTAGATATTGATGGTGATGGCTAGACGCTTGTGTAACAAGATACTTCCGTAAAATACACTACAACTAAACAGTGAAACAAAAATCGGCTTGTCAAAATGGAAAACATGGATACAAGTAATTCAGATTTGAATGTTTTATTGAACAGATTAGAAATTTCTTGTATTACCGATAACTTTTTGAACTACAATTTTAATATCGATAAAGAATATTATCGACGAACAACATCGTACAATTATGAGTGTATTAAAGATATTGATATGATAACGAAATACATGATAAATCATGAGTATGATAAAATTTTAAATACTGAATTTTCTTGTTGGAAGTCATTGAAAGAACAAACGGAAGATATCGAGTTTGTTTCGTATGCAGAAGACGGTGAAATTAAATCCAATTACTTGCCATTATTTCATTCAACCGAAGAAGATTTGACATACATTAAACAGTTAATATTACTCTTTACTGCTGTGGCTGCCCTGCAAGAATTTGTCAAAGCTAATATATGTGGTCCAACTGCCTGTTTGGAAAATGAATACACTATTTTGGATAGATTGCTGCCAAACTCTGGATATTCAGATGAATGCGTATTCACCGCTCTGAGTAAAAATAGTGAAGTTATTTTAACAAAAATAATTCATCCAAAGTTATTATTTTTAGTCTTATGTTGCTTCAATCCAATAATTTTGATAATTGCCTCACTCAGAGATGGTGGCTTATTCGTAGCACAATGATTCATCAAAGAATTTTACCAGACAGGGTGGCTGATTTACATTGTATGGTTACTAACTTAATTGCAAAACAATTAAGTGCTAAATTTTGAAAAATAAAGAAGAACCTTTGGCTGAAATTATGTTTTATATAGAGATGTGCCAATGCCCATTTGTACTATAAAGAGTTTAACATTGCTGAAAAATACATTATAAGTGCTCAAAATATTCTTGGTTTTGGTGTAAAACTTAATCGTGGACCAATTACTCAATCAAGAAGAGGAAATGGAACATATACATTTTTGTTGAATTGAAACGCAATGATTCTCGCTATCGAAGTAAGTTAACTTTAACTCAGCATGTGTTTCCACCTTATTATTATGATTGTAGTGATACTTTTCTTGATTGTATAATTGCAACTGATAACAATGGTGAAAGAATAACAGACCTTTTACCTGAAGAGCAGATTATATTACTGACATATTGTGATTTAATTAGTGAAAGAGGAGCCAAAATGTATATGGAAGAGGTTTTATCCATAGCTAGCATTTTATTGTTGCATCCAAAAAATTGGGCAATTCAGTGTAAAGCTTTATTTGTGGCAACTCGAAATCAAGTCTCTCCTTTTATTGAAAGGGAAAAGTGTCATAACCAGATAAATCAAATAAAACAATTGTTAACCTGTATTAACAATAATACTCCACAGTTTTCCTTAAGGCAGAATTTATTGTATAGTGTTTCATTTCCTATGAAATATACTTTAGAAAAGCTTATAGCTGATATGTTTTTAATACTTGGAGATTTTGAAAATGCCTTACAATTGTATGAAAAATATAATTTATGGCGTGGATTTGTTAAATGTTATAAAAAAATGAGTGCTATTAGAGAAGGTGCAAGATTTCTCAAGACTCAAATTAATAATAGACCAATTTCAATTCTGTGGTGTTACTTAGGAGATCTAACAGGAAGTATTAAGGCATATAAAAAAGCATGGAATCTGTCAGGCAATTCAAATGCTCGATGTCAACGTAATTTGGGTTATTATTTCTATAATAAGCGAAGGTATGAAAGAAGCATCTATCATTTTAAGAAAACTTTATCTATAAATTCACTACAACCAAAAGTTTTGTATGTTATGGGGTTAGCTGCAGTAAAATGCAATGATATTGATGTGTGTATGAAAGCATTTACAACTCTAGTAAAAATTGATCGAAATTATTTTGAAGTATGGGAGTACTTAATGAAATTTCATATTAGAAGAAATGAAAAGACTGAGGCCTACAGGTGCTTATTACAATGCATGAGAGATAATACAAACTATGATTATTGGGGAAATTATCTTATCATGTATACACGCATGAATTCTTTTATGGATGTTATAGATTGCTATAATAAATTTCTAGATTATGGAGTACGTATAGAAATTTGCAAATCTTGCAAAGTGGGTGAAGCACATATAGAAATTCTGTCTTCATTAGTCAATGCAATTTCTAATGGTACACCAGACAATCATAATATTCCAAGTACCCGCTTAAAACCTGCAGCACTATCACTCTTCGAGAAGCTAATAAGAATAGGTCATGTAGGTTGCACATCTGGAGAAATTCAGAAGATGTATGCTGATCTTATGAGTTAGGTGATAAAGAACCAGAATAAGTGATTCTGTGCCAAATAAGAGTGCTCGAACATTACATTTTTATTGCAGTCTCAACAAAATCAGAAGATGCATTTATTGTAGTACTTAAAGTTGCTTTTGGATAAAATGACTCTTAATTGTGTAAAATACATACATATTTATGCTGTGCGAAATTGCACACAGCCATTTACTAAACAAACTGTGTTGAAAGCTTTGAATATTTATCAATTTAAAGCCTCCTTCTGAAATTCTTTTGGTGAATTTAATAAATTTTCTAAATTAACGACAAGTATGTATTTTAATTAAATTTTACTTTTGAATATATACATTGTTTATATATATGACTTATCTATTGTGCAATTTATTGTAATTTTTACAAATGCAAATTTGGAATTTCATTTAATTATCTTCCACTATATTAGCAAATTTTTGATGACTACAACTTTAATATCACTTGTTTAAAATTTCTTCACAAATAAATAGAATTGTGCTTTTGCACAATGAAAAGTTATTTAGTAAGATATATAAATGTGTTATTTTTTGAACTGTATTTTTTATATATATAAATATATCATAAAATTGATATTTTTATTGCATATAAATGTGTTATTCATCATTATTTATGTTTCGGAAGTTACATCTACTTATGTCAAGCAATGAAGGAAGATTATACAAGCTCACTTCGTTAACAGTAACTATTTTAAATTGTCATTCAGATCATTCAAGATTTATTTTATACTATCTTTTATGCAAAATGTGATTTTTAAATTTTCTATTATAAAACTCAAGCTATTTTCAAATAAACTCATCCTTTTTCTAGAAAGAAATTTTATTTGTGTCATAACCTATAGACAGTTATCTAGATATGTTGTACCAATAAAAATTTGCTCCACTGAAGTCATTTGTATATTTAAATAGATTCCCTCTATTTTCTTGTGAAAGTTTTGAGAGAAAAATATCGATTCAAATTACTAAAACATATACATTTTAAAAGAAAATATTTATGTAATTATATTATTTAGACAAATTTTAATGATTAATTTTTAAAATTATATGTAATAAGTTTCTGGCCATTTATATCTATATGTATTTCTAATTGTAAAAAAATGTTTGTTTGAGATTTTTAAATATTATTCTGTGGATTGAGAAACGCTTTTACTTATTTTTGTTGACTAATTGTAAATATCTGCTACAAAAGCTTAAGCAAATATTTTTATTTACACATTAATGGTAGTATAACATTTTAAACAAAACAAATTTGTGGATAAAATTTGCATAAGTTTTCTTCTATAGGATGAAAATTCAAAACATCAAAAGGGTTTTTATTGTTGATAAAATTTATATGCAAAATAATTTTAATTGCACTTATTTTTTCATTTCATTCTGTGAAAAAATAAACTAAAATATTCTAAAACTGAAAATATTTATAAGTCCTTGTGTAAATAAAACAATGTATTGAGTTAAACAAAATGCTTGCCGAGCATAGATTATAAAAACTGTTAAACATTGAAATGAAAAAAAAAATTCTTAAAGAAATCTATGCAAATTGTTAACAGTAATGTTTTTATCATTATCTGAAATTAATATGCTTAAAAAAGCAATCAAGGTATTTGTAAGTAAAATAAACAATAAGTAAAAATGATCATAGCTTGTCTATTTATGTTTTGTTTTAATGATCATAATCATTTCTTGATATTGAAATTTAAAGTTTGAAATCGTGTTGACCTAAAATTTTAAAGATTTCAGAATAGAGGAAAGAAAAAGCAACACAGAAATTATTTTTTTAATTGGGAAAAAAAAAAAAAATTGCACATGCACAATCAATAATTGCATACCGTATCTTAATCTGGAATGATATTTTCAAATAAACTCATCTTTTTCAAGGAGGAAATTTTATTTGTGTCATAATCTACAGACAGATATCTAGATATGTTGTGCCAATAAAAATTGATTCCACTGAGCAGTGATTTGTATATTTAAATAGATTCCCTCAATTTTTTGTGAAACCTTTGAGAGGAAAATATCAATTCAAATTATTATCTTGTAACTTAACCTGAGACTATTATGAGATAGTTGACAGCTGCTTCATGTTTTATTTTAAATTGTTTTCAATCATTAAAATTTCGATATAAGTAGATTTTGATTTGGAACACATGAAAAGTTTTAAAATTCAGAAAAAATAGGGGTTAATTTGATAAAAGTTTATATTATTGATATGATGTTTTACTTCCTTGCTATCAATAGACATTGAAAAAACTTATTTTAGGATAAAAATATTAAATAATTTCTGTTATTTAAGAATTTTACAAATGAAAACTATGCAAATCTGCCCATGTGCAGAATTTGGTGTACCCTTTGAATGAAAAACTGGAAGCAAATATTCTTATTTTTGGAATCAAGAGTATTTAATTTTAAAATTTGTTAAAAACTAAGTAATCCATCATATGTTATAAGTTCAACTGTTTAATAATGAGCTCGTGTCAATTCTCGCATTTTGTCTAGTGGCATTTCAAAATGTATTTACAGTTGCAGTTTGAATTCAGATTTGGCATTTTTTCCCACCTAAAGAAAATTATTATTGTTATAAACTGCTTAAAATTAGCTACTCGTGATTTTAATGGTTTTGAAAATAGATAAAGGTTTGCCTTTTTGCCAAACAGAAACAATTCCATGAAATAATTCAGTGTTAATGAATGTTCATGAAGTTTTCAATTTTAAAACAGCAAATTTAGATTTAGAACGGGCTTGGTAATTTCACGCAAAAGAATTTAGCAGCTTAAAAAATTGGCTACAGTTTAATGAATAATTTTTTATAATTTAAAATATTTTGTTAAGTACTTTTTGTGTTTAAAAGTATTTCAGAATATTTATGCAGATATGTACTTAAGAAGATAATTTTTATGTAATAAAAATGTCATATGAAATTTAAAAATTCATTACTAACTATAATGAAGAAAATATAAAAATTTAGTATTAAAAATACTTTATATTAAATACTTCATACTGTTTTTAATTAAATTTAAATTTTATGTTAAACTCCAAAAAATTTGAACTTGATATTATGAAAAATATAATAGATATCTTCTTTTTGGATTTTGCTAATATTTTTAGTTTTTATAGATACTATCATATAGAATTCGAATCCATTTTAGTATTTATTCTGTACATCTGAATGACTAAAATACTTTTAGAATATTGTTTAGTCTCAATTTTATATTAAATGGTAACCACATAAAACACTTCTTGAAGAGGTTAAAAAAGTAAATGATTTGCTTGAAATGCATACAAATTCAAAATTTTCATTAAGTACTGATGGTTTAATAGTTGGATATAAATGTCAATAGAACTTTATAAAACATTTTTAAAACATAAAAACTGCATTTATACTTTTCATTATATTTTTTTAAATCTCTACTATACAAGGTTCATACACAGTGTATCCCTTCAATGTTTCTTACCTATGGGCTGATCAGACTTAGATACTGCAGACAGAAGTCTAATTTTAGAAAAATGACATCTAAACAGTCATACACTGTCAGAAGATGAAATAGTGCTATGGCTAAAGGACACCTGAAGTATGAAATAATTGGCAGCAGTCAAAATCTTAAGGATATGTTTATATTTCCAAAAAATCATATGATTCATGATTGTGATGAAACAATCATATGTGATGAAGAAAGAAAATAAATTTATTGAATGAATCCTATGAGTCTTAAACATCAGTAATAGTTTCATATAGTTGAAAACATTTTCAATGGCAATTTTTATATTAGTATTCCAAATATTAGTATTGTTGATTCTCTGATGAATTACAATTTTCTAATTTTTGTCAAATGTTATTAATAAAGTTTAAATAAAATCTTCAGTAGAAATAAGTACTAAAAATGTTTAGAATTAGTTAAATAACTTTTAATGTGGGTGAAATTGAGAGTTCGTACAAATTTCCAAGAATTAAATTCCTGGAGTTTTCCCAGAGATATTGACATTCATGTTAAATATTTTTTTTATTTTATTTTAAAAAAATTTTTGTTAAACAAATATTTATATAATTATGTATTTATTAATTCATATTTTTCAATTGAATTTGTAGACAATCTAAAACCTTCAAAGAATTTATAGCTATATAACAGAAAATTTTTTATTCAAATAAACTATGCACTGTACAAAATAATGAGTAATTTTAAACATCTTCAATAGATTCCTATCTATTAGTGTATTGAACATTTCAAGATATGTATAACAACCTTTTTTCAAATATAAACATACTACTTAAAACAACTATTAGATTAAGTTTCCAGGATGACTTTTTTTCCTCCCAATTATTTTTAATAGCAATTCTTAATTATTTTCCTGTTTACTTTTAAACTCTTTCAAAACCATACAGTTTCACATCCATATTCTAAGCCTTTAATCATTTAATAGATTTTCACATTTTCTTATTTATATATACATATATAGGAAATTATATACATATATAAAATTTGTATGTCTTATACAGAGTCCACTGGTCACTGAAAACATACTTTCAACCAGGAATATTAAATCATTTATTTCATTGATAAACAAATTCTTTCAGATTTATTGAAATTATACACAATTTTTACCAAGGAAAATTGTAACAAATGTATTTCAATTCAAAAGTTTTATTCAGTCAATTTTACACAATATAAATAACATTGAAGCAAATATAAAAAGGAATAAATTGCATGTGTGATTGCACAACATGAATATCTTTGGGATTGCTTCACTTTACACTCATAAATCTAAATACTACACCCAGTCCCATCTAAATAGGATTATTATAAAATTATCTGTCTGAATTGAATTTTTATTCTATTCAGCAGTTATGAATACAATATCAAGCATCCCGTCATCTAGTGACAATACTCGATTAGGTTTCGAGCAATTTTATTAAAAATTATAAAAAAGTAAATGCATCAAGGTAATTAACAATTCCAGAAGTAATTCATGATTTTCAAGGAGTCAAGTTTAAAATTCCAGGTGTTTTAATGTTACATAAAAAAATTTCAAATTCCAGGAGTTGTACAAACCTTTGAAATCATTTCTCCACCAAGGAATACAGTCAAAACTATTATTTATATTCACAAAATTCATTCGAATTTGACAGTTGCTGTTGTGTAGTACACTTCAGGAGAAAATAACTTGCTCCCTGTTACTGCAATTTTATCTTCTTTATTTTGAAGAAATAGTTTTAGTTTTTTAATAAATTGAAGATAACAAAGTGAAAATATACTTCTCTGCTTTTGAAAGTGAAATATCTAAACCTGGAATCATATGCTAAAAGTATTTTCTGAAACTTCTTGCTCTAGATAAACAATGATTAAGAATTTACTTTTAATTATCCAGATGATAAGGATAAAATTTTATAACAGATGTATTTAGGGAAAAGCATCATCAACTTATTACATAAGGTAAGGTCATTTGCCAGGTAAATGTACAGCCTCAGATATGTGTGTTGAGGATAATTTTCCAGAACAAATTTTAATTTGCTTTTATTCCAATCTCCTCAAATATTTATTTTGCCACTGGTCTCAGTGTCAGCATAGAAAAGCTCTAAATAAGCATTTACTGGGATAAAAAGAGCAATATTGAACAATAGTATGTGGATCCAGCATTGTGCAGGCATAAATATTTAATATGCTTACCATAATCTGATATAAAAATTTATATCTGTAAAACAATTTTACTCTTCAATGTAATTGTGCCCAGAGATACATTAAAGAACTAAATCAATTTTTTTTTAATTTTCAACTAAAATAAAAGCAAGTAACTATAACATAGAAAGAAGGAAAAATTAATATAAAATTGAAAGAAGGTATAATTACATATATAACAGAGCATTTTTCATAAATTATAAATGGAAATGCTTAATATATAAACATTAAAACACTAATTAGGAAGATTATAATTATTAATTAGCTTTCTCCATGACTGATTAGAAAAGAATTTTAATCAGTACACAAATATGCAGAAATGATAATGCACAATTTAAAAATTTCATCAAGATCATAATTCTTGAATAAAATTACAAAATTTATGAAAATGAGCAAAAATTTCAGTGATTTTCACAATGTACCTAGAGAGCAAAAAATAAATTAAGGATATTTTAGAATACTTAATAAAATATGCAAAAACCTTTATTTGGGAGTGTTTACTATTTTAAATTTTCCATGAAAAGTAATGAAACTATTCTTGCAAACATCAAAGGAAATAAAAAAATTGCATTTATTGTTTTTTTTATATAGTACACTTGTTTACTAATCAATTCACAAAAATTTGCAGGTATACATAAAACATATTACGCATACTAATATAAATTGTCTTGATTTCTAGCTAATAAAATTTAATCACTTCAACTAAATTAATTTATGCAAACCGGTTTTATTTTGATTCATTAGAATATTGATAAATATATAACAAACAGCAAAATAAATTATAATATTTTTATATATAATCAATATATTTATATAAAAACATATTTAAAAAGCAACTTAAGAAAAATAACAGCAAAAGTTGAAAGTAAAATTGATTCAAACGAAGCACAAAAAAATATATATATATATATATATGTATATAAATATTGAGCAAAATTGTTTATACATGCATTTTACAGTAATAAAATGACTAAAACTACGTATAATATGAATGTGTTATTAACATTTTAGGATGTAAAATAAAATATTTCTTACAATATGTATAAACACACTAAGATTTTTTTAAATGTAGTAAGAGATCTAAAAGTAAATGATAGTCTATCAACTACTGGTATTGCCTCTAATATTTTCTGTTTCACAAGTTAAGGCTGCATCAGTCTGTATGAATTCATAAGTTTCCTGCCCATTCACAAATAACTGATATTTTAAAGAGTTTTGTAAAATTATATATATTATTAATTAATAAACTGAAAGAATTTATTAAATTAAAATATCGTTTGAACTCTGATAGTAAAAATGAAATTTTGAATTCTATTTTAAATGAAATGAGTAACAGTAATATTTGCATGATTGGAACTTCCCATTCCAAAGGGTATGGGAAAGCAAAAAATGTATTTTAAGGCTGCGTAAGTACATAATTGAAATGAAATTTATATGAATTAATTTCAATAATTTGTTTACCTTAAGATTTTGAATTTATTATATAGTTACAAGTTTTATTTTAAAATAGAGACAAAGTATCCATACAATTAGAAACTTAAAATTATTCATTTACAATTGAAGCACATATCATACAATTTATCAAGGTACTCGGTTGTAAGCAAATTTACAAATGTTTTTAAAGTTCAACACATGAACTATATTTACAAAAATTAAAATCTTAAACTATGAATGGTTTAGACTTAAATAATATAAAACATATAGAAATTATTTACCCAATGAAAATTATTTTACAAATATATTTCTAAAGCTAGTTCTTTCTTAGGTTATAGAAACAATAAAGATTTTGATTCATTAAGAGCAGTGACAACACAGTTTTTCCTTGTGAACACAAGTGTAAGATTATTATTGCAGCAAATGGAGATCTTTTTCTTTTCAGATGGGAAGTCTTGCTTCTATCATTTTAAAAATGAGAATTCAAGCAATTATATTCATTGAAAATAAAAGCCTATTAGTGCATACTCATACTAAATTAAAAATAGTTGGCAGCAGACAAAATTCCCCAATAAGAATTTATCATAAGATCTGGAACTTACCAAGTAATAGATGGCAACCTTAATAAACAGCGGCAAATGAGTAGGGATGTGATAGACAATCACTTCTTCTGTTAGGGAGGATGCGTTGGAGAAGGGAAATAATAATTGGTTTAACTGGAAAATAGAAGAGGAATACTTGGGAAGGTTCCTTAAATTAAAAAAAAATGTTTAAATTAAATCTCTTTATTTACTTTAGTTAGGATTTTTATTATTAAGCATATTATTTTTCATTATGATTCTGTATAAATCTTTATTTTTTAACAAACCATGTTTTAGTTTCACTGTATTTTACTATAAATGTATAGAATTTAAACTTTAAGAAAAAAATATTCTTTTGCATTGTTTAACATGCAATTATTTTTTATTCATATAATGAGAATGTTTATTTAACTAATGAAGGTAGTTTATTTATTTTAGTTTAGAGTTTCGAAAGGAAAAAAAAAAAATCTTTAATTAAGTCATTTTTTCTTTATCTTTATTTATACCCTCATGTGTTACTGTTATGTTTATTTTTTAAGTAATAGATTGATGTAAATAAAAAAATGTATTTGTGTTTCTTCAATGTGTATTAAGCAATACATAAATCATTA
Organism: Latrodectus elegans; assembly: GCA_030067965.1. Classification (NCBI taxonomy): domain Eukaryota; kingdom Metazoa; phylum Arthropoda; class Arachnida; order Araneae; family Theridiidae; genus Latrodectus; species Latrodectus elegans. The sequence goes on along the minus strand of CM057817.1, from coordinate 90,259,568 downwards.
TTTTACATTATAACTTTTAGATTGTTGGTAAAACTGTTTTATATTTTTTGATATTTAATGAATTTTCATGCAAGTATAAAAGTTACTATAGTATAAAATGATATTTACTTAAATATTATTAATATAGTTTTAATAGCAAAGCTATACTTTAATTATCCATAAATGGTTTAAGATTAAGGAAACTGAAACAAGATATGTGAGTTTGTGTAATTTTTATTTTAGGAAAATCCAGTTTAACCACTGCATAAAAACAAACAAATATACGTTTTTTTGTAAGAAAAATTACTGTCTATTATAAATCAACAACATTTACTACTATGACTGTCTAATTAATATTTAATAATAGAATATATGAGAATTTTAATTATATTTTATTTTATTTTCATTAATTGCAGTATTTTCCTAAGCACACTTTACAAAAAATCTCTTTGTAAGTGATTAATCTTCCCACTTTATAATTCTTCACAAACTATTTAACATTTAATTATAAAAATTCATTTATATAATTGGAAAGTCTTACTAAATTCAAACAAAAAATTAATCTGTTTAGGTAGTAAAAATTATATTATCTCGTCTAACTTTATATTTTAACTAACATTGGAAATCTTTGAAAATTACAATTGAATAATTTGAAAACTTACTTAAGGCAGATATAAATTCTGAAAACAAATATAAATAACAAAATGATAGGATTTTTTTTTATATTGAATGAAATATGCTCAAGGAAATCTATTAATTCAAAATTTTCCACAGAAAAACGGTTTGTAAAGGAAACAACTTATGTTCCTTTGCCTCATGTTACAAATAAAAACATTACAGGAAAAAAGCAACATTTGCAATTCATGAAATATATTATAAATTTGCAATTCATGAAATAAATATCTTAAAGATAATTATAATATGTAGTGGGCAACTTAACAGCTAAAATCTATTGTAAGGCTCCTTAAAAATCCACTGAAAGGATGTCGGAAAAAAAGTTTCTTAAGATGGTAGACCGATATTATGCGGTGGAAGTAAGCAAACCTTGAAAATAAAAAAGAATAGAAAACATGAAGTGACAAGGGACGAGGTTTTGCTTTTTGGGGCGCACCTCCTCAGGCTATTGCCACTTATCTTCAGTCAAAGATTACCCTAATTGGAGCCAGCTTGTTTGTCATATTTAATAATTTATAGCTTTAAGAATATTATATGGAATTTAGAAATTTGAATTTATTATTATTTAAAAAAGGGTTGAACGGAGAAAACCGGTATCTTCATCACTGGCCATGGACTCTTTTATTTTTTCTTCAAAAATTTACATTATCATGACTCTGAAGTCAGATCTTGATATTTACATAGATTCAGTTTAAATATTTTAAGTTTTACATACATTCTGTTTCACATAGTTTTGATTATATACAATGGTTCCGGTTTACAAAGTTATGTTTTCACAGATTCTTGTTTACAGTGGCAAAATTCTGGGATAATTACTTATAATGACAAATTCTTGGGTAATTATTTACAAAACAATTTCTTGGCTAGATAATTATAATTACAATTTCTTGTCTAGTTAAATACATTGTTCTACAATATTTGGTTTCGTTTACACAACAATATTTATATATTTACAGTCATAATTATATACATAAATTATTCATGTTCAAGTAAGTGCGAACAATTATCTAGATAACACTGTTTCCATAGTATATTAAATCTAGTCTCTTAAGATTGCCTGCGGTATCCTCCTGTTTGTGGGATCATTTATATTATAGTTCTGTTGGATGTTAATTAAAGGATTTTGTATATTTTGGAGGTTCGAAAAGAATTTGTTTGCTTGTTCCCTTATGAACTCAGTAATAGTTGTTAGATTATATTCTTAAAATATTTTATCGTTTCTAAAATATAGAGGTGCATTTTTGTTAGCATTCTAATAACTTTGTTCTCAAATTGCTGGAGTCTAATTATGTATCTATGGGCTGCATATGGGGAGGCATGTGTGGCTATTGGGCACATTAGTGATTGGTATATTAGTAATTTATTGTCAGTATTTAGAACTGATCTACCATTAATCAACGAATATAAGACCGCTTGAATATGTTTCTCCTTTTTTAGGATTTCTTCTATATGGGGGATCCATGTCAGTCTTCTATCTAGGATAATTCCTAAATATTTGACTTTATTTTCCCATTTAATTGATTTGCTGAAAAGTGTGATTTCATTTGTTTTCGTTCTTTTATTTCCAAAAAGTATAGCTATGCACTTTTCTGTGCTTATTTTGATTTTCTAATTATTCAACCAAATCTCTAGTGATCGAATATAGGTTCCAACGACCAAGATACCAAGACCAACAACTTTCCCCTTGGCGGCTTCAAAAAATGACACGCCATCTTCGAAGACTTACCTAAACATTTTTGACACTAGGTGGCGTAAAAAGCATACCCAGTGCATGTGATTGAATTTACTAAGATTGTGTTGGGTAGCATTTTACAGTTGATACTTATGTTTTTGTAATTTATAAGTATTTTTATTATAATAAAAAGCCAAAATCATGCTTTTGTCCTGGTTGTAAAAGCGGCTATAAATCGGATATTAATCAAAGAAAGAAGAATGGGGAAAAACTACCAAGCCTTTTTAGTGCACCAAAGGTATTGTCAGAAAATTCAAGGTGCAAAATATATTAAATCTACTTTTTTATTTTAAATGAATAATTTTTATCTTGATAAGTTAGTTTATGTTGTAAAATGAATAAAATGTATGTATTTGTATTAATTTTTGCGATCTGGCATACAATCGGCGATTAAATTTTGTTGGCGAAATATAATAAATTATCTAGTTTACTTCTTTTTTGTAATGAAATAATTGCTGGTTAATTACAATGGAACCATTTCAGTTTGTTGATTGTGTTTTTCTTTTTTATATTTCTGGATATTGTTTTGTGAAAAAAGTTAAAAATCATTGTAAATAATTCATGAAAAATTTATATATCAATCTAGCTTTACCCCCATATATCTCTATTGTCTTGTTTATTTATTAAACTACCTTCTTTGTTTATTAAATTAAATTGTATTTAGTATAAATACAAAAGCTAAAATTTGGTAAATCACTTAAGTGACTGATTCACTGATTTAAATAAATCAGGAAAATACAATTATAACTTGGTATTTGAAAAGCTGATATTCTCATAAGTAAACGTATAATTATTACTTTATTGTTAATTTATTCTGCATATTATAATGTATTCTTGATTTAGGATCCAAACTTGCTTGAAAAATGGAGGCGGGCAATTCCTCGGGCTGATAAGCAATTGTCTTCTTCAGATGTTGTGTGTTCCTTGCAGTTTAAAGAAGAAGACTTAGATAGCTATTATACACAAAAGTTATCTGATGGAACTGTAAGTTATTTGTGTTGTACAAATTTTTTGAAATGTATAAGACATTTTTTAACGTATTGTGAATATATGTGCTTAGGTGTGGAAATTGCCAAAAGGAAAGCCAACTTTGATGAAAGATGCAATTCCAAGCATCATCCCAAATTTGCCCAAGTACTTTTCATCAAGCTCAAGAAAAAGAAAACTGCCTGCTGTTAGAAATACAGCAAAGAAAATTTGTGACAATTCTCCAACATCAGTAAAAAATTAGCAAACTTCTGTACATGGTAAGTAATTTATCATTTAAGAAAAATTTATCAGTAATTGAATACTTAATGAATGGTTTCCAATCAAACTCATTGAGTTCTAAAAATATTTTATAGATTATTATGTATTGAAATTTACAAAATGAAACTCAGTTGATTACTTCAGTAGGTTATTTTTTAAAAAGTAATCTCGTTCAAATTAACTGTTTCATCTTAGCAAATTTGTAATTTGCATTCATAAAAATTGTTACTATTTAGGTTTGTGGCTTTTAGGTGAAAGTTTGCTACATACATTTGATGAAAGAATGTCATTTGCTTTTATTTATAACTTATCCAATAAACTAGAATGGTGATATGAAATATATGTAAAAATTTTGTTAGAATTTATGATCTTAGATTGAAGTATTTTTTTTTTCTCTTTTTATAATTTGTTTCTAATTATTTATTTAAAAATTTAAAAAATCTTTTTAGATTCCATTACAGAAAATATATTAGAATCATTACCTGAAATAGACCATGATATACTGGAATCTCCATTACCAACACCTGAATTTAACTTTGAATATTTGAAAACACAGTTACACCAGCATCTCTTTGTCCATGCTCAGTGGTCATTCTCTATCACAAGGGATTCTGTGGTTCTTTTGTTTTGGACTATTGATCAATGTTTAGAAAGGTGGATTGTAATAAATGAAAATCTTAATGTCAAAGTATGCTGACAATTATTCTATTTCTTTAAAGTAAAGCTTTGCACGGTTACTTATTTTATTTACTAAGAAGCTTTCAATTTTATTAGGTTTTCTTAAAAGGAATTTTAACTACAATTGGAAACAGTTTCAGGCTAACAGGAATGGAAAGTATATGTAATTTGACTAAAAATGTGGAGAAGTATATTATCTGTGCTGATGCTAGGAATATGTAAGTAAAATAATTGTCCCATTTATTAAATACAAATAAACATTGTTATGTATTAAAATTACTTATTTTATATTTATAGAGGAAAAAACTTCTCAGGATATGTTCCTAGCAATTTTTACATAAAGAAAACGGGTCGTTGTAAAAATTGCTTCCAACAAGAACCTAAAATTAGACCTAGACATGCTTCCAACAGTTTTCTTCTGTTGAAGAAGAGACAATATCTTCATAATGCTTTACGATAAAATGCAAGGCTTAAAATGAAGGTAAAATGTATTGCAGAAATAAATTTATCAAAAAAAAAATTTTCTTAGTTTTTTTTAAAATCTTCTGGATATGAATGTTTTTTTTTTCCTCCACTTCATTGTAATTTTCAAGTGCTAAACAATTTATTACCATTTCATTAAAAGTTATAAATTACTAAAACATTTTCCTTTCGATAAATTGCAAATTGCTTTTTTCTTTTAGACAAGTTTTTCACATATACAGCTTCTTATAATCATAATTTTATATTATTTGACAGTTGTTTTTTATTAATCGAGAAATTATTCCATAAAGAATTAAGTGCAATATTTATAAATAATAGCTCACTATTCTTTTTTAGGTACATAGTAGATTCGAATGATATGGTTGTAGGTATTTTTCAGGTCATGTTGCAAGAAAGGCCAGAAAATTTATATCTTGTGAATCTTGCAGAAATGCTTTAGTTGATGAAATAGGGGATGCACAATGCTCTACAAATGCATTAATTGAGGCCAAAAACAACAGTGGTCTTCCAACACCATCCACAAATCTTGTTTTACTTATAAATAAGAAAGTGCTGCAATGCAAGTTTTAAGCACAAAAAAGTTAAGCATCTGAACTTTAAATGGCATATTTGAGTGCTTAGAATCTAAGAAATTACCACTAGTAGGCTGCTTAAATCATCAATATTCTTTAAGTGCTTCAATCGTAAATTTTTTTTTGATTACCAGGATGCATTTTATATGTGACAAGCGAATAAAATTGATGCAGCTAAAGTTAATAAAACAAAAAAATATAGAAAATTATCAAGATTATAAGAATTTTTTTTGTATTGGTGAGTTTTCGGAAGCTCAGTGGTAGAGCACTAGTTTCCAATTTTTTTTAATGAAAATTATTACTCTATCTTTGACGACTTGGGGTCCACTCAGCCTCAGAACAATGAGGACCAGAAGTAATTCTGGGTAACATAGGCTGTGTCTGAGTACAGTGTCAACAACTTTTTTCCATTGTCATTACTTTTAAAGCTCTGCCTTTATGACACCTTAATCCAGGCTTTTTGTACCTATGTTATATAATAATTTAAAATTATGTGTACATGCAGATGTGGAATTGTATTTGTGTGTGTTTCTTTTTTTTTTTTTTACTGGCATTTGCCTGGATAAACATTTAGTTCTTGTAAAATTAATATTTGTATTTGGAAATAATTATATATGTGTACTAATAAGTATGTAATTATTTTCCATGTATTCATAATAATTAATAATTTTTTACAACTTTACAGGGATGTTAGATGGAACACATGCATTAAAAATATTGAATATTTTATTTTATAATTTGATATAACTATTGTAATTTGAAATATTTATATTTTTATGTGTTTATAAGTGCTAAAAATTTAAAACAATTTCAAATATTTGCATGATTTATTTAAGGAAATTCTTATTATAATTTTTATTTCTACCATATTTATATCATTTTTAATTTGATCTTGCTAATTTTACTTTAGATTAAATTCCCTAAATTTTCAAATTATTCCTTTTTTATGCTATCACTCAGTTTTGTGTATAATTATGTATTTTTTTATATTTAATAAAAGTTATTATTTTCTTTTAGTAAAACCCAACTCGTTGTCAAGCAGAAGTAGATACACAATACAAAGTGAGTGAAATTTCCATGACACAAATATTCATAACTTAACTGACATTGTTTGATTCATTGAACCCTATATCCCATTTAACTAAATATTCTATTTTTCATGAGTTACTATTTTTAAAAAGTGACTCAGTGAAGTAGGATATTTGGTTTCTAATTCATATTAAATGAAGCAAAGATTTAATTTAATTTGCACTTTATGTTATTGCTTTCTTTTTAAAGAAATGTAATTTTAGATTTTGACTAGATCATTCAGGAAAAATAAGAAAGATTAATGTAGTTTTGATGATTTGTAACTAAATATAAGTACTTCCTACCTGTAATTTTAAGAAATGTTATATTTATATAATTATTTAATTACATAACATAGTTATTGGTGATAAAGAATTTGAGAAATATTTAATTTTTAATTGTGTAAAAAAATGAATTACAATAAAATGCAAATTCATAGCAAAATATATTAAAAGCTTTAACTAGGAATAAAAGAATTTAAAATTAGAAAAAAAATTTTATATTAAAATTATTTTCTATAAAAATCACTAGAATAACTAAATTGAAATGTAAAAAACTTATATTTGATTCAAATAAGATTAATTTTAATATTATAACTATATTTATATATTTAAAAATAATTGAATAGAATTTGATTTCCTATTAAAATATATTGAATTTTAATTAGTTATTCTAAAATAATTTGAAATTCAATTTCTAAAATAAAAATTAATGGTAAAATGAATAAAATAATGTATCTAGCAAAATATCTTTCAGCTTTATAAACTATCTAAATGGTCAAAATCAGAGAAAATTAAAATAAATGATCAAAGGAAAACATCAATAATTAAATATAACTATTCACAAATAATATTGGAAATAGATACAAAGAATTTTGAAAAATAAATATTTCTCTATCCTCAAAAACGAAAGTAAAATTGGTTCTATTCTGCATAACACCTAAAATAAAATGTTAGATTTTGTATTTCAATTATTATTTTTTTTACTATAATCAATGACAGATTAATATTCAATATATTTATCATGTAAATTCAACTATTTCTCATTATTTTCAGTTTCATTTAATTAATTTTAAAACATTTTTATTCCCATAGACACCAATGCATTTCCCACTCGATAGTGGTATCGTGCATCGGTCACGCCGCCTAGCGGCAGTTAAAATTTTGGCGTGCCGTAATTTTCGGCAAGATGTACGTCTTATAAATATTCGCCTGTGATAGGTTCTTATGTGCTCTTCAGCTGAGTTGTTAACGGGGCCAGTTGCCATTGTGGCAGTATCGTCTGCAAAAATGTAACGATCAATATTATCGTTTTTTTTTCTTTTTTTTTTTTTTTTTTTTGGTATGTCAGTTAGGTAAATGATGAATTGTTGGGGTCCTAGGATGTATCCTTGAGGACTCCACCTTTGATATTATACGGTGTTGATGTTTCTGACTTTATTTTAATTTTGAAGTTTCAGTTTCTTAAGTACGAATTAATAATTTGAATTAGTTGTGTGTTGAATTTTAATTTTGTTAACTTGTATAAAAGGCCCTCAAACGATATTTTGTCGAAAGCAGTGCTACATCCAAAAAGAGTGCAGCCGTCGCATTGTTTGTTTGGATATCCCCCGAGATTTTTTTCACCGCCCTTAGCAGTTGGTGGGTGATTGCATGTTTTGGGTGAAAGCCAAACTGATCATCATTAATAATGTTGCTATCAGTTAAAAATTTGTGTCTAGTCGGCTTTTAAAGCAGTGCTCAAATAGTTTAAATATGGTTGATAAGAAGCTAATCGGTCTGTAAGAATTTGATTCGCGGGGGTCCTTAAAAATGGGGCATATACATGCTGTCTTTTAGAAGTTTGGAAAATATCTCAATTGTAATAATTTGTTGAATAATTTTGATAGGATATAAATGAAAATAAATGGTAGATTTTTAAGCATTAAATTGTTAATTTTGTTTAATCTTGGTGATTTTTTAGGTTTTAGATTTTCGATATATTATTCTATTCCTGCTGCGGTAATTTCAGGTAGTGTGTGTGTTGGGAGAGGGTGGTCTTCCATGTTTAGGAAGGCACTGACCTCTTTGTTTACCGGTGTTTCTACTTGGCTAACAATAGGATTTGGTGAGAGTTGTCTCGCCAAATGATCGCCAATCACCTCCGCTTTCTTTTTTTCCATGTAAAGAGGTCCATGCGGTCCATACAAGGGGGGGGGGAGTGAACGGGGTTGTCTTTCTCTAAATTTCACCGCTTTCCACAGAGATCCATCATTTGCTGTCAGCGAGTTGATGTGTGCTGCCCATTGCATTTCCCTATAATTTTTGATTTCTTGTTTAAGTTTGTTTTGGAATTTATTGTAATTAATTTTATCGGTGGTTACACCAGAGTTTTGCCAGATATTTCGAAGTTTGTTCCTAGTTTTGATTTTTTTGTTTTATTTCTCCAGACAGAAAACATAATTTATGATTTTTTGTGTATGTGTTTGCAGTGTTTTCATGGCAATTAATTATAATTGCTGATAATTGTTTTACTGCAGTTTCAGTGTGTCTTCAATAGTATCTAGGGGGAGATCAAGATTGGCTGTTGTTTCTATTAGTTTTTCTTTATATTTATCCCGATTAGGGATTATTATATATTTTAGTTATACATTTCTTGATGCGTTATATCGAAGTTTCATATGACCAGGTTATGGTCACTGTACATCTTAAATATTGAATTTATATTACATTTGTTGGGGAAGTTTTTAATAATGAAAAAATCCAGGACAGATGCAGTTGCTCTGACGTGGCCTCCGATTCTAGTGGGTTGCTGGAGGGCTTTGATTCTATAGTTATTTTGATCTGTGAAATTTTTTTAAGTTAGGCCAAAAGTATTAGCTCTATTGCAATTTCAGATGGTGTGGTATTAGTTAAAGTCTCTGCCTATGATTGTTGAATTACTCATATTTATTAATTTGTTTAGGTCGTGGGTAGGGAAGGAGTTCCTTAAAGGGAAATTTACAATATTTTTTGGGGGGGGGGTATGTACACCGAGGCTAAATTAAACGATGCAATATCGCTATAATTAATTTTCATTATTGTTACTTCTGCAACGTCTAGTTCTGGTGTGTTAATTTTATTGTGCGGGATATTATTTTTAATAATTACAGCGAAAACGTTCTCTGTCATCTCTGTTGACTCTGTCATCTCAATGGGTGGTATAGTTTTTTATAATGAATTTCTGGTAGTTTCTAAGGCTAGTCTTCTGAATGAGGAGTACATCAGGGGAGTATTCATCGATAAAATATCTTGTTTTGTCCATTTTTGCGAGAATTCCATTCGCATTCCATGTACATATGGAGAAGCAAATACATGAGCTACTCATTTTTGTGTGTTATTTCTATCTACTAGGGGCCTGACGGCTCCGAACAATTTACAGCAAAGCTCACTGACATTATTTGTATTTTTAATTTCAGGCAGTGCTTTGGAAATAATATCTAACTGTTGTAGGAAAGCTCTATTTTCCGAAATTTTTTTAAAGTGCTTACAGTGGCCGCTAGGTCGTTGCCTTGGAAACGATCGGCTGCGTTCTCTTTCCGTGTCTCCTGGGGGTTGGCGAGGGGGGTTAGAAAACTAGAACGACTGCACTCTTGGAGGGGAGGTTGTGAGGGAGTGGGGACCACCGCCGCAGCATAGCTAGGCCCGGGCGAACTAGATGATTAATTGCATTGCTCCTTGATTGTCGAGATGCAGTCGGTTTTGGTTTTGGAAAGCTTGGGCAGCCCCTGTAATTAGCAGGGTGCATGTCATTGCAATTTACACATTTAGGATTTTGTATTTTGGTTTTATAGGCACAGTCAGCTGTTTTGTCATTTCCAGCGCATTTAACGCACCTGGTGTTTAAGTTGCAGACTTCGCTGCTATGATTAAATAGTTGACAATAGTGACACTGGGCCACACCTCCTGGCGATCTATATTTCTCTACTTTGACTATCCAGTGACTTAGGCTGGTAATTTCGATTATCTTTATAGATTCTGGACAATTTGGTAGTTGTATTTGGAAAAGAGGCATGAGTCACCTGTCTACCTTTGGTCTTCTCATTTGAGATTTTTTATTAACAATAATTTTCTTTCCCTCTTTCCAAGATTTAATCTCTTCTACTGAAGAGTCAATGGGGAGTCCTCTTAGGACAAATTTTAGTGGGCGCATATATTACGGGTTTATTATGTAATAGGTTTAGTTATTATCAGTAGGTATCGGGTTAATTTCCTATGTTGGATTGTCGTTTTGACAAAGATTTTGAGGAATTCCCCATCTGGTTTTCCCTTTATGTTAAAGGATAGTTCATCGTTTAAGAATTTTAAGGCGTCTGTAAAACGTTTATCCGTTTTTATCATAACGGAAGGAGATTTTCTATTATTAGTTTGGTTATTATTATCACTATTAATAATATTTCTGCTATTGCTTGATGCATAATTATTATTAGCATGATTTGCATTATTCGAGGTACTGTTATTAGTATTGACATTATTTGAGTTATTAAAGATATTTACAATTGTAGTTTTGGATGGCGTAGGGTCATCCACATCTATATCTAAGTTATCAAATCTATTAGAGGTTGCTATGGCAACTCTCTTGCAAGGTGTCGTGAACAGCGCTGCTTTCCGGCCAGCCACACTTCTTTTCACTTTCTAACATCCTCCCCCCCTCTTTGAGACTCGAACTGAATCTCAATCTCATAACATACATTCATAACAGATCAAGTTTCTTTGGTGTTTTCACACATCTACCAGACGATGTAAATTTTTTCAAAATAATATTTTCAGGTCTCATTTGACCTCCAAAAGAGGAGACATCAACAGGATTAGGATCCTCATCAGTTCGTTTTTTTTATCAACATCAATATTATCTTTATTTTCCTGTACCTCCATTGGAAAGATACGTTGTATCGGTAGCAAAACTGTTCCATGTTGGGTTTAAGCCTTATGATACGAATCTTATTATCGTGACCGGGAATTATTTCTATAATTTTTGCTAATGGCCAAAAAAAGCGTTTTTTGTTATCTCCAAATTAATACAATTTCTCCTACTTTAGGAACGCAAGATCGCTTTTCATTCGGTTTTTAAACCAGTTGACTCAAATATTCTTTTTTAAAACTTTGTCTCAAATAACTTAAAATCTTACTTCTATATTTTACTCTTTTTACAAGACTCTCTCTATTTACTTGGTCAATATCCTGAACATCGAAGTTCCGATTCTTGATAAGAAACATTGAGGTGTCAAAGGAACCAATTCCTGTGAATTTCCAGATACATAAATGAGTGGTGTGCAATTAATTATAGATTCACAATGACAAATACTGGTATACAATTCTTCATACGTTAACACAGACTTAACCAAAGTGCGTTTTAATAGCTCTTTTACAGTGCGAACCAACTTTTCCCACCAGCCTGCAGTGAAAGCTCCTCGAAAGTTTGTACCATTGTCACAGTAAAATATTCGAGGCCAGTCACGTCTAGCAATAAACCGTCTAAATGCCAGTAAGAATGCATCAGAAGGGAGGGAACTAATAAGCTCCAGGTGGATTGTACGGTTTACTGCGCAAGTAAACAGTGCTTTTCAAACTTTTCCTCCATTTTTCAAAAGTAGGGGTCTGGCTGAGTCAGTGCCAACAATTTCAAATGGCGCGTAATCCGTTACCCTATCTGGTGGCAAAGGTGTTGGCCCGCTTGACATAGCTTTCGTTTTAAATCTTTTACAAACAACACAATTATATAAAACATTTTTTATGGCTTTTCCAGCTCTAATAATCCAATAATTTTCTAATAAAAGGCATCGCATCATTTGAATATCCACATGACTATTATTTACATGAACATTTCTGATTAGCAGTTTAGTGAATTCACGTTTTTCTGGTAATAAGATTGGATATAGGAAAGAGTTTGAATAATCTCTGTAAACTATTCTTGTTCTAACTCATAAGATACCCTTATCATCTACAACAGTTGCAATAAAATTTGAAAATTTTACGTTACCTAAGTAATACTTTTGAACAAGACAAATCAATTTTTCTTTGGATTTCTTTATTTATGATAATGTAATTTCATGATCTTTGCATTTATTCGCACCAATATTACAATTATTTATAAATCTAAATAGCCATGCAAATATTCTAATCATTTTATTATAATGTGATACATTAGTCAATGGTCTTTTGAGAGATCACTACAAGGTGACAACTTTAAACTGTTGACAAAATTGCACTGCTTTTGATTGATTTAATTCATGTCAACCACTTTGTATAATAATTTCATTTGCTTCAGAGATCTTAATGTTAGTAAAATAAATAGGTAGTTTTGGCTTCCTTGTTTTAAATAATATGCCAAACTAACGACGACAAATAATTGCGTTATTTGAGCCTGGATTATGGCAAAATCAGATTGACAGAAAGCTGAATATCCACAGTCAAACAGTATAACGTACTATCAAATGATTCTTGGAGCTTGGCCATGGCGGTGATAGAACCCAAAAACCAAAAAAAGAACTGTGAATACAAATGAAATTCGCAAAATTATCAAGAAACGAACTAGCCGAAATCCAAAAAACTCATTGAGGAAAATAGCTAAAGAAATAGGGTATAACAGATAATCAGTTGGAAAAATTGTAAAACAAGAACTTGGACTAAAGCCATATAAACTTCGAAAAGTACAGAAACTTACTGAGCAAAGTAAGCGTACAAGGTTGCAAAGATGTTGATCTCTCCTTTGAAAGTCCAAAAAAGGCGCGTTGAAGCATTTCATCTTCACGCATAAAAAATTTTCACAATTGAACAATCCTATAATCGACAAAATGACCGTTACTGGTCATCTGATCGTCCAAGAACATTCATTCGAGAAGAACGTAGGCAAAACCCCAGTCATATTGTATGTGAAGACATTTGTGAATCTGTTAAAACTCCTTTGGTTTTCATAGATCAATAATGCGTCAAAATGAACAAGACCATGAACTGCAATGGAAGTTTACAGTCAGTTTTACTTTCTTGGTCCAAAAAATGTTTTTAAAAACAGCATCTCGACACTTCAACAAGATTCTGTCCCTTCTCATAGAGCAAAAGCAACATTAGACTGGTGTCAAGCAAATCTTCCAGATTTTATACCTGTGAGAATGTGACCTTCCTATTCAGCTGATTTAAACTTAATGGGCTATAGTGTATGGTCTATTCTGCAATCAAAGGTATGCTCTAAGCTACATCAAAGTTCGGACTGTCTAAAAGCTACTCTTAAGAAGGAATGGGCTAAATTAACATCTGATGAACTGCGGCCCATTGCAGAAAATTTTACGCGACGTTTAAGGCTCTGTATCGATGCCCAAGGGGGCCATTTCGAAAATACTTTAATATGTTGTATATAAGTAATAAATGATTTAAGTAAAGTTGGTTTTTAGAAGATAAATTTCAAGTTTTTAGTTTAATACAATATTTTTTTTTATCAACAGGATAAAGTTGTCACCCTGTATTCATTACTTTAATCTTTTTTCTTTCCAAATCAACTTGTTCAGTTTGGAAGAGGATTTCTCCAACAAGCCAGTTTTCAGAATATTCTTGGAGCCCCAAAGGGCCTTCCCTCCATTTGGAAAAATATATTTGTTTTGCAGAACAACCACCCGATAATACATCAGCGATATTCATATTTCCTGGAATATGTTCCCATAACTGACCTTTTGCCAATTCACGAATCTCTTTAATTCGGTTTTGCACAAAAATAGACCAATTTTCTTGCTTTTTTATCCACCAAAGAGCCACCGTAGTAGAATCGGATCAAAAGGTAATTTTTATATCTGGCAAATTTAGCACATTAATTATAGAATTTGCAAGTCCAGAACCTATGCAGCAAGCCATTAATTATAAACGCGGAATACTTAAAGGTTTGAAGGGTGGGACTCTAGATTTTGTTCGTATGAAATTTGCCTTGACTGCAGAATCGAATACCGATTGAACAAAGACGTACGTTTCTCCCCTCCCCCTGTAAGCATCCACAAAAACATGTAATTCGGATGTTGAATCAATTGCCATATATCGAGACAAAACTACATCTCTTAAAGTAGATAAATTTTTTTAACCATTTTAAAAATTTACTTCCACAAATTTTACAATAACATTTTAGGAAGCAATGTAACTGGTGTTAATGCAATAGGATTGAAAATTCTGTGTATAATTGATAAAATTATTCTTTTTGTAATTTTAGTACCACAAGTCAGAGCATCCAAATCTGTGCAACATTTTAATGTATCGTTATCGAAATTTCAAATTACTTCTAACACAGAAGTATCTCCCGAATGTTTATAAACATTTACACCAGCGACATTGCTTTCAAAATTACGCAAATTAAAGCATCCGTTCATCTTAATTAATTTAGCATGTTTTATAAACTGCTCTTGTTCATAGCTATTAAATACACCCGACAACAATTATCAATATAGAAGGAACGCTTGAGCTTCTGAGTTACATCATAATATTCAGGTTCACAGTTTTCTAATAAATGCATTATAGAAGCATTAAACAGGAAAGGGATTTAAGAGATTCCATAAACAGTCGTACAATGTTTATAAACAAACTGACGTTTATTGGATGGGAAAAAAATTGAAGAAAATCTTTGTGATGTGGTGCTATAGACAACATTAAAAAAGCTTTCTCGATATCAGCACTAATACCAATAGGATACATTCTAAATCTATCAATAATATCAGGTATTAACTCAATATATATAGGATTAATTAATTTATATCCAGATATTCATTTAAAGAAGGTTTCCCTTTTTCCGAGGCAAAAACATCAAACACAGGACGGGATTTAGTGGTTTGACTCGCTTATTTACTTACTGGTCTGTGTGACAAATAATGGCATTCATTGTTTACCTCAAAATCTGGCACGCGTTCAATAATTTTTAATTTTTCCCAATCCTGAAAAACATGCTGATAATCAACAAAAAATTCGCTGCATCCTAATCTGTTAATAATTCACATGTCTTATCCAAACTAGTTCTTTATTATTGTATAGATTCATATTATTATTTTTCCATGGGAGTTTTATTCTTCATATCTTTCATCAGGAAACATTTTTCTTTTATTATTGTAATCATCTAAATTAAAATAATTTTTTTCATTTTCGACTGGGGTTGGATCGGAAATTTCTAGAAATTCAAGTTCCCATAATTTACTTAAGGGTATCTTCACAAAATGCATCGTTTGAGTTTTTGAAATATTATTCCCCTCACATGCATTACATTTTCTAAATACAGTTCACTCGATTTTCATTTCAATGACTGTTAGACCAGATTTTAATTAGAAAGAATTTCCAGTTAATATTTTTCCTGTAACATCTGCACCAATTAAAAGATTAATTTCTGTTTCCTTTCGAAAATAATCGGTAAAATCTATTTTATTTTCTATTAATTCATTCAAAATCTCTTTATCCTCAATAGTAGGAATAAATCCACAAATCTGTTCTTCAGAAAGAGCTTCAAACTAATAGCCGACTTCCACGGAAAGCACTTGATGATGTTTTGGTTTAGTTTTATTCCCTTAGAAAAAGGCATGGATCACCATCTTGAACCTGTCAAACTTCCCCACAGACGGTACAAATTTTCCAAAATAAAAGTTTTCCATGCAAAATACCGGCCCCAATCTGGGTCATCAACCTTTCGCTTACGTAGCTACTCTGACTCCCTGTGTCTATTAACCCGCGAATAGTTTTTTGGCGACATTGACACCTTATCCGAACAAAAAGGGTCTGCAAAAATATATTGTTTCTCTCCTACCTGCGATAGAAAGGGATCTCTCCTTCTGAATATATTTTTGTTCAATTACTTTTTCTCGTTTATTACACATAATATCATAATGATTATTTTTACAATAAGAGCAATCTAATTGATTTTTTAAATTACAATTTCTGCTTAAACGTCCAGTCTTTTTTAAACAAGAAAAACATGCACCTTTTTTTTAATAACAATTGCTTTTTATTAATTAATGTTATTTTCTTCGCGGTAAAAGATTTTTCGCTAGGGTGCGTTTTATCACAAAAAATACAGGTATTAACGGTCTTACCTGAATTGTCCAAATTTACGAGTGCTGATGCTGTTATCTGTTCAGCTGGTTTTACCTGTTCAATTTTCTGCTGATTTTGACAGGAGCCGAATCCAGAGCTGGCCAGTAGTACCATTTCTTCACTCTTTACCTCCTGACGAAGGAAATCCATTAAAAGTTCTAATGATCTTGTTTTTGACGAGTCATGGTTACGGCTCCTTTCCCAGACGACCAAAACTTTTTCGCGAAGGCAACTCTCAACTAAAAGTGTCAAGAAATCCCCGTATTTTTCCTGAGTTCTTCCTAGACTTTCTAATGCGCGTAGTTTACTTTCTAGCTCATCATAAAGAGATGCTAAATCAGTTCTTGCTCTTCCTGTAGAGGGCATTCTTCATGACCATCAACAGTAAATCTCGGACATAAATCTGCACTAGTAAATCTTCATGCCCGAAACGCTCCTTTAACTGTTCAATTGCCTTTGGATAGTTATCTGCAGTATCTGGGTAGCTAAGAACTAAGCGTTCAGCTTTAGAGCCCGGCTGCATAGATTGCAATAAATATTGCATTTTGTCTTCATCGGCAATAGTTCTGTCATCGTGGATCTTATTAAATTGACTCCAAAATGTGAGATATTCCTTTGCTTCTCCATTGCATTTGTTAATTTCAGTTTTGGGTAATTTGAATTTCCTCGATTCCTTATCACATGGAAGGGACAGTTATTTTAATTTCAAATCAATTTGGGAAAAAATTTCAATAAATTTATCTCTATAATTTTTAGTTTCAGTTTCAATGAAATCACTATTAAATAATTATTTGATATTTTCAGACTGCAAAAGTTTCTCAGAAATTTCAGTCTGACAAACATCCAGTCTCTGAAATTTATCATTTAACTGACATTTCAAAATTGAAAGCGTTTTTATATCATTTACTTCTTTCTATAATTCTAGTTCAATTTTCTTCAAACTAAAAGAGAATGTTGATAGTAGTCCTTTTCTTTGAGTTTTAAGAGCGCCAAAATGCATCTCGAATTTCGAAGTTCAGTCAAAAATCATAACAAAATACTCCGCCCCGCCGTGGGTACCAAATTATGTGTGATTTTAAAATCTTAAATAAGTATTTTTGACAAATACTTTCAATGTTCTTTTCATGGGATTTGCATCTACCCGATGATGGAGATATTTTGATATGTTGATAAAAGTATTTTCAAATATGGTTCATTAAGGAAAACAAAGAATTTAGCGACAAACACAAAAGCCCAACTTTATTAAAGCATTCTTACTCTTCTACTACCCTACAAAAGAACCGAAAACATAAAGTGACAAACAACGCTGCTTAGCTACCAGGCACAATTCTTTTCACTTTCTAACACATTTTATAATTTAATATTTATTATAAATTCATCAAATTTAGATAAGTTACAAAATACTTTTTCGTTTATACATATAAACTTCGTTTTTATTCATTTTATTATATATTTAATGTGGCATGGACATCCATAATATTGTAAAAAATAGAAAAATTCTCCACACATCTTATTAAAATGTGCTGCCATCTTTCCTTTTACGCAGGAATGAAAAACTAATAATTACAGCACACAAGTCAATATTCTGAAAGGGGTTATGTGATACTCTTGAGTTTTTTTTGGGAGAGGAGGAGGGAAATGATAACATTAAATCCGAATGAGGAATGTGAAATTTAGATTTTCAGCTATTATTTGAATCCAGTTTGCAATTGCTGCATATTAACAAATGTGAGGAAATTTAAAATGTATTTAAAAATGTTTCAATTAAAAAAAATTGAATCATGTACATTTAATATAAAATAAACTCAAATTTTCAACTGAGTATGAGAGTTGATGGATATGAAATGCTATTTTATTTTCTAAAATAAAACCGAACAATGTTATTTAATCTAATATTAACTGTCGTGTAAGAGATAGAATCATTTTATTCTACAAGAAATATTTTAAACTTCCTTATAAATTGAGAAAGTATTTGAAATTCAATCTTATTTTGCAGCTTTATAACATAATACGAAATCACTCTCAGAAAAAGAACTTTCATAAAATTATAATATCATTAACGAAAACTTGCAGAAATAATAAGAAACAATTAAAAAATGTTCTTTAACAGTCTGTAAAGTTATCCTATTTTATGACCTACAAAAAATTTTATTTCGAATAAAATGAATGTGCATATAGTGTATTTTATATGTCACATTTCACAAACTGATTTATAATTACTATGTTATAGATACATAAGTTAAATTTTATATTACTCACTGCAGTTTCGCTCAGACAACATAAAAAGCTATAATGTAAATATAAATTCTCGAATTTTTCCTGATAAGTAAACTATATTTCAAGACTCAACCTTCTGAGGAATTCTTAGATTGTTTTCTCTTTACTCATATTAAGAAGATGAAAATAATTAAATATGCGCGATATTCATGTATATAATACATAGTCAATACAAACCTAGAAAATAAATTTATAAAGCTCAAATATGTACGTAAATATACAATTACCGTCAAAAGTTAGGGCCACAGCAAATCTAAATTTTGAGGATAGTAAGTGAAAACTTTAAATAGCTTTGCTACCCCTAACATAATTTTTACATTTATCTGAATCAAAAGAATATAATATTAATTAAAATAAAAACCTTTAAAATTACGGATAAAAATATTATAATAACAGGCAATTCATGAATATTTCCTTAATCACAGATCTCTAAGAATCTATGTGAATATATTTTTATTCATTTTTTTAAGTAACCTTTCTAAAATTTATCAGGATATTTTTCTTGTATAAAATACTGTCTTCGAAAAATTTTTACGCATATAATTAGAAAGTTTAAAAATACTTTTTTAAATTATAAATTTCCTCATTTGTAAAAGCCAAGAATTAATTTTTTCAAAGATATGAATTATACCCGAGAAACAGACTACAGATATTTAATATCTGCAGCTTGTGATTTGCTATGAGAAAAAAAATGTAATTAACTTTTGATTAGAATTAAAAAATTTATGTAAATTAAAAATATTTGGGAGCATTTATAAATACATAATTATACGAGAAAAATTTTATTTTGCGTTATAAATAGGATAAAACTGATGCAAATAATTGGGGAATATTTTTTTGGGTATGCTTAGAGAAAACATTAATTTTATATTTTACTATGACTTTATTATATATGATGTTTGGGGTATATCCAAAGTTTATTAAAGCAATTCATGTATAATATATATTTTTTCAAATTTTTAATCAGAGTTGTAAAAGTTTAATTAATTTTTTTTAATATTTTTGAGAAAAAGTACTTGATAATAAATGTATAGTTAAACCTATCAGATAAAATAGAAATTTTTCCCATATAAGTATGTTAAAAATATTTAGATACAATTCCTTCGGTATATACATATATATATATATATATATTTTATAAAAATTGTATTTTTATTTTAGTGTGACTTCATTACACATGGCACATATATTTTATTCCTATGTCTTATATTATTCATAATATCTTCATTAAAAATTAGAAATTAAAAGTTAATGTGGTAATTGCAATCATCGTTCGTTTTTTTTTCTTTTTATCTATTTGTTAATCGCTTTTCGTTAGCACTCAAGATATAATAAGGAACAGGTAAATACCCAATTCGACTAGCCATGCTTATTTCAAAGTAGACTGAGAACTAAGAAATAATAGGGTTGCCTAAATTAATTGGGGACAATATTCAGATTGTGCATTGTTAAATTACTAAAATTTTTTTTCAAATGCACATTCGCTAGAATTCCTGCAAGGATTTGATTTTCTCGATTCGCTCGAGATACTAGTTTAGACTACAGTCACATTATTTTGTGAGAAAATTCTCGCGAAAACGTTTTGACATTAGCAGTCCCCTTTGTCACAAATATTAGTGTCTTGCATCAGACTGACATCTAACGTAAGAAAGGAATTTCTTGGTGAAGTAGCATTGCAATATCCGGTCTTCTAGAAATCGAAGTGTGTTACCACTGTGGAAATCAAAGATTCTATTTATTCCAAATTTAAGGAAAATTTTGAAACATATATTTTCTTTTTTCCTTGTACATGGCTCGTATATCATTTTCCCCAAACACGGTCAGTTTAGCTCTCACAAATTTTTCGTTTTTAATAAATACCATTATTTCTTTAAAAGGGATGGATTTTGTTGGAACAGAAAACTTTCACATTTAACATAAAGAAAAATTATCACAATAAATTTAATTTCCAGCCCACATTTTCTTAATAATTTTTATTTAATACACAATTATTCTGCAGTATAAAAAATATTTATTAACATTAACGTATAATTTTAAAAATCAAAATCAAATTGTTTATTATTTAAAATTATTTTTTTAAAAACTAATTTACTTAATATTTAACAGTTTTTGGAAATAATTTTTATTAACATGTAATTTTGTTCCCATTTCCTTTATATTGGAAAAAAAAGCATTGTTGCTCTTGCACCATATATTGAATAATAATTTTTTCGAATGGTAAGATTTCAAAATGTAAAAAAATGATAATTTTTCTTTTTATATGCTTTTGTTTTCACAAAATATTTGTTATTAATTCTTTTTTAATTTTATTTCAATTGATAAATAAATAAACCACTTTTAGCTTTACAAAAATCATTCTAGAGGAATATAAAGAGATTGAGACTAACTATTACTCTACATTGAAAAAATT
This sequence comes from Latrodectus elegans, assembly GCA_030067965.1. Classification (NCBI taxonomy): domain Eukaryota; kingdom Metazoa; phylum Arthropoda; class Arachnida; order Araneae; family Theridiidae; genus Latrodectus; species Latrodectus elegans. The sequence continues at coordinate 90,238,382 of CM057817.1, read as the reverse complement.
AAAAAAATTGGAAAAATTATAGACTTATTGAAAGAAAAAGAAAACTATAATATTGAATAAAAGAAATTCAAAGTATTTCGTAATAAAAATTAGCGCTTTTGTTTTAATATGAATAAGTTCTTTACATAAAAAGAAACGTAATTTAAGTACTTATAAAAATAGTTTCATTAAACATATTAAAAACACGTTGAATTTTTTTACTAGTAACGTAACCGATTGAAAAATCTTCCTTAAGTAAAATCATGATAGAAGAAAGTTAAACTCTCTTTTTTTCCTGAATTTCTGAATGCTTGTAATTCTTAGCAATATTTTATATCAATAAAAACTTGGAGAAAAAATATTAAATTTATTAGTTTCTTTAAAAAATAAAAAATCATTTTAATATTATTCTACATTTACTATATTTTGCAAGAAAATTTTCGATCTAATTATGTATATATATATATACACACACACACAAAAATACAGAAATAGAGAGAGAGAGAGAGAGTCTCTGGTTATTTTCCTGTATTTTGCATTAATAATACTGTGACAGTATTTAGTTTTCTAAATAAAAAACAGATGAAAATCTATAAATACAGAATTTTTTCTCCCTCTTTATCTTTAATCAGGATATCAAAAAACTTTACCTTTTGGTATAGAAAGGAAATTCCTAATTTACTAAATTAAGTTTTCTGACTTTTAAAATTCTTATAATAAAAATGATATTATTATATTAATGACCTGAATGATCTTCTTTAAGAAGCTATTTTATATGAGAAATCCTGCATGAAATTTAATGTTGATGTTGTTTATCACCACATTTTTTCTAAGATAAAAAAATTAAATAAATACTCTGTGGTAAATAAAAGGATTTAAAAGATGTCATCGAAAAATAGGTAAGATAGTTCTAAATCAGAAATGTAAAGCTTATTCAATTAAATAATTCTTTTGTAACTAGAAAAGTTAGGGGTTGAGTAAACACAATTATACATTTAAAAAAAAAAATTATTTATGTGGGGTATAACGTACGGACAAAATCTAATGATCCAAAATTTGCAGTATTACATTATAAAATTATTATAAAACTCTTTTAAATGGAAAGAAAAATTGTTAACTATTTCAGTTGGTTAATAAACAAGAAAAATATGCTTTCACGATTTTTCAAGCCATAGCATTGAAAATGTTAAAATATTAAAATTATTTCCTTAAAACTTAAAAAATTATATAATCAAGTATCTTGACTTTTAAATGACAAAATTCCAAAAAAATAGGCATAAAGTTGCATGTAAAATAAAAGTTATTTATTTTTTTGAGAATATTTTAAATAAATAAAGGAATTTAAAAAGTGCCAACTATAGAAAATGAGGAATAAATTTTACTAACCATAAAATGGTTGTTTATTTTGTTCCAGTTGAGACCATCGCTAAATCATTTTATTATAATTCTCATTGGTTTAAAATATCTATGACGTCAGGTAGCGTTTCATGTACCTCACACATAATAGATTATGATATCGTATTAAGAGGCGTTGAAAATGAAAAAGGCAATACAAAACATCCACCTTAAGGTTAGTTTAAATCGACAAGAACTAGTTAAATTTTTTATTTTTAAAAGTATGTTTTTATTTATCATTTTTTGAAGTGTATGAAATGAAAAATAATTCATATGTAACGCAACTTGTCCGGAAAACATATGAAAATGGAAAATGTAATTCAATTTAATATATATATATATATATATATATATATATATATATATATATATATATATATATATATATATATATATATATGCTTGTATGAATGTGTGTGTGTGGGTGAGTGCATCGATTTTAAAAAAAGAAAAAATCAACCCCACCATAGGTGTAAAATATTGTAATTCATTGTCCGACTTTTATATCAATCAGTTTTAGCTTGGTGAGCAGTGACATCGTTCTCATAGCTGGAAGATTTCTGGTTTGATACCCTGAGAAGCTGAAGACCACTTTGTTAAATAATGAAAATTGCTTCTAAATATGTAGTGAAATACTTTTTTAGGATAAATGCGTGTATGTCAATTCTTTACAAATTATTAACTGATATATTTAAAATGTAATTACGATACCACTGTCTCTTAATAGCAACATCCAACTAAAATTAATTCATATATATATATTTATATTTAACACCCTTTAAAGCTGTGGAAGAAATTAATTTCTTCCTATTTGAATCCAGGAACTACATATTATACATAGTACCAAGGACAATCAATTAGATTTAAATGGGGGATAATGTAGGAGCAAACAGGATTAGTAAAGGGCTATTAATTTCTTCATGAAAAATGTAATTTGGAATCACCAGGTGAGGGCCAGGTGCATTCGAAGAATTTATTGCTTCTTCACCCTTTCTGATTTGAATCGATGGAGTGGCAGAAAATATGAGTCGAATAGTTACCTCAGAAGAAGGATCTAGAGGCTACTGGAGTTTCAGATGTTGGTGGAAAGCTTGAATATATAAATAGCAAGCCCTTGTGGGGGATGAGATCATTGACCTACGTGTGCTTTTCGAGAGACCACTCCAGAGAGAGTCCCAGAGCGGTTAACTAGTGTCTCAAGATAGAGCCCTGGACGTCGGCTCTAGGTGGGAATTCTAACTCATGATCACATGAAGAAAGTATTTGCAATAATTTGGCGGTATGAAATGTGAATATTATTCAGACTTAGTTTTAGCAATCCTATGATTCTTCTATTTGCTTATTCACATTTCTATTATTTTTTGTGTGAGAGCGAAAAGCAAGTAGGAAAATAAAATGGGAATTTATGTATTATCCCGTCAACTTTTTTGTCTTAAGAATAAATCATTGAATTTTGCAAATTTTAATAATTTTTCAAACTATGAATGAAAAGCAGACTGAATCATAGCTAAAATCTTCTTGATCTGACGATTTTGACACTATCTCGAGACACCAGTGAACGGTCACATGTCTAAGCAACTGAAGGAGAGAAGGGTGAGTGGTCTTTAGCTCTTGATCACGGCGACTGACGTCAGACCTCGAGCCTAAATACCCCCAGCCTCCCGTACTCTCCGGATAGGATCCTTGACATTATAGTGACTTCCCGAGACTGTTTTCCGAGTGTTGAATTTAGGAGTCTGTTTCTAGTACATGAGAGGAGCTTTACCCTACCGAATGTGCAACGAAACGTTACAGAATTTGAGGAATTTATCAGTTTTCTTTGTGCCTACAATTTATGAAAGTTCCATGTAAATTATCCTGTAAAATTTGTAAATAAATATTTAGTCAAGAATATTAAATTACGTGATCCTGATTCCTTAGCTGCCCCTGCCTACATATAGTCTAACATATATATATATATATATATATATATATATATATATATATATATATATATATATATATATATATATATATATATATATATATATATATATATATATATATATATATTATCAATTTATCAATATACAAAATAAAATTTTTAAAGTTTCGGTAAGTTATCAATCATTTCCTAATGTGAAAGCGTTGGACAATATTTTAACCAAAACTATTTTTAATGTAATAAAAGTGAATGCTTTCATATGATAAACAAATTGGGTAGGGAAATTATAGGAGGATTTATGTTAAATTTTACATTTGTTTCTGTAAATTGCGCTAATTATTTTCTATGATTTATATGGTATGTATATAAAGCGAAATGTATGGGTCTTAAGATGTATTGAGTATTCACAAAACGAATAATTAAGAGTCGGATAATTAAGAAATAAGTGCGTTGTATTATGTTGCAAAAAATTTCTGTTTCAAAACTGTGCGCCAAATTTTTTTTAAGAACTCAGGAGTGCTTTATGACAGCATAAAAAAATGACAAATAATTGGTAAGAGCCAATAATCGTTTTTATTTACTTTTACATTGTTTCTTAAAAATATTAATGAACAGAAATCACTACCAGGTTTTGAGATATATATGAATCATTTACATTAAAAAATTTTGAATTTATCTCAGAAAATTTGTTTGATTCCTGATTCTTCAAAGTATTTGTAAAAATCGCCTATAAGTTTTATATAATTTTTATCATCTAAATAATTTTAAAATTTCATATTTATTCATTTATAGAATTAAGTTTTAGAAACGGGCTTATAAATCACATATACAAAAATAAATTTTAGGCATGTCGAAAAAAATCGCTTAATTTTATATTCAAATAATAGATGGCAGTAAGGATATTTTCACTCATTGAAAGTAATTTTCCACAGGTAGGACAAGTAAATGTTAATTGGCTTCTGAGCACAGGGAAGCACAGACGAAATTTTATAATCAGTACCAATGATTTAAACTTAATATTGTTAAAATTTCCTGTGTCAGCAATTTATAAACTACTATTGATGAAAAAAATATTTTTAAAAATACTATCTTAATCAATCAGTTTCGAAATTTATATCACAACTGAAATTTCTTTAAATTTCTATAGAAATATCCTTAAATGTAAGCAAATATTTTTTCTAAAAACGATTTAAGTCATATAATCACAGAATAGCTGAATAAATCCGAATCATTGAATAAAATAAATAAATTTAATATTAAAAAGAAATCAATCTCATTAAAAGCATTATACTTCCTTAAAACTGCCCACGCTGGAAACTGTTTCCAATTATCAGAAAGAAGGCATTGACGAATCATTGGCCAGTTCTTAAGGCATCAAATTAGAAATAATTCACTGAATTCAGTTTAATTTTTCGCATAGAATCGATAATTCTGTTTTACAGATATACACTGACATTATTACTTAAATATGAGCATAGAAAAATTTCGAGAATATTTTCCTTTAAGCTCATATAAATATTTACTTTTGAATAATTACTACGCCACGCCATAAAATTGTCTCTCTTAATTATAAAAATGAAAAGCAAATCGTACTTTTTTAAAAATCAGAATGTGTGTGTGCGAACATAGTTACATGAATAATTTTAATTACCTCTGTGTGACTATTTGGATGTAAATAACTTAGATACCAGAAATATTTATTAATAAAGGAAAATTTATACACCTGAAATAAAAATTTTATAATACAAGATAAATTAAGGGGCTTATAAAAAATAATTTTTCTAACAGAAATTCAGCATTTTTTTATCGATAATATGAAAATTCTGAAAAATAATTTTGGGAATTCAAAAAAGAAATTCTTTTAAAGTCTTTTATAAGATTAAATGAACATTTAAAAATGTTATTTTTCAAATAAAAAAAGTTATATATATTTCAGATAAGAAACTATAAAGGAAACAAAAAAAAAAAAAAAAAAAAATTGGAAGTATATACACATAGACTTTTGTATGTTCATTTCGGAAAGCGATAAAATAAATATTTTGGCAACCATTCTTCCTAAAGATCAGATTATTTCTATAAAAGTTGCAGTTTTATCATTAAGTTCCATACTGTGTATTGTCAGATATGGCGCTATGGTACCAAGCGCCATCTTTTTTTATAGCATCACAATTAAAAAGGCCGGGATTTGGATTCTACCCCGTCATGAGACATGAATCCCAAGAGAGTTGTTTCTACGGCCTTTCTCCAAAAATTTTATTTGATTTATTATTTACAAACATTTTAAGATATATAATAAGACAGTTATATCAGTAGTGAGCTTATGCAATGAGTAAAAAATAATTTCTCTTTCCTAATCATTTGATAAAAGAGGTAAACTCTTTTTCATAAGCTTGGATTTTTAATTAAATTCCATTCGAATCTTAGGGAATATCTGATTTATACAATAGTTAAAACATGGCACTTAATATCTGAGGGAAATTATTTCATTTCTTTTGCATGGTGTGATCTTCGTGCATTTTCTGAGAAGAATTTCAAAATGTTATTTTTTAGTTATAAATAATTTTATTATAATAGTTTAAAAATTTATATCGCAAAAAATTGCCCTAATGCAAAATAATTCATTTTACTGAATATTTATACACAGAAATATTCTTCAATACTTTTATATTTAAAGTAATTTTCACGCGAGAACACTCATGTTATTGTTAATTTTTTTAAAAAAAAATTAAATATAAACCCATTTTTATTCTAAGCATACATTTTTCAGATCATTATGGTTAAAAATATGATTATTTTAATTAACACTTTTTCACTCTTTAACTATCATATATCTCATTTTCTTTAATTATTATATCCTTTTTAATTATTATATCTCATTTCCCTTAAAATTTTGATCTGTATTTATAAAAATAAAATTCAATATGAAACGTAGTTTGGAACACGCATCTCACGTTATAGATTTTATTTTATTTTTTATTCTTTATTTAATTTTTATTTATTTATATATTTATTTTGGTACAAGTTCAGTATCCCCATATATGATTTCTCGTCAAATCTGGCGCCCTTTGTTTACTTCGTAGTGTTGCCGATTTCAGCTTTTGTTTTTATAGTAGTGTTGCCAAATTCAGTTTTAGTTACTATTTCTTTTTTTTTTTTTTTGTTGCCACTATTCATTTTTCTTGTGTTTTACATAAATTTTACAGCTATTTAAATTTTACTTCGACTTTCATTGTTCTCGAACATTCTTTGATCCACGTTTCTATTGGAATTGGAAGGGATTTTCCCTCAGTTGGGCTTCGTTGTCACCAGCGTCTAATCATCGTAAATTTTTCTTTTTTACAATTTCTTTTACATTATTTCATTTTATTTGGTTTTTATTTATTATATATATTTATTATCTTATTAATTTTATTTATTATCTTTTACATTTTTGTTAAATACAATAAATAATTACAGATTTTAAATTTTACCTTGCAATGTATATGTTTCATAAAGCTTGCATACCTGCAAATGAAAATTGTTTAAATAAATTTGTTGAAATCGTTTCGGGAATTAATTGGGATGAGTACCGAATTTCGCAGAAGGTGTAATTATTTTATTCAAATTCTGAATGTATATTTTTTATTGTATTTGTGTTTTATCTTTATTTACTTTAAAAGTGTATATATTTAAAAAAATATTTTTTGCATGCTTATCTTAAAATTTATAAAGTGTATATATTTAGAAAAATATTTTTTGAATGCTTTTTTTTCAATTATATAAAGTAATTTATATTTAAAATAATATTTTTACATTTTTTTTATTTGCTTTTTTTAAATTTTATAAAGTGTAAATATTTAGAAAAATATTTTTTGCATGCCTTTAAAAAAAAAAAAAAAAAAAAAAAAAAAAACTGAGATGTGACACTGGTGACAACGAAAAAAATGTCGAAATAAACATACCAATCGGCATATCAGCTAAACTTCATATCAAGTAAGTCAATCATTTATATTTATTTCCCTTTTTTAATTTTCTAAAATGCTTATTTTTCGATCGAACTTCGGGAAATTTCTCGTGTTAGCTTGGCGTGCTTACTTTGGCGACGAAAAAAATTCGCCGCTTTCGCCAATATATGGAGATACTGAACTAATTCCTTTATTTTTTCAGATTAATCAAATTTGGACAATTTATAAAACACTTTCTTTTGGTTTATATGCATAAATTTTTTTATTCGTTTTAAGTAATGAATCATCGATATCAAAAAGATTTTTTAAAATAAAATTTTTGACATGACGAGAGTGTGCTGCCATCTTTCTTCATGTAGAGGGATGAAATAGTAATAACAACAGCAATATACGTATGTATATACAAGTCTAAATTCTGAAAGGGGTTATGTCATAACATTGAATATTTGAAGAGTAAGGTTAAATCACACTTTCATATCAGGTATGTAGAAAGAAAATACGTTGAGGGGGGGGGAGAACATGAAAATATTAAAATTTGAATAATGAATGCAACTTCAATTTTCAAATTTTATTTGCTTTAAATTTGTGTTTGCTGCAGATTAACAAATGTGATGTAATCAAAAATATATTTAAGAGCATTTCAATCGTGAAAAATTAAATTGTGTATTTCTAACGCTAAATTAGTGCAAATTTTCAATGGAACCTTTGAGGAGAAGGAGTTCACTTTTAATAATATAAAAATGAACTCTGTAAACGATAATAATAATATTTGTTTTATTTGTTGATAAATATTGCCTTCTAAAACAAGTTAAAAATGCATTAAATGTTGCAAGTTTAATTTTTTTTATTAAAAAACTAATGAAACTATAATATTTTACAAATTAAATAGTTAAATAAAAATTATTAATGTAGTTAGCTTATTAAGTTTGAATAGCTAGATTATATTTAGTTCCTAGTTTATACACAATCAAAGAATGGTGAATAACCTAGCAGTTGAAAGTTGCTGCAAATCTTCTTATAACACAAAAAGCTTCCGGAATCACTGATTTCTGCTTTCAGTTGTAGCAAGAGAAGAGACCCACTAAACTTCCAAATATTCACACATGCAAAGGAATGCAGGATAATTCTCATATTGTTCAACAGTGATTCAAAACCGAAGCAAACGGTTTCTACTTTGCATTGCATAGTCTTATCTCTAACTGACGTTGTCTGGATTGTCACTAAGTGGTTATTTTTGAAATATTTAATGAGAGTAGTAAATAATAAATTAATGAGAGGCCATAGCAGATTTCTTAGTGTCGTTTGAAATACTCAGTGGGAAAGGTAATATCATTTACAATAAACAAAAAAGAATTTTCCAAGTAATTCATAAAAATTCAAACATTTTTTAAAATTTGGATTGTAGAATTTGGCAAAAGACTTTTTATTGAATATTTTCTATTCTCCTACAAAACTTATTTAAACTTTAAAACAGTTCTGAAATTAACAGTAAACATTTCGGCAGTTTCATATACTTGTTTTTAAGAAGGGATCTTGAAATGAAACGTTTCTTTAATATATGAAATATTTTTAGTGAGTTTATATAAAAACCAAACTATTGTTTTTTGTAAGTTTAAAATGGTGTACAATCAAATCGTAAATAATAATGAATAATTCCAAATAACGAAAGTGACAAATGACACCTGTATATGTATATGATATTATTTTCTTTTTTTATCTGTTTTTTTATTCACATTTTTAAATTTTATATTATTGAAAACATAACAGAAATGATAATATTACTTGAAACTTTCTCATTATATATATAATTATTATTAAAAATCACCATCCTATTGTATAATTATCAATTGTTATTATTCTTTTTATTAAAGATTACGGTTTAAAATATTTTTTCAAAACTTATACAATTTTTAAATTTGGGGAACACTAGAAATATAGCTTTTTATTGCGAAAACTTTTCATATGAAAATAAATTATTATTACTTTTCCAAAATATAAAAAGAAATTAAAATTACCACTACTAAGAATACTTTTCTGTGAATATTTATGGTGGAATTTAATTTTTGTAAGCTGTTACATATATTAAATGATAAATTTGACATAATATTGCATTACATGCATATTAGAATCATGTGCGATTAACTAAATTTAACTAAAATCCTTATTTGATGATATTTTTTAGCTGCAGGTTTTGGTTATTTAAAAAATATTATTCAAAGAAATAAAATTTTAATAATAATAAGAATCAATCTTTGGGAATATATTATTATTATACATTGTGAGATTGTGTTTAAAACTGTATCTCATCAAGTCTCTTAACAGTTATTTAACCTATAAAGGAGAAATATAAATAAAGAAAGCGCTAAAGTTTACATTTTTATTCTCAGCATATTTTTTATTTTGACTGAAATTTCAGTGTTATGTTTAATGATTGCTAAGAGTTAAAAATTTGAAGTTGTGGGCTTATTTATATTTGTTTCGGTTTTATTTTTCTGGAATTATTTATTAATAACCATTGTATAAAGTTTGTGAGAAATCTTCTAAAAAAATTCAAATTACGTAAAACTTTTAAAAATTTAATATTTTCTCAAGTACATATAGAAATATATATTGTGTATAAATATAATATATAATCATAGCATGTAAATTTAAACTAGACATTTGCATAAACAAAATTAAATAAATGGTATATATTTATAAAAGAATATTCTAGAAATATGAGACAAGTGCACATTCTGACTACTGTATATGTGAATTTTTAAGCTAACATTTAAAATAATAATTTTAATAATTTATAAATATATTTTAAATGTATGCTCTTTCTTTACATTCTACCTTCTCCATTTTATTACATACAAGTAAGAATAGGCACAGTTTCTTCAATATTTTTTGTTTTTTGTGCAATAAAGCTAATAGTTTGCCAGTTTGATTCCACTATTAAAATTAATATATTAGGAGCTGATAATAATCATTACATATTACAAGTTAATTAAAAACTTGTATTAGCTCAATTTGTAAAAAAATATGACTGTTTCCAGAAAATTTTAATCACTTCACTACCAGTTTTATTTTAAAATTAAAATATCTAAATTACTAATTGAACTGTAGATGGCTGATGTGATGACTCCAAAAATTGATCCTCAATTTTAAAATGATGTTTTAAAGTTTTTGAAAGGTGATTGCTGAGAGAGATTCTGTTATAAATAATCCATTTATATATAAGAAAAGACCTATAGAACTGTTTGTTCTCCACCTAGAGTCTGTACCGAGTCATGCTGGAAAATCAACTACAAAAGGACTGCAAATAAAAGAAGTTAATTTCTTCCTCCTGAAAAATAGCTACCAACATCCCTGACTCAGCTCGTTTTGATTTTTTGGGGGATATTTTAAAATAATTAAATATACGTAAGGTAAAAACACTTCAAGAGCGTTAAAAAGCAATAAAAGGGTAAGCAGAAAATATACTTTAAAAAATGTTTGGAAGGGTACATTATGATGAAGGAAAGTAGTTTGAAAATTTCATGTAAATAAACTAATTCAATAAAAAATCACAATGCTCTTTGAAATTGGCCACATTATTTTTGAATCATCTTGCATAGGTGAAATAATTTATTCAAGAGAAGGTAATTTCTATAAAGGGAATCATAAAATAATTAAGAAAAAATAATACTTTCATTTATAATAAATCATTAGAATCAATACAAAAATGTTTGTGATAAAATTAAGGTAACTTTTACATACTTCAAGTTAATTATATTTTATGAATATAGTGATTACATAATTTGGCTGTTCCATTTCTTTAGAGCTTCAAATTTATCTTTTAATAATCATCTTAGAAAATTGAATTTTAACTCTTTATAAAAAGAGAATACTTAATCCGAAGAGGATTTTTCACCGATAAACAAAATGCTTATTAATACTAATGTAAATTAAATACAAATAAACATAAAAATATTACTTTCATGTAAATCACAATGAATTTGTATTTGAACTAAATAATGTTACAGAAAATAAGGAAGTGAAAGTGAGCTAACTGAACAAGAAAATAGATATATAAAAATGATTAATTAGTTGGTTTCATAGATCGATTACTACTAGTTAATATTAACAATAGTTCAATACTCTTCTATCAGACACTGGATTTTTAATTTCCAGCCTATAATGTCTACGGACAGGTTTTAAAAGTTCCAAATTTTTGTTTTTAATGACGGCGAGTCTATCTAACCATCACGACCAGGAATTATCTTTATTATTTTTGCTAACTCCCAAAAGAAATGCTTTTTGTTAACAATAATCATTTCTTGAATTTTAAGTGGTCTATCCTTATAATTCTTTAAAGATTGCTGTCGTAAATGTCCTAGATGTTCTGAAGGAAAACGGGACTTTAAATCATCTCTAAGGAGCTGTGAATATTTAATTCTTTTGCTCAATTTCTATTTGTCAGCAATATGAAGGTTTGGCAGTCCAGAAGCTTAAGCTTCGGGTAAGAATTGTTTGGGACCTATAGGTGGTTCATCATCGATTTCTTCCGACATATAGGTAAGAGGTCTAGAACTTACTAAACTTTCACGGTCACATAATACAATAAGGAGCTCTTCGTACTCAAGAGAAGCATGACCCAAAGATTTTCTAAATATTTACCAGACAATTTTACTGAGACGCTCCCACCATCCGACCCACCAGGCTGTGGAAGGAGGATTAAAATACCAATGTGTATTTTGTTCGGTAGCTTTGAAATGGAAACCATCCCTGTCAATAGTTTGCAGAACCTTATCTTTCCTTATGAAATTCTTTTCTTTATCTGAATAGATGCTAGAAGTGCACCCTCGATGCTCAATAAAATGTTATAAAGACTGAATAAAACATTCAGTGCATAACGATGTGACGAGTTCCTAGTTAAAAGGTGTATAATACAATGTATGATTTCTTAAAATTTACTTAAAACGTTATTGAGTGGCTAACTACTGTATGCATGCATGTATAGAAAACAAAGAAATAAAAATGACAAAAATAGAACAAATACAGGAACCGTCTAAAATGAAAGAAAATCCATACAAAATTCTGCAGCTAACATGGGATGGGATGTTATTTAGCAATTAAAACCACTGCAATCCTCCTTCACATATAATTCTGCATAGCAATAAGTAGGATATTACTTTCTTCATGTAGAACTTGCATCAACTTTTGGAGAGATGCAGGAGTAGGCTAACGGGTTAGCACGATTTCATTCACAACATTTTACAGAGTCTCTATGATGCTTAAGTCCATGGAATGTTCAGGCCACAATGGTAGATTCCAATGCGTCCGTTTGTTCTCTAAACCGTGAATGAACTGTTTGACTCTAGTGAATCATTGAATTTTTAAACGTACAATCTCTCAAAAAGAACACTTATAACGCGCCATACAACGCTTTTGACAACCAAAATGAAAGACATATTCACTGTCAGTGACTTGTCAATGTAATGTGACATGGGTATATACTGTAAATCACGGGAGGAGACTAAACCAATAAAAACCATCAAAATGCTGCAAATTATAAAGGATAAAATCTACGTCATTCATTTCAATGGGTATTTACCCCACATAAACGTATGCCATGGTTGGGAACAAGCCGATATACTATTCATATGGAAACTGATATTTTCCCTCTGAAATGAAATCCAAGTTTTATGATCTTTGCATCACTAAATTTTCTATTTCCAGATCACATCTCTATTGAACACATTACTTTAATCTCCATTCGCGCTTCGTAGTCTGCTTAGATTTCGTTTTTCAAACCTGTTTAGCAGATGTTTTTTGCGATGATCGTTGTGTGCTTCATGATCTTCGATAAGGTCACTATTGAGATCTCAACATATGTGGCTCTTGGTTGCTGATGCATAAACCAGATGAATAACCAATGTCTGCGGTTTGCACTTTTGAAAGATATCTCATCTTGGATTCACCTAAAACAAGCAATAATTTATGTAAAATAATCTCATCCATATATCTTTGATATTATAAGCAACAATGCATTAGGACAAGCTTGCAGTTGCGTATTTAATTTTGCTCCAAACTATCACATAGGGAAATAACTGTTTTGTGGGAGGTGTACCCAATATTTGGAACAGATAATACATATTACGGATGGCATGTTATTTATGTACTATAATCTTAAAAGTATTTATTTTCATTTCAGAATGAATACTGTGAATAATTTCCAATTAAGTATTTGTGACAGCAAATCTCAATGTTGTGTGCAAATTGATTAAGTGAGATCGATATGTAACATACTGGTATGCTAAAGCCTCATTTGACAATAATATGACAATTATTAATAAGATATAACATGAACTTTTACTCGCAAGAAAGCTTGTTTTCTTTAGATCCCGTGTACTCTGGACAAAAAACCCTTATATTAACCATGTTTACAATAATAAATATGGGATACATTTTTAGATCCGAAATATAGACAGTAACACTAGTACAGTCTATGCAGGGGGACTCTACTGTTAATTTTATACAGACATGTAAAAATTATTATTCCTAATTCATTACTATTAAAACCAAATGCTTATATCAATTAAAAAATTGACAAATCTTTTCTATAACTTTTAATATGGATTAGGGACATAATCAATCCAGAGGGCTTTGAAAACGCATATTTTAAATAGTATTTTTCTATAAAATTACTTACTTACACACATTTATATATTCATACGTTTAACCTTTACTAAATTTATTTATTAAAGAAAGGATTTACTTTTAATTATGTATATTTTATTGAGGAATCCAATAAAATTTAAATAGCACAATACTCCATAGGTTTTAATATTCAACTATTAAAATATAAATAATATATATGTTAATAGTTTGAAGAATTAATTTCTGATTTCCCAGGAATTATGACAGACTGAGGAAATGGAATTGAAATAAATTTGTGTGTAAACTTTTCTTGCATATACAGCAAAACTTTTTCACAGTAATTTTGGTATGAAAACAATGAGTTCAACACATCTGATATCAAACAATATTAAAACATATAAAGCTAGGTCTTGCCATAACTTTTATTTAAAAAATAACTGTCTTGAATATGATTTTTTAAAATATATATGTATTCTTTTTACATCTTTTATGTGGTTTGCTACCGGAGATCATAACTTATTTGCATGATAATTTTTCTTTTAAATATAGTCAGTGTTTTATGCATAATAGGTATTACTTTTTATTTATTTATTTTGATAATAACAATATGATTTTTGAAAATAATCATTCATTGTCTTACATTTAATATTAAATACTAGATATTTACTAACTAAAAATCTCAGTTGTATTAGTTAAGAATTTATATTTTTGACTATAATTTTAAATTTTGTTCACGTAACCGATTAAAAGTTTCTGTAATTTATTAAAATGTACATTAACAATTCTTCTACAAATGATTAATCGATGTAAATGAAATATTTTGTGATTCTAAGCGAGACAGGACAATATTTCTCAAATTTTGAGAAATATTTGCATTGATCCTCGAATCAAAAACTGTTGGAATAAACTGAAATTAAATTTTTATGAAATGTGATCGGAAGATTTTTGTCTACTGCTTGATGCTGGAGTCTGCTAAAAGTTTGTTAATTAGAGGTATTAAACTATATGAGTTGATATTATTGGAGTTATTAACTCATCAATCTACTTTTTCAGTCATGAGATTTATAAACATTTTATGTATTTATTATATAACTCAGGTGATTTTTTCAATTTAAAATTCAATAATAAGTACATACTCTTGTGCTGAAAGTATTAAAATATGTAGTTAAAATAAATAATTTAATTGTGAATATTTTTCAAATTATCGACAAGAGAATATAGTAAAAAAGTTGTTATGCATTTTGAAGCATGTTTATTGCAATCGTTATTCGTTAGCGTTTGCTTATGTCGCTTTTTTCTTGGATTTTAAATAATGAAATAAACTTTATGATTGATAACTTTATTTTATTTAATATTTACATTTTTCAACCATTGTGAGATTTTGTGGTTAGTCAATTTTGTTTAAATAAATTTAATTACATGAAATTGTATGCTTTTATCGTCTAAAATAAAATATAGGAAGATATTAACTAAATCTATCTATATTGTCAAAATTGTAATCCATACGTAGTTAAAACGTGACTTTTGACTATAATTGTTAATGATATTGAAATATAAGAAAATATATTTTGTAATTTTTTTTGTATTTCTTTGTTCGTTGAGTCAAAAACTAGTAAAGGTATTTTTGCTTCAATTAGATTTTTTTTTAAATATGAGAGAGATGAAAATTTAATATTTTAATATTTCAACTGCAAAAATCGAAGTTTTAAATAATACTACAATGATTAAATAATATGATGAATGACATAGTAACGTAGATAAAAATTGGGTTTTATTTTTTAAATTTTAGTAATTTAAGCTCTTTTACTTTTTTAATAATATCTTTATCATAGGTACAAACTGTAAATTCAATTTTGAATTTAAATAATTATATATATTTGCGAGATTTTGAAATTGAAGAATCTAATAAATTATTAAAAAATGTTTGTTGAGAATGCTTGACTTGTCAATGTAATACATATTAAGAGTGAATATAATATATTTCGCATCTAAAACAATTTAAAATTTGTGTTCGATTTTTAAAAAAATATTTCATTAAAACAAGTAACTTGCATTTTACAGTTTTGAAATTCAGCTCATCCGTTTCTAGTCATTATTTCCAATTTAAATCAGTCAACTATTTTTTCTCTGCTCTTTGTTTTAATGCAAGATATTGAAAACATAAAAATATTTTTGGAAAATTCTAATATTTTAAGATTTTTAAAATATATTTTTAATCAACATAAAAATTTAAAATTAATATATACAAAAATTATTTGTTTCATTATAACCAAAACCTAATAGTAAATGCTCACTAGAAAACTCTAACTTAAGGGTTAGAAAGATTTATAATTTTTCCTTTACACAATTTATTAGGTTAAATTTATTCTAATTAACAATTTGTCCAATTAGCAGTGTAAAATTTGAGATTCGAGGTATTTTCTGTATTTTAAAATGTTTTAATTTGAAGGATTTTTAATAAAATGTTTACATGAATGTTAAACTTATTTCACTGAGTATTAAGAAAAATGCAATTTATATTCTAAATGCTTTATTAAATGCAAATAATACAAATATTCATACATTTCCTTTTTTGCATAAATCAATAACTACAATATTCAAAACAAGCAAAAGTATCAGGATAAGGTTAAAAGATTTATTATTTTAAGAATTTCAAATTAATGGAAATTAAAATATTGTTAGAAAAATAAGGCACTGATTTATCATAAAGTGATTTAAGTCGGAAAGTAAGTAAAAGAAGAAATAGGTTTAAGCTATCATCAGCTTTGAAAAATAACTAATAAATTTTCACTTATGACTGAAGACGTTAGAAAAGAATACATCTCCCTATCTATATCATAAACTCTGAAAAGAAAAATGTGCTCATTTACGACTACTATTAAAGGAAATAATTCGTTTCGAGCCAATATCAAATTTTAAAAGTGAAATAATAAATTTTTACTTATGATTAAACATCAATCAGCCATAAAACAAGTGTTTTAATTTATGTCTGAGATATGACTTCTTATTTATAAAGAAATTCGTCTTTGGAAGAAGTTGAAATTAAAATATTTTTTTAAAACTCAATAGCTTCTATCTCTTATTCATAAATTAAATAAAATAGATTCATTTACCTTTGATGATTTTTAATACATTTTTATTTTAAATATTAAATATTTAAAAAACGTTTGTATGATCTCTTGATCCTATCAGATTTTAGGATCATAGAAATATAAAAGCTTTTTTTTATCGATATATAATTTGTTTTAAACTAGTAATATTATATTAAGCTACAGTTTACTGTTATAAATTTTTCTATAAATGATAGCTTTAATAGAATTTCTAACTGATAATATCTTCTTTTAATTTTGAGTTGATTATTAAAATTAAAAGCATATTTTAATACAAATACTAATTGTATGAGTTTAAGTCAATAAAATGAAACACATTTGATCAAATAGAAATTGTTATTGTAAATTTTTAAGGCATCTTAACTAAATTAAATAGTATATATTGCTTTTTTTATATAAAAAAAGTTAACTTACTATCTTATTAAGAAAGTAAGCGAAAAAAATTAAATTAGTTATTTCTCAAAATATTTAGTTAAATTTATTCTGCAAAAAGTTCGTATTTTTTTCTTAAATAGATAAAATATCTTATACAGCAAAATTATCCATACAGACCATTTTTTGTCGTATAAGTAGACATGCATATTCCGGCCATTTTTTTTTTTGTAACAGAAATTGATAATTAAAATCTTTCAATCGTTAAATAAATGGTTAAATGCTTAAGCTAAAAAGTTAGAAATAGTGATCAGTTGATACTGAAATCTATAAAATCGCTCAGTGGTATATTATCCGATTTTAATTCTTGTTTGCATTTACAGTCACCACGATTGCACAAAAAACAACTACCTGATATAGTTACACCAGACATTATACACAAGAAAATAAAGAAAATAACATATTTTAGATCAGATTTCTTTTTTTGTGCATTATTTGTCTTCTTATTTGAATCTTGATGTTGGGATTTCGTTTCATTTGCAGATGCATTGTACAACATTTCGACTTTTTGATTTTCTGATTTAAGAATACAGTCTACTGTACAGTTGAGAGAGTCGAATCCACAGATTGAAGTATTGAGACAGTCATCATTTTTAACACAATAGTGAACAACATCCGTGCAGTTCATTTCGTTCGCTTTCAACAGGTCTACATCTGAAAAGAAATTTTTGGCTATTTCAATCTATATACATTCAATTTTTAACAATGATTATCTATTTTCAGTGGTAAATACAAACTCACCCACTTTCTCTTACTCATATATAGTATGTGGATATTATATAATATACATACGAATATTATAAATATATATTTATAGGTACATATGCTAATTAAAAAAGTTATTTTATTTTCAAATACTATTCATTTGTAATATCTACGCTTTTTTTTAACTGTTATAACGACCGACAAAAGGACAATATTTCAAAAAGTAAATTATTCCATGTAACCAGATAACTTCTGAAAATTTCTTTTGATTTCATATATCATGATAAAATTAAAAGTTAGTTATTACTTTTTGTCCCCTATGCGATTTTAAGAATTAGTGAATGCTTTTTACCTTTTTTGAAATTTATTTTTGAATACATTTTTAATGCAATGATGACCATTCTGATAATTGAAATTGACATTGAAGAGAAAAACATGATCAAATTAAACGACTTTTCAGGACTAGTATATAGAAAAATTCTGTCACATAGCAATATAAGGCAATAATTATTGCCTTCATAGTAATATTAGCATAAAAAAGTAATTGATTTTGTAAAGGTAGTCTGTTTTACAAATTAAAAATGTTGTTAAACTCAAGAACAATTTAGATTCGAATAATTATTTTTACATGATTGTCACTGATAATGATTTTTTCAGAACGAAATTTTTGTTCTGAATAAATCCAGGATAAATTTATTTAGCCATTTTTATAATGATAGAGCATTTCTCAATGTTTAAAAAATTCATTGACTCTGTTTCAAAACAATGGATGTCGAAATAGTAATTTTATTGCTTTGTAATTGATGATTACATGATCAAAACAGAGGTAATTCTGGTCATATTGACAATCTCTTTCTTAAGATTGAAAAAATTCATAAACTTTGTCTCTTAATAAAAGTCAATCTAGTTTGACCATTATTAATAAGAGAAATACTGGAAGATAAATATTTTTTTCTCATTATTAATAAAATAATTTGTGTTTACTGTTTGAAGATGCATCCAGTTAACTGATATTGGCAATTAAAGTCTTTGCTTAAAATTTCTCTTTATATTGAGAGCATATTTTGAAGGAGTTTCCAAGTAAGCATTTATTCTTTCTAGATATCTAATTATGATTGAGAAGAGAAAGAATAAATAGAAAGCATTTTAATATTTCATATTTTAAAATGAAACATGAGTGATTTGTTTTACCATATAAAATATGTGATTAATTAAATGTCTCACCATAAACTTTTCAATTCTAGCATATAGTTTCGGTGCTAGTAATTATAGTAAGCATTACTTACAACTAGCTAATTTCCATTTAATAAATTGCAATTATTTTTAATTAAAATAACTGCAACCATGTACAATTCATAGGAATCCTGAGCTGTCCTTTATCTTTTTGAAGTTAATTTGGAAAGAGATAAGAAAACACGAATTTTCCTAAATCCCTTATTTCAAAAATTATTTTACTTTAGCTATAAAATACAATTTTACTGAATGTCTGTGAAATGTTTTTACCAATTTACTTTATTTTTTAATCTTTGGTGACGTGTAAAGTTTTTGGATGACAAGATCCGAATTACTAGCTTAAATTATCACAGTTAAGTAGTTTCTCTTCCCTTAGATCAGAAATTTATTATTAGCTTATTTATTTAACTATCATTTTATTATTAATTTTACAGAATTTAGGTAGTGTAGCAGTGAAAACAGAAAAATTAAATAAGTTAAAATTTTTTTGGGTAATATTTTATCATAGAAAAACATTTTCTGCTAATGTCTTTCCTTTCTCAACATTTATTACTCTTTGCACAAAAGCCAAAGAGCAAGACAACATTGTGTTTATAGACCATTCCATTCATTCATTCATAATTTTATTTTTACTAAATTTCTTAGGGAAACCCATTCTGAAATCAATTGTTCACAAACAACTCGAAGCAATTAATAATTCAAGGGAATTTATATAGCTTGAATAAACGTTTACTTTCTTTTGCTACACATTTCTTACTCAATTTGGATAAATGACTTATATATTTGGTTTCCTTTATTTCCTTATAAATGGAGAAAATATGAAATTTAGGTGGCTCACATTTGAAAAACAACTCTTTTCACTGATTTCTATATGATCCAAAATTATAAGCACACAAATTTATAATAGATGTAATTTGAGTTGAAATCTAAAAATAAAATTGAATAATTATGCCATTTTAATTCTAAGTTAATTTCAATTGCAGGAAATATTACGTTGCGAAGCGCTGTTATCGTCACAAGTTTATTATCAGTTATAAATCTGCAAATAATTGATAAAAATGCAAAATATTTTAACTATAATTAATACATAAATCATGTGACAGGGTATGATATTTCGCGTTTTTGAGAACTATAAATCTTCCCATTCGAGTTATAAAACTTAAGCAAAATTGTTATTTTAATTCTAAGAGAAATTTATCTGCACTAAAAAAACTTGGCATATTTCTTATGTTATCATAAGCTCACTTTAAGTTATTAAGTAATTAAAATGTCTGAGATGTATATATTCAAAGAGAGTTTAATCGAAATTACCATCCGGTTCCTGAGAAATGATACTTGACTGATTAAAACATGCATGTCTTGCAGGCTCACTCGGAATAATCATAGTCAGAATGGCAGAGCAGATCAGTAAGTGGATGAAACTGTAAGATAAAAAAATTCAAGATAATAACCTCTTTAAAGATCATTAAAACATATTAAAAATTCCATCTTAATTTCATCGGTCTTAAGCGTCTATATTATGATGTCAATTATCTCACAAATTAAAAGCACAAATTATATTTCCATACAATATAGAAATAAACCTGAAAAGAGAATAAAAGTCAAATAGTTTAAAAATATTTCTAAGATCTTTTTCCTTTTCATCACTAATGTGATTATTGTATTTCTTATTAATTTATCAAAATAATTTTTTAAAAATATCACTATTAAAAAACTAAAATGCTTGTTCACTTATTGTTAAACATCACTTAGGTGTTAATGACATTTAAAAATATTCAGCAATAGTTTATTTTCTAATTGATTGGTACATAGTTTCCAATTTTAAGATTGTTTTTCTGAAATACAATTTTCTAAGTTCTAGTACAGATTTATGCTATTCTTATAATCAACACACACACATATATGTGTGTACGTACATACATACATGCATACATATAGCATACATATATACATACACACATATATATATACATACATATATATATATATATATATATATATATATATATATATATATATATATATATATATATATATATATATATATATATATATATATATATATATATATATATATATATATAAAGCAAGATTAGAAGTATCATAAGCGAAAATCTTGCAGGTTTGGATTTGGATCTGGATTTAATTTTAATTATTAAAAATTAAAAACTAAATGTATTTTGGCATATATTATTTAGCTTGATTTTATATTCTTTTATTCTGGTGTGATATTTAGGTTTGAACTTTTTGGTGTGACTTCGGGGTGTACTCGCCTCTTTAAGACTTTGTCTTGGGCCAATTCAGAAAAGGCATACTTTGTGCCAATGTGGTCAATACCTCCTGAAGAAGCTGGCCATGTTGATTCTTCGTTCCATTTTCCTTTATTCTCTTTTCTTCGAAATTTGAATGTATTATTCTCCATCTAATGTTTGATTATTAATTTTATAAAATGTACTATTATATATATATATATATATATAATTTAATGTGTATATAATAATTTATATGAAATAAAAAGACCAGGGATATGTAATCAAATAATTAATTTTACATTATCATTTATTAAAGAATTTATTATTCTTAAATTTATATTAATATTTTTCAGAAATATTTCTTAGTAAGGTTTAATATATATATGTATTCAATGTAATTTATTTTTTAATATATTTATAGATTTTAACAAAATTTACTCAATTAGGCTTCATTTTCTGTGTAGTATATATTCCAAATTTTTCAAAATACTTCTGAAAAATTTCCTTTTAAGACATTTTATCATTGACATAAAATTATTTATTTAATGGATTTAATTTAATAAAAATAAAGAAATGAAAAAATTTAAATAATTATGAATTTAAGATTTACTATTAATGGTTTTATTACTTAAATATATATTAATTTATGCGAATTTCTTTCAAATAAGGAATGCTACTTGCGTGTATTTAGCGATATTAATGTTTCGATTAGGTAAGATGCGAGTATAACTGATTTTTGTATAATCTTCAAATTTTGAAATGCCATCACCAAAATATCGTATTTACACTACTATCAGTAAAAATTAGTTATTTAAATTCTAAAAGTTCACAATATATGACATTTTATTAGAAAAATTAACTGATTGCGTTCCGCAAACGTCCAGGCTCGTTTTATACAGGCACGCATTTTTGCCACGTTTCTCTAAGTTTGTTGCTATTTCTATAATTATTACTAAAATTAAATTAATATAAATTTTTTATAGAAGAGACATACTTTAATTTAAATATTTTTAACAGCAAGATATTAGTAAAAATGCATTTTTAATACTTTACGTACCTCATTTTAATCGGAAAACTCTTTAATCATAACTTCATTAATACAAAATTATTTGCTGCACGTATTTAATTGAACAAAAGAAAAAGAGTTTAAAAAATTATACATTTAAAATCTATTATTATTGATTTTATTACTTAAATATAAACTAATTTTAACCAATATTTTAAAAATAAGGATTGCTGCATTTGTTTATTAATAGATATTTATGTTTAGGTTAGATAAAAATTCGCGTATCTCTGATTTGAATATTACATTAAAATTTGGGAATTATTTTGGCAAAGTATCCTATTTACACTACTATCAGTAAAAATTAGTTTTTTAAATTCGAAAAGTTCACAATATATAACATTTTATTCGAAAAATAAACCGATTACGTTCCTTAAACGCCCAGGCTCGTTTTATACAGACACGAATTTTTGATATGTTTCTCTAAGTTTGGAGCTATTTCTTCAATTATCAGTAAAATAAATTAATATTAATTTCTTATAAAATAACATATTTTAATTAAATAATTTTTGTCTTTCAATTTATTAGTAAAATTGTATAGTTAACATTTTACATACCTCATTTTTGGCGATAATTTTTTCCAAACACAACTTCAGCAGAGAAGAGCTCGAGATGAAATCCGAGAGCGAGAGGAGAAATCGTAATAGTGACGTGTTTCATAGCAGCCCGCGCTTTTATAGACAGCGAACAGGATATTACAAAATCTCTTAAAACGTAACGTGTACTCATTTGTTTCTCTTTTTCTATTTTTTTGAGATATTATATTTAAAAATACATCAAACAAATGAAAACTTTTCACTGTGATTAATGATCTATTTCTTCTTAGTCTCTATTTTTTAATCGGAATATAAATGTGAAAATAATATCTACTTTTTTATTCGTTGTTCTGAATAGTTTTTACAAGAAAATATATATTTAAATAAAAAATTCATAGCTACATAGTCTGGACTTATCCTTGCTTAGCGATGATATTACGTTCTGAATGAATTATCCTGAGATCAATTCCAGCCATTGTTGAATAAAAGGAGATGGCTATTGTATTTTTGTTTTCTGCATGTATGACGATCAGCATGGGTATTTCCAGGCTTCCGACAAATATATAGGTGTCCTGTTCTTCCAGGGATCTTTAAAATTATGTTCTAAATGAAGTTTTTAAGTCAATTTTACATATTTTCTCATTTAATATATAGTAATGGAAACATTCAAGACCAGTTCTATCCAAGAGTCAACTGATTTATAGATCGAGGTTTATCATTCTCACATCACACAATCTTAATACAACTGAAATGAGACAAACTGTGATGCCATTCTTAGAAATCTGAGGATTTCTTGTATGGTAGACAGATACAAACATAAAGCAGGATAGTTGATTTTTGAGTGCAAACTTCTTTTTACCTTTTATGGTAATAAATCAATTACTGTAATGCATTAATTTGAAAGAGAAAATTTACTCTTCCCTTATTCATCTCAGGATTCAAATTCAGGAACGTTCCATCTACGCTCTTATAAATCATCCCTTAACCACAAAGAAAAATTCTCCAGTTTCCATATTTTTCTATTTATTATTAACACAAATGTTATAGGATGGCAGATGTATTTACAAGATTTAGTTTCGATGTGCAAGCATATATATTCCTTTCGGATCAAAACATTATAACTTTTTATTTACTTTCCACAGCTTAGGAGCATCGAGTTTCAACCTGAATTCCTAACAGCTCTATTGGCAAAGAAAGTTACATTACTGTAATATTCGCCAAGATCTCTAACAACTAAAAATTATAGAGCTCACGCCAAAGAATAACTAATAAGGAATTAAATTTGTTCAGAAAAAATGTTAAAAAATGTTTTGCAATGTATATATAGTGTGGTATGGCTAAAACCATTCTGAAGTTTTTAGTGAGCAAATTAAATTATTTTTGTTTCATTTAAACATTGATAAATCTATACAGAAAATGAAAGTAAAATAATTAATACTGTGGTTAAAGTTTTTGATAATGAGTATAATAAATTGATCAATGAGCATTTATGTTCTAAAAGAGAAAATTTACAAAATCATATATGCATAACTGAAATGTAAAATAAATAAGTTTATTATTCGATTTTAGCCAACCACGTATCTATTAGAAAAAAATTAAGAGTAGTTTTCCTGTGAAGAAAATGTATTCAAAACCGAGTAGATGGTGAGGAGAGATATGGTACGTAAGTGTATATTTAATAAGTGTAATATTATTATTTGTGGACACAACAAGAGCTAATAATTTTCTTTGATATTTATGCATATGTATTGTTCTGCATTTTATTAAATTAGTAAACTTCCTTCTGAGTGAAAATCCTATTCATCTATAATATCTCCTGCATTTGAAGATTTTGTTAAGCTTTCTTTTTTTGAATAAATCCTAAGCAGTAGTTAAATTTTTATAATCAGCTTACTTCAATTTTCTTGCTGAAGATTTAAAATTTTGCTTTAAAATGTCAATACGCTTGTACTGATCCATTTTACTGTCAATGAAAACAAGATTGCAAACTCCAGTGGACGACATACACCCGCATTTCATAACTCCTCCTCCACCATGTTTTACTGTTGACACCAAGTTCTATTTATGAAATCCTTGCCTCGTTTTTCTCCACACCAAGGTTCTCTAGCGTCAGAACAAAATATATTATATTTACACTCATCAGCAAATATAACTTTATTCCAATAATCAGAATTTTTATTTATGTTGGATTTTGCGAAAGCCAGTCTGAGTTTTCTATTTTTTTCACTTACGAAGGATGTTTTCCTGATTACTCTACCGTGATATCCAGCAGATCGAATTACTCTTCTAATAGTCTCAGGCTTAACAATTATTCCATATAATGCTTGTAAATCAGAAGCAAATTTAGGGGCACTTATTGTTGGATTTTTTTTAATAATTAGAACGGCAATTCGCTTTATTCCATTGAACAGCTTTGATGGTCTTCCATGTCTTCTTTTATTGCAAACCATATTATTCTTTTTATATCGTTTAATGATATTGAAAATTGTTAAGTGACTCAAGTTTACTGTCTCAGCAGTTTCTCTAATAGATTTTCCACTTTCAATATGCCAATTAATAACTAATTTTCATATTTCAGGTGAAGTTTCCTTTCTTTCAGCATTCATGTCTGCAAACAGCTTAAAAACACAAACATTCCAAAATAATCTGGAGAAAAATATTTAAGACGATTTTATATATTGTTGCCAATTGCTTTTGAGTAAAAATAAAACACCCAAAAATATTTTTATTGCTTATTTCAGTCGACTTTTGTTGCATATCTAATGGTGTCCCATGACTTATGTGAGCTATTTTTTCTTTGCTCCGTTCTAAACAACTATATTTTTATTAAATTAATATTTTAACATTTTGATTAATTGTATGCTATGTAATAATTGTTACTAAATTTAAGTATGAAACACACCCAAAAAAAGTTTCTACGTGTATTTTTAATTTATTTTATAACAGTTACCTTTTGTAAAGCACAAGTGTGCCATCACTTTTATGAGACACTTTATGTGTGTCGAAATAAAATGTCCTCGTGATACGATGATCTGCATTGTTTTGTTTACTGTTTAAAAATCTTCTTTTTATTAAGCTTACACAACATAAGAAATCCTGTTTAAAAAGTCATACAATGAGTAACATCTTCACAAAATGTGTTGATAAAGATATGTTACATTAAAAATTTCCCTATATATATATATATATATATATATATATATATATATATATATATATATATATATATATATATATATATATATATATATATATATACATACATACATATATATATATATATATATATATATATATATATATATATATATATATATATATATATATATATATATATATATATATATATATATATATATATATATATATATATATATATATATATATATATATATATATATATATATATATATATATACATACATATATATATATATATATATATATATATATATATATATATATATATATATATATATATATATATAATCATCAATATTAAAGTACATTTATTTATAATTTCTGTAATACTTTAAATGAATGCGCTTCAATGTTCGCGACCTCTCTTGATAAGGATTCTCCCAAATTCTTCTTTTTTCACACTCTACCCATTGATTCTATGTAACATCCTACATAAAGAGACCAATGAAATATGAAATATGTAATATTTTCAAAAAACTTATGTAAAGATGTTTAATTTCCAATTGAATTCCAAGATATGGGAATACTTTTTCTGAAAGCAAATGCAATTTTTGATGCCAAACTTTATATTTTTTATTCAGATCATCCAGAAAATTATGATCATACTTGATCTTTAAATTCCATGTTTCTTGTAGATTTAATTTTAGAATCAACATTACTGATGAGGTGTAACCTATTGTATCAAAACATTGTTAGCTTAACAACCAAAACATTGTTATAAACCATTCTTTTTGTAACTAAATCCGATGACTGTTTTCCTTTCTCTATTTTGCATGACAATGTAAACTTAACTGTATGCCATAGAAGACCTAAAACGTAATCATTGTCTTCCATAGAGGAACTATCTTCAAACAATTCGCTGCTTTTATTAGAATTCCATCTTCTTAGATTAAATGAACCAGGAGCCATATTTACATTTGATTACAAGAAAAACTTTTTAAATTCTATCGCAGAATTCAAACTCGTTAAGCAGTTAAGTACTTGAAATGCTGTGTTTGATTTTCCGCTGTGTGCTTTAAATTAACTAGAACATTGTTTAAATCATACTTTAAAGCGGCTGCCAGTAAATCAGTACAATACAATTTTAACCAAGTGCCACTCTTAGATGGCCATATTCCACTATATGTTCTCCATTTTCTTCATCAAATCTAAAAAGCTGTAAAAGAATCCCTATCTTTTTCTCTTACCGCTATTTTTAAGAAAGCTTTTTCAATATGATGTAATGTCCATGTAATTCTTATGAAACCGATTTAGAATTGAAAAAAATCAGTTCGATTAAATTCGACCCTGAGGACAAACAATCGTTCAACAATGGAGAATCAGATGGTTGGTTACTCGCGTTAAATACCTGTCTAACAGTCGTAGTGCTGTTTTCTTCCATTACAGCACGATGGAGTATATAACAAAATCCCTTTACTTTTTCATTAAAACTTCTTTCAATAATACCAAGATCTGAGTCAGAATCAAGTTTTCTCCTCATGGTCCAGCCAGGTCTAGTATTAACTGTCTAATTCCTGACTTCAGATTAATAATTTCATAAATTAACAGCTTACAAGCAATATCTGTCCCAAGTAACAATTTAATTTCCTTATCAACATTAAATGAATTTTTTCTTACTCATTTATTTTAATTCTTTTGGGCTTGAGATCATATAACCATGGAATTCGCTAAACTTTAGAAGAAATTTACTACTCACTAAGAACTTCTATTTCACATTTTAAAATTTACATTTAATATCACTTAATTCAATAAAATAATTTTTTTACATAGCTTTTCTGGAGTCTCAATATAACAAAATAAAGATAGTTTAATTTTGGTTTCACCGATGCAATTAAAATTCATGCTTTTAACAATATCTGCAGATATATAAAATTTCATAGAATCACTATCATATGTAATTTTAATGAATTTTTTCTTTGATACATTATATGACTTTGAACAATTAATGTTTGAAGCGAAACACCTGTTGATGTTATGTAACTATTGAAAGTGCTTGTTTTGTTTTCACATTTTTTAATGTTTAATTTATCATCTGCTTTATGAAATGGTAAATCTCGGCATAAAGTTATAAAAAATGGCGATTTTTATATAAAGAATGCCTAAGGCCAGGCATGCATTAATGTTTATTTATAAGATATTTATTGATATCCACGCATATTTATTTTCTTATAATTTTTCTTTAAATAAACAAAACAAGCCCTTTTCTTTTTTTCTATTTTCCTCTTAAACTTAGGATTTTCAGCAAATATGTCATTACAATTTTGAGACAAATAAGATGAATTATCACAAAAAATGAATGCATATTTTTTAAACTTAGTACTATAATTATATATATATATATATATTGTTATTATTCATACTTAATAACTCATATGTGGTAGGAATAGATTTAGATTCATTAAATATTTTTTTAACATTTACTTTTTTCAGAATCAAAACATCATATGTGATTTTAATTCTAAATTCTGTATCAACTTTTGTTTTAATAAAATCAATTAATATAATTCCAAGCCACTTTTACCTTAATTATCAGGAGTCATTCTTCTCTATATCTCCGAAATTTTTTTTTATTAAATCGGTTGGAAGAGCAGATTTTACCAACGGTTATAATAAAGAAGCAAATTTTTCCTTTGAGAGCCCTAAGGATTCAAGCGAGCGAAATTGCGTTTGCAACTTATCGTGCAGTGTTATAAAATTGACATGTGACTTGTCAGTTATGACTAACTTTAGTAAATTGCGAATGTGAACTTGTATGAGAATGCTTTCTTTTCCAAATTGATTAGGAAGAGACTCCACAGCTTTCTCATAGTTGGCTTCGGTGGCTGGAAAGCTTTCTGCTATTAGCCTTGGAACAGAATTTGACTTGGTGAATTGAATTAAGTAGAGTAACTTGTCTCTGATTTCTATTCTGCAATCTTCGTGTATCTTACTAAATCTATTAGAAAAATTAAACCAGTTTCTCGGATAATCATCAAATTGCATGATTTCTATTTAAGGTACTTTCTATTTCTTAGATAAAATCAAAGGAGAATGACTGTTGAAGTAGCTCTGTTCACTTCTGGCGAAACAGTGATTTCACTGTTATCATTCTGTTTCGTAAAAAAATTTTTTAACATATATTCAGACAATTTTTCATAGAATTTTTGTGCCATTTCATGCTCCTTTTCAAAATGCAATTCATTAGAATCCATCTTTTCAAAGTGTTCAAAATATTTCATATCTTTCGAGTGTGATGTTTTATATTTTTTGTGAGCTGTTCGTAACAAATTTCAAATTCTTCAGTATCTATGCTTATTGATTTTAATAGACCGTTAGGTTTTTATCAACGATTTTTGTAAAATGAATTTTGTAATGTTTTTCTTTCTTGTTTAATATTGTCGAAATCCATTTTTATTAATGGAAGTCAAAGCAAAAGCGCTTAATTATCAGTGAGTTAAATTATGCTTAAAATGTAACACATCTCAACAGGGATGCCAGAAATGTGGAGAATGCTTAATCCAAAGCGGGTTTCTTACATATAAAAAATTAATGCAACTCATGTTAGCACGAGACATTTTTATTATAACACAACATAAAGCTAGCAACATCGGAGATAAAAAGTAAAATAGCCAAAGAGAACACTTGAGCTCTATGTGGTGACTGTAGCGCAGATACAATGCGCATGCGTTGGAGGAGGAGGCGAAAGCTACTAATTTCCATTATCAAGCAGTGTAAATGATACTAATTTCCATCATGGCTCTAATTTCCATCATCAAATTCTTTTCAAAAGTTTTTTTTAGAATATCCTTTGCTGAATCGGTGACTAATAAGTGTGTCCTATGAGAAATGAAAGCAAAATTTAGTTTCTTTTTATATTTAATTTTATAAATTCTGAATGAAATCAATTTAAGAAACCAAACATATTTGTTGAAAATATTTCACTTTTAACCAAGAGCAAAATTTTTTTTTCTGAAATTTCTAGTTGAATTGATTGTATGGACAATTCTGCATTACTTTTAACTAAATAAAATCCGGAATTATAAATGAAAAACAATTCATAACAATGAAATAAATTAAAGTAATTAAAAATTTGTAAATATTTACTTTCTAATTATTTTGTAACAAAACCTCTCAAAGTAGATATAACTTTCATAGGAAATCTCCTTTTGATTTAAATAGAAAACACTTTCGACTTCTCATATATGAATAATTTCTATAATTTCTTATTGATATAAGCTATAGATGTTTATCTGTCTTGTATTTATTTCTTTACATACGTTTCTGTACATAAAAGCGAAAAAGTTAACTATAAATGAAGAATTTGGTTACTTTTGTTTGTATATTTTAATTTCATTTCATTTTGATATTTTTGATTTCCTTCATTCATTTATCATTATCATGATTATTCATCATGATTTAATTTAATTTCATTTTGAAATTTTATTTCATGAAAAATTTCATTACTGATTTCTATATAGGAAAATTAAAAATTATCCATGGCTTTTCAGCTTTCCGCGACCATTATTATAGTAATTAATATCACTGTGACCACAAAAAATAATCCAGAAAGCTTAATTAAAAATTCATTTATAGTTTATATCGTCCGTAAACTTTTAATTATCATTTTTACGACTGTAATAAATTTTTGGAAACAATCAAAGAGAGGTATTTGATTTTACAACCTAAAAATAAACTTTAATTAATGACAGAAGTACTTTCATTTCTTTGATTTTTTGAAGCGGTGAATGCAGAGAACACGCATTTAATTTTTTTTTCGTTGTAAAATTTTCGATACAAAAATGTGTGACAATGATTAATTATTAAAAACAAACAATTTGATTGACATAAAATGTTAGAAAAGATGGTGAAATAAATCTCAAAGATTATCAGCGTTTTTATGACTGATTATTCCCTTCCATTAATGGTCAAACTATGGGTTGAAACAGAAAGTTACCAGTTACAATTTTTATTTCCTTCTCTTCGAAATGCATCTAATCTATTAACTTTAAAAAATATAAGTCCATATAATACCCCATACCTTTTCCTTACAAGTCCACAAAATAATAAAATATGCTGCACCGTTTTGCGTTTTCTGTAGAAAGGTGTACTTTTGTTCCAAACATAACTTGACAGATTTTATGTAAATGTAGTAATGATAGAGAAAACAGAATAATTTCTTAATTCCTTAATTCAGCATGTGTTTTTCATTCAAATAATTGGAATTAAAATTTCAAGGCATTTAAGTTTTTCTTTTAATTGTTACAAAGTTTTTTTTTAATCATTTTACACTTCTAAAATATTTATATAATATAAATAGTGGATGTAGAAAGAAATGAAATATAAAAGACAGATATTTTATTTCTGTAAAATTGGTGTGTAGGTAAGTTTGTAAAGTTTGTATGCCTGATTTTAAGTATTAGTTTTAAGTTATGAAACTTGTGCGGAAAAGCAGCTTCTTGATCCAAGTTTATTATCTAAACACTTAATATCAACAAAATTGCATTTTCTAAATTCATTAAAATTCAGATTAAATGGAAATTAGTTAAAAAAATTGTCCTGTATTTTGAAGTTAATTTTATAGTAAATGTTCTTAAATATTTTTGAATTAGATATGTTTATATTAGACCATTATATGCAATTATTTAAA
The DNA here is from genome assembly GCA_030067965.1 of Latrodectus elegans. Taxonomy (NCBI): domain Eukaryota; kingdom Metazoa; phylum Arthropoda; class Arachnida; order Araneae; family Theridiidae; genus Latrodectus; species Latrodectus elegans. The sequence goes on along the minus strand of CM057817.1, from coordinate 90,206,358 downwards.
AATTATATTACATGAAGCTGTACTTGAAAAATCTTTTATTTAAATTTATTTCACCAACTTTATTTCACATATATTCATTTGCATCTTAGTGGAATTCGCCTGCATTTGGCAAAATAAAGGCTAATTTTTATTAGATGTTTACGTAAGAAATCTGAAATTCCCCTGAAAGAAGTTTATTTTAGGTTGTTCACAAATGAAAATAAAATTGTGGAGAAGAGAGTAGAATCTATATACAATAAGAACCTTTGTTTTCGTTTTATTGAAATTTTTTGTTAAGAGAGTAAAGACTGCCTCTAGAATTAAGACAATGTTATTTAGATTAAGCCTGACTAAATAACATTGTCGTAATTCTGACAGATTAAGGTTACAAAACTATAAGATTGCTAAATTTAAGGAAATTTACTTTGAAGTAAAAAACAGAAGAATTTCTTCTAATAAATACAAATAGAAAGTAAAATTAAATATGTAACTCATAAAAATAATATTTTTTTTTAAATAAATAATTGTATAAGTATTATATTTATATTTCAAAGAGGGTGATGGTATTTAGAGATGGTATATTTCAACAATTAAAAAAACTGGCCAACTGACAGCAAAGATAATTTTTGTTTTCTCTGGTAGGAAAATTTATATTTGCATCTTTAGTTGACGTGGTGTTGTTTAATTGTACCTACACTTGTACGTATTTTGGTACTTTGGATACAATGAAAGTTTCAGGTTTGTGAAGTCATTATCTTTGTATTTAAACATTTTATATGTCATTCATTCATTTGGATGTTCCTGTTAATTTTAAGTAGAGTTGGAAATTGGGCATGTATATTTCGACGGTTAAATGCCTAAAAATTCAGTAGCGTGCTTGGAATATTACAATAAAATAAATATTAAAAAATCATTTTGGAAGCAATTGTGCGTTAAGTTTCCACTTTGTACTCAAAAGATGTATGTATGAATGACCAAATATTTTGATTCAGGTATTCAAGAAATATATTTCATTTATTCAGAATTTTCTTCGCTACCAGTACATTTCTAGTGCAAAATTAGACAATTCAACATATTATTTAATGTAAGAAATCATAAATTTAGCTTTTTTTGTAATAGATAATGTTACAGCCTAATTCCGTTATAAAGCTTTTTTAGCATGTACTCTGTATTGCATTCATAAGGGATTTCTTAAACAAAATGTGCTATATTCATATATCGCAACCAAGGTATTTCAGACGTGAGTAATAGGCAAAAAGCCAAAATCTTACTGTCTCAGTTATTCATATGGGGTCTGGTAGTTACTTGAGATAATTTAATCCAAAGAGTGCTGTTATACGCTGTAGTAAGCCCTGAAATATAATTAAATATTAAGTTTTTATTGCTTTTTTTTGGGGGGGAGAGGGGATTTTTTTTTATATTGGCTGGTCTGTTTTGGTCTTTTTAAAACATTTTTATGAAAATGTTTCTCAGGATCACAGCAACAAAATAAACTAAAATGCTGAAATTAATATAAACTGAAATAATCTACTTTTTGTAATTAGAAATGCTACAAAATGTTTATTTAATGAAAATAATGTTCCTGATTAATTACATTTGCTATCTCCTTAAATAGTATTCCACACACACATTTTAGCTTGAAATTTTAACAATAATGTTATTGTGGTGCAACCATAAAAATGATGAAAAATAATATAAAGCTAAGGGGACTTCACCCAAACCTTACTTAAAAATATTTGTTAGTTATGTCACTGCAAATTATTTAAAATTTACTTGGTATTTATCATATAGATTAATATTGTGTGTTTGGAGTGCAAAATTATAAAGAAATAGGAAAAATTGAATGGATATACATTTGTGTGGATATTGGATACAACTATGTGAGTAGAACTTTTGATACTCTATCATTGGAATTATTAAGTACTTCCTTAACAATAAAATAATATTAATTTTTATTGAATGGTTCAGTCACAAAAATTTTTCTATCAAATTTATCTCTCAATTCAACCTGCCAAACTGATTTTAAGAAAGGATCAAGAGCACAGTTTTTCTATTAAGATAACAATTCTTTTCATCAGCATTTTGGAAAGGAAATACTTTTTCTACTTTCATACTGCTAACACATTGAAATAGTATCACACACAATTTTCTTCTCAACGTAATTTATCATGCATTTCTTAACCTCAAAATATGCATGACCTAAAATTATTTGATAGACTTTTATGTTCTATAATTTAAGATATAAATATATTATTTTATTTACATAAATTTATAATTTATGATAATAATTTATGACTTAGAATATTGTTTGATAGGAAGTTAAGAAATTGTTTGATGAAAAAGTATGGGTGTCACTAAAAATTCTAGTTTTATTATATATTTTTTAAACTCTACATTTGTGTTTAAGGTATAATTATTTTTAAAGTTAGAAACTTTTCTAAATTTGCAGTCAAATGAAAATTTAAATGTCCCATCTGTAAAAAAAGAAAAATCTAAAGTAATACCATAATTATATCAAATATTATGACATGTTAATGTGAATAATAAGCAACTTTTACTTTCTAATCTTCATCAACAGTTCGAGGATTTTTAGTTTCTTAAAATTCTTTTTATTCATTTCATCAAGTTTTAATTTAATTTCGAATTTAAATAATTGCATATTTTTGTGAGAATGCTAAGAATTTAAAATAGAATAAGCTAATTTGTTCCTAATAAATGTTTCATGTTTTTGCACCAGATTATTCCCCTGTACTTAGCCCAGAGCCATTTATTATGGGGTAGAGCGATGTAGTTAGCTCTACCACAGTAAATGTGTTTGCTTATGGAAAATATCTCACTTCTATAATTGCTAAGCCATTAAAGAGTAAATATAATAAATCGTTTACACCAATGATAATTTAAAAACTATGTTGGAATAAAAAATAGTATTTCCGAGACAAATTGTTTATATTTAGTATAGAGTTTTGAAAATTAGTTAAACTGTGTTGTTATTATTTCCACTTTAAATTAATTTTTCACTTTTCTTTGTTTTAAATTTGAAACCTTTAAAACATGCACGAGAATAACAGAAAATTCAGATATTTCAAGAATTTGGTAAACTATTTTTTAAATGCAATGTAAAATTTTAAAATTAGAAAAACCTAGCTAGTAGTAAATAAAAGTCAAGTCTGTCTGCCTAAGTAAAATATAATGTTAGATGTTATACATAAAAAAAAACTATAAGTAAAAGGTCAGAAAAATATTTTCTCTGTACATAATTTGTTTGATTAAATTTATTTTGGTTAATATTTTCCCAGTTTACATTTTAAAAATTTCTGTTTAAGGTGTTTGCTAAATTTTTAAATGTTTTTTTTTTTTTTTTTTTGAAAGATGTTTAATAAAATTTTCAAAAGCAAGTTGAACTTATTTTATTAAATAAGAAAAGAAATACAATATCAGTAGTTTAGATTTCAAATACAACATAATACTAGTCTTCAACATAACTGCTACAATATATAACTAATTACAATACAGCTGCAATATGATTTTTTATATATTTCTTTTTCTACACAATGCAGCAAATACTTTATATAAATACTTAACAAGCAACAATAATATGATCTTGATAATATTTCTGTGAGTTATAAAAATTACTATTTTATGAATTTCAAAATATTGAAAACTAAAATATATGTCAAAAAATAAGGCAATAATCTGTCGTAAAGTGATCTGTTGGCATGAAAGGAAAAAAACAGATTGGTTTCAACTATCGTCAACTTTGGAAAGCACACTAATAAGTCATCAATTAGGAATGAGGATGAAAGGAAATAACACATCCCCGTATCTGCCGTTATTTTTGAATAGTAAATATGTTCATTTATGTAGTTTTTTAATTTTTATTTATTTTTAAAGAAATTGGTTTTTTAAAGAAACTGTAATTGACATAATTTTTTTAGGTCAATCTCTTCTAATACTTATTCATAAATTAAATAAAATTACTATATAATTTTTAATGATTTTTTCTTTATGTTTATTTCAAAATATTTAATATTTAAAGAAATTGTTGTATGATCTTAGATTTACTATTTGAAAAAAAAATTTAATTGCTACATAAATTAATTTAAATACTCAGATATAATTGCATTGCAATTTTCTGTCACAAATATTTTAAATCCTATATATGCTTAATAAATATTATTGCATAAAAGAAAATAGACTTTTTAACAAATAATTAAATTGTTTATTATTTTGAAACGAGTATTAAAAATGAAAACGTATTTTAATCTAAACTTTGCATTTATTTTATTAGTTTAAATCTACCAAAATGAATCACTTTAGTGAAACAGAAATTGTTACTGTGCAAAATGTATAGGCATCCTAACTAAATTAATTAATATTCGCAGTGTATTTTCACAATATAAAAACATATTAACTTGTTCAGGTATTAAAAAAATTAAGGCTGTTATTTCTCAAATTAATTGGTGAATATGTGTCCAAAAAAATTCATGCCATTTTTTTTGCTGAAACAAATAAACAATTTTATACTATCATGAAATAATTTTTTTTTGTAATTTAACTTGTTGTACATCAGCTATATTTGTAGCAGAAGTTGACAATAAAATTTTTTCAATCGTAAGTATAACGGTTAAATGCTTATGCTAAAAAAATCAAAATCAAGATCATATGATATTGTTATTAATATATCCTATTTCTAGAGTTTCAGTATTTTCTTCTCGTTTGCATTTACATTCAGCATTCATTACTCGTTTGCATTTGCATTCATCATTAGCACACAGATTGACACACAGATTAGCACAAATTCCTATACTTATAAAAAGACATAGGACACTTAATCCTACGATTAATTCTGTATCTGAAATTTCAGATTGGTCTCGTATAATTTTTCTAATAACTGGTGTTTGGTATTTGAACTCTGTTTCAGCTGCAGATGTAGTGTATAACATTTGAACACTTTTATTTTCTGACTCAGGCATGCACTTGTAGGAACAGTTGACTTTTTCTAATCTGCAGATTAAATTGTTGTGGCAATCAACATTTTTAACACAATGGTGTAAAATATGTTGGCAATTCACGAGATCCTTTTTCAACAAGTCCCCATCTGTAAAGAAATTTTAAGTTCTTTCAATCAGATAAACTCAATTTTTAAGAAGTATTGTCATTTTTCAGCTGTAAGCTCATTCTCTCTTACTTTCTCTCTCTCTCTCTCTCACACACACACATACATCTGTGTGTGTGATTAGTTACAGTTTTGTTCTTTTTTTTAACAGTAAATGATACAGATAATATTTTAAAAGTAAGTTATTCTATTTAATCAGATAAGAGCTTAAGAATTCTTTTGTATCGATATAACTGAAAGTTAATTTTTGTCCTGTACTGCTTTATATAATAAAGAGTGTTTAAGTTTTACATCTTTCAAATCTTATTTTCAAAAATTTTAGTTTTAATCCAATGGTGGCCTTTAATAAATGAAATTTACATTGAAAAGAGAAAGGTGGACAGATTAAACCATTTAAAGAATACCACGAAGTATCTTCTTGTCAGGAATATAAGTATAAGTAATCATTGCCTTCATGATATTATCAAAGCAAGCAATCAGTTCAAAGCAGTTCGTTTTTTAAGTTTAAATATTGTTAGACTCAGCCTCCGAACAAAGTAGATTTTAATAGATATTTTTACATACTTGTCATTGATGACGACTTGTTCAGATCAAGTTTGCTTCTGTCGCTTGTTTGTCATATTGACAGTTTCTTAAGTTTAAGTTTGTCATAAACTTTGAATAATGAATTACGGAATAAATATTTTTAGTAAAAAATTATTTAGTTACAAAACACTTTATATTCATAATTGGATGATGCCGCATTTCATCTGATAATAGATGTAAGAAAAGAAACTTCAATTACTCATCTTACTGACAATATCTTTTGAATGAAGTCCCAATAGGTATTGTAGATCTCTAATTATGGTTAATTATATTTAAATTTTTAATTATAGTTTTGCTAGATTAGTTTTGCGACATAAAAAACGTGATTAATAATGTCTCACTATAAACCTTTTAAATCTTGCCTGTAATTTCACTGCTACTAATAATTTTAGGCATTACTTCCAACTAATTAATTTTCTTAAATAAAATTCATGTACTTTTATCAATAAAGAATGCAACTCTTTTTAATCAATATTGATTACTGAACTACTTTAAACTTTTCCAAATAGTTATCTTGGGGCATTAACCTTTAAAAGTTGATATTTCATTGAGCTTTTGTTTGCGAAACTTTTCTTCGAGTTTACTTTATTTTTCTAAAATTTGGTGACATGTACAATTTTAAATTGCATAAGACATTATTGCTGAAATCATCACGTGCTTTAATAACCTTACAAGGCATGACAACATGACACTGCAGAAATTCATCCTTAGTTTATTTATTTAACTCCTATTTCATTGTTGAATTACAATATTTGTATAATGAAAAAGTGAAAACGGAAAATCAAATGAGTTAAATTTTTTTCTGGACATCTTTAACATAGTTAAAATGCTTCGGGTAAAGTCATGGTACCTTTATGACTGCTATGACTGCTTGCACCAAAGTCAAAGAGAGAGACAATCATGTGAATTTTGTCTATTCCTTTATAGTTTTCTTTTGTGCAAAATATATTATGGAAACCCATTCTGTAAATAATGTTCATTAAATACTTGATGCTAATAACAATTCAAAGAAATGTATGTAGTTTGAATAAATTATTTGCCTGATTATGTTTTGTTACTAAACATTTTGAATTCAATTAAATTTGAAAAATTAAATTGTAATTTCAATTTCCTTTTTGTTCTACAAAATGGAAAAAGAATGAAATTTAGATTATTTATATTTGGAAAAAATCTTATTGTACTTCTTCCTTTAGGATCCAAAATTACCAGTACAAATATTTAATAGATTATTTTAGACTACCAGTTTGGGAATAAAATTAATTAAGCACGCCATTTTATAATTCTAAATTCATTTCGTTTGCAAAAGTTATTTTTTTGCAAAGAAATTTTATCGTCTCATAAGATCGTTAATAGTTATAAACTCATTAAGAACTGACGGAAATTTCTTGAAGTTTTAACAATAATTATTAAATGGCTCATGATTTAAGGGAATATTCCATATTTAATATTTTTATAAAATTTGTCCTTCGAGTAATAACACTTAAAAAACATGTTAATTTAATGATAGGTGAAATTAATGTGCCATATGGAACTTTGTAAGTAATTCATTAAATAATTAAAATACAATGAAGTATTTTCAAGAAAATTTGAATCGAAATTACGAACTAGATCCTGAGAAATGGTAATGGACTGATTAAAAGGTACATCCAAAGTCGAGATTCGGCTATCAATTCTCAGAACCGTATTTTTAAACATAATTAATAAATAAGGCATGATAGGGGATGATGCATCACGTTTTTTAGAACTATAAAATTTTTCCTTTGAGAGATAAAACGTAAACAAACATTTCATTTTAATGTCAAGTGAATTTTGTCTGAAGTAGAAAAAGTAATCAGTAAGATACTTTTGTCGTCATAATTTCGCTCTTAGGCATTAAGTAGTTAAAAACGTGTAAGGTGTTCAAAAAAATTTAATCAAAATTACCAACTGGTTCCTGAGAAATTGTACTGGACTGATTATGATGTTGATCCATAGCAGGGCGGCTATCAACAATCAGAGTCACGAATCCGCTCAAGAGAATTAAGAGAATGATACTGAAAGGTAAAAAAACCAAGATATTAGTCACACACGTTAATAACTCTTAAACACAAAAAAATTCTATGTTGGTCCAGGTTCACTAACTGCATTATGAGGTATTTGTTTTGTTCTCAGAATTGAAAATGAAACATAGTATGAACTTTTCTTCATCCTACAGTGAATAAAAGAACGAACAATAATCGTAGTACCACAAAAGTGATACATGCTTTTATTAATCTATAATACAGTTTGATAAGAAATTCATTAAAATGTTTGCTATTAACGTTTTTATAAAGAATAAAATTATAGGAATTCTTATATGTTAATTTTATTATTATTTTACAAAATAATTTTCGATTGTTAAATGAATTTAAAGTATTTTTCTACCATTTTTACAATAAAGAATTAAATTTAAAGTAAAAAAGATTAATAAATTATTAATTAATTAATATACCTACATTTTTATTTCTAATATGAGAAATTTTCTAAAAAAATGTCACCGGAAACTACAAATATTATGTTTTTCATTCAAATAGACTAAATATTAGTCTTGGTTATCCACATTTAAGAAGGAATAAACTAAATACCATTAAATTCATAACGTATTTTTAAAATGTATTTTTTCTTTTCTTGTGAATCCTGTGAAAACTCTGTTTTTGAATTCTGTGAAAACTCTGTTTTCACAGGGAAGGATACCTGTTGATAAAATACCTGTTGATAAAATTTGAAGTTCAAATATAACATAGAGTTTATTAATTTTGAAACTTTTCTTCTGACACTTCCAGACTCATATTCTTGAATCCGTATGGATGTATATAATCAAGAGAGAGAGAGAGAGAGAGGGAGACAGACAGTCCTACACACGGAATATTTTTATCGCTTCGCAGTTTTCATCATAAGCGTTTTAAAAAAAGGAATTCCGCTGTTTGTAAAAGTTATGACTTAACATGGGAAAGGATATATATACCGGGTTTAACCTATTCTAGAGACATACTCTGAAGTTAACATAATATATTTTTAAAAAAAAATCTAAGTGGAAGTCATCCTCTCAAGAATTCATTTATACAACTACACTGATTTCTGTAACATCAGGTTTACGAATAACAAGAGGTCACCGAACTTTCTTTTATCTGAAAATAAATAACAATACCATGGGAAAAGATACTCATATTGAAATGTTTTCTCACAGTATATGTACGGAAAACACTAAAATGATATGAAGCTAAAAGAAAATCCGGGATTTTTATATTTTTACGTAAAGTATAGCAATCCTCCCTACATTCCAGTTATACAACTACACTGATTGCTGTAATCAGATTTACTAATAATAACAGTTCAGTGAACTTTATATCATTGGAAAGTATCCTACAATTACACGAACAAGAATACTCATATTGAAATGTTTTCACAGTGTTTATGAAAGACATTAAAATAATTCGAAGCCAATGGCAAATCCGGCATCTTTATACTATTACGTAAAACATAGGAATGTATTTGGGATTTTTTTATTCTTATGAAATTTAAAATCAACCTGTTATATCTGTACTAGTACATTCATTGACACTGGATTTGTAGAGGAAAATTCACATCGCATGCAATGCATCAAAAATCATATTTTATCTTTTACATTTTATTTTGGCTTGGAAATTCACTATAATGGTTCTCGCAGTTAATCAAGTAGAAAATAAAAAATCTTGACAATTTAGGTTAGCATTAAGATTTTGAGTCGATCACTAACACACTAAGTTAGAAGAAATAACAGACAGTTTCTCCAGCCTTATTTTCATAATTACAATCCAGAGATTGCTTTTAAGGGGAAGAAAATATTTATAACCAAAGAAAATTTTAACCATTGAAATGATAAGGAACATACTTCTATTTATCAAGAAGCGCCTTAATTCAATCCAAAAATTCTCAAAGATTTTACCCTTTTTGTAAGCTTTGATAAGGTTTTCCTCGTTTTCTATTTTAGTAGAAAAATGAAATTGCAAATGCTCTCTTCAGCTTTGCTCTCGTTATAACATTAAAGAGATTGTAAGGGAAATTTCAAGCTTTCTGATATTTCTTCTACTTGTGAAGATGATTTTTTCTAGTTATATTTCTCTAAAGATCGTATTTACCTCTTTGGTTCAACTGCTCCTGTGTTAGAATCTCATTTTGGGCATGAATATTTGTAGTGGTTCGGAATCCATTTTAAACTATATGACACGGTCTTACTAGCCTTTCTGAACAAAAAGGGATCGTTGTGGGGCAAACCAACCAATGGAGCAAGAGAAATGTAGGTTTTAAAATTATGTTATTTAGAAAATTAATGTTTTCAATGGAAGAAAATAGTGCTCATCCATTAAAAATAAATTTGTAAAAAGCCTTTATTTTTTTAGTTGTATTTTTTATTTAATAAGTGTAATATTTTTTACAAATACTTTTAAGGGAGAACAGTGTATTTATTAGTATAATTTAAAGTTTAATGTGAAAAGATATACATTTGTGATTATATATAACACTATATTCATAATTTTAAGAGCACCTTGAAATTATTAAATTTCAGTTTATTTGCGACTCTACTGTCACTTGGTGTGCATGAAGGATAAATTGCTAGGAAGTTACAACTGAAAGTAAATTCCAGACCACAACAAGAAATTGATACTGAAGTTAGAATCAAACCAATAAACTGCTGAATTAAATGACAAAACGTATAATTTTTATTTTGGAATATATATACTTTGGAAATATTTTCTTGTGAATAAAATATGAATTATAAATTATGAATGTATTTTAATATAAATAAATTTGAAATGGGAACAAAAGTTAAACAATTAAAAAAAATATTTTTTAACTTCCTCCCTTTATTCATCCAATGTGGTCATTATATTTCTTATTAATTTATCACAATATTTTTTGCGAATATGACTAATAAAAAATAATATGCATGCACGTATAGTTAAACATGATTTAAGTTTTAATGACATTTAAAAATATTAAAAAAACATTTAATGCTTTCATTAACTGCAATATAGTTTCCAATTTTAAAACTATTTGGTTGATAGATATAATTATCTAATTATTAATAGAAATTTCGGTTATTTTTATACTAATTTTGATTTAATATAAAATAAAAAAACTATGCATCAAGTAATTATAACAATTATTTTTATATCATTCTTCATTAATTATTATATTATTTATAAATTTGTATTATATTTTCAAAAGTATTTTTAATCAGTTTCTTGCATGTATATTGTGATATTTAATTCATAGTTTTTAATTTAATTAATAATTTCCACAAAAATTTTGATTCATGCATAATTTGCTAGGTAGTATGTATTACTTTAATAAAAAAAATACCTTCGCAAATTTTAAATAATTCAAAATTTTTTATTCATAAATTTATATTCATATTTTTAGACAATTTTTAATGAATTTTTTGTAGTTTATTTTTAACAAATTTTATTTTCAAAATATTCCAACAGTGTGATATAATTTTTTTATTTTTTAATTTTAATTTCATAAAACAAAAAATTTAAAATTTAAATAATTAAAAATTTAAAATATATTATTAATTATTTTATTACACAAATATAAAATAATCTACATCAATTTTTTTCGGATAATGTGCGTATGTGAGCATGGTGGCATACATTAATATTTTGATAGAGTAAATGTGCGTGTGTAACAGAATCAAATATATGCATGAAATTATCTTGCAAAACATTACATTTATTCAAACATTAATAAAATGTTAGTTGCATAAATTAGAATAGCTTCAAAATAAGCATAACTTTGTTATAAAAACTTTTTTAAACAAGCGTAGACATTCCTTAAATGTCCAGGCTTGTTTTTACTGACATTTATTGTTACTGTGATTCTCAAAGTTTTGGACGCTTTTGTGCAATTATTAGAAAAATTAAATTAATAATAATTTTTTTAAAAAAAACAACAAGTTTTTGAATAATTTATGAACTTTAATATAGACTAGAAAAATGTATATTTACCATTACACGTAGCTCATTTTTGTAGAAAAACTCTTTCGATATTGCACATGGATTTAATTAAATAAAACAAAAAAGATTTTCAAAAATTTATACAGCAGTAAATTTAATGCCTACTATTATTATTGATTTTATTATGTATATATATATATATATATATATATATATATATATATATATATATATATATATATATATACATTAATGTCGCCATATTTTTTTTCAAATTGATAGATATGCATGTTTCGGGAGAGTAAATGTGCAATGTGAAATTGAATTGAATATATTCTTAAAATTTAAAAAAAAAAAAAAAAAAAAAAAAACCTTAGCCAAAACATTCTATTTACTTACTAAGAAAAAAATATTAGTTATTTAAATTAGAATAATTATAAAATAGGCATTATTTTGTTAGAAACTTGAACTCATTGTCCAGGCTCGTTTCCTTAAATACACAGGCTCGTTTAATACTAACACGCGTTTTTGAAGCGATTCTCTATATGTTTAGAGCTATTTTCTTTAATTATTAGTTAAAATAAATGAATATTAATTTCTTGTAGATTAATAATCCTTAATTAAATAATTTTTTACTCTTAATATATTAGTAAAATTATATATTTACCTTTTAACGTAGCCCATCGTGGGTGAAAAACTTCCAACACAGTATCAGCGGCGGAAAATTCACGATAGATTCCGGGAGCAAGGAGAAATTGGAATAATGACGTGTTGACGGTAGCCTGGGCTTATATAGTCGGTGAATAGGATATTGCAAAATATTTTTAAGCGTAAAGTGTAATTGTTTATTTTACTATTTAGTCATTTTTATAATACTTTATAATAATCACAGACAAATGAAAAATTTTTACCGAGAATAAAAATTTATTTTTATTCACATTCGCAAACATTTTTAGCGGAATTTAAATATGAAAAAAATGTGTATTAGTTTTTATTTCCTGTTTTGAATAAATATTGAAAAAAACGTAAATTGAATAAAATAATATAATTTAAAGATATTGGTATTTATAGTAATTAAAATCAACTAAAATTTTTATGGATATTTGGGAATTTACCGCATTTTCCCAATTGGGGTAGATTATATATATATATATATATATATATATATATATATATATATATATATATATATATATATATATATATATATATATATATATATATATATATATATATATATATATATATATATATAAAAGAATGTTGCATGCTACTTTCTGACATAATGATGAATTTCAGTCTTAAAAATTTTTGAAATTAGAATTATGTGTGAGTGTGTGCATTTCAAAAATTACATTTTAAAGAAATTTCTAATAAAGTGTTAATTTATTTTAATCAGTATGTAAAATAATTTAGTTAAGGGAACCATTCAAGACTGATTTTATCCGAATGAGGAGAATAATTGCAACTAGTCTCATCACAGTAGAGTTTGAAACCTTGTATGCGATTCAGATAATAAACATAAAGAAATTATCACTGTATTTCTGTATACATCTTTTTACTTAAATTCTAAATATTATTGTGAAATCACTAGGTAGCTAAACATTAATTAATTTTGCCTAGATTAAAAATGTGAAAAACTTTTTCTTAGATTGTATAACGTCTTTTGGTGTGTTTAAAAGCTTAAGGGAATATTTAGTGAGTAAATTGAATCACATTTGTTTGGGTAAACATTGATGAAAATAGACACAAAATGAAAGTAAAATAATGAATAATATGGTTAGTAAAATGTGTATGATGAGAATAAATTTATTACTTAATATTTAGGTTCTAAAAATGAAAATTTATCAACAGCAAAAATGTATACGAATGATAGAAAAATAGGCGGTGATTGCCTGGTTGGTTAGGGGCGTTCGTTTTTGTCTTCGAAAGGTAGTGAGCTCGATTCCCACCCCAATCGAAAATACTTCGTATTCGCTAATGGCTTCTAGGTCATGATAAATATGTCATGGTCGCAATGTTCTCCATGTGAAAATGATACCTCTGGGGACGCAGGCCAAATCTGGTTGTTTCCTGTTTGGTCACTGCTTCTAAAATACTTAGACTTTCTCTCAGGGCTACGATGGCACATGCCCACTGGGTGCTCATTATATAAGGTGCCATCATTTCCGACGTTTTTAAGGCTCAAAGATAGAAATCCTTGTATCAGAGCATTATACAAAAACATCATAACAGGAAAAAGATATTAATATTTGTAAAGTATAAAATGTTTATAATGTGATGCTATTCCCAACCATATACATGTTACAAGGTAAATAAATAAGTTTTTGTCGTTTTAAATGACCCAAAAGAACATGACCTGTAGTAAGTGTAGCCTCTTGTTCCTCCTCACAACAATCATCATCGGCATTTAGCACCTTTTTCTAACGTGTCTCCAATAGTGAAATCCTCTTGTGGTAAGACTAGGAGTTTTTTTACGGAAAGAAACCCGTGAGTGCTTGATGCAAGTTTGCTTCAGGAGTTTCCAAGAAGGTGATTGTAAAGGGAAGGGAAAAGGGGTAATTTGATGGTGCAAGGTCAGATGAATAAGGAAGATTGTACAAAATCTTCCAACTAAGTTACTGTATGGTAGTCCTGGACAACTGGGTGACAAGTGGCTTTGGATTATAAGCCAAGAACAGTACACCCATTCGATTAACCATGGCTGACTCTTTCTGTTGCACATGTTCCAATTGTTCGAGTACAGGTCCACAGCCATCGTTTGCCCTGTTGGTAGCGATTCACAGTGAACCACTTGACGACTAGTCAACCAGACACAAAATAATGTGTGAGTCACAGAAAGACTAGTCTTCCAGCCTGAACACGTGAAATCAATGCCATGTCGCAAATTCATTCAAAGCACTATCCCCAAACAATTGACGTACTTGGCGACTTGATGCAGTAGCTGATAAACCTACTTTGAAATCGTAAGACAAACAACATCGAATGAGCTTATTCGACACGCCCATTTCTCGTCACTACTATGCGAATTAAGATTGATCAATATGCGCAGTGGGCCTGCTTCTACAACGACTTCTAATGTTCATTGTACTCTGTGAGTTTCATAAATTTTAACTCTCTACTAACCAGTGTCTCACCCACGGCATACATTTATTTACATAGTTAATCTCGCTTCATTGAATGGCAACTTGAAAAATTTCTTGTTTAACTTATAGAAAACAACGTAGAAATTTTTTTTGTGAAGAAAATATTTTTTTTGTATTAGATCAGGAATTTGTGTGATCATAATTGGATATAGAAATCATTTTTTTTACACAGCTTCATAAATGCCCAACTCATCGAATCCTGGCTTTTGCATTTTCAGTGAAATAATTGGGATTGCATTTGTTTGTTTTATTATAAAATTACATGTATTTCATTGAAGCAAATTTTGAACATTTAAGCTCATGAACTTAATTTATCAGAACTATTATGACTAAGTCTTTTACAGATGCTTCTGTATGCAAAAAATTTCAAAATTTAAATGATATATTGGTAGTTTATTATATGTGTGATTATATTATCACATGAATGTAGAATTGTAAATTGTAGAATATATATAATTTATCTGTATCTTGATAAATTAGATAGAGATTAGGTAAGAATATATCTAATCTCTATCCAGTTGAAGAAAATTTCAAGGCTTATATAAGAAAAGGAATCTTTTTAATCCCTTAGGAAAAATCCTATTTTAATATTATTATTTTGCAAATAATCAAATAACTTTTATTTAAATTTGCACATAGTTATTGTCCTATGTGTTAATAAATTATTAAAATTCCTTTAGAGGGAAAATCCTACTCTTCTATAATACATGCTGGCTTATAAGATTTTGTTAAGCTTTTCCTTTACAGTAACAGTGGATTAAATTCTGTTGTTGTTACTTTGTTTATTTGATTTAAAGAAAATCTCTTGTAAAATTCTGTAAACAGTATAGGAGAAAATTTATGCATGCTGTATACCAGCTTATCAAATGGCGTTGATTGCTAGAAAAATATAAATATATTCATGGATTAAATTACTGTAAAAATCCCTTCGAATTGTGCATATCAGGAAAAAAATGCTAACTCGATGGAAAATTTACCCAGGACATTAGATTATTGATTTATTTTTGCACCGGATTCAAAATGCAGAAACGAATGCACAAGTTAATCAAATTTCTTAATTTTGCTCAAGTCTGACTTTTTGAGAACTAAAGAGGACAAACTACTTGATTGTTAGAAAAATCAGAAGTTAAATAGCATATAAAATTATACAGGAAATTGATGATGTTAAATATGATGGAAATAAAACAGACACAATTAATTTAAATTGATTGTCATATAATTTTAAACTAATTCAATATGACGTTTCAAAATGTTAATTTTTAACTCTTTTAGTGAAAGCAGTTTTAGCTGCAATTTCGAGAAAGTTTGAGAGCCTCTTTTTGCAATTATTTTTATCAATGACTGAACAATGATGTAAGTAGACACTTATGAAGGACTGTGTTATCACAAATCAATGTTAACTTTAAAATCAAAACTTGAAAAGCGCAAGCATTATTGTTAATTCCGAAACTACCTAGCTTCACAAGAAGAGAAAACTAATAAGAATTTTGAGGAGCCTGAAGAAATTTTAATTAAATAGCTCCTTAAAATTGCAATCTCTTACTCCAGACATCAATGTAAATTATCTGTGGGGGGGGATAAAACAACAGTCAGGTTTTATGTTGTTGTTTTTAATTTTAGACATGATTACAAATTTTCTTCAATAAGACGACTTCTCAGTTTATTCTTGATATGTTCATGCTTGAAAAAGATGGTTCGCATGTATATGTAGAACCCAAAAGGGGAAAAACAGCAAACGCTCGAGCTTTTTCATCTAATCGTAAGAGTCAGGAATACAATTCCAAGCGTTGAAAATGAACATGTCTTCCTGCTCCAGGTCATTCAAAGCAGAAAAATTGTGTTGAGAACTAAGATCAAATGTTTTCTTTCCAATATTTCCAATTCAACACAAAGACATTCGAGTTTTGAGCACTATATCTCCTTGTTTTTTAAATCCAGCAGTTGTGTATTTCAAAACTACAAATGTCAATTTCAAAAGGAGATAATTTCAACTCGGTTATCGTAGCATTAGCAGGATTTTTGGCAAATGCTAAAGTTGCTCTGTTGTCTTTAAATGCCTGAAGCCTACTAAGAAAAATGTTTCCCTAATATTTAAAATTGCTGTTTTAAAATGGTATTTATCAATACAGGAATTATTTTCTTGGCGATACTTCTGCAGGCTCGGAAAGTGAAAGCACGATAAGTTACGCTTGCAACTTATCGTGCATAGTTAATAAATAGACGTGTGACTTATCGTTTATTTCTAACTTCATCCTCGAATATAAACTTATATGAGAATGCTTTTTTTTCCAAATTGATCTTGAAAATATTCCACAGCTTTTTCATAGTTGGCTTTTTGGCTGGAAACATTTATACTATTTGCCTTGGAATAGAATATGGTTTGGTGGTTTGAAGCAAGTAGTGAAACTTGTCTCTGGTATCTTTTCTAAAATCTTCGTGTATATTGTAATTCTATTCCAAAAGTTCAACTAGTTTCTTGGATCTCCATCATATTGTATGAATTCTGTGTCAGGTTGTTTCTATTTCGTATATAAAATTCCTGGAACAGCGTTCATTGAAGTAGCACTCTTCACTTCTTGGAAAGTAGCGATTTCTCTGTTGTCATTTTGTTTCTTCTTAAACTTGCTTACGTTAACTTTATATTCAGAAATTTTGTCACATTATTTTTATGACATTTCATACTCCTTTTCGAAATCCACTTCTTTACAGCCCTTCTTTTGAAAGAATTAAACATATTTCAAATCTTCCGATTGTAATGTTTTGTTTTGTTCTGTGAGTTGTTCGTAACAGATTTCTATTTCTTCATTATCTTTCTGAATTGATTTTAATAGATCGACAAGTTTATCAACGACTTTCGTAAAAGCAGAATGTAATGCTTTTCTTTCTTCTTTAATGTTCTAGAAATCCATTCTTATTAATGCTTATCAAAGCAAGAGCACTTAATTATCAGTGAGTTATAAATTATACTTAAATAATAACATACATATCAGCAAGGATGACAGAAATGTGGGGAATGCTTAATCCAAAGAGGGTTTTTTACACCAATAAAGAAAATAACACAACTCATTGTAGTACAAGACATTTTTTTACAACACACACAAAGATTGCAAAATCAGAAGTAAAAATTAAAAGAGCAAAAAAAGAAAGCAAAAGCTTTAAGCGGCGGCTTTGGGGCTGATACACTGCGCATGCGTGAGAGGAGGAGTCGAAAACTCCTGTTATAGCCGCGCTCCGCAACATCCCTCAACAACAGACAATTTCTTAATTTTAATGTCTCTATTTTTAAGTTTCTACTTAATCTGGCTTTTCATTTACGTTTTATTAACAACACAATTCTACTTATCAGTTATTCTTGAATTTTATTACATTTTTCTAATAAATTTTTTAATTGTATTACTTCCAATCGAGAACAATCTGTTTGAAATTGGTATAGCTTGCAAAGCGGAAGACCTAAAACTGCATATGGCAAGTCCATGTCCACAGTGTAAAAAGTGACGCTTTTTCAATAGTGCCTATATGTAATGCAACGTTATATTTTCTTCGTATTGAAATGACGTTTGTTTTAAAACAATTTCTTCAGAAGCTTCTTGACTTATTTTAAAATTATTTGCTAGACAGGAAAAAATAATTGAATGTGTAGACCCTGTATCAGTTTCACAGTTTATTAAATATTCCCTATTTAGGTCTCAAATGAAGTTAATTGTCATTGCTCACTTTCATTACTGGAGTCAAGTTTCTTTGGTATTGTTTGAGACAATATGCCATGTCTGGGTTATTAAACGAGCAAGTTTGAATCTAATGAAAAGCATTTAAATACCTTTGGTAATACATATTCGACAAAGTGATGGTGGTAACTGTCCAAAATGGGAATTATAAATAGGTCTTTCATATTTGCTTGTATTACGCTTAAATCTATTTGGAAAATTTTGTGGTGATTTAAAATTTTGTCGCCAAAATCTAGTCTTAGTGGTAGACTTAAGATAAGTTTGTTGATTATTTTTAAATATTTTATTTTTCAGGTAGTTCTATACATTAAATGCTCTGTTTTATTCATACTAGATTTTTGAATTTTAAATGCGTTGTCACCAAAGAAAATCATTCAGTGGGAGTTGTTGTAGATTTATTGGACATTAACTGTTTAAATTTGCAGGGAAGGCCATCAGTTAACCCTTCTAAAATTAATTTTATGTCTAATATAATTTCTCTACCGTATTTAATTTTACTATGAAAATTAATTTAAATATCTCTATCTAAGAGTTTTAAATGAGTGAACTCAGAAAATGTTACAACATTATCAAAACATAAAGAAATTTCTCTCAGAATATCACAAAGTGTGTTATCGTTGTCTTCACCTAAATATGAATTAGTGAAAACTATCTGAATTTTCCCCTCTATATACTTAGATATATTCTCTCTTTTCCATCCAAGACTTTTACTAAATTTTTAACATTTATCGTTGAAACAGCTAAGAAAAGAATAAATTTTCATTCCAGTTTCAGACTGACATGCTATAACAAAACAATAATTTGCTTTTAAGGTTTCAGCAATGAATGCAATTCCTGCATCATTATTTCCTACCCTATTTTTTTTTTTTTTTTTTTTGCATTGTAGCACAAATATTTTTTTTTATCATATACCAAATACTTATTAAAATAATAATACAATTTTTATAAGAATTGCAATACATTAAGCAAATTATTTCATACTTATTTTTAACACAAAAAACAATCCTTTTATCTTTATTTATAAGAATACTTACATTACTATACTACAAACTATGTAGATTAGATCTCCTGGATATGACGGATAATAAAGTCATTTCTGTTCCTTAATGATGGGACGGCAACTCACTCCTCCTTTAGCTACAGTTCAACCGAAGCTCTTGATGTGACTTTTACCAGCTCTGATATCTTTCCTTCTTGTAGTTGGCAAGTCCTTCATAGCGTGGTCTGTGACCACCTGCCAATCCTTATCGAAATTAACAGGAACACTCAAAAACCAAGTTCAAAAAACTATCATTTAAAAACTATTTAGAAAGACCAATTGGCAAGATTTTGAAATGCTCACTGAACAAGCCTTTAACAACTCTAGCTCCTTTGAAAATACTGAAAGTTGATGGTCCAATTTCAAGCAAATTATCATTCATGCTGCCAAACAATCCATTCCTAGGGGAAAAATCAAAAAATTTTCATCATATTTTACTCATTGTTCTGAAATACTTAAACCTCTTATTGAAGAAAGAAATAGATTACACAGTACCCTAATGAACAGTAGCACTAGTTCTCAAAGAGCAAAGCTCAAGGAAATGAATGCTAAAATCAAACGCATATACTGTGATTTAAAGAGAAGCAAGTGGAAGGATTTCTGCATAAATCTAGATTTCAAAACTCCAGATAATAAGTTATGGAAACTTGCCAAGTGTCTTGAAAAAAATCAGTCACAAAATGAAAACTCTAACACCACACTAAGACAACAGGGTAACATCCCACAGAATGAAAAGGCCACTGCAGATTCATTGAGTGACCATTTACAGCAGAACAAGCCATTTATTCTTCAATCAAAATAACAAGTTTACTGAGATTAAAGCCAGAAGACTAGTTCATGGATGCCGCAGCTCTACTGGCGGCATTTCTATTTTTAGAGACTGTTTTTCTCTTCACGAACTAGATCTTGCCCTCAAGAATTTTGATCCCTCCAAGTCACCCAGACCAGATGGTATTTTCGTCCACATGTTGACGCATCTGGGTCCAGCGGGAAGGCAGCGGCTGTTAACAGTCTATAATCAATTTTGGAAGATTGGTAGACTTCCCCGTGATTGGAAAAGAACTCTCGTTATTCCCATACGAAAACCTGGCAAACCTGATGATTCTCCTGAGAGCTATAGACTTATTGCTCTGACATGCATCCCTTGCAAGATTATGGAAAAGATGTTGAATAAGAAAATAATTTGATCCCTCAAGAGCAATTTGTCTTTAAGTGAGGCCATAACACTGTGGACCCGGTTCTTTTCCTCAGTTAGAGCATCAGAGATGCCCAAGACAAGAGTTCCACACATCATTCTGTCGCGGCCTTTCTAGATATAACTAAGGCTTTTGAAAGGGTCTGGACAAATAAATTGCTTATCAAATTATATTACTCTTTTGGTATCCGGGGAAATGCCCTATCTTGGATATCGGACATTTTACGAAACAGACACATTACAGTTAAAGTTGGTAACTCTATTTCTCGCCATTTTAAACATTCACAAGGGATCTGTCTTAAGCCCCACTCTTTTTAACTTCTTTTTAATTGGAATTGAGAACAGGATGTCTGGGACTTGCAGTATTGCTATTTTTGCTGATGACATAGCTCTGTGGTCTTCAGATCGAGATGTTGTTTCTCTTGAACAACACTTAAATCAATCTTTGCAATCCATGAATAATTTTGCGGACAACCACAAACTTGCCTTCAATGCCTTGAAATCGGTAACCTAATTTTTTACCACTGATAAACATTTATATGGCTACCAACCTCAGCTATTCATTAGGGGTGTTCAGATACCTTATGATAAAAACCCTAAATGCTTTGGTTTTATTGTGGATCCCGATTTTCAATGTAATAGACATATTGACTCCCTGATTGATAAGAGTAGAGGTTGTTTCAATATCCTTAAATATATCGCTGGCAGAGACTGGGGAGCCGACTTTGCCACCCTTAGATCTACCTACACTACTCCCGTAAGACCCATATTGGAATATGGTTTTCAGGTATACTCCTGTGCTTCAACTAGTAATCTACAGAAACTTGAGAAAGTACATCTTAGTGCAGCCAGAGCAATTTCTGGTATGTGTAACACAGCTGCCCGAAAAAAATTCTACTATGTGAAATAAATCTACAGCTATTGGAAATGCGAAGGGAATATAACCTTGTAAAAAACCTTGCCAAATTAGCTAGCCTTGGCACTCAGAATCGGACAGCTAATTTTTTACTTAATTGGCAGAATCACCAAAGATTGGAAAAGGACAGTCCTTTTCCTCGGGCCCTTTTGATTGAGGCAATCAGGCTCAACGTAGATCCACAATTCTTTTGCAGTCCGGTTAAACCAAATGTGGGCCTGCCTAGAGTGATTTTCCACACAGCCCTTCTCTCTGAAATAGCCAAAATCAACCACCCTCCAGAGTATTTGGAACAATTGGAATTGGATATAATTAACAATGTTCCTGCTGAAGATCTAAAGATCCACACGGATGGTAGCGATGACAATCATCACCATGTTGGCAGTGGAATTTACACTATTTACCTCGCTGAAGTTCATGAATCAAAATCCATTAGAAACCCAGATTTTTGTTCTGTGTTTCGCAGTGAACTTCTTGTCATTCAAACGGGTCTGGAAAATATCAAATCTGGAGCCACCTTTGATAAAATCTGGATCTTCACTGACAGTCGAAGCTGTATTCAACACTTGAGCAACTGGGATAGAGTAACGGATCACGCTGGTGTTTCTATCCTTCGTATGTTAATTGCCCAATCTGCCTCCCACGACATCCATATTCAGTGGATACCTTCTCACGTGGGCCTATTTTAAAATGAACGTGCTGACCAGTTGGCTAAGGATGATACTTCCCTTCCAGCCTCTCCAGATTTGACCCTCACTATTTCAGAATGGTTTTCTCTCCTCAAAACTAATACAATGTGTGTGTTTGGATTGTCCCTCCAAGTCACAACTGGTATCGCCACAAGCTACCTGATAGAGCCCTTGACATGCAAGGGTCTCGTGCTGTAGATTTGCCAGTGGTCATACTAGGAGTCTCATTTTCAGGGGACAAATTAAGCTCTTCCCAACCTGTAAGAAGTGCAATTCCAGCGAGGCTAGTCCTCAGCACCTACTTGATTGCCTGGATTTTACTATGGAAGAGTTTCTTGAGAGACCTCTCCTTTTCCTCAGATTTTTGATGGTTTACGGCCTCATGGATCTGATACAGAGGAGCTATATCAGATGGGATTAGTAACAACAACAACACAAATTATGTAACTTTGAGTCTTCGAAAACAGTTTTAATATTGTGTATAATTAGTTTTAAATGTAAATGAACTTAATACTTATTTCATTAAAAGAGATTAATTTAAACTATTATCACATTCAGACACAATTCTGAAACATCCTGAACAGAAAAACCCCCCGCTAGCAGTCTTGTGCAGAAAAGTAAATAACTGTTGTAAGAAATTTATGGGTGGAAGGTAGACCTGTGAAATCTATGCTGCACAAGGAGCTCAGAAATTCTTTCTTCTCTCAGTTCTGCAGTAGGACACTAGGGTGATTTTGAAAAAGGCCAGAAATGATTCAAATCAGCTGGTCTCCCGAGAAATAGGATTTCGTCAATAACAGCAGGGGTTCGAATTTCAACACCTCCATCTCAGTGCGTCCTGGTAAAAAGACATCAAGCGATGTTCGTTGAGGGATCTTTTTCTTATAGTCAGTAGATCTTTAAATTTCGACATCTGTATCATCAGGCAAGTGGTCCAAATGAAAATTGCTCTCTTTCACAAGGAGTTTCCCACTAATGAGACTACCTTACCGGCTTTATTGTCACGTATTTCGTAATTATTCCATAGTTTTGGTGAAATTGCTATTAGGAAACAGATTTTCATAAGTAAATTTTTTTTGTACAGAAAATATTTTATCGTGTTTCAAGGAGGTGAAGACTAACCATGACATCTTTTGCACATCTGATCGGTAGGAGATCTCAACCATAAAAGCCCCAAAGAAACTTAACTCATGCAGAAGAGTACAGGATACTGGTCACTCATTCGTTAAAAAACATTGACTAGCCATGATTATATATCACGTATTGTTTTAGTCTTCTCATGCATTGTATAACACATAATACCACGTTATTCGAGATGAACAAAGCATCTTTAATTCTTTCAAATAGTTTTACTTAGTTTCGCTACTGCAGAAATATGAGACACTTTTTTAAGGTGATTTGAATGAAACTTTTGTTTTTTCATGAAAGATATAACAAACGAACACGTTTAGACCAATTAAGTTCTCCATAAATGCAAATATTTTTTTCTCAGTTTTCAACAAAGTGAATCATCAGAATGAAACGGAATCAGATTTTTGCAAATTATTTTTCCTCACGCATCAAACCAGTTTTACTTCTGTTTCGCAAAATTCAAAGCATTTTTGCTTTTATTCATGAAAATCTAAAGTAGTTTCGTTTAAATTCTTCAAATAAAGCTATAATTATCCATGTCTGTAAATGTTAAGCTAAAATTTCTTTATCAGAAAATTTCTTTTTAAATACAAAATTTTTACAATTAGATTTTCTTATGATTCCATTACTGTGATTTACAACTAAATATTTTTATTGCATTCAGCCATGATTATATATCACGTATTGTTATGTAACACACAATAGCAGGAATATGTAACACACAATTATAAAAAACTAAACTAAACCTGTGCCATGACAGTCAAAATAGGCCAATGCCTTAAGTGCCTATACCTGTTTTCCTGATTAACGGTCCTGAGTTGCGAAGTGTATGACCCGGTTAGGTGGTCAGCCTAACGTGAAACTCCCAGCGCTTAGTTACCTAGCATGTTTGGTACCCAGTTTATTGATCCACTGAAGGGATAAAAGGCTGAGTCGACCTTACCTAGCCTGAGGACTGGACCTCGGACCTGTGCCTTGGGAACACAAATCGCTATCTCTACGAAAAAGAACTTAACACTCAATTATGTACTGAGTCGTACATACACAACTGGCCATCCAAATTGCAAAACCAAAAAAGACAAGAGATATCACAACAAATTAATTTTGTAGATAACATGTTAACCAAGTATCAAATGATTAAATTTATAGACTTCTGTGAAGTGTGGTTCCTGCCAAAATCAGTAGCCAGAATAGCCGCCATTGTTGGAGATCACCACTGCCACATCCCTCGGCATTGTCTCAAAGGGACTTTTGATAGTTCTTGGGGTAAAGCAGACCAAGCAGCTTCCACACGTTGCCAAAGTTGAACGGGTGTGGAAATGGGGATGTAATCTGGGTCCATCGCTTAACAAATATGGACCATATTTTTCTCTCGGCAAAAGATCTGGAAAGCTAGCCGGCCAGGTAAGCAAACAAATCTGATGATTGATGAAAAACCCTTGGACAATGCGTTGCAAAAGGAATGTGCTATGCTATGGTTCGCGATGTAGTTGAGCAATCTGCCACTGCCATGCTCACAATTTGGCTGTCATCACGTGAAGTGATGCGTTGAGGTGGATGCAATCGAACACATGGGTCCGTCATATCCTTCCGCATCCAACGATCACATATCTGCATTACAGTTGGTTTTGTTCAACACGACTACTCATTTTCCTGAAAGATAATCCACAATCTCGGTAGGCAACGATCCTGCCTCTGTCGAACTCGTACACTTGATCAAAAAATGATCGCTGCTTTCTACTATTCATAATTGATTGCTTTTTTTTAAACCACAAGAAAAACACAATTACCAAACTTCAAATCGTTAAAACTTCCAAACCTTAAATAGCGCTTTGAAATGGTGCTCCAGGAAGGCGTGATATGCGTCTGCGGTGAAATTTTAATAATTTGCATATCTTACCTCCGCTAATGCATGTTGTGGATTTCATGTTATTTGCATGTTTCCTTCAGGGTTGTTGTGGAGAACGGCAATAGCAGGAGTTTTCGCATCCTTCTCCTCTCACGCATGCGCTGTGCATCAGCGCCGCCGCTGCTATAACTTAGAGCTTTAAGTGTTCTCTTTTTTACTTTTATGTTTTACGCACTTCTGTTTTTGGATATCTTTCTGTATGTGTTGTCTAATAAATATTTTGTACTTCGATGACTTCTATTAATTTCTTCATCTGTGAGATACCCCATAAGTATTCTCCCCATTTCTGCCATCCCTGCTGACATGTTATTATTTTAGCATAATTTAACTCAACTGACCGATAATTAAGTGCTTTTGTTTTGATTTTCATTATTAAGAATGGATTTCGACAATATCAAGCAAGAAAGAAAAGCTTTACGGTCTGCGTTTACGAAAGTTGTTAATAAACTTGAAGGTTTATTAAAATCAATACAGAAAGATACTGATGAAGTAGAAATCTGTTTCGAGCAACTCACAGAAAAATACGAAACATTACGATCGATTGATAAGAATTATTTTGAACTTTTTCAAAAGAAGGGTTGTAAGGAAGCAGAGTTCGAAAAGGAATATGAAACCACACAAGAATATTATGATAAATTTTCTGAATATGAAGTTAAGGTAAGCAAGTTTACGAAGAAAATAAATGACCACATAGGAATCGCTTCTTCCCCAGAGTTGTACAGTGCCACATCAACTGTCGCTGCTACTGTGATCTACGAAACAGAAATTGCCTGAAATAGAACTCATACAATTTGATGGAGATCCGAAGAACTGGCTGAACTTCAGGATTAGATTTAGTAAGATTCATGAAGATTGCAGAATTGATTCCAGAGACAAATTCCATTACTTGCTTCAATCAACAAAGCCTGCATCAATTCCGAGATAAATAGTGCAAAGTTTTCCAGCCACCGAAGTTAACTACGAGAAAGCTGTGGACTATCTACAAGAACGGTTTGGAAAAACAAAAACATTCTCATACAAGTTTACGTTAGTGAGTTATTAAAGTTAGATATAACAGACAAATCAAGTGTTAATTTAATAACACTGTACGATAAGTTGCAAACCCAACTACGCGCGCTTGAGTCTTTAGGTCTCACAAAAGATAAATTTGCTCACATATTATATCCATTAGTAGAATCTGCTCTTCCAACCGATTTAATAAAAATTTGGGAAAGACAGAGAAGCGTGACCCCTAGTGATTCAGGTAAAAGTGATTTGGATTTATTAATTGATTTTATTAAAACTTAAGTTGATGCAGAATTTAGAATTAAAATGACACATGATGATTTCTGTTCTGAAAAAGTAAATGTTAAAAAGAATAAGTCTAATGAATCTAAATTTGTTTCTACTGCATGTGAATTATTAAGTATGAATAGTAATAATAACAATAATAATTATAATTATAGTACTACGTTTAAAAACATTGCATGCATTTTTTGTGATAAGTCATCTCATTTATCAGAAAATTGTAATGACACATTTTATATGAATCTTAAATGTAAGAGGGATATTGTAAGAAAGGCAGAATGCTTGTTTTGTTTGTTTAAAGAAAAATCATATAAGTAAACATTGTAGGTCTGTTCATAAGTGTCGTTTATGTAAAAATCGCCATTTTATTATTTTATGCCTAGATTTATCATCTCATAAAGCAGATGATAAATCAAATGTAGAAAAATGTGAAAACAAAACAAGCACTCTTAATAGTTATATAACTTCTACAGATGTTTTGCTTCAAACATTAATTGTCCAAATTCATAATGGTTCAAAGAAAAAATTTATTAGAGCTATATTTGATAGTGGTTCTATGAAATCTTATATATCTGAAGATATTGTTAAAAGTATGAATTTTAATTGCATTGGTGAAACTAAAATTAAACAGTCTTTATTTGGAGGTATTGAGACTCCTGAAAAAGTGTATAAAAATTATTTAATTGAATTAAGTGATACTAAATGTAAATACACATGTAAAATAGAAGTTCTTAGCCAGAAAAAAATGTGTTCTGAAATAAAACAAATTACATGTCGTCCATGGTAAAAAGAGCTAAAGTCTAAAGGAATTAAAATAAATGATTTAGAAAAAAATTCATTTAATGTTGATAAGGAAGTTAAATTGTTAATTGGGGCAGATATTGCTGGTAAACTGTTAAATGGTGAAATTATTAATCTGAAGTCAAGAATTACATCAGTTAATACTAAACTTGGCTATACCATTATGGGAAAATTTGATTCGGATTCTGAACGATGCTCTGAAAGTTCTGCTTCATTTATTATTTCATCTCTACTTGTAAATGATAGATTTATTGGTAAATTGTGGAAGTTGGATGTTTTGGGAATAACTGAGCCCTCTTCAGAAAAAGTAAATCTCAATTACAAGAGGACACTCAGAAATATTTTTAAGAGACTCGTACTATGACTCATGAGGGTAAATATGAGGTCGCGTTGCCTTGGGTACTTGAAAATTCTCTTTTATCTGATAATAAGGTGAGCGCAGATAGGTGTATTTTAAGCACAAAAATAAAATTAATGACTTCAGGAAAATTTGAAGAATATTGTGGGGTTTTTATAAGGATTGGTTGAATCTTGGCATTATTGAAAAGGTTTCTAGTGAAACAGTAAAAAGAGTTCGTTATTTACCCCCATCGTGCTGTTATATAAAAGAGCAGCACATCGACTGTTAGATCGGTATTTAACGCTAGTAGTTACCCACCCGGTTCTCAGTCGTTGAACGACTGTTTGTCCTCAGGCCCAAATTTAATAGAACGAATTCCTTCAATTTTAAATCGGTTTCGTATGAATTACGTTGGCATTACATCAGATATTGAGAAAGCTTTCTTAAAAATCGCTATAAGAGAAAAAGATAGGGTTTTTTTACGGTTTTTGTGGTACGATAATGAAAACGGAGAACATGTAGAATATCGCCTTCGAAGAGTGGTATTTTGTTTAACTTGTAGCCCTTATTTATTGGGTGTTACTTTAAAGTAACATTTAAACAAGGTTCCGGAAAACTTAAAGAATACCGCGGAAAATTTAAAAATAGCATTTTACGTAGATAACTGTTTAACGAGTCTAAATTCTGAGATAGAATTAAAAAAGTTTTTCATGGAATCTAAATTAATTATGGCTTCTGTTTCATTTAATATAAGATGTTGGAATTCTAATATAAGCAGTGAAGTGTTCGAAAATAGTTTCCCTATGAAAGATGATATTTATGTTTTAGGCCTTCTATTGCATACTGGTAAAGAGACATTGACGTGCAAAATAGAGAAAGAAAAACAACCGCAAGAATCGGTTACGAAAAGAATTGTTTTAGCTGTAGCTAACCAAGTTTTTGACATAATAGGTTATACCGCACCAGTAATGTTTATTCCAAAATTAATTCTACAAGAAACATGGAAGTTAAAGCTCAAGTGGGATGATAACTTTCCAGATGATTTGATTAAAATACATAAAAATTGGCATCAAAAATTGCATTAACTTTCAGAAATAAGCATTCCCAGATGGTTTGGAGTTCAATTGGTTGATGAATTAATAAGTTTACATTTGTTTTGTGACGAAAGTCAAAAGGCGTATGGTGCATGCGTTTTTATACGAGTCGAAAATTACAATGGGGTCTGAATTAGTTTAGTTAAAGCTTGATAAAGGGTAGCTCCCTTGAAGCCCATGACGATTCCTCGCCTTGAACTCTGAGCATGCTGTACAGGTGCCCTTCTGTTATCGTCCATAATTAAAGATCTTAATCTAGCTAATGTTGATGTATATTGTTGGACTGATTCGACAACAGCTTTATTTTAGATTGAACGCAATCAAAATTGGGGAATTTTCATACACCATCGGGTCATAGAAATTCCTTCTTTGACTTCTCCTAATAACATTTCAGGTACTCTCAATCCTGCCCATTTGTTATGCAGAGGTTGTTCCGCTAAACAGTTGATCGGAAAAAAAAAAAAAAAAAAAAAAAAAAAAAAAAAAAAAAAAAAGGTGGGAGGGACCAAATTGGTTACTAAAAAGTAAAGAGAATTGGCCTGAATCAAACAGTAGAAAAGAATTAGTATATGCAGAAATTCGGAAAACAGTAATAATTATTTTAACGAGAAGTGATAATGACATTAAAAGATTCTATAGTTATTTTTCTTCTTTTAAGAAAATTGTAAGAATGATAGCATGGATTTTTAGATTTTATAATAACGTCAGAAAAGTTAATAAAAATCTCTCAAGGGACTTAACACTACAAGAAATTGAAAAGGGAGAAATTAGTTTAATGTTGATAGTTCAAAAAGAATTTTTTAAAAGTGAAAATGATGATAAATTAAAACAACTTAGACCAATAGTAGATTTTTATGGTCTCATAAGAGCTCAATCAAATGTTGCCTTTAGAGATGATAAATATGATTTTAAGCATCCTATTATATTGCCTTCTGATCATTGTGTTGTAAAATTATTGATAATGTGTACACATAATGATTTGTTACATACGGGCACTACTGTATTAATGTCTCATTTAAGAGAGAAATACTGGATTTTAAAATCCCGTAAAACAATGAAAAAATTGTATAAATAAATGTGTAAAATGTCAGTGATTCAAGGCTAAGAATGAGAGACAATCCAAGGTATTTTACCAAATGATAGGGTCCGCGATGCATGCGTGTTTGAAATAGTGGGATGTGATCTTGCAGGGTCATTGTATTTGAAAAATGGTAGAAAAGCTTATATTGTATTATACACCTGTACAGTATATAGAACTTGAACTCGTTACATCTTTAAGCACTGAATGTTTTATTCAGTTTTTAGGACGTTTTATTGCGCTTCGAAGACGTCCTTCAACCATCTATTCAGATAACGGAAAGAATTTTATAGGGGCAGACAAGGTTCTACAAACTATTGAATGGGATAGTCTCCGTTTCAAAGCTGCTGAACAAAAGATACATTGGTATTTTAATCCTCCTTCCGCAGCCTGGTGGATTGGATGGTGGGAGCGTCTTATTCAAATTGTAAAACAAATATTAAGAAAAATATTGGATCACGCTTCTCTTGAGTATGAAGAGCTGCTTACTATATTATGTGACTGTGAACGATTAATAAACTCTAGGCCTCTTACCTATGTGTCGGAAGACATAGATGATGAACCACCTTTAACTCCCGAACAATTCTTACACGAAAGTAAAACGTCTGGAATGGCAGACTTTGATATTGTTGACAAAGTGAAATTGAGCAAACGAATTAAATATTTACAACGTCTTAAAGATGCTTTAAAGTCCCGTTTTCGTTCAGAATATTTAGGACAGTTACGACAGCAGTCGTTAAAGAATTATAAGGATACAGACCACTTAGTATTGGAGAGATTGTTCTTGTAGAAGATGTTAATAAAAAGCTCTCCTTTTGGGATTTAGCAAAAATAATGAAAATAATTCCTGGTTGTGATGGTCAGATAAGACTCTCCGTCATTAAAACCAAAAATTCGGAACTTTTAAGACCTATCCAACAACTTTATATGTTGGAAATAGAAAATCCAGTGTCTGATAGAAATGACGGACTGCTACCAATAGTAACTAGTAGTGGTCAAACTGTGTAATTAGTTAATAAATAAATTTTAAAGACCTATTTTCGTGTTCAGTTAGCTCAATTTCACTTCTTTATTATCTGTATCATTATTACTTTTATTTAGTTGAAATTAATTATGATTTATATGAAAGTAATATTTTTATGTATATTTGTATTTTGTATTAAATGTATATTATAGTATTATAGTATTAGTAAGCATTTTATGTTTTGAGTGTTAAGCCCAGGACACACTCAAAAGGTGGGAGTATGTTGTGAAGAACGGCAATAGCAGAGTTTTCACCTTTTTCTCCTCCCACGCATGCGCAGTGCATCGGCGCCGCCGCTGCTGTCACTTAGAGCTTTAATAAGTGTTCTCTTTTTTTACTTTTATATTTTACGCACTTCTGTTTTTGGATATCTTTCTGGATGTGTTGTCTAATAAACGTTTTGCTGTACAATGGCTTCTATTAATTTCTTTATCTGTGAGATACCCGCTTTGGATTTAGTATTCTCCATAAGGGTGTTGCATTTACAATGGCCAGATTTGTATTTCGGTAATGGTGTACTATTTGTGATTAATTTCTTATTCTATATCTTGATGAACATTGATTCTGGTGTTTTAAAATTAAAGAAATGTTTTGCATATTGTTTAACTTATTGGTGATACTCTGTATAAACCTATTAATTTAATTCATCAGTAAAAAGATTTAGAACCATTTTATGTACCATAATTATTACATAGTAAACACGATATTTAATTTACATAATTTTATAAAATGCCTTATACTCGTGTTGAAAAGTATTAAAATTGTATTCTATAGAAATAATTTAATCGAGAAATTTTCTAAATTACATTTAAGAAACTTTACTTAAACATGTAACACATTTTCTCACATGTTGTTCTTTCCAAATATCATGTATTAAAAGTTATGTTTTATAATTTTAACTTCTTTATTATATTTTTCAAAGCATTGTGAAAGTATGGCGAAAGTTATTTTGTAAAAGGTGAATTAAATATACTTTTAAATGTATGTTTTTTGTCACATTTAAAATAAAAAAGGAAGATAATAAACAAATTCACGCGTATAATATTTAAATTGTAATGCATAAATAATAAAAATGTGATATTTATTTTAAATATAATTAACAATATTGAAGAAAAAGTTTCATGAGTTATATTTTTAATAGGATAAAAATATATTAAGAACACTTTAAATCAGTAAAATTTTTTTTAAAACTTTTTTAAAATTTGAGTTACAGAAAATTGTAAATGCCCCAGCTGTAAAAAATAAAATTTAAGATAATACCGAAATGATGCTAAATTAGTATGACGAGCGACATGGTAAGGTGTGAATGAAAATCTCGTTTATTTTTTTATATATATTATTAATTCAAATTATTTTATTATTCTTAAACTTCTTTTTGTTCTTTGCGCCATGATTTAAATTTTACTCCAAATTTCAAATATATCATGTTTTTGTGCGATTGTGAGGAATTTAAAATATAAGAAACTAGTTTATTCTCCATAAATTTTTGTGGTAAAGATTTCACTTTTATAATTGTGATCACTTTAATAACAACTAATCATAAGTTTCATACAAAAGAGTACTTGAATAGTATGCTTAGTTATAAAAAAAATAAAAATTCAGAAACCATGTTTTGACATAATTATAAAGATTTGAAATTTAATAGTTTTTTTCAATAATTATTTCCAAATTAAACTTATCATATATTTATATTTTGCACGTTTTTTTATACGTAAGTATTCAAAACCAAATTTTTGAAAAATTAAAACGCGTGTGTTAAGATTTTTGTAAATTACTTCTCAGGTGCAATATGAAAATTCAAAATTGGAAAAATCCAGCCATTGTTACTCGAAAATCATTTGTTTTTTTTATAAGTAAAAGTAAATACCATATACTAAAAAATTTTTATTGAGACCATAAAGAAATTTAATATTTTTTCTGTTATAATGTATTAAAAGAAATATATTGTTATATAATTTTTTCACTTAAAAATATAAAAAAATATGTTACAGGTATTTGCTGAATTTTGAAATGTTTTGATTTAAAGGGTCTTCACAAGAATGCCTAATTGATTTCATTAAATAATAAAAATACAATTTGAATGCTTAAATTCTTTATTAATAGCAGTTGTAATATATATATATATATATTTTACATTTTTTTTTGCACACAATACAGCTACTGTAAGTTAAACAAGCAATATATTATCATGATCTTGATAATATTTCTATAAAAAAGATAAGATTTACCATTTTATGAAATTCGAAGTATTGGAAAAGAAAATTTTGATGAAAAAACAAGGCAATGCTTTGACATAAACTGATGTTAGTTTTCCTGAAAGGAAAAGAAAAATGCGTTTAAACTATCATCAACTTTGAAAAGTACAATGATATGGGTTCACTAATAGCAATGAACACATCTTTTAATCTATTATTAAATTTGAAAAGTAAAATATGTTAATTTATTTTATGGAAGAAAATAATATTACTGTGAAACAAATTATTGTCATATATGTTGTACCTTTCTTTGCAGAATGTAGTGTAAATGAAAAGGAATTTTCTACTGATAATTAATGTTTTTATTTTTTAAGAGAAATTATTAAAAGTGAGAAAATATTTTAATGCAGCTATTTATTGTATCAAAGTTTAAAATATCTGAAATGGAACTTTTGGTCAAATACAAATTGATATTTTAAAGCGACTTGTAATTTGTGAGTAATATTTATTCTATTTTCCAAATATTCATTAAGAATTCAAAACTTTTTTTTAAAAAAAAACTTAATGATGAAAGCAATTGTTTCTCAAATGAATCGGTAATTATACGTTACTAAAATTTGCATTTTTTTGTATTATATCGAAAATCTTCTTCAGCAAAATTATGAACAGCATTTTTAAAATATAATTTTTTGACGTATATTAAACTATTTTTTTAAAAAATCTTTCAATAATAATAAAAACTCTTAAATCTTCATTTTTAAAGGAAATAAAAATCAAGATCAGTTAATGGGTCTACATATCCGTGTAATCAATAAACCTGTATCTATAAATGTGTATAATGATGAGGATATTTGTCGAAGTGTTTGGGTTTTCGGGTATTAAATTTACATGTGTTACACAGTATATAAAAACCTATTATACCGAAAATAAACCCTATAATCAGTATTATAAAGCACATATCTGCTTCCTGATAACTAAACGGCTTTGCATCATATCCTCTATTAAATGGCATTCCATAATGGAAATCTTTTCCATATGGAAATGCAGTGTATAATTTTTCATTGGTTTCATCTTCTGTCGTAGAAATGCACTTGAAGATACAGTTGTCTTTATCAAAATTACAGTCTAAGGTGTTGATACAGTCGGCACAATTGAAAGCAATATCTTTACATTTCTTTTGATCTTCTTTCAACAAGTCTCCATCTGTAAAGAAATTGTAAACTTTTTCTTAATCAAGTAGAATTACATGTTTTAGAAAGCTTATTATTTAGAATCGAAAGTGATTTTTAAAAACAACGAGTCATTGAATACGTTTTAAACTCTGATTTATAATTGATAATTATATACTAAGATTAGGTTTGGCAAGACTAGGTAATCATTGTCATACAGAGAACTTTTTTCTTAGGACTGAAGACTAAGCTAAACTTGGTCTTTGAGAAATAGGCTATCAAATAAATATATTTTTCTTTTTATTTACAAAACACTTTGTGTTTACAATTTCAGGACGGAGCAAGATTTTTCATAATACAGGCAACAAAAGAAACTTTGTGATTTCAATTACTCAGCTTATTGAAGGCATATTTTGAAT
The DNA here is from genome assembly GCA_030067965.1 of Latrodectus elegans. Taxonomy (NCBI): domain Eukaryota; kingdom Metazoa; phylum Arthropoda; class Arachnida; order Araneae; family Theridiidae; genus Latrodectus; species Latrodectus elegans. The sequence continues at coordinate 90,171,564 of CM057817.1, read as the reverse complement.
AAGTTTCCTTATAAATATTGATTCTCTCCAGTTATAGTTATTATGGTTTACTGTACCTAAGTTTTTAACATTTTCAATTTCAAAATGTAACTTCGATGAATGCAGCTTAAAATTCATAATAAATTAGATCAAGCTATAAGCATTTCAATTCTATCCTGTAGATTGATGCTGCTTCTAATTACATTTATAATTAGCAATTAATTACATTTATTTAAATAAAACTGTATAACGATATTAAATGTGTACGAAATTCAAAACCTGCTTTTATCTTTACAAAAATAAACTGACAAGAGACCATATAAGGCAGACACCTGAACCCACTATTTTAAAATTAAATATGCGACTGACCATTTCAGGACGACATTAAGAAAAATCAGAGACACCACAGCAAAATCTATTGGCAGGTAACACGTTATACAAAGATCAAATAAATGAAATTATGGCCTCCCTTTTATTAAGTGTAGATGAGGACAAAATCAATAGTTTGAGTAGCCATCATTGTTGCTTATAGTCACCGCCATATTCCTTGGCATAGAATCAAAGATACTTTGGATGTTTCCTTGAAGTATAGCAGTGCATATAGTTTCCACGAATTCTAAGTTTTATCTGGTGTAGAAGTGAGAGATTTACCACGCGTTCTACACCAGTTGTTGTGCAAGCATTATCCACAAGTTTTTGATAAGCGATGGATCCAGAGAATAAGCATGTCAAGGGAACAATTCAATCTGATGGGTAAAGTATTCTTGAATATTGCTTGCACTTGTCATTGCGCATTATCCTACCGGAATATGACTGACATCAAGAGCCGGAGGTAAGTAATGACCAAAGGCTTTGAAATCTCAGAGATGTAAAACTAGCTGTTCAGTGTACTAGCAATTCATACTAGAGAGATGCGAGAGTGTAATACATTACTACCTAAAGACATGATACCCAGTACAGGACCAGTGTTGTGGTTCATTATGCAACAGTTTAGAAACTCCTCACGATGGTGTTTCCACATTTAAATCAGATCATTGTGGTGTAGCAGGCAGTAACGGGATTCGTTAGTAGAATTAATGTCATTCCATTTGATTATTCATGATCAGCATTCATCGAAAAATTTGTGGAACAAAAAGGTGAGAGTTCTGAGAAAAATGTGAACGATGCAATGAAATTTATGAAGACATTTCACTTAGCTGCAAACGGTGTCGAATGGTTGTTGTTGCACAAATATGCTTCCCTGTATCACGTCCTGATTTAGGTTGTAAGAGTTAGATAGAAGCAGCCAAGTGGAGTCTTCGTGGTTTAGAAGCAGGGATCAAACAGTTGACCCCAATACTTGGTTTGCCACCCCGGGAGTATCATTTCACTTGGAGGAAATTGTGACCACACCCAGTTTTAACGTGCCCCAGCCGACTTTAGCGAACATGGCGGATCTTCAGTCTGCCGGCATAGTACGAACTGACATTGAATGGTGCGTAATGGATTGAATATATTGTGCAACGTTTCGCTGTGGGGGTTGCGATTCATTACTGATATGTGCACAATATTCCAGCATCAGGTACAGTGGTGAAATGAGACGACTGAAATCGGCTACAATGGCTTTCCTGCATCCAGAGATTGCAGATTCACATCATAGTCGTTTGGTTTTGTTCTGATTATTCTGAAAGATAATTTGCAATTTATAGGTTTCTATTCTCCATCTTCTGTACTCAGAAACTTCTTCGAAAGACGCTTAAGGTTTTCTACAAGATATAATTAAAGAAATTACAAGAAAGAACACTCGAAAGAACAATTTCTGTACTTCAAATCGGCATCTCTTCTCCCTTTATATAGCACTTACAGGTTGCACTATAGTCGCCCATGGCGTGCACTTGCTTTGGAAGGCTAATGGCTTGCGCATATCTTTGTCACAAAACCATTTTGTTAATTTCAAATGATTTGGTTGCTATCTTTAATGTGTTGCATTTTGTTTGGTCAACTGTATAGATTTTCTAAAATTATTTACCTTTTAGAGTAGCTTTTTTCTTACTGGGTCTCAGTAATGTTTTTGGATATTACATTATTTTTCTAAAATTTGATGAGATTTTCCATTTTCGGATTGCATAATCCGAAACTGATGCTTAGAATTTCTTAGTTTTGTGCTTTAAAAATTAAATGAGAAATTCATCTTGAGCTTATGTAATTGACCCTTATTTCTCTTTTAAAGTACATAATTTGTATGGTAAAAAAGAGAGAGTTGAAAATAAAATAAGTTCAAACTTCTCTGGGCCAATTTTTAATGAAACTAAACATTTCTGGTAATGACATGATGTATTTAACATCCATGATACTTTGCTAGCTTGCTATAAAGAGCAAGACAGCACTTGAATTTAAGACGAATCCATTTATTGCAACTCATTTTTTTTTTAGTTAAGTTCTTAAAGAAACCTATTCTAAAAACATTTCCCTTAATATTCGTTCACAATTAAAAATTCATAAGAATTATTTAGCTAAGATAAATAATTATTTTCCTTTGTAAAGTGTTTGGCAGTCAATTTTGAACCATGAATTATATTTTTAGTTTTATTTACTTTCTAATCAAGGGAGAAACAAAGATACTTTTAGATACTTCAATTTGGGAAGCAACTCATTCATGTAATTTCAGTTATAATACAAAATTACAAGTACAGATATTTAATAAATAATTTTATAGTGTAAAATAATAAAATTTAATAAATATTTTATTTTAGTTCTAAATTAGTTTCTTCTGCAGGATGTATTACCCTGTTAAGTACTTTTGTCATCATTACTTTATTATAGGTTATTAATTTACTAAGAACTTTTAAATATTCAATAAAATTTTAACAATATTAACAGATGAGTCATGATTGGAAATTATATATAATGTTTATTATTTAATATTTTCCCATTCAAGTGATAAAACTTTAACAAACATGTTATATGTTTATTTATGTGTTTATTTTATTTCATTAGTTAATTAAAAAAACTGTAAGGCAATCAAGAAAATTTAAACTGAAATTACCAATGGAATCCTGGGAAATGGTACTGGTTTCATCAAAATGTTCCTCCAAAGTAGGTATTCGGCTATCGACAGTCAGAATCAATTTTCCAAATAATACAAGTAAGTGGATGGCACTGAAAGGTAAGAAATACAAGATATTAATCACACTCTGAACACTATAACCCATAAAAAATTCCATGTTTATTTAATTTATGTTTAACAATTATATTATGAGTACAGAACGAGTATATTATGAGGCTAAATTATGAGTGTTAACGACTATACACACACAAACACATTAATTTTGTTGTGAAAACGTTTTATCAAGAACATGGCACATAAAAAATTCTGCTTGCGATATTCATTATTTTACAACAAAATTTTTAACCAGTTTTCTCTTATTTTTACAATAAGTGATTACACTTAAAAATAAATTTCATTATCATATTATTTGACATATATTTTTATTTTAAACAAAAGAAATTGTCAAATTTGTTTTCTGTGTTTTCTGTACTATGTGTTTTCTGTTACTACTATGTGTTTTCTGTTCTACTATATACTATGTGTTTTCTGTTTAAGCTTTTTTAAATATTTTATAGACTAAAATGAATGTACATCTTAATCAACTTATTCTATCCAGTATCTCATAATGTCATCGTTATCAAATTTTTAAAAAATAAATAATTCTTAGTGTGGGAAAATTGTGTAAATATTGAGTGCTGGTACGCTCGCTGAATATTACTTATAAAAACTCTAATATCGTAATAATTGTATAGAATAGGAAATGAACAATGTTATTTATTTCAATTTGTAATGAAGATTTATGTTTTTTTTTGTATTGAAAATCATGAAAAATATCTTAAATAGTCCTTACATCTCATGTACATATTACCTATCTTCTATATGTCTCTGCATTACCCATTTCTTAAATCAGGGTTTTCATGCATGGTATAATTATGATTAAATTAATCTCTTTATTGAGAGCATATCGTTACTAATTTATTTTTATTACTTTTGATAATTGCAGAGTTTTATTTCGTTACTTCTCTTTTTTATTATTCAAGAGACTTAATGTATGTGTAACACAGATTTTTTTCTTAGAAAGTGTTACATTTAAAAATTGTTTGAAAATTTTTGATACTATATAAGAGTCTATTACCATTATTATTTTTCGGGACATATGCATATGGAAGATTTGTGAAACTGTTAAAATTTTTGATGAAATTATCTTATGATTTTATTTACAGATGTTAGAGCTTTTCTGAACGCCGTGCCCTGACAACACCTACTATATTGAAAGCCTAAGCACCACTCTCTACCTTTTCATATGACTGATGTTCTGGAGAAAAATATTAGAATATAAAATTTAAAAGAAATATCAATGGGTTTCTTATATTAATTCTTGTTAATTTATTAAAATTTTAAAACTGATTACTTTATAGGTAAAAATTATAATTATAAATTTACCGTTTTTAAAATAATATTTTTAGGTAAAAAGATAGCATTTCTAGTACAGTAAACTCATTTTTTAATGTAAACAGTTTCCTTATGTCTCTCTATAGTAAACTCATTTTTTATACTACAGGCAAATTCTTGATCAATAAACTCATTTTTTAATGTCTCTTGAAGAATAAACTCATTTTTTAATGCAAACAATTTCTTAATGTCTCTTGTACAGTAAATTCATTTTTTTCATAAAAAAATTTCATTCTCCCAAACAGTGTTTTTAATTAAAATGATGTAAAAATCTTTTTAAGGTTAAAGATTTTCTCCATCAAAGAGAATGGATCTAACGAGATTTCCTTTCTCTTCTTAAGAAGAGAAAAGAAATCTCGTGTCGCCCTCTAAAGTATGACTCACCCTTTCACTGCAAAGGCTCTATAATCTAGGAGGTTTATGCCCTGAGATTTTAATACAGAAATGTAAAGAAACAATTGAAGTTACATATCTTCAACACTTAAATTCACTTCGATAATTCAATAAATGATATTCCCTGGGAACAACAAAGCAAATAAAATAGCAAGGAAAAAAATATAAGATTAAAATATAACTGAAACATTTATATTTTAGATCTATATTTCTTTATAAGGCTATCCGCATTTAAATTTTTTTATTTTATCAAAAATATTTTTTATCCATATTTAATGGGTGATTTAACTAAATCATATTAAGTTCACACTAAGCAATCCTTTAAATTCAATCTAAATTCTGTCCTATTAAATTTACACAGAAAGAAACAGTACCCTTTGATAAAGTTTAAACATTAAAGTGAAGAGTTAGCTTATTGATTTAAAAATGTTTCCTCTGACACTTGCTGAATGGATGGGTGCTTTTTCTGTTAAAGCAAATAAGCAAAGATGAGAGAGAATATTTTCAGTTAGTGTTTCTCCATTTTAATAATAAACTTTCTAGACAAGGAATTCCGATATTTATAAAAAAAAAAAAAAAAAAAAAAAAAAAGACCACTCTACTTACGAAATCCGTTTTAAGGGCATTAACCTCATCTTCACATCAATATTTATATTCTCAGTTGAACATATTTATGTCTAGAAAAGTCTAGGTAGATCGAATCCTGTCTAGATTTTGTTATGCAACTACATTGATTGTTTTAAAATAAACTATATGAATAGGTGTCATTGAACTCAAATACCTTTACATTCCCACGAAAGCGGATACTTGTACAGCAATGTTTTTAATATGGTTACGAAACCAAATGAGACAAATAGAATCAATTACGAAAATCCTGTTTTTGTTATAGTTTTATACATAAAGCAGACAAATATTTTCGTGAACTGTTTTTATTCTTAGAAAAGTTAAAAAACTGCCTTATATTTGTGTACGGGTATATTCAGCGACAGCGCATTTTTAAAAGAAAGGTTTTGATGGAAATGTTGCTGAATGCTTGTTTTGCTATTTCCACTGAATTTGGTTTGAAAGCCCAGTGGTTCATGAGGTTGATTCATCAAGAAATAAAACAATGGCTGAGTCCTTTAAAGGAGACTTAGAGTTTTAAGTCGACAACCAAAAAATAAAATTTGGTGAAAATACAGACGCTTCTCATATATTTAAATAAAGGAGATTTTAATTATCGAAATGACTATGAGCATAGACCTACTATCGCAAAGCATTTTGGACTGCTTCAACAATTTAGAAAGGCTCTTAAGGTTTTGAGATGATATGGTGGAGTGTTTGAATTTTCTATGATTTTAAATTATGTTTGGAAAAAATTAAAAGGAAATTTTTTTTCCCTTCCGTCACTACTTATACTTCCAATCACTAGAAATAGATTATTTACATAGACAATAAAATATATTTTAACTAGAAAAAATTTCAGCTACCAAAATATAAATGATCGTCAGCTAGCGTTCACAAACTCCTTTGACCAGTTTAAAACTTCGAAAAATTGTGTTTTGTGGAATGATTTACAATTAACCAAATGCAACTTACAGTAATCAATATTTATAAAAGAATTGATTTTACAGATAAGGAAAAGGCTTCTTTGAATTTTGATATCAAATGGATTCCTCACCACTGCATACAATCACGATTAAGACGAGAATTGAACCGAAAATTTGCTGAATTGAAGGACAAAGCTTCAACCAACCTGTTACTCTGGCTCCTCACAGGCAATAAATAAAAAATTACTTTGATTGCGATAATATTTTGATTTTGACTTTAGTTTAATAAATCAGATTAAAAGTCGCATAAGCAAAATAAGAAAAATTACAGAATTTTTGCATTTTACACTATATATTTTATACCAGTTTGGTATTCCTGTCAACAGAGATTAAAGACAGTATTAATTAGTATAGATTTGACAAAACAGCTCATTTAATAGATTAATCGCTGACATTAAAGATATTTACTGAGAAAATATTGGCTTGGACATAAAATATTCATTACAAGCCAATATTTGCTCAAGCTCCAACTCATTTTAATGTCAGATATGAATTAATTTAAAATTATATTCTTTTATATTTTCCCCCCTTGGAAAAATATTTATATATTTATTAGATTATAAGATACAAGAATGAAATTAGTTTGTCAAATGAATCTTTATTTAAGAACATATTTTCCTTTGATATATTCCTTTGATATACAACAAAATATATATAAATTCATAATATTTTCATTTTATCTTTAAGGACATGTTCTCAGCTGACATATTTATGTAACTAAATTTTTTATGATTATTTTACGAGAGTGTAACATATCATAATTTGGAATGCATAACTATTCATGTTTTAATATAATTTTATTTAACTAATTTATCTTTTCTACAATATTGCATAGTGTAAATTACTCACTTTTAGCATTCTCACAAAAAGAAATTTACCCAAATTTGAAATTATTAATATCAAACCGTTATTTACCTTATTACTGTGTATTGGAGAGTTATGAACATGACAAAATAACAATCAAAACATACAAATGACACTAAAATTTTTTTTATCAAATTTAATTTTACATGGAATAAAATTCACATAACAAAGGATAGACATTTTAGAAATATTTTGGTAAATATTTCAATTTTTCGCTGTAAATTAATTATTATTTTACTTATTAATTTGTCACCATATATTTTTGAAAACATCAATTAATAAATAAGGCTGACTAATAATAAATATCAACTAATAAAATTTTGGATTTTAATAAGATTTAATATATTATTTAGATTTAATTTATTTACACACAAATTTTTATACATTTTTCAGTTTTAAGACAAAAAAATCTTTGTTAAAATAAATTTGTTTCAGAATTATTCCAAGTCCAATGAAATTAAGATTATTTTTTTAAAAAATAATTTTGATTTAAAGTAAAATAAATATCAATGAATGTTTAAATTATTTTTATATTAACGCTTATGATGATTATTATGTTTTCATTAATTTATATTAATACTTTTCGACTGCATATATTAATGAGTTTTAATAATTTATATTTTTAAAAATCATTCGTGTTGTCATATTTTTATAATTTTTCACAAAAATTAATTTATGGACCATTTGCAGCATATTTTTTTATGTTTTCCACACTACTTTTTCACATCATTTTTTGGCCAATACAAGTTTTTCAGATACTTATACTAATATTGTTTTAAACATAAAATCTATTCAATGCCATTTAAATATATTCATAGACATTCAAAATTCGACAGACTGAATTTATTCATTTAACTGATTTGAATATTAATTGCTTATAGTTTTGAAGTTTCAAGATAGTTTTACCCAAATATCATATTTATTTTATTCTTAGAAAATTCGTTTTTTAAATTAGAATAACCTTAAAATATGCATCATTTTTGCTGCGATTCCCAAACTGTGGAGCTATTTTCTACACTTATTAGTTAAATGAATATTATTTTTAACAACAATTTCCAGTTAAAGGATTTTTTTATTTTTAATATACTAATTAAATTTATATTTACCCCTCTGCATAGCCCGTTTTGACATAAAGCTTCTTCCAATCACAACTTTAGCAGAGAAAATTTCAAGATGGCTGCCAGAAATGAAGAGAAATTCATACAATGACGTGTTGATTGAAGCTTGAGCTTATAGCCCTCAAAGGGGGTATGGAAAAATATATTTTAAGCGAAGCGTGTACATATTTGTTAGTACCTTTTATTCAAAGCATTTTAGAAAATTTTATTTTAAAAATAAATTGGCATAAAATCATTTGCAGAATATATATATTTAATCTAATATAACAAAACAATTAATTTTCAAAAACTGAAATTAATTTCAAGATTTACTATTGAGCATATTGATAGATATTCATACTTCTATATGGAAAATTTGACGTTTAGCCGATTTCATTTTAATTGCTTAGAGTATATAACAGTCACTCTGTAAAAACATCATATTTATTTTAGTATTAATTAAATTTACGGTTTTAAATTAGAATAACTTTGAAATATGCATTATATTTTTTTAAATTTAATTCATTGCGTCCCTTAAACTTCCAGGCTCGTTTCGTACTGACACGCAACTTGGGTGAGATTCTCTAAGTTTAGAAATATTTTATGCAATAATTAGCAAAATTTAAAAGTAAATTAATTTTTATGGGATAATATATTCTAATTAAATAAATTTTAATTTTAATATAGTAATTATAAAATGTATAGTTACCATTTTGTATTGCCCATGTTGAACGGAAACTTCTAACTCTCTCAACTTCAACAGAGAAAAATTCAAGATGGATGCCAAGAGCAAGCAAAAATCGGAATACTGACGTGTTGATGGAAGCCTGAGCTTATATAGTCGGCAAAGAGGATATTGCACAATGTATTTAAAGCGAAATGAGTACTTTTAAGTTTCTCTCTTATTTTAATATTTCAAATACATTTCATTGATCCCAAATAAATATTATGAAAGATCTAGCAATCGAAAAATGAAAGTTCTATTTTTCTTTACGCTCAAAACTTTCTAGTGCTATAAAAAAATTAAAAAGAAATTTCTTTTATTATATGCGGAATAATTAAATACTTTTTCTGATGTAATTAAAAAAGGAAATAAATCGAATTTTATATGCATTATTTCTCTTTAAAAATTACTTTAGTGAAGAATTTTGACTCACCATTGTCTGGCGGTAATGCTGCGCTTTTCAGAGCAAAAGTGTCTTTCGTTTCATTCCAGCCATTGTGGAACAGCGGGGGATAAGTTTTAAGTTTTTGCATACATTTCTATTAGGGTAATGTTCTTCAAGTGAAAGGATAACTCTGGGGTAGTCAGACCAGATACTGGGGGTCTTCTGTTTGATCCCTGCTTCAAAATCACTAGAGCTCCACTCAGATACTTCTATCTAACTGATAGAGCGCAACTCAGGCTAGGTACAGGGAAGCATATTGGTGCAACAACAACAACATCTATTGGGGTGGGTACATGGGAGTCTTCAATGCTTCCTCACTTGAGATATACAAGAATATTTTGTCTTTCACCTACATATTTGGTATACATTGACATTCCCCCTGATTGTTGACATTTTTCTGATTAATACATACATTAAGATTTGCATATATATATATATATATATATATATAGCTTAATTTTTTAATATATACACTACGTCATAAGGCACAAAGTACAGAATTTGAACTCTTCATTGCCTAGTAAAAAAGACTGATCTGGTTAGAGTGAAATATCTGGAGTTTCCACTCATTCCCATGCTGAACAATTTTTTCTAATGCCCGGCTGCCCTTAGGATATACTTATTCAACGCTATAATGTGAGAAGATAAGGGCATCTTATACAGTGGGGTACTCAGTGGGTGTGCTATCTTCACCTAGAAACTAAAAGCATAAAGAAAGAAAGACAAACATAAGCAAGAGAAAGGAACATCCCTGCCCGAACCAAGATTCGAATCATGGACATGCAGCTCCGAAGTTAAGGATGCTAACCTCTCCGACATTGGTCGGTTGAACAAAAATTTTAGGTGATAAATTTCTATTTTAGGCATAATAATATGTTGAGATATATACTTGAGAGTTCTTCTAATTTCTTTATTTACAACATATAACTATTTCCCGCTGTCTTTGAAAAGTCTCTCCTCTAAAAGTTATGATTCCGCGTTTCTAAAACTGGATCCATGAAGTACAAAATTAATTTTATAAGCACTACCAGTGCAACAAATTATACACATTCCAAACAATACATAAATATTTTTGATAAGTAAGTATAAGTTGAGTTCCTTTGAAAATACATTTATAGGACAGCTAAATTATTTATTTTTGAAGTTGCAGGAGCGTAAAAACAGATTATTCTGTTGAACAAAACTTACTCACAAATGTTTCAGTTAATAAATTTTGTTTTATGAAATATTTTATTTTTTCTACTTCAAATAACTTCAATGAAACTAAAAATGAAATTGACAAATAAAATGCAAAATTGCACAAAAAAGTTTATTCAATTTTTAATGCAGAAAAAAAAATATGTACACAGAAATTTTTATTTTGATGTTATCAAATTAATATTGGATCTCAATTTCTTTGCGTTAACAATTTACTTATACAAAATAAGAATACGCGAGCAATAATAATAAAAAGAATACTATAAAATATTAGAATAAAAATATATGCATTTTAATGTATGCATTTTGCAAAGTTATTTTTTAATCACTTAAAGTAAATTATGCATAGTTTCAATTAAAGTCCCAGCTGAACCATTTTTTAATTTATCAATCATACAAGTACATGAAAGCATAAAATGCAGCAAGTTTATATTTGTATTTAACATTAAATACATGATGACATTTATATAAAATATCGAACACTTTTAATCCTTCATTTTCAACATCAATAAATTCATTGACCACAGATAAAAAAGATTTCATATTCAGGTCTTGCTTTTGACCGCAACAAAGCAAGTGTAGTTGAATTACTACTTTTGATTGCTGTTCTTCTAAAGATCCATTCATCTAATTCGAAAGAGAAAAGTATAATGACTAAAATATATATAATATATTACATTCTCATTAGAGTTTATATAAACTTTAATACTAAAATTTCATTAGAATAATATTTCAAAAAATTATATATTTTGTGGCAAAAGAGTAATTAATAAACGTATTATATGTTATTTAGAATTTTACACAAGCATTTTTTTTTAAAAAAATGTGGATATAGTATTAATATAATATGTCTTACTCCAATACATTTCAACAAGCGTTCTGATACTTGATTTGGATTTCATATCAATTCGTCAGCATTGCGCTATAAAAATTTATTTAACCTTTTTTCAAAAAGAATTTAACAAGATAAAACCCTAGTTGTTAAATGAAATAAGATGAACAAGTAAGAAACTAATTATTATAAACTTGAAATCGTGGGTATATTTCACTAAGCAATAATTAAAATTAAAATCAAATGTCAGACTTTTAATACTTATATATACATACACATACACACACACACATATATATGTATATATTATATACATATATATACGTAATGAAGGAGTATAGAGATTAAGTAGAAATCAAAACAGAGTAATTTAATATTTAGCTTACTGAATTTAATTAATAGTGACAAATAGAAAAATCATTTACATATTAAATTTAAATATGAAATTAACACAAAATTAAGAAAATAACAATTAGACACCTTATATAAACGTCTTCATCTTTTTGTTTCCAAACTCCTCTCTCTCTCTCGTGGCGAGGTCCCGCTTGGCCAAAGCGTAGCGCTGTTACGTCATTTTTCATCTGACTTCTTATTGGTGGAAGAGTTAGGAGAAAACACCGGCGCTGGATATAAGCTCTCCTCTAAACCGTTTCCGATCACATTCCTGATGACTTTGGATCTCCAAAGCTTGAACAAAGATTGCAAACAAATAAATAAATAATAAATAAATAAATATCTAAAAAGTTAAGAAAAGAATAAAATTATTCATAGGCGCCGTCTTCAATAGAATGTTTCTTGTTTCCATTCGTCTTCTTCTTTAGAAAGTTTCATCTTTCTTTTGCGTCATCTTGATTATGAAAACCTTATAAAAAAAAAAAAAAAAAAAAAAAAAAAGAAACAGTTAAAATATTAAAAAAAAATTTGATAAGAGCATCTGTTTATCATAAGTCCTTTTTCCAGAAAAAGGGAGGTAAATTAAGACTAAAATCGTCGTTGTTCATTTAGTTCCAGAACTTCATATTTTCAGAGGCAGTTGATGCGTTATTCGGGCCTTCATGATTTCCGACTTTCACAACTTCATAACGATCTCGTTCTTTAACTGAGGTTATTTTATACGGGAGGAAAAATTTTGGACATAGCTTTAATCCTGTGCCGAACTGGGTTCTTTGTATTGCAACTAAATCTCCGACTTTAATTAATCTCCGATTTCGATAACGAATTAAAAAAAAAAAGTAAAAGTTTTAGAAAAAGATTTTTTGCAACAGCTTATTTTTTGAAATAAGAAATAGCGTCTGCTATTTTTAAATTTGTTTTTTTTTTCAAAATGTCACATATAAACATGCTGTGAACTGGAGGATATGTTTTTGCGCTTTCCGAAGATATACGTTCTTATTCCAGAATTCAAAAACGTTGTGAAATGCATAGTATTAAAATTTCTAAGTACAAAATAAGCAATATTATTAATCGGACAGGTAAAAACTGTCAATCATTATTTCTACATAGAAAGAAGACTCTGAATGAATATCCTTAAAAGGTACGTACTGTTTCAAATGTTTCTAAAGTGAAGTCGCTGGTAACAAGAGAAAATCCACCAACACAGAAATCAATTGCAAAGTCTGTAGATACATCTGTAACAACAATAAATAAAATAATAAACCAGTATTTACAACTTAAAAATGCTAAAAACATATTGTTCACCAGCTTTTGCCGAGACGTGTGGCTCAGCGCAAAATATCTTGTAGAATCCTGTATGAAAACCACTTAGCAGGAGATAAATGGAAAACCATTGTGACCCTTGATGAAACATGGTTTTACCTAAATGACTAACTAAAAAAGGTCTTTTTACTATAGAAAATGAGGAGAAAAAAGGATACAAACCCATTTCCGTCAATGTAAAGAAAGTTTCAGTAAGGGGTTTATGATTGCCGCAGATTTCTCCTACAATGGGAAATTAAAAATAAGAAGAGTAGAAAGAAATGTTAAAATCAACTCATCGTACTATCAGGAAGAAGGTTTTACACCCAATATTTACAAAAGAAATTAAACTTCTTTATCCCAATAACTTTCAAAGAGAAAAACATCATCAAGACATAGCTATAAGTCATACTTCGAAATCTATCCCCGTATTCCTTGAAAAAATGATGACTAATACAGGTATTGCATGTATACATTTTCAACATATCCCTGCGAAGTCTCCTGACGTTTCACCTATGGACTATTGTGCCTTTGGTCTGTTAAAAAAGGCTCTTTCTAAACGCAAACCCACCACGATAGATGGACTCTGGAAAGTATTGGAAGAGGAATGGAAACCAATACCCCTGAAAATATTCCGAAAAGCTCTTCTATCATGGAAATCACGATGCAGACTTATAGTCCAGAAAAAGGATATTAGATTGAACATTTAAAAATAATCTTGATATTTTAAACATTAATTAAACGGCCGCGAAATTGTTCTAAAAATTTGTTAATACCCTCTGTATTTTTTTTAATCTTTCTCTAAAAAATTTCAACTGAAGTTTTTTGGCATTAAAATAATTGAAAGTGTGTTACTGACATGTAATAAAAAAACTTGGAACTGCATGTACAGAATGTCTTAATTTCTGCAATTAAAAATTCAGATATGTAAATTATGTATGGAATTTTAAATTTTGTGTGCTTAGATCATTGTGGCAATGTTAGAAAATAATGCTGATATAAAAGTTTAATACTTTCGTGAATATTTTAAAATTCATACTTAAAAACAATGCAAAAAATACAGGTTTTTAACTACCAATGCTACACTGAAAGCAGTAAATTTTGGAAATTTAGAAATAATTTCTGGTGAAATGACGGATGAAAGAAACGTTTAAAATAGGTTGTCTTATTTTAAACGTTTCTTTTATCAATTCAAATATTCTTTTCTATATGAATTTCATTAAGCTTTTCAAATTCTAACCATTTTATCTAGATGAAAAAAATGCATATATATGTATTACTCGATATAGTCAGTTAAAAACATTGAATTTAAATTTTAAATTTAGAAAATTTTAAATGCATCATAAATTTATTGTAAAATTCATTAGTATTTGATTTTAATAGTAAAATAAATGAAATCTATTATAAAAAATTATTTCAACTAAAAAGTTAAATAACCAAAAAATTATTTCAAAATAGATTTAAAAATAATTAAAATTTCTTAAACTAATTATCACGTAATATTCAAATTAAGGAATAATTTAATGAATTGTTACCTTTCATTCATTTAAAATCAGTTTTTAAAACAAAAAACTTTAATAATAGATTTTAATTTTCGTGTCCTTTAATTAGAGTTGCTACATACTTACATAAGCTTAAAATATCATTTCAAAATTTAATACATTTTTATAAGCAAAATGAAATTAATATTTTAGTAAAAACAATAGTTATCATTTTCTTAGTCTTAATTTGAATACACACTTTACATCATATACCTCTCTGATCAGCCATATAATCCTCGCGTTGCATTTCATCTTCTTCAAAATAATTCCATCGTTTAGATTTGTTTTTGTTAATTTTTTGTGTGTTTGATGGTGACAGTGACAAACGTAAAGTTTTTAATCTGTGTTCAATTCCTTCTGTTCTACTTACTGGATTGTAAAATGCTTCTTGTAAAATTAAAATACAAAATACTAGAAACAACTCCATTTATAGATGAATGAGTAATTATTAATAAAATGGTTTATATATTCGTCAACAATTTTTTTTCAGACTTCAATTCAGGTAATTGTTTTTACCAAACTGAGTTTTAGATGAGATGAGGGATAGTTAATGGCGAGGGGGTGACCTTGGATGGAATAGGCGAAGTACGTCGGGAGTGTAAACTCCTGGTAGGACCACCCAAGACGTGAGGGCCATTCCACTTCATCCAGCTAATGTTAGACAGGTGAACAAGCAAAGCCGGACTTCTGCCTTTCTTAGGTGCTCAGGGTAACTACTACCATCAGAAGCCGACCCCCTTTCCCTTTCATGTTCTGTCCAGACTCAGATCCAGCTATCTTTAGACTCTACGGTTCTGACAGGGCAAACAAATCTTTCCTACCTGCACTTCGTGAAATACTAACGAAGCCAGTCCCGAACCCCTACTGAACTGCATTGGCTTTTCAAAATCGATTCTTTGAAGGTGAAGGATGTCATGGACCTGGTTTGATTCAGACCAGAGGATAAGAAAGAAGAAGAAGGGATAGATAAAAATATCATATCAATATATCAAACAAATTAAATTGAAATCAAAAATTTGCAGCTTTGCAAGTCTTAACATTGATCGTCAATTTTGCACTTATTTTTTTTTCAAGCCTTTAAAGGGATCTGAAATCTGCTTACACTTGAACATCAAATTTGAATAATTTTGATCTTGGGTATTTACACCACTTTGTTGCACAAAGTTATCAACACACATCATCTTTTATCTTTGAAACAATATTTGTAGTTATATTTAAATATATATTAATCATTTGATTAACTGCAGTAAAAAAGATGCCACTACGACTTTGTAAATTTAAAATCGCTTAGGCAGCAATATTTTTAATATTGTGACTGGGAATATTTTTTGATCTTTTTTATTTTGCCTTATATTTTCATTGTCAATTATCATAGAAGTTTGGCAGGAATATGTATAAACTCTGATTCATTAGGAGAACTTGAGAGTTTCGAAACTAAATTCTTTGAACAATTGATTTTATGTAAGTTTTATTTCTTCTCGTTCATTATTTTGAGCTTAGTTAAATAATGTCAAGCTAAATTTGAAAAATGAAGATAGTTTTTTATACAGATTTCTATACCACAAACAAATACATTGCTACCATCACCTGTAAGAGAAAGATGATTTTTCTTCTAAAATGTGTGCCTAATACATATATGCTTTTAGTTTTTGCATTACACTTTTATGACATTTATAGTTATTCATTTAAAAAATTTTAAAATACACAATAGATATTAAAAAAAAAGTCACAAAATTGGTAATAGATGCAATTGTTTATCCTGAAATATTTAATAACTACATAAATATGTACTTTAATTTTATACCCATTTCAAATGACAAACTAAATATTCAATATCAATTATCAAGAAAAACATTAAATGTAAAATTTCAAAAAATATATGAAAGAAAAGCACAGTATGCATATAACTACTTATTCCAGTAATAATCATTGTTAAATTATTCGCTTTACAGAACTAATAAACATACAAAATTTTCAAATGATTTACAAAATAGAAGTCCAAATATATATAAATTATATTCCCATAGACGGAATTCTTTGTTGCCAATTCTAAAACATTATTCCAATTTACTATTGTGGTTTTCATTAAGACAGAAGTATTAGTTTTAATCAATAATGATGTATTTATTGTAAGTTGAATATCATTTAATTCTTTCCAAAGAAAATTTTGTTAACTATTGATCACATGTTAAGGACATTTGAATCATTTTATTCATTTTATGTTTTAGAATATAGCATTTCATTACCGTATAAAGAATAAAAAATATATCAAGTACAGAAACATTTTTTCATTCCATTTATGTGCTAAATTTAATCAATTAATGTAATCAGAAATTAAATTTTTCAATGCTCATTTTTTTATTAAAATTCGTCTGTTACAAGTCTCTTAAACCTCTGTCTTAGATTTTTTTGTTTGTTTCAAAGTAAATTTATGTAGTAAATGTCAATCAACAAGCATTCTATTTGAAACATGTTAATTTTTTTTTCATTAAACTTTTAATATAAGATCCTGATAATTTATTTATGATTATAAAATTGTGCATGAATTCCATATAAACTTAATTAGTTTTGTTTTTCTAAACTGTGTTTTCGTATTTACGATTATTTTTAAGTCAATTGTATTTTTTTGACTAAAATAAATAGCTTATGCACATTTTGTCTTATACAAATACATCGTCTTTAGGTCTTGCATACTCTTCAAACATCTGTTTTATTAATAAATAATGATGAACTTTTTAAAATAATTGAGGTACTTATAACATTGTATTTATGCATTAACTTTTCAACCATCATAGATTTTACTGTGATTTCTTCACAAAAAATACTTCTGTATTTAAAATTTGAAATTTGTATAAAGTATAATACTAAAAATGTTTCTATACAAATTTTGCAATTTCTGCAGAAATATGATACATTAAATGCCACTAAGTTAAAGTTATTTATAATTTAATTTAAATTAATCTATGGTTGAAGAAACAAAATAAAAGTATCTGAAAAAAAAGTTTTCATATGGAAAAATAAGGTTATTTTTTTAAGTTAAATAAAGAATTTGAATTTGTTTTACTAAAATTTAAATTTTAGAAATTTTTTATATTTTAGAGTTATTTATAATTTTAAAATTCCCTATGGAGTTTCAAAATAAAAAAATTCTATTTAAAATATTACACTTGTAAACTTTATGAATATTATATTATTTTAACACATCAAGAGTGCAATTAGGTTTATCTTCTATAACCAGAGTTATAGCCAAATTTGACAACTATTTTAAATAACACGATATCATTTGTATGGGTTTTATTTATGTATGTGTGTTAGCATATATTTCCTGGCAAATATAAAGACTGAATTCAACCGTTTTGACGGTAAAACCTTTTTTGTTGCCATTATTTTTCATTTATTATTTTTACTATCCAAATTTATTGCATAAAATGATCAACTTTGAAATTCAGATAATTCATGAAATTATTCAAAACACCATTTGTGTTATCCAACATGCGAAGCTACATGATGTCCATTCCGAATATTTTTCAACCGTTTTTATGGAGAAAAAAAATGATTAAAGTTAATGTATCGATATATCGCTTTTCAGTCATTAACGTGTGGAGATGCTCTTTCAAGAGACGATAATTAACAATAATTATGAGATGGAAACTTGGAATTTTTTTTTTGATATTTTAAGTAGTTCAAGTAACTGTAGGTATATTGTTTTTGTTTAATGCTTGTTTTTTAAGTTCTGGCATTTTCTTTTAGCAACAAGAATGTTCCTGTCGCCAAACGTAAACAAGGTGTCGCCAACTTATTCCGATTATGGAACATGAACCACATAATTATTAATATATCAAAATTTTAAATTGATTTAACTATAAAAAGCATTATTAAACAATATTAAATTTAATTACTTTGTACTTTTAAAATATTTCTATGTTTAATTTTTCTTTTCCAATTTTTTTGGCGAGACTGCCAAAATACACAAAACATATAGTTTGGTCATGTTCCTTTATTTAAACATTTTTTTCTTCTCTGTGTCCTCTTGCAGAGCATGCAATTGTTAAAAGTTTTCTTTTATTAATACAGTTTGATATGGATCTGATATAAATGGGAATTGACCTTTATATTTTTCCAAGTAATTAATCAATTTTAAATATTTTTCTGTTAATTTATACCGAGCATAGGCTAACTGAGCATATATTTTTTTGTAAATATATAAATGCAGAAAGCTTCCAGTGTCAAACAACTTTTCTTTAGAAGTAAGGTATTTTTCGTTAATAGAACCATCAGCACACAGATACATACAGTAGATGGTTTAGTTGGTTTGTCGTTCAACGGTCATTTTTTGCACTCGGGGTCTAATTAGACCGAGACCTACGATTTAAAGTGGATTCCGAACCACTACAAACACCCATGCCCAAGGTGGGATTCGAACCCACTAACTGTTGAACAGAAGGTAAGAGCACTAACCATTCGGCTGCCAGCTCGTCATGCATGCAGTCGAAATTTTGAAACCAATTCTATTAAGATATATGCTGTTGTAATCATTCGTGTATACAAAACCTAGTCTGTCTTCCTGTTCTTGTTTGACAAAAAGATACTTTATTCTTGTCAAAAAGAATCAACTTTTCCGAGTACA
The DNA here is from genome assembly GCA_030067965.1 of Latrodectus elegans. Lineage (NCBI taxonomy): Eukaryota > Metazoa > Arthropoda > Arachnida > Araneae > Theridiidae > Latrodectus > Latrodectus elegans. Next base: position 90,152,101 of record CM057817.1, on the reverse strand, counting down.
ACATCACCTTACAAGAGTTAATTGTTTTTAGATGTGGTCTCGATATATGATTTATAACTTGTTAAGGATTTCAAAACATAGCAGAACCAGGGTGACTTTGAAAAAGAATCAGTTTTCTCATTGCCAATGAGTAATGTACCACAGTGATAAAAAGTAATTATGTGTATCTAAATAATTTAAATATACAATAAATTATCAAAATTTTGTAATGTAGCTGAAATTATGTTTATCATTGAGTACTAATTTCTATAATATTTTAAAATAATATTTCATTTTCATTCAAAGTTATAAATAAGTTTTCTCTTCCATTAGAAATTTCCTTATAACCTAGAAAATTTAAAATTTAATTTACAAATTATATATTTTTATGAATATGCAAAATGGTCAGATGTAAAAATTGAAAACAAAAACGTGTTACAATATTGTAGTTTTAACAAATATGACTTTACTTAAACTCGTTTACAGGAATCTTTTTTTTAAGGAAAAATAAAAAGATTACCACGAAGACATTTGTTAAGTAAAGCAAGCTTCGTAATATTTTGATTAGTTTTTGGTATACACATTTACTGTAAGCTGCACTGATGAATATAAAGTTAAATTTATTAGTAAGATTCATTTTACTTTTTTAAAGTAAAATTATTTTTATAATGATTTTATGCAGTTTTAAAATATTTAAAATTAAAAATATGATGAATTAATTTTATTCACTTCATTTTCATATTTCTCTTTTAAAAAACTTTAAATTACAAGTTCATAAAATTTAATATAGAACTTTGTTTTCATGATTGGGAATTTATTTTCAAATTTAGAAGTTCATTTTTAATTACTTTCATTTCATAAATTTAATTAAACTGTATTTCTAGTTTATTTCTAAAAATGATTTTATTAAGATTATTATATATTTCTTTAAAATTTTTGATTCCTTATCATTTCAGAGTGTGATTCTTTAAGCGATAAAATACAAAGTGTATGTTATAAATTGATTACATTCTTCATTTATAATCTAGAAAATGTAAGATTCCATTCAAAACATTATATTGAAATTTTTCAGTTATATGTGTTTATAGTTTCTATTATATGATTTAATTAAAGTTGCTTTATACATTAGCTCAATTATATTTCTCTGTTTTTAATCAAACAATTATCGAAAGAAATGTTAATTTTCCCCATGCTTCTTAATGCTATTTAATACACGTATCTATACATATTGAAATATCAATATGCATATAATGTAACAAATAATTACCATTATTCCTTTTAAAAGGAACTCCTTACAATTGAAATTAAGTAAAAGCATTATGCAGTAAAAAAAATTAACAATATCAAAATTATTCAGTGTTTTTACGTTATTGACTCTGAATGAAATCGACACTATTCTATGCATTCACACTCAAGGTGGGGAATCAAGCACTTGAACTATTGAGCTGGTTATTGGGTAACTTTAACTATTCAAGTGATTGGGGTTTGTTTAGCATTGATTTTAAGTTTAATTATGAAATATTGAAAGTTTAAAAATAGTTTTGTTGGATTTTCCTTATTCCGATGGATACTGTTATGAAATTATGCGAAAATAAGTATTACGATTTTTTTCTGATTTATATATTTTATTGAGCCTTATCACACAACTCAATTTTCACCATTTTTCTTTGATGTTAATTCTTGTAATTATAGATGAAAATCCTTATGACTCTATTTTTAAAACTGGGGATAATCAATTTATATTATATTTTATTTATTCTTAATAAACATTTGTCTTCTAAGTGTTAAATAACAGAGGACATCAATTTTCAATATTAAAAATCCATTTTTCAAGAACTGGGATTTTTGTGTGCATATAAAGAACTGTAATCAAAATTTCAAAATTCCGGAAAATATTGAGGAGTTCAAATAATATATACATACATACATATATATATATATATATATATACATATATATATATATATATATATATATATATATATATATATATATATATATATATATATATATATATATATATATATATATATATATATATATATATATATATATATATATATATATATATATATATATATATATATACTGCTGGACAATTGCTAAGAACGGATAACACTATCATCCATAGCAACCACAAAATGAAAGGAAGAAAAATGTGGAAAATTATAAGTGCAGGATATAGTAAGAAGAAGTAAGCGTATGCAAATTTTTTTTCCACGTCTGTTCATCACGTGATAGCGTTCATAAGAGCTTTAAAGGCTTTGACGGGTGTGGTCAGTTGTTGTTTCAAGTCAAAGTTTTACAGGAAAGATTTAATAGACGAACTTGACATTTTTGGCATGTCTTCCCGACATTACTTAGATGATTTTATGCGTGGCCAAATTATTGGAAAGATTGAAGCAAGGCGAAAAATAACAGATGTTGCCAGGTTGTTCGACATTGCTCACAGCATTGTTTCACGGTTGTGGAAATCAGTTAAGACTACTTGAATGTGTAGTAGGCAGCACGGGGGAATTCGTGTTAGAAGTCCGACGCCTGCAGAAGACAGATATATCATCCTATAAGCAAAAAGGAACAAGCGCACCACAGCTCAGCAGGTGGCAAACCAGTTTCCTGCTGCCTCAGGAAAGCAGAACTCCCGAAAAACTGTTGCCAGACGTTTGAGGGGAGGAGGACTTTACACCTGCAGACCTGTTGTGTGTCCCCCATTGACCAGGCAGCACCGTACTGCCTGTTTGCAATGGTGTCGTGAGCATCGCAATTGGACTCAACAGGACTTGGCATGCGTACTATTCTCAGATAAGAATAGGTCCAGTCTGTCTTCGGATTGTAGATGCCAACTGATCTGGCGCGAGAGTGGTACTGCTTATCGTCCAGAAAATATCCAGGAAATTGACCGATATCTGACAGTACTGTTATGTGCAATTGCGATGCTCACGACACCATTGCAAACGGGCTGTACGGTGCTGTCTGGTCAATGAGACACACACAACAGGTCTGCGGGCGTATAGTCCTACTCCCCTCAAACATCTGGCAACAGTTTTTCGGGAGATCTGCTTTCTTGAGGCAGCAAAATATGATTTGCCACCTGATAAGCTGTGATGCGCCTGTTACTTTTTACTGATAGGGCGATATATCTGTCTGCTGCATGCGTCGTACTTCTAACACGACCTCCCCCGTGCAACCTACTACACATTCCAGTAGTTTGAAATAATTTCCACAGCCATGAAACAATGTTGTGAGCGATGTCGAACTCCCTGGCAACATCTGTTTTTTTTTTCACCCTTCTTCGATCTTTCTAATAATTCGGCCAAGCATAAAATCATCTAAGTGATGACGGGAAGACATACCAAAAATTTCAAGTTCGCCTATTAAATCTTTCCTGTAAAACTTTGACTTAAAACAACAACAATTGTCCACACGCGTCAAAGCCTTTAAAGCTCTTATGAACACTATCACGTGATGATCAGACGTGGAAAAAATTTGCATACTTCTTCTTACTATATCCTACACTTATTCTAATTTTCCACATTTTGCTTCCTTTCATTTTGTGGTTGCTATGGATGATAGTGTTATCCGTTCTTAGCAATTGTCCAGCAGTATATATATATATCTATGTAAAGGACATACCAATATAATGTAGAAGGGTAATTTCTTACATTTATTTCAACATTGAATTTCCAATTTATTCTATTGTTTATTACAATTGTTATATTACAAGTTATACTCTGTTTTTTACAAATGTTATATCAATGAGTATAAAAAAACACGAAAAGATAATTTATAACAAAAACAAGACTTAACTTTATTGATCATGATTTTTGTAATGAACAATTTTTATTTTTTAAATATTTTTTCTAAATTAAAAGAATTTTTTTTAATATTGAAAATAGTAATTTTTATGAAATTATGCATTTATTGTTTATATTCTGAATTTTTATTTTCAGCAAGTGTTAAAGCACAATGAAAATCCTCAAACCGAAGAGTAATTAGAAAGTTCTAGCATATTTTCGAAATTTACTCCAGAATATTCTAGATTTGGAAGGTTAACCAAATAAATTTAAAAAAAAAGTATTTTAAAAAACTGCATAAAAATTATTTAAATTTATATTCGAATGTGAATACAAATTGTACACTTTATCTTATATTGAGTATCATCATAAATAAAACAAAAAGTATTACCTACATTAATATAACAATATTTGTGTTTCACATTCTGAATTTTCTTACATTTTAAATTTAAAGCTATAAATAATATATAACTATGCATTCAGCACAAATTTCACTCATTAAAATTAGCGCAATAAAAACCAAATATAAGTAATAAAAATGTTTATCTTAAAATATATGGTTTTTTTTAACTTTTGTTGTCTTAAAATATGTACATTTTTTTCAACTTCCTGTCTTATGACTTGGAAATGAAGCATTAATTTAATAATCCAAGAAAACATATGTGTGTACTTTAAAATAATTCTATAAATTAATCATTGTATCACAAAACAATTTATTGAAGTTTTTCCATACCTTCCAGCTTTATATCTTTCAGCTTTACACAAGAATTACTAAAAAACAAATTTCATAAATTACAAAAAAACAAATTTATAAATAATGTAAAAAAATTTCTATCATGTCCATAAGAATAAAAACAGAATATTTTAAAAATAAATATTGAATCTAATAATTATTTAAATAAAAATAAACTTTAAAATATGGACAAGTAATATACCTCTTTCATCACTCAATATTTAGGGAGAAAAAAAATTCTGTTTTATTTATGATTAAGGCGCAGGACAAATGAGAAGTCATCTGATTGGTTTAAATTTTCACGTGATTTTCAAATTTCGGCTTCGTTTCAAAACACAAATAGAGAGCGCTAGACATTTATTTTAACTAGCGTCCAGAGAGAAAGAAAGCGTTAAGGTATTAATAAACAAACGCATGCGCAGTTAGGTAAAGCGTTCAGACATTTTGCGCATGTCCAGAGCTTTACGGAGTTCAGCGCCATTACTTGTACTTATACTTTTGACTTGATTTCAGATGCTAATTCTTGCTGTAAAATGTCTTTCGATCCAAAAAAAAAAAAAAAAAAAAAAAAAAAAATAAAAAAAATTAAAAATAAAAGCCAGAAAGTAATTCTCAAAGTACTCTAAGTGCTTTTTCTGATGAAGAATCATGCGATATTGGAATAGAATCAAATTTTCATTTAGAAAACAGCGAGAGAGATACCACATGTTTAGCAAGTACATCCAAAACTATTGCTGAAATATTCCAAAATATTTCCCGAGACAGTTATATTGCAGGTAAATCTGACTCAAATATTATTTGTGAAGTCTGTAATAATAGTTTCAAAATGAAGAAATATTTAAAAAAAACAAATGAAAAAGAAACATAATCAGGTAGCATATGAAAAAGCTTTGATAAGTTTCCAGAATTGAAAGCTAATATGCCTAAAAGATCTATAGAAGAACATTTAAAAGATTATAATATCGACTTAGCTGAAGAAATTTTAAAATTCAAATTAACTGAAGAATTTGAATTGTGGAAGAAAAACATAAAAGAGTGTACAAAAACAAGATTTCGCCGTTTATGGTCTCATAATTCTGCTGATAAAGAAACTGTGAACTTTATATGCCATCATTCAGGTTACTTCGTTTCTAAAAGTAAAGAACTACGTCATTTAAAATTAAAAGTAGTAATAAAATAAATTGTTATTTCCCAGCTTCAATAAGTGCAAACTTTAATGATGAAGGAACATGTTGCATAAAATGCATTTCAACTTACCTTGGACTCCAAAATGATTTTGGTCACTTGATTCTCACCAAAACTGAATGAGAACAAATAGCATCCAAGATTGCTGCTAAAATACCATTCGACAGCATTTTAGATGAGATCAGAAATTATGTGACTGGCGTAGATATTGAAAGATTACACCTGATTACAAAAAAAGATCTGCATAACATTGAGAACTCTTTCAATTTGCATTCAGACGCTATTAAGCATAAAAATGACAGTATTAGCATTGAAGCTTGGGTGCAGAAAATGACTGTATCTTATTTTTACAAAGCTCAGGGAACTGATGTTAATACATATATAAAATTTAAAAAAAAGACTTTGTGTTAATGATTATGAATGGTACTCAAAAAAACATATATCACAAATTTTCTTCTGATTGTATAAGTGTTGATGAAGAACATGGTTTAAAAAGCTATGGATTTGAATTGTTTACTGTTTTGGTAATTGATGACATGAGACAAGGTTTTCCATCAAAAATCAGCATTAGCATTAATTTTAAATCATAAAGGCGAAAAATTAAAATAATATAACTTTAAAATTGTTTCTATTTTGAGTTTATTAATTTTTTAATTTTATTATAACTAGAACTTTTAATGTTCAACAATTTAATATTGCTTAATCTGTCTATAAATTATTGTTTTTGAAAATATGTTTTAAATGAAAATTAGTGTTATGATTTTCTGTGTTTATTCATACAGGATATATAATCATTGTTTGATTAATTTTTGTACACAAAAATAAGCATGTTTATAACTTTAAATTTGGTAAGTAATTTCACTTAAATTATATAGGATTATGAAAAATGTTATAGACATATGTTTGAAGTTTATATGTATATATTGTAGTATATAATACACAAACGAAGGCTATATAGTAAATATGAATAATTGGTTCCTTAAAATATTCAGTGGAATCAAAATTTAATAAAATTGTTACTATAACAAATGTGGAAAGCATGTATTCTTTAATTATTGAACAATGATTTCAAACAAGTTTTTTTTTTAATTTAGTGAAAGTTGCTGTGCTGAAAAATTATTGACTCAGTGCCTGCTATTATTTAGAAAAAGTGTTTTTTTTTTCTCATAATGTTTAAAATATAACGCCTGATAAAGAAAAATAACTTTAATTTTTTATTAAAAGTAATATAAATTCAGTTGATCTATTTTTCCTCAAAAGCAAAACAGTAAAATATTTAAGTTAGATCTGTATTTAGAATGTGATATAATTTATTTCTTCTGATGACAAAATATCAGAGGTTTTTCAAAACACTATTGAATTCGTTTGAAAGACTATTTAATATCAACTTATAAAAAGTAATTTTTGTTACAGATTTAAAGGTAAAGATATTTTATTTCAGATCTAACGATGCACATATAAAAACAAATTTTGCAATTAAAGGATATATATAACAAAAAAGAAGGTTGTGAAATATATATTTGTTAATATTTAATGTAAATAGTACTGATGAAATTAAAATAAAACTGATACATTTCAAAATGCAAATCAAATAAAATGATAAAGTGCGTAAGTAAATAAATTTACAATGCTTTGAGAATTAAATAATGTGCCTTTTCATAAATAGAGCTATGAATATGCTGCAGGACCCCATTTACTCAAATTGTAGAGAAATAATGAAATTTAGCAGTGCATCTTTCCCAGCCAAATAACATCACCCCTAAAAATCCAGCCTCTAGAAAGAACGCAAAAATTCCTTCTGCTCCCAAAATCTGTTTTACGGAAGAGGTCTTTAGCAATTGATTGTTAAGAAATGCTCCTTGTTGCTTTTGGGCAACAAATAATTCTTCTGTCATAGGTTGATAGATAACACCACAGACTACTTCTTTATGAATAGCTACAGCAATACTTACTGAAAAAAAAGGGACTCCATGTGCAAAGTTTACAGTTCCGTCCAATGGGTCAATAATCCAGGTGGCTTGGTTATTTTGCTGTATAAAGGATCCGCTTTCTTCTGCAATAATGGAATAGGTTGGATAGCGATTTTTGATAGCTGAGGTAAGTAATTTTTCCGAGGCGTAGTCATATTCTGTTACTAGATTTTGCTTGCCTTCCTTCGAAGCTATTGTAAACTGAGATCCAAAGCCCTTTTTTAAAAGCTTTCCAGAGGAAAGAGAAATTTCTATAGCAAAAGCTGTAGTAAAAATAGAAAAGGCTTTTACTCAAAAACGTTCTATTTCCGTAAGAATTTTTCTGATCCCTAATCAATTAATTGACGGTGGAATTGTTGGTATTGCCCTAATTTTCGGTAGGTTATATGGAGATGGTTACCTTTCTTTTATTTTAATTATTTTAAATTTGCCTTTCATTTACCTCGCTTACAAACATATTCGTAGATCTTTTGTCATACACATGTTAGTCGCTGTGTTGCTATTTGCAGGGTTTTTGAGTTTACTGCAACACTCTCCTGCGTTTATGGCAGATGCTTTAGAGATTATTGTATTTGGTGGTGCTATTTTAGGAGTCGGAGTAGGCCTTATTATTCGTCATGGAGGGTGTTTAGATGGCACCGAAATTTTAGCAATTATTATTAATCGAAAAAAAGGATTTACAGTAGGACAAGTCGTTCTATTTGTGAATGTATTTATCTTTGGAGCTTATGGATTGATTTTTAAAGACTGGCATATAGCTTTACAATCCTTAATGACCTATATCGTGGCGTTTAAAATGATGGATTTAGTCATTGTAGGCCTTGATGAAATAAAATCTGTCTTAATTATGTCAACAAAGTCTAAGGAACTCTCTCATGCAATCATTAATGAGCTCGGACTAGGGTTAACTATTATGCATGGCAGAGGAGGATTTTCAGGAGAAGCCAAAGAAATTATTCTTGTAATAGTTGAGCGTTTAGATCTTGCTGAATTAAAAGAAATCGTTCTAAGAGAAGATTCTAATGCTTTTATGGCAATTGAAGATCTACATGAAATTGTATATGGGAAGCAGGCAAATGCTCCTTATAAAAAACGAGGCCGATTTAAATCGGTCACTTAAATTAAACTTAATTCTTCTTTCTGCACAACCCTTCTTAAATATTCCCCATAGTCAGTATCTTCATACAAGCAAACTGCTTTTTGTAGTCGACAGATATCAATAAAGCCCATTTGATAGGCAATTTCTTCTAAGCAAGCGATATATACTCCTTGTCGCTCTTGAATTGTCTTGACGTACAAGGAAGCCTGTTGAAGCGCATCATGTGTTCCTGTATCCAGCCATGCAAAGCCACGGTCAAACAGCTTAGTTTGCAATTCTTTATTTCTTAAGTATATTTTATTTAGATCGGTAATTTCATATTCACCGCGTTTAGAAGGCTTTAACTGCTTAGCAATTGATACGACTTGACGATCATAGTAGTAAAGACCTGTAACTGCAAAATTAGATCTAGGACTAAGAGGCTTTTCAACAATGTTAATGACTTCTTGATTTGCATTAAACTCTAAAACCCCGTAACGCTGGGGGTTTTTTACTTCATAGCCAAAAATAGTAGCTCCTCGTACAAAAGAAGCAGTCTCTTGGAGTAATTTAGAAAGTTGATGACCATAAAAAATATTATTTCCTAAGATTAAGGCTATGTTTTCTTGGTTAATAAAGGATTCTGCTATTAAAAATGCTTGAGCAATTCCTTCTGGCTTTTCTTGCACTGCATAAGAGATAGAAATCCCTAAGCTAGAGCCATCCTGTAAAAGCTGTTGGAAACAGGCTTTATCTTCTGGATTAGAAATTAGTAAAATCTCTCTAATACCAGATAGCATGAGAACAGATAAAGGATAGTAGATCATAGGTTTATCAAATACAGGTAAGAGCTGTTTACACACCCCAAGTGTAACAGGATAAAGCCTAGTACCTTTCCCTCCTGCAAGAATAATTCCTTTCATTCTTTGTTCCTCTTCTTATAGAAGCAGAGATTCCTTGTAATCCTTACTTAAGAGCTTTGGAGACCTCTTTTAAAACATAAATCCCTGGCAAGCCTCGATAATATTCCTTGTAATCTAATCCATACCCCACTACAAATTGATTTTCTATGAAGAACAAGGTATAATCTGGCTTATAATTTACACATGACGCATCTTTAGAAAGCAAAACTAAAGACTTTAAAGATTTTGGATTTTTCTGTGTAAGCGCTAGATGCACTTGAAAAAGTGTATTACCAGAATCAAAAATATCATCAACAATAAGCACATTCTTATCTGTCACATCTAGAGCTTGTATTCTCTGTATTTGTAGATCTCCCCTAATCTTTCCGTGGACACCGTAACTACTAGCTTGAATCGTTTCAATAGTACAAGGTATAGAAATTGCTCTAATTAAATCAGCTACCAAACAAAGCGATCCTTTCATGATCATCACAATTACCACTTCTTCCCGAAGATATTCTTGCTCTAATTGAGTTGCTACATTAACAATTGCATTCTGGATTGCTTCATGAGAAATAAGTAGCTCTAGTTGTATAGGAGAGTCTACAGGCATTAATTTACTCTTTAGATTTAGTAAAATTGCATCCCTCTGCAATCAATTGATCAATATAGTTAATAAAGTATTTATTACTTAGAAAGTTAGAATCTTCCAACATAAACAAATGAAAAGCAATCGTAGAATCTATTCCTACAACATGAAATTCCCTTAAAGCTCTTCTAGCAACTGCGATTGCTTCCTTACGATCTTCTGCTTTTAACACCAATAAGGCCGATGAATATAATCATCTTCTAAAAAGTAGATAATAGTCTGATCAGAAAACTTTTGTGAAGCTACATAATCTAGCATCCACAGAAAAGAAGCTGTTTCAGTTCCTCCCTGCATCTCAATTATAGGAAAGCGATTTTGTTTGTGAACAAAATGAGAAAAGCGAATAGGATGAAAAGTATCAAGTATAAATGTTATGGATACTTTAGGATCATCAACCGTATCTAGCAAATTATACAAGCAGAGTTCTTTATCAAAAGAGGGGTACCTTTGTTTGTGTGCGCTTACATCTGAGTAGTGGCAATGACGCACAAATACTTGGATGCTCTCTTGAGGTTTTTTTGTCCAGCAAGCCAACTTACGTAACAGCTCCATATAGGATCTTTCTCGCTTGTATAAGAATGCGTTGGGACTCTGAAAAAGAGAGCCGTTTAATCGCATCATCTAAACTGAACCAATCAGCCACTAGAATCTCACTCGGTTGGCATTTTAATACGCCTGTCACAAGAGCTGGGTAATAGCCTACAGTCTTCTTTTCACCTGACACGTTGTAATGCTCCGTAAAAGGCTCTTCAGAAAGATACCGTTGCACTGCATAGCCTGTTTCCTCTCTCAACTCGCGCGCTGCTGCATCTCGTGCAGATTCCATTTCTTTTGCCTTGCCTTTTGGGAACCCCCAGTGCTGGCCATGTACATGTTGAACTAATAACACTTGCCATTTTCCTTTTACATTACGAAATGGAATAATCCCAAAGGAGCTAATCATTGCTTAAAAGGAGCAAAAACTAAACTTGAATTATGTCCGCCAAAACCAAAAGAATTGCTAAGAGCTGCCGTCACTTTGCAAGACGTAGCTTTAACAACTATAATTTAATAACAACCTGTTTCAGACAGAAGAAATTTATAAAAATTTGGTTACTTATTATTATATACTGGGATCTTACTTCGTGAATACATAGAAAATGTTTGATTGAAATGTAATCAAAAAAAAAATTTCGTCAAAATTTTAATACTTTATATATATTATTAATATAAATTAATTTTTATTCTGTTTGTTTGGAATTGAATTGAGAAGAGCAGCATACATTAGAATAAAACTTTAGCAGCATGTTGGTCTCTGATTTAAAAACTTCGTTTAACATCAAAATTTGATAACAATATTGTTACTTAATTTAAACCACAATTAAAACTGATTTAAAATCTGTAAATGTACTAAAGCGATGATGCAAATAACTTAAACAGTGAAACAATCTGTTTTGAAACTCTTTCGGTTTCAATTAGGCAAGATGTAAGTTTTTCTCCTCCTTTTTCAATTGTCATCTGTATGTTAGTTCTAAGAGTAGAAAAAAAAATTTTAAAAGAAAGAATCCCCCTTCCTCACAGTAGAATTTTTATTTTAAAAAAACAGTTGCAAATATTATATTAGTGTTTTTGTTTATGCTTTTCCCTATACATTTAAGTGTTAATTATCCTTCATGTGCAAGAAATTAACCAAATCCAATCTACTGCCTAAAGGAAACAGCTAGGAAAGAGTTTCACACCTCATTAAATTTATTTATCAGTGATCTATACAAAATATTTTATTTCATTGGACAAAACTTTTTAAACAAAGCTAATAAATATTTTTATTTTTTCCAAATTGTAAATTTTTTTAAAGTTACATACACATTTTCTATTGAATCTGTGTAGCCTTTAACAATATAAAAACCATATTATAAAAAGAATAACACCGCGATTTATATATGTGCTTCTCTTATTTCTGTAAATAGATTATTTAAAAAAAATTAAAAATGAACTTCATAATTCCAAATGTTAGCACAATTAATATTTGCAAACATTACAAGATACAGATTCATGTATATATTTCAGTTTCATTCTGAAAAATTAAAAAAACTTTTTGGTGGAATTTAAAGATAATGATGGATTACTTGATTTGAATACTGATAAATAACAAAATATCAAGGAAGAAGAATGCTTCACGATGACATACCCTGAAGTGGAATATGAAGAAACTGTCTTTTAATGCTATGTAAATATTAAATCTTAGGTTGTGTATCTTAAGTTGTAATATTAAATAAAGGTTGCAATGCTGTATCAAATGACTAATTAAAGAGGAATACAGCATTGCTTACAATGATTTAGATTCTTACTTTAATGAATTTATGGGATATTAAATAAATGAAAATATGAGATTGTTTAGTTAATACTAATGAAAACATAATCTTTATGTCACCCCCATAATCAGTGAATAACATATTATAATATATTTTTAAAGTTCCATCACAATTAACATTTCATATAAAATTATTTCTGTTTCAATCTAATTAAATCTGCATGCAAAGCCATTATTTTTTACTGCATATTTCAAATTTTTGCATTTAAATTATTTTAATTAATTTTTGGCAAATTATCTATCGTATCGAAAAAATAATTATGACTCTCTTTCTGTTATATCTTCAAAAAAGTTGTATTAATAGAAAGGTGGTCACATAGTTTTTCATAGAGCATTCACTTAATGAAACAAAATACACATTGTTTCAAAAATTTAGATTTTCCAAACATCAAAATTTTTATTTTCCTCCATAACTAATCTGTAGTTTTCTTTTAAAGGCTATATTACTTTTCTTAGATAGTTAATATTTTTTGTATTAACTAACCACATCATTATTCAGCATTTAGTCATTTACATATAAAGTTTTCTCTTAAATACAGTTCACTTTAACATTTGTTGACTGTTTTATCAACTGTTTACATTTGAATGTAAGCATAACAAATTAATTTCTTCTATGATTTTTATAATTATATAAATAATACATAGTATGTTTATGAGAGAATGTTACTTCCCTTGAAGCAAAGCCTAAAAAAATTATTTTATTAAATTATTTTAAATTATTTCATAAAAATTATAACATCTCATTACTATTTCAAATTATCTCCATCTTGAAAAAAAAATTTGAAAGAATCTTTCATTACTTAAGTAACAGATCATAAAATGGTAAATTTTATTAATCAATAAATTTATCCTGTGCAAATATTTTAAAAAAATTTTTCATAAAATTAAGCGAGTGAATTAAAAATATACAAAGTGAAATCGAAATTTATTTTCATAAGAGGAAAATAAAATAAAATCATATATCATATCACATGTTTTTTATGGAATTTATTTTCATGAAAAAATATTTTTAACATAAAGCTCTACATGATGTGAATTTATTATTTACTTATTTATTCTGTTGCACTGATTAATATTTAACCTATAAATAAAAACATCCAATGTCGCTTTTCTAAAAACATTAGAACTGACCAATCTTAGTAACTGCGCATGCGTTGAATGATTCGTTTGCTTTTGAATCTCTAGACGCTAGTTTTATTTTATATATGCAGTTTTTCAGTGTGGAAGGAAACTTGAAAACGTAGGATAAGTCGTTATATATTTCTTTTAATTAAATATGCTATCAAAATAAATCATTAATATTTGCAGTATTGTATATACTCTAAAAAGGAATTTGTAATTATTGAATTTTTGTGATTACATTATATATTTGAAATAGCACCGATTTTCTCAAAGAATTGCTTTTCTATATAAGTAGTAATATAATATAATGCAAATATAGATCTTCATATTACTAGGAAATATGTATTTTCTTCAAATATTCTCAAAGTTATGCAACAATTTGCACAAGACATTGACGACAATGTGGTTCAAGCTGTCTTGTTCAATACTCGCGTTGCCTGGGTTATGTTCTTGTACAGAAGAATTTTGAAGTAAAAGACATTAACCATCCATCACCATGTTTCTGTCCCTCCGTTCTACCGTCACCGCCTCAAGCAGAAGAGCCGCTTCTAGTAAGCACAAAGCTTTTACGAGTCAAGTGAGATCCTCCACTCCTGCACCATCCCAAGACTCTCTCTCAGAAAGCAGTGTTGATTAAATGTTTATTACTGTATAAGCTTTTGTAATTAACCTTATGAATAAGTACTGAGACACAATTTAGTAAATACGTATACTGTTAAAATTTTTGTCTTAAATGTGTAAAGTATAAATACTGCTTACATACTTAAAACATTCGTGTATCACATACACAAATATTCCTAGGGGCAAATCCTACTTCGTGGTTTTTCAGCTTTCGTGGAAGGTTCTGGTCCTAATTAACCGCGAAAAACGATGGATCACTATATTATTTACTAAAATTAATGTATCGAATAAAAGTAATGAAAGAAACCACAAAAACTTGAAATAAAACATGTATTTTGAATGGAAGTATTCACTAAATTAAATTATAATTTCTAAATATAATGAGTAATGTTAAATATCTTTTACAATACATTCACATATATCTAAAATATCTACTCAACAACTTCAATTATGTTTCCTAAAATATCCGATAGTGGCAACTATTTTCTGAGTATATTTAAAATATGTTTTTAGAAGTCCTTCACATAAATTAATACTGGAAGGGAAAGCCTGGAATATCAGATTTGACAATATTTGTGAAATAATGTGCAATTAAGATTTCCACTTTAAATACTGATTTTGGAAGTATTTAAAAGGATTAATACTTCATTTATTATCTATCTCCAACTTAATTTTGTTAAGTTTGCACGATTTCATGCAAGCTGGATGTTTGTTTTATACTGGTTTCAAGATTGCATTTTTAAGCTAGTATGAGTTTTTTTGCAAGTTCATTGTAGAGAAGTCCTTTCTAACAACTAGTGTTCCGTAATTCTCTAGTTAATTTTTAGATTAACCGAGACTGTGTGTACAATAAATGTAAAGTTTACAAGCAGTCTCGCCCTTTAACTGAAATATTTAAATAATGCATATTTCTGTTTCTACATTACGAATACTCTCTTTCTCTTCTCTCTCACACACACACTCACTCTCTTAGAAACTAATGTTAAAAAATATAGTATGTTATTCATTTCAAATAAAATTTTTTATATCTAAAATTATAATGCAATACAAACTTATAATGGAAACACTATATCTGTGTATGTTCTTATCCATTATTTGTTTGAGATGTGGTGACTGGGGTGGCTATGTGGCCAGATATGATAGCATTTATTGATTCTATTGAGCAAGAGTTCTTAATAAAATTTAGCATGTTTTTTTTTAATTCTGTCAAGACATTTTTGTTTCACAGACATTTTTCTCCTATGTTTCATCAATACCCTTGTTAACAACATTTTAAAAATTGCTTTTTTTTCCCAACAATGGAAAATATGGTATCTATACAAAAACCTAGGAAAAAACCATCTCTGCTTAGCAGTTACAGGCCTATATCCCTTCTGTCCTCACTAGCAAAAATCGTAATTATACTCCAAAAACATGGAGAAAATTATACTTCAAAAATTACAAAACATGAGAAAAATTATTAATTTTTCTCATGTTTTGTGCCACGTGTAAATCAAAGATATTAATTCCGCATCAATTTAGCTTTAGAAAAGCTCTCTCAACCTCTCATCAACTACTGAGAGTGATTGTAAAAATTTCAGCGTCATTCATAAACAAACAGTCGACAGGCACTTTGTTGACATTGAGAAAGATTTTGACAGGGTGTGGTACTATAGCTTGCACTTCAAACTGATCAAAAATAAATTTTTTTCAAATTTCATTAAACTTATTAAAACTACATGAGCGGTAGGACTTTTGAAATACAAGTCAATACCAAATTATCGACAGTCAGACAAATTGAAGCAGGGTTGCCACAGGTTTCTCTCCTGGGACCCTTCTTTTTCAATATTTATATTAATGATTTCCCATAATACAAAGACAACATGTTGTGTCTATTCGCGGATGATACTGCAATCCTGGCCACCAGCAATGATCACAATATTGTTCACACAAAATTAATGAAGAACATTAAAAAAGTAGAAAATTAGTTTGCAACATGGAAAGTTTCTACAAACACAGATAAGTCAGTGGTGGTACTTTTCACCAGAAAATAATCTTGTAAAATGTTATTTATATATAATCAAAATGAATGGTAGAGCACTCAGGTGTATCTGGGTGTAACACTAGATAAAACTACGTGGAAGCCACGTGTAAATAAAATTAAAGCAAAAATTGTAGCTGTTGTGAACAAGCTCTACACTCTACTTGACAGAAATTTGCAGTTATCTATTGACAACAAATTGTTAATTTAAAAAGCCTGACTAAGGCTTATTTTTACTTATGCCTCTCAGATATGAGTATTCGCTCTCATGTCTACCTTAAAAGCTCATGAAATCAGACAAAACATAATTTTAAGAATAATCACCAAAGCTGAAGGGTAGTTCAGAAACGAATTTGTTAGGAAAAACTTAGATATCCTAACCGTAACTTCTTTTATTAAGCAGTCTTTTATCAAATAACTTTTACAAAAAATTAGATTTCATAAATAACTCCGAAATTCAAAGTTTACCCAGCTACAGCATCTATGGTCCTAAAAGTAACAAAAGATCCAAAGCAATTCTGAGAATGTTGCCCTCTATTAACTCATAAAAAAGTAATATTAACCTCATCAGCTGCCCTTAGAGGGCTCCAAAAACTGAAATGGTAAATAAAATTAGAGCAAAAACTGTAGCAGTTCTGAACAAGATCTACCCTCTACTTGCCAGAAATTCGCAATTACCTAACCGTAACTTCTTTTATTAAGCAGTCTTATCAAACAACTTTTACAAAAAATTAGATTTCATAAATAACTCCGAAATTCAAAGTTTACCCAGCTACAGCATCTATGGTCCTAAAAGTAACAAAAGACCCAGAGCAATCCTAATATTGTTGCCCTCTTCTAACTCATAAAAATATATTTTTAACCTCATGAGCTGCCCATAGAGGGTTCCAAAAACTGAAATAGTAAACATTGTTTGTAAAGAAACAATGCTTGTCTTGATTAGGCAGTTCACAAATTCGCCGATACATCGCGGAACTCGAAATTGCAAAATTTAGAATTCCTGGCTTATTTTGTAACTCAAATAAAATAAATATTTAAATTTTATTAATTTAATGCAATACCTTATATAATTCCCTATTTTCACTATTATCAAAGGATAAACCTATGCAGATCACACAATTATTTGGAAACCAAACATTTCGACCACCTCTTTTAGAAACACAGAGAGGAGGAGAGGGGACGACATATATATACATATATATAAACATATATATATATATACATATATATACATATATATATAAACATATATATATATACATATATATATACATATATATACACATATATATATATGTGTGTATACATATGTATGTATATATATATGTGTGTGTATATATATATGTGTGTATATATATGCGTATATATATGTATATATATATGTGTGTATATATATATGTATATATATATGTGTGTATACATATTTATATACATATATGTTTGCATATATATGTATATATATATATATATAAATATATATATATATGTGTGTGTGTATATATGTATATATATATATATGTGTATATATATGTATATATATGTGTGTATATATATGTATATATATATATATGTGTGTGTATATATATATGTATATATATGTGTGTGTATATATATATGTATATATATGTGTGTGTATATATATATGTATATATATATGTGTGTATATGTATGTATATATATATATATGTATATACATGTATTTGTATATATATGTATATATATATGTGTGTGTATATATATGTATATATATATGTGTGTATATATATGTATATATATGTAAAATATATATATATGTATATATATAAGTGTGTATATATAATTATATATATACATGTGTTTGCATATATATATATATATATATATATATATATATATATATATATATATATATATATATATATATATGTAAAATATATATGTATGTATGTATGTATATATATATATAATATGAAACAAATATTTCAGGGAAAAAAATATTTTAAAATCTTATAATTTTAAAATTTAATAATTTTAAAATAACCTGTTTGTTAAATGAAATAAAACATTTTTTTCTTTTAAAATTATTTTATATTCTTTTACTAGAAACTAAATTTATCTAAAATTTTAGAAATAAAACTAAGTTTTTTTCTGTAAGCCTTCTGAAAGCTAGTTTTCTTATTAATTATTTAAAAATATAATTATTGTGTGATATCCCATTAACATATACAGTGTTTCCTTGCCACTTTTCGCTTCATGTCTTGCGGCTTCAATGCTTCGTGGGTTTTTCCAAAATATTCACCAAAAAATAAAAATGAAAAAATACAACCATTTCGGCAGCAGCCACATTGCGGAAAGGAGCGTTGTTTCATGTTGATGAACGATAGTGGAGGATCCCTGCATGTCAAACAAAGAGAGGAGTTGACTCAGAGTACATACCATGGCCTCTCAAAAAGGAACGTCTTTGGTTTCCGGTGAGACATCAACCCATAAACGTACGGTGAGGTTTGCTCACATCATAAGGAATGAATGATTTGTCTACATGATAAAAGAAGGTATCAGTGACCTCATCGATTGCTACAAGGTGGCATTGACCGATGAAGACCTCCTTGAGATGACAAAGTCTGCAAGTGAGGATGAAAACGAAGAGGAATACGAAGCAGAAACTGAAAAGTGTGGTCTTACCCTGGAGTATCTGCAACAATTGTGAAACATGGCAAGAGTGATACAACAATTTGCACAAGACATTGACGACAATATGGTTCAAGCTGTCTTGTTCATCACTCGCATTGCATGGGTTATGTTCTTGTACAGAAGAATTTTGAAGGAAAAGTAAAAAAAAAATAACTATATATCACCATGTTTCTGTCTCTCGGTTCTACCGTCAGCGCCTCCACCAAAAGCGCCTCTCTGAGTAAGCACAAAGCTTCTACGAGTCAAGTGAGATCCTCTCCTCCTGCACCAATCCAAGAATCTCTCTCAGAAAGCCGTGTTGATTAAATGTTTATTACGGTATAAGCTTTAGTAATTAACCTTATGAATAGGCACTGAGACACGTTTTAGTAAATACGCATACTGTTATAATTTTTGTCTTAAATGTATAAAGTATAAATACTGCTTACATACTTAAAACATTCGTGTATCACATACACGAATATTCCTAGGGGCAAATCCTACTTCGGGGTTTTTCAGCTTTCGTGGAAGGTTCTGGTCCTGATTAAACGCGAAAAACAATGGATCACTATATTATTTACTAGAATTAATGTATCAAAATAAAGTAATGATAGAAACTACAAAAACTTGAAATAAAATATCTATTTTGAATGGAAGTATTTATTAAATTAAATTATAATGTCTTAATATATATATATATATATATATATATATATATATATATATATATATATATATATATATATATATATATATATATATATATATATATATATATATATATATATATATATATATATATATAATGAGTAATGTTAAATATTTTTTATAATTCATTCACATATATCTAAATTATCTATTCAACAATTTCAATTATGGTTTCTAAAATATCCGATAGTGGCAATTATTTTCGGAGTATATTTAAAATACGTTGTTAAAATACCATCACATAAATTTTTACTGGAATAGAAAGCCTGGAATATCAGATTTGAAAATATTTATGAAATAATTTGCATTAAGATTTTCAATTTAAATACTGATTTTCGAAGTATTTAAAAAGATTAATACTTCATTTGGTATCATTTTCCAACTTAATTTCTATACGATTGCACTATTTCATGCAAGCTGAATGTTTGTTTTATACTGGTTTCAGGATTGTGCATTTTAAAGCTAGTATGAATTTCTTTGCACGTGCATTGTAGAAAAGTCCTTTCTAACAACCAGTGTTCTGTAATTTTCTAGTTAATTTTTAGAATAACCGAGACTGTGCGTATAATAAATGTAAAGTTTACAAGCAGTCTCGCCCTTTAACTGAAGTATTTAAATAACGAATAATTTGGTTTCTACATAACGAATACTCTCTCTCACACACACACATACTCCCTAAGGAAACTAATGTTAAATATATAGTATGTTATTCATTTCAAATAAATTTTTTTGTATCTTAAATTGTATTGCAATACAAACCTATCATGGAATCTCTATATCTATATATATTTTAAAATTTTATAGCTCTAAATTCTTATTAAATGAGATATTTTAATGTGAAATAAGTAAATCTGTATAGAATTGAATACAAGATTTTATACCTACTCTCTCTCTCTCTTCTATTAAGAAAGCCTTTTTCAGCAAAATAAGGCTTTATTTCTTAAATATTGTTATAAAATTCTACAATTAAATGTTGTAAACAATAATTAAAGTACTGAATATAAATTGTATATTCTTTATAAATTGTAATTTTTATACTTTCTATTGAATTAAATAATGGCTCATTAGAAAAGTTCATTAAAAATCAAAATCGTAACTCACTTTAGTTAGCTGTTACCACTCACGTTTCCCTGCAAGAAACCACGTAGTTGCATTTACCACAATTACTACTTACTTTGCTATTACCAATTGCGAAAATTAAGGTACAAATATTTTTTATTTTTAGACAATCAAGTGTTGGATACTTTGAATTAAAAGCTATAGACTTTTTATTTAAATAACATCATTTTTTAAAAATTAGATAGTCCTGAACTCTTTTAGAGTTTTAATAATTATTAATTCATAAATATGAATGTCCCACAGGGAACCTGAGTCCAAACTATCTATATTTTGTTATTTACAATAAACTTAATATATTGCAGTTATATACATAGATAAAATGTATATTTATCATTCTTTATAAAATATGAATAAAATGTTTGCTTAATTTTTTCTTTTACTTTTGCATTTCAGTTTTAGTTCATTCAAATGATTTCATGACGTAAATTTCATTGCTTAAACCAAACTTGGATTACAAAATGTGTACTATAAAAGCGAAATTTATTTTTGTATTGCAATATATACATTAAATACTTAAATTTGCTCCCCAAAACAGCCCATAAATATTTGCATATGGAGGTTCTTGTATTTCAAAATCAAATAATTCAGCTTGTTCATCGATAAATATTCTGAAAAATTCAAAAGAAATTCAGACATTATATTTATCATAATACTGAAAACCATGTACACTATTTGTTGCAAAGACAATGCTTATTATATGGACTGTATGAATCTTCAGTAAATTAAACTGAAAACCCATGTTATGTGTCGATTGCTAGTTTAGCAATTATGCTACTATTAAATAATATTATCAGATGGTAATATATCTATTACATGATAAACATTTTGACTTACTAACTAATAAATTGTTGAGGAGAGTGGCAATTCCAAAGTTTTCACCTCCTACTCCCGCGCATGCGCAGTGTATCGACACTACAGCCCCCGCTTTCACCATAGGTTCCCAAAGTGGTTCAGGTTGATCCCCAGGGTTCCATAGGAAATCACGTTGGTGTCCAAGTAGACGTGAAAAGAAAACAAGTTTTCACAAGTTGTAAGTTGAGATCCACGAAATATTTACTGGTTTTTTCGTAATAAAGAACAAAAATTTTGGCTTGTATTTATCTATCAGCATAGACAAGTAGGATCATTCACTAGGTAGATACTAAAAAATATTCGAAACTCAGTTCAAACACAGAATTGAATATAATAATAGAAAATAGTACAAGTATTATTTTAATAAATAGTATACAACAAAAACAAAAGAAAATGTGCTACTTTTTTTCATCTTAACACTCCTAATTTAGGGTGATATATTTTAGTAGTTTTGGAAATACAGTAGAGAAATGTAGCAGCAGGGGGTCTACCGAAAGTAGTAAAATTTTGAATGTCATCTACGAGAAAAAATTTTGGGTACCCATGCCTTAGACTATAAGTGTTCCCTTATTAGACCTTAAAATTACTCTTATACTTTTTCATTTTCTTCTGATTTTGCTGTTTTTATAATGTGTTGTATTAAAAATGGCTTGTGCTACATTGAGTTGTATTAATTATTTTATCGGTGTAAAAAGCCTGCTTTGGATTAAGCATTTTTCACATTTCTGGCATCCATGTTTACATTTATGTTACTTTTTTTAAACATAATTTAACTCACAGATAATTGAGTTCTGTTGTGTGTGTGTGTTTTGAATTCCTTTCATAAGAATTATCCATTCTTACATTCGACAACACTAAACAAAAATTACGTTCTGCTTTCATGAAATTCGTTAATAAACATTGCGGTCTATTATAATCAATGCAGAAATAGATAATGAAGAAATATGAATCTGCTAAAAACAGCTCACAGAAAAGTACGAGATTTACGATCGAATGATGAAAAATATTTTGAACTCTTTCAAAAAAAGGGTTATAAATAAGTGGATTTCGAACAGAAGTGTGAACTGGCACAATAATAGTATGACAAATTTTCAGATTATAATGTTTAGCTAAGCACAAGATTATAAAGAAACAAAATGATAAAATTGATATCACTGCTTCTTAAGAAGTGAGCAGTGCTACTTCGATGGTCGCGGCTCCTGTAATTTTATATACGAAATAGTAACTACCTGAAACATAATTCCTACAATCTGATGGAGATCTACGAAACTGGTTGAACTTCTGGAATAGATTTAGTAAGATACACGAAGATTCCAGAATAAATACCAGAGACACGTTTCACTAGTTGCATCAATCCAACAAGACAGATTCTATTGCGAGTAAAATAGTAGAAAGATTTCACTTCACCTAAGCCAACTATGAGAAAGCAGCGGACTATCTTCAAGACAGTTTTGGAAAAGAAGGCATTCTCATGCATGTTTAAGCTAAAAAATTACTAAACTAAGTCATAACTGGTAAGTGACGCGTCAATTTAAAAACACTGTACGATAAGATTGAAACGCAACTTCACACGCTTGTGTCTAGGGCTCGAAAAGTTAATTTGTTGATATATTTTACCCTCTAGTAGAATCTGCTCTTCCAACCGATTTGATAAAAATGTAAGAAAGACAAAGAAGCATGATCCCTGAATATTCAGGTAAGAATGTGTTGGATTTATTTATTGATTTCATTAAAACTGAAGCTCATACAGAATTTAGATTTAAAATCCGGCCAGGAAAGTCATACAGTGACTATTAATCCAACCAACTACAGTGACAAACCAAAACTCAACTACCAGGACAAACAGGCAAAAAGAGGAGTAGGTAACCACAAGTTAAAGACAATCATCAAAGGGCAGACTGTGGCTGTAACTGTAACAGAAGTAGAGATGCTATTCAGCTCCGGAGGGGCTCTAGAGTTTTTTCTATGTCTCCCTTTAGCTACACGCGAATGCAGCCCATCTTCCCATAAAGTCCCTGTAAAGGGCTCGTGACCACAACCCACTAATGTAAGGGTGTGGTCCACTCGGTGGACCTACATCTTTTGCGGTCTTTGTGTTATGATGTCTCTAAAAATCAATAAACGTGGAAAGTGATGCACGCACGTTGGGTTTGTGGAGGGGTTCATCTGGTTTGCTCCGGTCTCGAACTCACCGTCTTTTGGAGGACAGGCCACAACATCAACCATCCAGCGCGATGACAAGTCTGGAAACCGGATGCTACTGGAAAGGTTGTTTTATCCCTGCCTGGTGGGGGAGGGAGTGGCGGTCATTCTTTACACTGTGAAGGTTATTTTCATACAGAGGACATCCATTGTCTTGCTCTCGATTCGCGAGTAGATGGTCCACCTGCGGCGTCAAAATGCTTTCTTCAATTCTAAAACGGTTTCGTAAAAATTAGGTTGGCAATACATCAGATATTGAAAAAGCTTTCTTGTTAATCAATATAAGAGAAAAAGATATTGATTTTTTACGTTTTTTGTGATTCGATGGAGACACTGGAGAACATGTAGTGGAATATTCAAATCTAAGTGTGGTAATTTGCTTAACGTAAAGCCTTTATTAATTGGCAGCTGCTTTAAAGTATCATTTAAAGAAGGTTCTGGAAAGCTTAAAGATAACTGCTGAAATTTTAAAAACAGCATTTTACGTATATAGATAACTGTTTAAGGAATATGAATTCTGAGATAAATTAAAAAAGTCTTTCTTGGAATCAAAAATAATTAGGGCTTCTGACTCATTTAATCTAAATTATTGGAATTCTATTGTAAGCAGTGAATTGTTTCAAGAGAGTTCCTCTACGGAAGATAATTTTTAAGATATAAATCTTGTAAAACGTACTTGTAAATATACATTGTCATGCAAAATAGATTCAGAGAAACAACCGCAGGAATCGGTTACGAAAAGAATGGTTTTAACTGTAGCTGATCAAGTTTTTGACATAATAGGTTATACCGGACCAGTAACGTTGATTTCAAAATTAATTCTACAAGAAACTTGAAATTTATAGCTCAAGGTGGAGGATAAGCTTTCGGGTATTTGACAACAAAATATAAATCTTGGCATCAAAAATAGCATTTGCTTTCAAATATGAGTATTCTCAGATGGTTTGGAACTCAATTTGTTGATTAATCAAAAATTTTACATTCGTTTTGTAACGAAAGTTAGAGAGCGTATGGTGCATGTGTTTTTATACGAGTGGAAAATAACAACAGGATCAGAATCAGTTTTTGCTAATGTAAGAACCATCCTCCCTTGAAGCCCATAACGATTAAAGATATTAAACAAGATATTTTTGATACACATTGTTGGACAACTGCTTTATGTTGGATTCAACGTAATGAAAATTGAGGAATTTTGCTCTCAATCCTGCCGCTTTGTTAATTAGGGGTTGTTTCGCTAAACAATTGGCAGGAAAAAAATAGTGGCTGGGACTTAATTGGTCTAGGTTGGACCTAATTTAGACCTAATTTACTGTTCAGATCAGTAAATTGAATTGGCCTTAATCAAACAGTAATCCAAATGAAGAATAAGTAAATTCAGAAATTCGGAGAACAGTCATAGCAATTTTAACTAGAAATCGTAATGACATTAAAAGGTATTATTTTTATTCTGTTAAGAAAACTGTAAGAATGATATTATGAACTTTTCAGTTTTATAATAAAGTCACAAAATTTGATAAAAATCTCTGTAAGAATTTAACAATATAAGAGATATTGAAAAAAGAGAAATTAATTTAATGAAGATAGTCTAAAAAGAACCTTTTAAGAGTGAAACAGATGATAAATTAAAACAACTTGACCATTTGTAAATTCTTATGGTCTCATAAGAGATAAGTCAAATGTTGCCTTTAGAGATGATAAATATGATTTTAAATTTTCTGTCATATTACCTTCCAAGCATTGTGTTTTAAAACTGTTGATAATGTGTACTCACACACATATTGATTTGTTTCATGCAGGAATTACTATATTAATGTCCCATTTATAAAGGAAATATTGGATTTTGAAATCCAGCAAGACAATAAGAAATTGTATAAACAAAAGTGTAAAATGTCAGAGATTCAAGACTAAGAAATGTGAGACAATCCCATGTATTTTACCAAATGATAAGGTCCATAACGAAAGCGTTTAAAAATTGTGGGATGTGATCTTGCTGGGCCATTGTATAAAAAGATGGGAGATTATTTTATGTTGTATTCTACACCTGTTACGTATATCGGGCTGTCCGCCTGGAGCTCGTCACATCATTAATTTCTGACTGTTTTATTCAGTTTTTAAGACGTTTTATTGCTCATCCAGCTCGTTCTTCAAGATGTATTCAGAAATTGGAAAGAAGATTATTTTTTGCAGTCAAGACTCTTCAAACTGTTACCTGGGATGGTCTCCGCTTTAAAACTGCCGAGCAAAAGATACAGTGTTATCTTAATCCTGCATTTGAAGCCTGGTGGCTTGATGGGGGGATGGTTTCCTTCATATTGTAACTAATATATTAAGGAAATTATTGGGCCATGCCTCTCTTGAATACGAAGAGTTACTTAACTATATTATGTGAATTTGTAAGATTAGTAAACTCAAGGTTCCTTAAACTTATATATCTGAAGACATAGATGATGAACCACCTATAATTCCCGAACAATTTTTGCCAGAAACTAGAAAGTCTGAAATGCCAAACCTTAATATTGTTGACGAAGTGAAATCGAGTAAGTAAATTAAATATTTACAGCGTCTTATAAACGATTTAAAATACCGTTTTCGATTTGAATAAGTGGTTTATTTTATAATTCTTTAACGACAGCCCTAATTAAAGATTCATAAAGATAAACCACTTAGCACATTGGAGAGATGGGTCATTTAGAAGATGTTAGTAAAAACATTCCTTTTGGAACTTTTGGAATTCCTGTGTGTGTTTTTGGTCTCTGTGGAAAGGTTTCGGTTTTTTGGCGGAAGTTCCAAAAAATCTCGGTGGAAAGATAAATCTCCCCGTTCTTTTTGTGATTAACAAAAATATTAAAAATAATTCTTGGCCGTGATGATCGGATAAGATTCTCTGTCATTAATAATAAAAAATTTTGAGCTTTTAAAACCTATCCAACTACATCATAGATTGAAATTTGGAAATCCAGTGTCTCATAGAGGTGACGAACCGCTAGCACAATAGTAACTAATATTGGTCGAATTGTAAAACCATGAAAATTAATTTAAATACCTATTTTCCGATTCAATTAACACAATTTCACTTTCTTGTTTTTTGTATTGTTAATTTTATTTAATTGAAATTTATTGTGATTTATATTATTGTATTTTTTTATATATTTTTGTATTTTGCATTTTTTTATATTATTATTAATAAACATTTCGCGTTTTGAAGATTAAGTTCATGACACTTTCGGAAGTAGGGAGAATATTCATGAGAGAGGCAATAACAAGAGTTTTAGCCTCCTCCTCCCCCACATGCGCAGTGTATCGGCGCCACAACAGCCTCTAATCCTTTGCTCAGTAGATAAAGTAGAAACTGAAAAATAGAGAAATTATAAACAACGAATTGTCTATTGTTGAGGCATGTTGCGGAGAGAAGCAGAATAGAAGCTTTTGCCTACTCCTGTCACACATGCGCAGTGTATCAGTGCCTCAGCCACCGCTTTAAGTTCTTTGTTCGACTTTGTTGGTGTAAAACTGAGTACTTGCCCTAAAGCGTCTACTCATTCAGCTCAATTGGTAAGAATTAATTGCAAAGCTTAAAGTGTAAATAAAATTTGAAAGTAAATTAGGAAAAATCCTTAGAGAGTATTGCGTCCGATGAGTAAAAGGCCGCAATAGGTTTGACCTGGGCATCCCCAGGGAGAATATGAGCATTAAAAAGTTTATTGAAGTCTCCAGCAGAGCACTTGGAAGCATGTTTGTAAAAATTAACATTCAGCTTTTGAATATGTTGGGTATTACGGAGAACGGCAATGGCAGGAGTTTTCGCCTCCTTCTCCTCCCACGCATGCGCAGTTCATTGGCGCCGCCGCTGCTGACACTTAGAGCTTTCAGTGTTCTGTTTTTTACTTTTATGTTTTATTCACTTCGATTTCTGGATATCTTTGTGTATGTGTTGTCTAATAAATGTTTTGTTTACGATGACTTTTATTAATTTCTTTATCGGTGAGATACTGGCTTTGGATTAAGTACTCTCCACACTGGGAAAGTTAATCTAAATTAAGACACTTTCTATTATTTTTGTTACGAATAAAATATGGAGCATTGACAATTTTTCTTAAAAGTTTATTCTGAAGTACTTAAAAGTTTATTATCTGGATTTGATAGAGAACTTCAGCCAGAGGAAGCATATGCAATGATTGGTCTGATTATGGAAATATAAAGTAATCTTTTTAGCTTGAGGTTTCGTTAAGATTGAGGTCCTATATGAGAGCTTTAATTTTAAAATATTAGTTCCAGGCAGAAGAGATTTTAGATTTAAATGTTCAGTCAGGATAAGTTTGCTATTGATGTTAAGTCTAAGATATTTAGCTTTATTGACTTTCTCTATTTGTTGGCCAAATATATTGAGATAATTATTGAATTTATGTTTTCATGGTTTTCTACTTTTGACTATTAGTTTTGATTTTGATGCATTTATAGCTACTTTCCAGTTATTACACCAATCTTCAATATCAGAAATTTTATTTTGGAGTTTAGATACGGCAAAGTTTGGGTTTTTTGATCTAACAACAATACCAGTATCATCTGCATAAAAGGCTGTAAGGCTATGTATATCATCATTTACTGGAAAGTCTACTGTATAAAATAGATAAAGAATAGGACCTAATATGCTTCCCTGTGGTACTCCTGCGTTTATTAGTCTAGTTGAAGAGATACAGTTATTTAATTTAATATGGAATTTTCTATTGGAATGGTAACTGTTGATGATGTAAACAATATTATGCATTGTATCGGCAAATATTTAAGTTTTTTCATGATCTGTGTATACAAAACCGTGCGATGCTAGAATAGCTATATTAGTAATTTTTTCTCTTTTTAATACTCTAGTAAAAGACCAGAAAGAGATTTATCTTGAGTGCTTAAATTAATGATTTTGTCTTCCCAGTTAACTTGCTTGAGAATGGCGCATTTTTCTTTTATTTCTCTATTTAATTTATTCATTTGTGTTTTAAAGGCTGGGTTTATTTTTATAATATTTTCTGACTTTGTTGCGTTTCTTAATTAAATCCTTGATATTTTTAGGAGAAGCCATATAATTTTTAAGGAATTTGGTTTCAATTGAAGAATTATTAAAAGCATTAATAATATTATTTGAAATTTTAAAAATCTGAATATTGATTTCATTTGGGTTGTTAAGGTGTAGATAATCTCTTCTTTACATGTAAAGAGAATATTGTGAAACAGATTCCAGTCCATTTAAGTGATTCCACGATGAAAGTCTTTAGGTTCGATAACTGCAACAGTAATAAAAGATATCTGATGATAGAACTGGGAGAACATCAACAACAATGTTAATATTATAGTTTGTAATGAATATGTCCAGAATATCCGGTTTTCTATTGGTAAAATTAGGAAATAAGTTGGTGAGTCTCGAGCACTTATGTTAAGGTTCAGTTCTTCAATAAGACTGTGGAGGATGTATCCATTATTGTTAATATTGTTGCAACCCCAAATGGTATTTTTCGAGTTGAAATCACCTCCCGTAATGGTGGGATAGTTATCCTGGAACAGTTGTTTTAAAATATGTATCGGAATATAAACATGAGGAGAGCTATATATGCTAGAAAATTTTAATTCAATATTTGGAAACCTTAAAATGATAGTAGTAATTTCCGTGAAATTTTGACTATAAGTAGAATGCAAAGTTGAAGAGAGAGAATTTTTAAGAAAAATAGCACTTCCTCCACCAAGGCCTTTCATGCGATCACTTCTATAAATATAGTATTTAGGAATGTTAATGTTTTTATTTTCAGTTAGATGAGTTTCTGTGACCAGGCAAATATCTATATTATTTTCAACAATAAAATCGTTGAATTCACAATTTTTTGAGTAATTCCGTTTGCATTCCAATTGCATATGCATAAAGATCTAAAACTTCTAATGTTCTTATCCTTAATGGGTTTGAGATGTGGTGACTGAAGTAGCTATGTGGCAAGATCTGATAGCATGGATTGATTCTATTAAGCCAGAGTTCTTAATCCAATTTAGCATGTTTTTTAATTCTTCCAAGACATTTTTGTTTCACAGACATTTTTCTGCTATATGTTTCATCACTACCCATGTTAACGACATTTTGTAAATTGGTTATTTTCCACAACAATGGAAAAAAGCCATTGTGGTACCTATACAAAAACCTGGGAAAAAGCTGTCGCTGCTTAGCGGTTACATGCGTATATCCCTTCTGTCCTCACTAGCAAAATTCAAGGAGAAAATTATACTCCAAAAATTACAAGAATGAGAAAAATTGTAAGATATTAATTCCGCATCAATTTGGCTTTAGAAAAGCTCTCTCAACCTCCCATCACCTACTGAGAGTAATTGAAAAATTTTCAGCGTCACTCATAAACAAACAGTCGATAGGCGCTTTGTTGACATTGAGAAAGCTTTTGACAGGGTTTGGTACTATGGCTTGCTCATCAAATTAATCAAAAATAAGTTTTCTCCAAATTTAATTAAACTTATTAAAAACTACTTGAGTGGTAGGATTTTTGATATAAAAGACAATACCAAATTATTGACAAACAAACAAATTGAAGTGGGGGTTCCACAGGGTTCTCTCCTGGGACCCTTCCTTTTCAACATATATTTTAATCATTTCCCACAATACAAAGACAACATGTTGTGTCTTTTCGCGGATGATACTGCAATCCTGGCAACCAGCAATGATCACAATATTATTCACACAAAATTAATGAAGAATAGTAAAAAAAAAGAAAATTAGTTTGCAACATGGAAAGTTATAACAAGGACTGAAGAGTCAGTGATGGTACTTTTCACCAGAGAAACATCTTATAAAAAGTTATTTATATGTAATCAAAATATACAATGGAGCACTCAGGTTGAATGTCTGGGTGTAACACTAGATAAAAGTAGATGGAAGCCACGTGTAAATAAAATTAAAGCAAAAACTGTAGCAGTTCTGAACAAGCTCTACATTCTACTTGCCAGAAATTCGCAGTTACCTAACCTTAACTTCCTTTATTAAGCACTCTTATCAAAAAAATTTTACAAAAAATAAGATTTCATAAGTAAATCCGAAATTCAAAGTTTACCCAGCTACAGCATCTATGGTCCTAAAAGTAACAAAAGACCCAGAGCAATCCTAATATTGTTGCCCTCTAATAACTCATAAAAATATATTTTTAACCTCATGAGCTGTCCATAGAGGGCTCCAAAAACTGAAATGGTAAACATTGTTTGTAAAGAAACAATGCTTGTCTTGATTAGGTAGTTCACAAATTCGCCGATACATCGCGGAATTCGAAATTGCAAAATTTAGAATTCTGGGGTATTTTGTAACTCAAATAAAATAAATATTTATAAATTTTATTAATTTAATGCAATACCTTATATAATTCCCTATTTTCACTATTATCAAAGGATAAACCTATGCAGATCACGCAATTATTTGGATGCACATATCATGTAATTTGTATATATGTTTCCAACTTTGTATTTTAACCAAGAAAGTGTAATAATTTTACCAAGAAAATTGTTTCTCAACTATGCTCAAATTATATTGTTTTTATACCCAAAATATGTATATACCTATCTACCTACAACATCAGGAATTTGTGTTGTGAATATTTGTGCAAATATTTAACCAAGAAAATTGCTTTCAAATATGATTAAGTTGAGAATTGTTTTATGTGCCAAAATTATGTATATACCTATCTATACCTACCAGACAAGGACTATTCTTGTTAATGTGTTGTGACAGATGATTATTCAAGAGGAACTCGAGAAGATAATATGTGTATCTGAATTTTCGATTCTGTTATTATGCTGTCTTTAAGTATTCTAAAAGGGTAAATGGCATATACTGCTAAACACCCTACACCAAACATTTCGACCACCTCTTTTAGACCCACAGAGAGGAGGAGAGGGGACGACGAGGAGTGCCGACAAGAAGACGTGCTATCTGATTTTGGACAATCTTTGATATTCATTTGTAAATATGTAAATATAGTACTTTTTTGTTATTTCAAAACCATTATTAAATAATTTAAACTTCCTCTGTCATTATTTCTGATAATGAAGCAACAGAACCTATATATATATATATATATATATATATAATAAAATTTTTATAAATATAGTTTTATTCTATTAAGATATAGTATAATTTGATTCATTTAAATAGAGCTATATATAACCATATTATAAATTTTTCTTACCAACATGCAATAAGAGTGACTTCAACGCTGTCAGTGGAGGTCAGAGATTTTTTGTGAATCGATTGTAACACATGTTTAATCATAGAAAAGAGCACATTAAACGGATCATTACCTACGGGCGAAGGTGACTTTTACTTCGCAAAGCAGCAGGACACAATAATCATTTGACATAAAATATCTAAATAAATAATCGAACCCCCATTATTTAAAAAGAAAAAATATTGAACAGCAATATAGTAGGGTTCACTTTCAGTAGACATTAAATATTATATGAAAAATTTCTAAGGTGGAAAACTTGATCATATGTAAATTAGTAGGCGAAATCATTACTGGTAGACTTAACAAAGGATACTAGATTGTATTTTATTTCTGAATAAGTATTACATGTGTTATTTGAAAATAAATTGGTTTAATAGAATAAAAAGGGTCAATAATAGTTTGCTTTTCTTACAGTAGACATTAAATGTTTTAATATTAGATGAAGCTGATACAGAATTTAGAATTAAAATCCGGCCAGGAAAGTCATACAGTGACTATTAATCCAACCAACTACAGTGACAAACCAAAACTCAACTACCAGGTCAAACAGGCAAGAAGAGGAGTAGGTAACCACAAGTTAAAGACAATCATCAAAGGGCAGACTGTGGCTGTAACTGTAACAGAAGTAGAGATGCTATTCAGCTCCGGAGGGGCTCTAGAGTTTTTTCTATGTCTCCCTTTAGCTACAGTTTAGTTTTTTCTATGTCTCTCTTTAGCCCATCTTCCCATAAAGTCCCTGTAAAGGGCTCGTGACCACAACCCACTAATGTAAGGGTGTCGTCCACTCGGTGGACCTACATCTTTTGCGGTCTTTGTGTTATGATGTCTCTAAAAATCAATAAACGTGGGAAGTGATGCACGCACGTTGGGTTTGTGGAGGGGTTCATCTGGTTTCTTCCGGTCTCAAACTCACCGTCTTTTGGACGACAGGCCACAACATCAACCATTCAGCGCGATGTCAAGTCTGGAAACCGGTTGCTGCTGGAATGGTTGTTTTATCCCTGGCTGGTTGGGGAGGGAGTGGCGTTCATTCTTTATACTGTGATGGTTATTTTCATACAGAGGACATCCATTGTCTTGCTCTCGATTCGCGAGTAGGTGGTCCACCTGCGGCGTCGAAATGCTTTCTTCAATTCTAAAACGGTTTCGTAAAAATTAGGTTGGCAATACATCAGATATTGAAAAACCTTTCTTGTTAATGGATATAAGAGAAAAAGATATTGATTTTTTACGTTTTTTGTGATTCGATGGAGACACTGGAGAACATGTAGTGGAATATTCAAATCTAAGTGTGGTAATTTGCTTAACGTAAAGCCTTTATTAATTGGCAGCTGCTTTAAAGTATCATTTAAAGAAGGTTCTGGAAAGCTTAAAGATAACTGCTGAAATTTTAAAAACAGCATTTTACGTATATAGATAACTGTTTAAGGAATATGAATTCTGAGATAAATTAAAAAAGTCTTTCTTGGAATCAAAAATAATTAGGGCTTCTGACTCATTTAATCTAAATTATTGGAATTCTATTGTAAGCAGTGAATTGTTTCAAGAGAGTTCCTCTACGGAAGATAATTTTTAAGATATAAATCTTGTAAAACATACTTGTAAATATACATTGTCATGCAAAATAGATTCAGAGAAACAACCGCAGGAATCGGTTACGAAAAGAATGGTTTTAACTGTAGCTAATCAAGTTTTTGACATAATAGGTTATACCGGACCAGTAACGTTGATTTCAAAATTAATTCTACAAGAAACTTGAAATTTATAGCTCAAGGTGGAGGATAAGCTTTCGGGTATTTGACAACAAAATATAAATCTTGGCATCAAAAATAGCATTTGCTTTCAAATATGAATATTCTCAGATGGTTTGAAACTCAATTGGTTAATTAATCAAAAATTTTACATTCGTTTTTTAACGGAAATTAGAGAGCATATGATGCATGTGTTTTTATGTGAGTCGAAAATAACAACAGGATCAGAATCAGTTTAGCTAATGTAAGAACCATCCTCCCTTGAAGCCCATAACGATTAAAGATATTAAACAAGATATTTTTGATACACATTGTTGGACAACTGCTTTATGTTGGATTCAACGTAATGAAAATTGGGGAATTTTGCTCTCAATCCTGCCGCTTTGTTAATTAGGGGTTGTATCGCTAAACAATTGGCCGGAAAAAATAGTGGCTGGGACTTAATTGGTCTAGGTTGGACCTAATTTAGACCTAATTTACTGCTCAGATCAGTAAATTGAATTGGCCTTAATCAAACAGTAATCCAAATGAAGAATAAGTAAATTCAGAAATTCGGAGAACAGTCATAGCAATTTTAACTAGAAATGGTAATGACATTAAAAGGTATTATTTATATTCTGTTAAGAAAACTCTAAGAATGGTATTATGAACTTTACATTTTTATAATAAAGTCACAAAATTTGATAGAAATCTTTGTAAGAATTTAACAATACAAGAGATATTGAAAAAAGAGAAATTAATTTAATGAAGATAGTCTAAAAAGAACCTTTTAAGAGTGAAACGGATGATAAATTAAAACAACTTGACCATTAGTAAATTCTTATGGTCTCATAAGAGATAAGTCAAATGTTGCCTTTAGAGATGATAAATATGATTTTAAATTTTCTGTCATATTACCTTCCAAGCATTGTGTTTTAAAACTGTTGATAATGTGTACTCACACACATATTGATTTGTTTCATGCAGGAATTACTATATTAATGTCCCATTTATAAAGGAAATATTGGATTTTGAAATCCAGCAAGACAATAAGAAATTGTATAAACAAAAGTGTAAAATGTCAGAGATTCAAGACTAAGAAATGTGAGACAATCCCATGTATTTTACGAAATGATAATAATGTATATATATATATATATATATGTATATATATATGTATATATATAAGTATGTATATATATATGTATATATATATGTATATATATATATGTATATGTATATATATGTATATATATATATATGTATGTATATATATATATATGTATAGATATATATGTGTATATATATATATGTATATATATATATATATATATATATATATATATATGTGTATATATATATATGTATATATATATATATGTATGTATATATAAATAAATGTATATATATATAATACTGTGGTAATAATGATTTAATTATTTAAAAAGAAAAAATATTGAACAGTATTATAATAGGGTTCACTTTCATTAGACATTAAATATTATATTAAAAAATTCTAAAGTGGGAATCTTGATCATAGGTAAATAATAGTCGAAATCATTATTAGTAGACATCACAAAGAGATACTAGATTGTATTTTATTTCTGAATAAGTATTACATATATTATTTGAATAAGTATTACATATATTATTTGAATAAGTATTACATATATTATTTGAAAATAAATTAATTTAATAGAATAAAAAGGGTCAATAATAGTTTGCTTTTCCTTCAGTGGACATTAAATGTTTTTGTATTAGAAGATATTAAAGAGGAAATGCAAAGTGTTTTATAGGGAAATAAATTAGAGAAACTAAATAAAAATTTAAATATGATGAAATTAAAAAGAAAATATTTCAGATAATTTATTAGAAATCAATCAATCCGATTTAAGTATAGAAAAATTGAAAATTGGTATTTAAGTGTTTGACTGCTTACTTATATATATAGTTTATTGTATTTCCAAGAAGAGGAAATGAAGATGATCAGTTTTCAAGCGCATTCTTGAACTCAATAAGATCCATTATATCATATTTGATACTTTGAAAATTATAATAAAAAATACAAAATTATCAATAATCATTTTAAAATTTATAAAAAATTAATTATCATCTACTAAAAAAAATGTTATTGATGACAAGGGATCGTGGTGAAAAAGGATGTAATTTTTTTTACAATTTCAAGAGGAGACATATCTAATGAAACTATAGTTTCAATGTTTTAATAAGAATACTGTGATAAAAAAAGTTTATTTATTTAAAAAAGACATTCAAAAACCAAAAGATTACTCACTTAAAAGAGTCAGAAACACCTATAGCAAAAGCTCTTGTACAAGAGTGTAAAAGTGTATGTAAGAGTGAAAAACAATTAAAATAAACATATTTTTCAACATTTTATATTTCTATCATAAGCTATAAATCTTTGAATTAAAAAGTATAATATGCTAATTGTCTATGTAAAATCAGAAGAAAATTCCTTTATATTTCAACATTAATACCTAGAAGATTCGGGAGATTTACTTAAATACATTTCAAATAAATTTCAATAAATAACGGGCTGACTTTAAATTATGCAAATAAACAATGCATTTTTCTAGATAACATATGGAGTATAAGATTGTGAATATAAATTTATGTTTCGAAAGTATACGAACAAAAAATCCGAGTCTCAGATCTTCAGATTAAATTTGGTTTCAAGACTAGTGTGATTATTAGTGTTAACTATGTTTCCCTATACTTACGATTCTAAACTATCCTCAGCGCGGGGACCGTTGGCATGGTCCTGTAATCCAGCCGCCAATAGGACGCTAGGACTTGAGGTGGTCGGTTCAAAACCTAGAGACTTATCAGAGAGTCTCCCCGGTGATCTTTCCGGTGAAAGTCGGTTGGTTGTTCACATGCAACTCAGCCGCACCCTTATGCCGATCATACTCAGTTCTACCTTTTATTAAAATTTTATATAATCCTTCAATATATTCCAATTTACATATTTTTTTGGAGCATTTTAAAACAAATTTCATACATAACTTATAGGTAGCTTTATCAACCTGAACCAACTTTCACATAATAGCTAATATATTAAATGCATTTACAAATTAAATTGGTAAATTATATTAGGAATAGTAAAAATTAAATTTTATATAGTTTACACACACACACAATGATAATATATTCAAAACTAGTGACAGTACTACATATAGTTTTAGCAAAATTTGCCATCTCATATTTGTAGAAATAATTCATCAAGATATATTTATAAATAACAATAACAGCGTATGTAACAATCTTGAAAATTAATGAAGTCAA
The DNA here is from genome assembly GCA_030067965.1 of Latrodectus elegans. Lineage (NCBI taxonomy): Eukaryota > Metazoa > Arthropoda > Arachnida > Araneae > Theridiidae > Latrodectus > Latrodectus elegans. The sequence goes on along the minus strand of CM057817.1, from coordinate 90,114,877 downwards.
TCGCGTATTATAAACGGGAAAAATTGGGCTATATACATTATATATTACAGAATCATCATAATAACTACGTATTAAGAAAGTGGTATAGATCCTTTTAATCTATTTTCCTGACAAATATTGTTAAAAAAAATTATATATTTTAATCAGGAAGCAAGTAGAAGAATTAACAGTGTGGTTAATTGTTGTGATCTTCTCACTAGATGGCGCATATTTATTAATCTGTATTAAAATTATTTTAGTATATATTCTGTTTTTTTCTGAATTAATTGAAATTTTATGCTTTCTACGTTGTTTTTAATTTTCAATCAAAAAAATATCTACATAACTAATTATTGATTTTTACAAACTCTCGTTAAAGAATATTCTATAAATAGTTAAAGCACAGAATGTCTCAAAAAATTTTATTTTATATTTCAGAAGAAAAATGAGTGGTTTCAATTTATTTTCAGATATCAGAAATTAAACTCAATCTAATTGTTTAATAATATTTAGAATATTGATCTATTTCATTATATGCTGCTACTGGAATATAATTTTAATAGTAGTGTAAATTACTGACAAAAGTATTTCTTTATTATTGTCCTCAGCGCAAATTGTTACCATTTTTGTCACTAGATGGCGCATACTTATTAAGCAATATTAAAATTATTTTATCATATATTCAGTTTTTTTTCTGAATTAATTGACAGTTTACACTTTCTACGTTGTTTTTAATTTTCAATCAAAAAAATATCTACGAAATTAATTATTGATTTTTATATATTCTCGTTAAAGAATATTCTATAAATAGTTAACGCTCATAATCTCTCAAAAATGTTTTATTTTATATTTCAGAAGTAAAATGAGTGGTTTCATTTTATTTTAAGATAAAAGAAATTAAACTAAATCTAATTGTTTAACTGTATTTGGAATATTTCTCAATTTCATTATATGCTGCTACTGTAATATAATTTTAATAGGAATGTAAATTACTGACAAAAGTATTTCTTATAACATTGTCCTCAGCGCCATCTGTATCTGGAAATATAATGTATCTTGTTCAAAAGTGTGCATATTCACAACTTTTTCATCATATCTTCAAAGCATATTTATGTTAAGAGACATTTAGTTAAATAAAAGTTAATAAAACCACGCATGCAATCTTCCACAAATATTTAATTATTTCATAACTTGATTTGCTTTAAAATATTTGATATTTTTATTATAGTTATACCTTTTTTAAATTTTTTTTCTTTGTGTTTTATGACTATATATTTTATTTCTAAACCACAAAATTACGTTTAACAAATGGGTTCTTTTGCTCAATTTTCTTATCATAGAAACTTTTTCGAGACATGAAAAATCGGTTGTATTTCATTTAGAAATGTTGTATGTAACAGCTTAAAATCTTGTAAAGAAAAAAGTGAAGCAATGAAATTCCCCTGAAAAAATTTTTCAAAGAGGCTTCAAAGACTGCATAAAAGAAAAAGTGGAAACTAGGCAAACGTACATCATCATTAGAAATTATCTGGTGTTTATAAAATATAATTGTTTCTTCACAAACTTGACTCAAAGTATTTTCTAGATGATGATACGTTAAATTAAATTTGCAGTCATTTTACAATAAATTGTAAAATGATTTAAAGTATGCAAAAATTATACATTAGATTTTGAAGTATAGAAAACACAAAAATAATAATTTAAAATAATCATTAGTTTAAAATTCCAGTAGTCTCTTCATCCGGTTGAACTTACCGTCCGACCTTAGCTGGTTTGCCAGCTCGAGTGACGCAACCCGTCTCACTTAAACGTTTTACAACAATTAGGATGGTTTGATGAGAAGGACAGAGAGATGCGGGCCTGAAGTAAAACGTTGGCGGTACAACCTTGCTGCTGATCGTGCCTCGCGTTGACATTCACCGTACAGTAAAACCATCTCACAATACTCAACTTTGGAATACTCAGCCATGACAATGAGCATCAGCATACTACATCCCCAAGAAGATATCTCTTTTATAGCTTTCTCAGGTGCACAGGAGTGATGTTTCTTACGTATTGCATACTGCATACAAATTGTTGAAATTATTTTTAATACTTCCGTTCTTCCCATTTCGAAATAAAAGTTAAAAATGTAATCACGAAAACGATTTTTTCTTTTTTCAAATATGCACACTTACGATGTGCTACGTCAAAGCACGAAACAACAAATGCGCGTTTTAACCGTTGTATTCTTCACATTAATGCCTACAAAGTATCTTTTCGTACTTAACCGAGGATGCTCTACAACTTTGTAAATATATATATATATACATATAAGTCACTTTTTTTACCTATCTCGTTCCGTTTTCGAGATACGAAGCAGCAGTAGTTCCAAAGTTAAGAGGGGGGCAAGGGACTTTTGTGGACATACTGTATATATATATATATATATATATATATATATATATATATATATATATATATATATATATATATATATATATATATATATGATATATCGTAAAAAAATAATTGAGAGTAGAAATAACTTTCTTTTCATTAAATTATTTATTCCATTCGATGCGATAAGTTTCATCATTTCATAATAAATGAATCTCAGTAAAGTTTCAAAGTGACAAACTTACTATTTTGTGGGAAAAATTTGAAAAAATGTGTTAGTAATTGAGACTATTCTTATACCTTAATAATAAAATAGTTGATGAAGATGAGTAAAAGAAGCATATATATAAAATGTTCCTATGTTTCTCATATATTCTTCAATATTATAACAATTTTTAAGTTTATTAAAACTACCATTTTAACTATTAGTTTAAGAAATCATTGCAGAAGTCAGAATCCACATTATCTTCATTTCGGAATAATTTTAATAAATACATTATATTATTTGATTTTATATAACCCTGTGACTGTATCAAATTTATATGTAATTTGATTACATATTAAAATTATGTAGAATACATAATTGAAAACTAACTGAGGAATATAAGAAAATTTCTCATCTCCCTTGAAATATTATTCATCAAATAACTGAACAAATTGCTCAGAAATACATTTGTCATTAGAATATTATATAGAGAATTTTCAATATATAATATATATATATATATATATATACATATATATATATATATATATATATATATATATATATATATATACATATAGATAGATACAAGGACATGTTTTTATTTCAAGAAGCTGTTTCAGTTGTACATTTTAGAATAACAAAAAATCGAAAATAAATTTCGTAATTTAATGAAGAATATTTGAAAAAATTCTTTTAAAGATGGTGCTAATCTAACTAAAAATATTTTTCAATTATTTTTTATAACTTTGAAAATGATGAAATATGTTTTGGTTTCTTTGAATGATATAATCTTTTAAAGAAACGAATATTGAAAATATAGCAGACACGACTTTGGCATAGTAAAATTTAACGAGTTGGCTGCAAATTCCTTTACAAAATTGAAAGTAAATGGAGTTCCACAGTTTGAATCTTCATCAATATTATTCATCAATGTATAAAATATTTTTATTAACTAATAATGATAAAACAAAATATAATGGTAATCCTGTTACACAAAACATGCTCTCTTTAAAATTGTTTGTGGAAATAGTATGAAATAGGACAAATTTCATAGAAAAAGTTTGATCTAAACATAATATATATAAATCAATAAAAATTTAGTCGAATGTTTCGAATTTTATGTTTCGCCATGAAAATACACATACAGTTACATTTCGCCTCCTTTTCTCCAGGTCTGAGAAATAATATATATAGAAATAATTTATATAACAATATGCTTTTGAGTTTCTCTCTGAGAACTCAATAAATTGTCAAAAAAATTTTTATCAGAGGTTTCAATTTTAATTATTTTTAAGATACTTTCAAACTTTACGCATTCAGATCTTTCACATTTTCTTATTTCTCATTTACCAGAAATGGATATTCTAGGGCTATCATTTTACAATACATTATATCTAAAATGCAAAGAAATACTTATCTTGGGCTTTTTCATCAGGAAGAATACCATTTGTGGTTCTCTAAATATGGATAGCTAAATTAAACTGATTTGTTTCCCTAACTGATTTTAAGTAATCTTATTCGATTCAAATCAGTTTGATTTCTTTGATTCTGAAATCCATTTGGAAAAATTCAATTTTTTTATATTAAGATTCAGATTGCTTCCCCATGTTTTTTTAATGGTCAGATACAAGATTCAAATTGGTGAAATCTTCCAAAAATGAAAGTTTGAAAAAAAAAACTTTCATTTGTGCGAACAACAGTAAAAAATCACAACGAATAGTAAAGGGTAAATAATTTAAACCATTAGAAAGAGTTTATAAAGGGAAGAAAATTTTGCTTCTTTATTTTCAGATTATTAATAATATATGAAAATTTTTATGAAAAAAATAAACGAATCAAAAATTAAAGTAAATAAGAGAAACTTAAAAATATATATATATATATGCAGGGAAGGTAATTGCATCCAGGCAGGGTATGGGAGATTTTTATTCGAAGTACTGTTTCACCTGATCATGGAATGATAGAATGATGTGCACTGAAGTATCGGACAAAATCTGAAATTAACTGCTTTATTCCAAATGCATTCGAGACCATTTCAGTGCCTGGAATAATCTATTTGATTTTTTTTTTCTGCAGATCACAGAAACAAAATTACAGCTTTATCCATTTTTCTTATCTACAACTTTATACTTTCAGAGTTTTAGTATGCCTTCCTTTTTGGCCTATTATTGCAAACGAAAAGTTGTTTTGTTATTCAATAACATTTCCTTCATTTCAGCATAGAATAGCATTTTCTCTACAGAACTTTGGCACCTCAGAGTTAACATTTTACTGTGCATGATTAACTTTTGGAAGTGAATGTAATATTTACTCTAGCTGTGCCCAACATTATTCTAAACCTTTTCAGTATTGCTTCAAATAAAAAGAATAACTAGATTTTGCTTCAAATTAGTTTCAAAATTTAACCTGACTAAATCACCTACGGACAAACTGCCAAAAAAATACCAATGCAGAACAGCGAGCCTTTGGGAGGGATAATTTCATCAATTTGTATTTAAGGTGATGATTTATCAAGCCTTTGATTACCATTGAGTGTGAGGACCCGAAAGCAGGTGACTTGATTGTCATTTCCATTTTCTGATAGTCAGTATTAATTTTTGTACCTAAACGCTAGTTAGCTCCATCGAAATAAGACGAAAATTTACTAGTAAATAAATAGAAAGTTTTGCGATTTCGATATTATAAAATTGTTTCTATTAGTAAACATCATTTCTGAAACATTTTCCAGACTTATATACATCAAATCTGATATAAATTTGATATCAAAAATTTTGCTTTCAAAAGTATAGAGATACTAGTGTGAAAAATACAATTGCTTCTTTACTTATCTAAGTGTATAAAATTGTTTTTATTTATCCTATGATTTTCTCGTGAACTGATTTGGAATAATTATTGGCACTTCACATTTCTATTACCACCATTTGATCCATGGTATTGAATTTTACATTCCAATATATTTTTAAGAAAATTTTAATTTACAGTTCCAAGTATTTCAAAATAAAGTTGATCAAAGTTATATAATATTACTACTTACAGATATACATTTATTATTTTCATGATTATATTAGATTATATTTCCATGTTTAATTTTATTAAAAACAGCAAACTTATTGTTAGATATTGTGTAATATGGATTTTAAAATTGAACTGTGAAGTGTTTATTAGTTTTGAATCTGTAAAATTCGCATTAGCTTGTGAATTATATACTTGGATGACATTTTAGCGTTCAGACTCAATAAAACTTTCACATAAATTTAAACCGTTTTCTTCCTCATTAAATTTAGTTTAAGCGAGATGAAACTTCAAAAAGTCTTTTATATACGTACATCAATTTTTACAAATGAAGTATAAAAACTAATGTATGATTCTACATATTTTCACAGATCGGTGTAGCTTCAGACAAACTAAATAACGTAAAAGTTTTTCCCATTTCTTGTTTAATTTCGGCTTATTTGCATATATGAATTTAAAAATTACGTAAGAGTGAAACACAATTTTCCAATACTCACTTAGCTAAATTCTGAATTAATTTAAATATTTTTTGGAATAAATTTATTTCAGATAGTAAAATTATCTCTTCGCTGTCTTATGTGACCATTTTGAATTGTGTCAGCCAAACTAATATTTTATTCTAAGCATTTGCTTTCAAACTGTTGTTGTCATCCGATGATTTCTGTATTCATTATCGGATGACACTGAAAATTCAAACGCTTTATTTTACAGAAAAAACTAACAAATACTATATACATTTATTAACAATGATTGCATTTTACAATTTAATAAATGACTATATTTTTGCATAATTTAAAAATTTCACAAACTTTTCTTTATTATTCTTGAATTTTGTGGAAAAATTAGGTCTCTTCTTGATGTGTTTCATCCTATATTTTAATGGAAAAATGGCAATATGTAAAATAAATTTTTTTAATTTTATAGGATTTGAAATTTATTAAATTATTTGCTTTATTTGAGAAGATAATAGTGATCATGTGAATTTAAGAATCAAAAAATACTCGGATAGTTCAAAAATATCTTTTTAAAATTTTGTAACATACATTCAAATGTTTTCATTGTTCAAATTCACTATGAAATTATATATCTAGTTTAGGACTTTTAACTAAGAATCGGTGACGATGACTACAAGAGATGGATCATTTTAATAAATGCAAGAGAGATATATTCTTTCGTAAAATATATATCGATTTTAAGTAATTGTCTTCTTGTAGAGTTTTCTCTTTTCTTAAGAGTACATTTTAACTATATTGCTTAGTATCTCTAAGAATATTTGAAATATGCAAACTACGGCTTACCCAGCATGCTTTCGAGGTACCTGCATCAGTAGGACCATCACCTGCGGGAGAGGTAAGCTGTTACTGACTGGCTGTTACATTTAGGTGTGCATAACTTGTTAAAATTATTTTTACTTGAGATAAGACTTAAATAAAATTAAAGATTTAAATAAAATTATTTTTACTTGAGATTATTTTTACTTGAGATTTTTAAGTTTAGTTTAAGGAATTAAAATTAATTTAAATGAGAAATTAATTATTTTTTTTAAAATATTAAGGTAAATGATATTATTGAGATGAAGGAAGTTCGGTTAAATTTTTTCTTCAATTGCCTGAAAATAAGATGTTAGTTTAAATAGTTTGTCCATAGGGAAATTAATATTTCTTAATTTATGTAAGAGTTCCTTAATTGGAATTCCTTTAAATATGTTTTTGATATCATTCATAAAGTGGATGAGTTCTGCTAATTCTCCTCAATTCCCTGAAGGAGCGAACGTTGTTCTGAAGGAATAATTTTATAGCATAGGAATAATGGTATAGCATTGGTATAGCATAGGAATAATGGTATAGCATTGGTATAGCATAGGAATAATGGTATAGCATTGGTATAGCATAGGAATAATGGTATAGCATTGGTATAGCATAGGAATAATGGTATAGCATTTCCACTTTTGGTATGCTAATAACTCGCCCTAGCTATTTGAAGTCACATGACTTCAAGTAGCTAGGGCGAGTCATGTGACTAACCCTAGCTACTTGAAATGCTATGAGGGTTAAAATTTCCTCCATATATTTGATTTGAGTAGTGATGGCAAGACCTATCATCACATACTATTTTTGGCTTCTGATTTTTATATTGAGAATATATTCGACTTGAGTCTCGTTAAATAGTTTGGTGAGAGCCCTTTAAGCGTCGGTTGATCTAATGAATATTTTGAGGTTTTGATCTGCTGTCTTAGCCTCAAATTCCTGATTGATAATTTACTAAAATTTCTAAAGAATTCAATGCGATTTTCACCATACCCAACTATTAAAGGAGGTATTTCTTCCTCTGGCTCTGGAAGGGGCTTATCCGTAGGTTGCTTGGTCTTCTTGAAATGCTATGAAAAAACATTCATATACCTTTATTATATGAATAAAAATAGGGATATAACTAAAAAATAAAAAAATTTAAGAGTGTATCATTTTTTTAATTTAAGAAAAGTATGCATTAATAAGGCTTAATTGTAATTTTGAGAAAAGAACTCATAAATGGTTTTAATCAAATTATTCAAAAAGATACCTTGCGAAGGACTGATAATTGCATTTAATACATTCAAATATATAAGGAATAGCTGACTAATTTCTGAGAAATATAGTGGATTTTTTTTATAAACACAGAAAAATATCTATATCCTTAGCAAATAATTATAGTAAAAATATATGTTATTTTGATAAATTTTTAGCAAATAATAGGAAATCATCTAATTACCTATAAAAATAAATACTATTTATAGAACTGCATTTTATGAAATAACACCATCAATGCTTATCACCAACAAAATATGTAAATAAATACTAAATTATGAAAGAAAGTTGCATTTTAAATTCTAAAAAATCAAAAAAATTTCAAATACGTTTTAATTAAATTAAAAATAATTCATATTGAAATTTTTAAATTTATGTCAACAGAGAAATAAATTTAAAAAGATATTTAACGTTGTTTCTTGATTGATTAAATATATTACATATCTTTAAAATGAAATTAGATAATTTTTCAACACATTTCCTGGCAATGTAAGTAATTCTTATAAAGAATACATATAATATTATTTTCTTTGAAAAATGACACTTTCACTTTAGTGTATAAAATGCATTAGATGAAATTCTAACAATTTTTTAACTCGTCTCTCTTAGATTATGTTCCCTCTTCGATCCCGTATGTTTGTAGTGATTCGGAGTCCTTTTATACCGTAGGTTCTCATCAAATTAACCATGTACATAAAATGACCAAACTGAAATAAGTGAAACTGTCTGAGAGTCATTTTTCATGGGGAAAGGTTTTTTATTGTGAATAACTAATTTTAATCTACTAATATACTGATGCTAAATTCCATCAACTCACTAACATGAGAAATAAATTTAAGATCATATATTTTATACATTATCCCAAGCAAATCATTTGTATGCAATTTAAACTGATTTTGACTTAATCTTAATTAGTCAAGTGAGAGATAGATGGCAGCACCATTATGTAGTGAATTAAGACTTTTTGCAGCATATTTCAGCGAGCAAAATATGTAATGTAAGTAATTTTCAGTGAGCAAAATATGTTCATATGATTTTTTACTATCCTCATACACTCCGTTAAAATAAATTAAAAATAATGAAATAGTAAATTCTGTATTTCATAAAAATTATATGCTCTAAATAAATTTATATATAACAAATATTCATCTTAACTTGTATCAATTATTTCTTAGCATTCATAATGTTCATAAATAGAAGAGAGAGTCATTTCCCCTCCCATTTAGAATACAATATCAAATTTCATCATTAAAATATAAATGCTAATTTTGATAGAAAAAAAAATATATTTTGATGTAACACAATTATATATTTGAAGTTTCTCGACATAATCAACTCTTTCCTTGTACATTGTAGGAATTGTGTGTACTTGTAAAATATTTGTAATATATATATATATTTAAAAGAACACATGGAAAAGAAACACAATCAGTTAGCATATGAAAAAGCTTTGATAAGTTTCCAGAATTAAAAGCTAATATACCTAAAAGGTGTATAGAAGAACATTTAAAAGATCATAATATTGACTTAACTGAAGAAATTTTAAAATTCAAATCAACTGAAGAATTTGAATCGTGAGGAAAAACGTAGAAGAGACTACAAAAACAAGATTTCACCGTTTATGGTCTCATAATTCTGCTAATAAAAAAACTGTGAACTTTACATGCCATCGTTCAGATGACTTCGTTTCTAAAAGTAAAGGACTACGTCATTTGAAATTAAAAAGTAGTAATAAAGTAAATTTTCATTGCCCAGCTTCTATAAGTGCAAACTTTAATGATGAAGGAACATGCTGCATCAAATGCATTTCAACTCACCTTGGACTCCAAGATGATTTTGGTCACTTGACTCTCACCAAAAATGAACGAGAACAAATAGCATTCAAAATTGCTGCTAAAATACCATTCGACAGCATTTTAGATGAAATCAGAAATTATGTGACTGGAGTAGATATTGAAAGATTACACCTGATTACAAAAAATGATGAAAAAAAATAATGCATAACATTGAGAACTCTTTCAATTTGCTATCAGATGCTATTAAGCATAAAATTGACAGTATTAGCATTGAAGCTTGGGTGCAGAAAATGATTGCATCTTAATTTTACAAAGTTCAGGGATCTGATGATAATACATATAAAACATTAAAAAAAGAAGACTTTGTGTTAATGATTATGAATGATATGCTCAAAAAAAACAGCGTCATATATTTTCTTCTGATTGTATAAGTGTTTATGGAACACATAGTTTAAACAGCTATGGGTTTGAATTGTTTACTGTTTTGGTAATTGATGACATGAGACAAGGTTTTCCATCAAAAATCAGCATTAGCATTAATTTTAAATCATAAAGGAGAAAATTAAAATAATATAATTTTAAAATTGTTTCCATTTTGCGTTTATTAATTTTTTAACTTTATTATATTTACAACTTTTAATGTTCAACAATTTAATATCCCTCAATCTGTTTGTAAATTATTGTTTTTGAAAATTTGTTTTAAAAGAAAATTAGTGTTATGATTTTCTGTGTTTATTCATACAAGATATATAATCATTGTTTGACTTATTTTTATACACAAAAATAAGCATATTTATAACTTTAAATTTGGTAAATAACTTCATTTAAATTATATGGGATTACGTAAAAAAATTATAAATATATGTGTGAAGTTTATATATATTTTAGAATATAATGCACAAACGAAGCCTATATAGTAAATATGAATAACTGGTTCCCTAAAATATTCAGTGGAACTAAAATGTAACAAAATTGTTACTTTAACAAATGTGGAAAGCATGTAATCTTTAATTATTCAACAATGATTCTAAACAATTTTTTTTTTTAATTTAGTGAAAGTTGTTGTGGTGTAAGTTTATTCACTCAGTGCCCTATTATTTAAAAAATGTTTTTTTTCTCATCAAAGTTTAAAATATCGAACCTGATAAGGAAAAATAACTTTACTTTGTTATTAAAAGTAATAAAAATTAAGTTGAGCGATTTTTCCTCTAATGCAAAATTGTAAAATATTTAAGTTAGATCTGTATTTAGAATGTGATATATATTTCTTCTGATCGCAAAATATCAGAGATTTTTTTAAAACACTATTGAATTCGTTTGAAAAACTATTTAATATCAACTTATAAAAAGTAATTTTTTTCCATATTTAAAGGTAAAGATATTTTACTTCAGATCAAACGATGCACTTATAAAAACACATTTTGCAATTAAAGGATATCTATAACAAAAAGAATGTTGTGAAATATATATTTGTTAATATTTAATGTAAATACTACTGATGAAGTTAAAATAAAACTGATACGTTTCAAAATGCAAATCAAATAAAATGATAAAGTGCGTAAGTAAATAAATTTACAATGCTTTGAGAATTAAATAATGTGCCTTTTCAGAAATAGGGCTATGAATATGCTGCAGGACCCCTTTTACAAGCTATAATTTAATAACAACCTGTTTCAGACAGAAGAAATTTATAAAAATTTGGTTACTTATTATATACTGGGATCTTACTTCGTGAATAGATATAAAATGTTTGATTGAAATGTAATCAAATTTCGTCAAAATTTTAATACTTTATATATATTATTATAATATAAATTAATTTTTATTCTGTTTGTTTGGAATTGAATTGAGAAGAGCAGCATACATTAGAATAAAACTTTAGCAGCATGTTGGTCTCTGATTTAAAAACTTCGTTTAACATCAAAATTTGATAACAATATTGTTACTTAATTTAAACCACAATTAAAACTGATTTAAAATCTGTAAATGTACTAAAGCGATGATGCAAATAACTTAAACAGTGAAACAATCTATTTTGAAACTCTTTCGGTTTCAATTAGGCAAGATGTAAGTTTTTCTCCTCCTTTTTCAATTGTCATCTATATGTTAGTTCTAAGAGTAGAAAAAAATATTTAAAACAAAGAATCCCCCTTGCTCACAGTAGAATTTTTATTTTTAAAAAACAGTTGCAAATAATATATTAGTGTTTTTGTCTATGCTTTTCCCTATACACTTAAGTTTTAATTATCTTCCATGTGCCAGAAATTACCCTTAAGCGACAAAGTAACCGAATTCAATCTACTGCCTAAAGGAAACACCTAGGAAAGAGTTTCAAACCTCGTTGAATTTATATGTCAGTGATCTATACAAAAGATTTTATGTCCAAAACTTTTAAACAAAGCTAATAAATATTTTTATTTTTTCCAAATTGTAATTTTTTTTAAGTCATATACACATTTTCTACTGGAATCTGTGTAGCCCTTAATAATATAAAAAAGAAAGAAATGTTACTGTTAAAAGGATAACACCATCGATTTATATATGTGCTTCTCTTATTTTTGTAAATAGATTATTTAAAAAAAATCCACCTATTTTATAGGAATACTACCATTTGGCATCTACAAAACTTTCAATATTACATAATTTATTAAAAGTACAAAAATATAAATCAAACAGTTTCATTCTGGAAAATTAAAAGAAAACATTTTGGAGGGGATTTAAAGATAATGATGGATTACTTGATTTGAATACTGATAAGTAACAAAATATCAAATAAAAGAAGAATGCTTCACGATGACATATCCTGAAGTGGAATATGAAGAAACTGTCTTTTAATGTTATCTATATATTAAATCTTAGGTTGTGTATTTTAAGTCGTAATATTAAATAAAGGTTGTAATGCTGTATCAAATGACTAATTAAAGAGGAACACAGCATTGCTTACAATGATTTAGATTCTTACTTTAATGAATTTATGGGATATTAAATAAATGAAAATATCAGATTGTTTAGTTAATACTAATGAAAACATTATCTTTATGTCACCCACATAATCAGTGAATAACATATTACAATATAAATTTAAATTTCCATCACAATTAACATTTCATATAAAATTATTTCTGTTTCATTCTAATTAAATCTGCATTCAAAGCAATACTTTTTTACTGCATATTTAAAATTTTTGCATTTAAATTATTTTAATTAATTTTTGGCAAATTATCTATCATATCGAAAAAATAAGTATGACTACCTTTCCGTTATATCTTCAAAAATGTTGTATTAACAGAAAGGTGGTCACATAGTTTTTCTAAGAGCATTTTTTTAATGAAACAAAATACACATTGTATCAAAAATTTAGGTTTTCCAAACATCAAAAATTAATTTTTCTTCATAACAAATCTGTAGTTTTCTTTTAAAGGCTATTTTACCTTCCTTAGATAGTTAATATTTTCTATTTTAACTAACCACATCATTATTCAGCATTTAGTCATTTACATATAAAGTTTTCTCTTAAATACAGTTCACTTTAACATTTGTTGACTGTTTTATCAACTGTTTACATTTGAATGTAAGCATAACAAATTAATTTCTTCTATGATTTTTATAATTATATAAATAATACATAGTATGTTTATGAGAGAATGTTACTTCCCTTGAGGCAAAGCCTAAAAAAATTATTATTAAATTATTTTAAATTATTTCATATAAATTATAACATCTCATTACTATTTCAAATTATCTCCATCTTGAAAAAAAAATTTGAAAGAATCTTTCATTACTTAATTAACAGATCATAAAATGGTATATTTCATTAATCAATAAATTTATCCTGTACAAATATTTGAAAAAAATTTTTCATAAAATTAAGCGAGTGAATTAAAAATATACAAAGTGAAATCGAAATTTATTTTCATAAGAGGAAAATAAAATAAAACCATATATCATATCACATGTTTTTTATGGAATTTATTTTCATGAAAAAATATTTTTAACATAAAGCTCTACATGATGTGAATTTATTATTTACTTATTTATTCTGTTGCACTGATTAATATTTAACCTATAAATAAAAACATCCGCTTTTCTAAAAACATTAAAACTGACCAATCTTAGTAACTGCGCATGCGTTGAATGATTCGTTTGCTTTTGAATCTCTAGACGCTAGTTTTATTTTATATATGCAGTTTTTCAGTGTGGAAGGAAACTTGAAAACGTAGGATAAATCGTTATATATTTCTTTTAATTAAATATGCAATCAAAATAAATCATTAATATTTGCAGCATTGTATATACTCTAAAAAGGAATTTGTAATTATTGAATTTTTGTGATTACATTATATGTTTGAAATAGCACCGATTTTCTCAAAGAATTGCTTTTCTATATAAGTAGTAATATAATATAATGCAAACATAGATCTTCATATTACTAGGAAATATGTATTTTCTTCAAATATTCTCAAAGTTAAGCAACAATTTGCACAAGACATTGACGACAATGTGGTTCAATCTGTCTTGTTCAATACTCGCGTAGCCTGGGTTATGTTCTTGTACAGAAGAATTTTGAAGTAAAAGACATTAACCATCCATCACCATGTTTCTGTCCCTCCGTTCTTCTACGAGATAATATGAATGCTTGTTGGTAAATTGCACTGTGGTAGTAGTTCCAAAGCTCAATGTTTACATTTTCATGAGTATCCATTAATGGTTTCTGTGACGACGCGCAGCAAGCTGTTTACTGCTTTTTGATAAGTCACACAATAATTTACACTCAGTAAGTTTTGTAATTGGCACACTTGGGTCAGTTGACAGGTGCCGGTGGCACTTGTTGTTAAATCAACCAAAAGAAATTTGCTTCGTTTCTCGCATTGATGCTTACAAATGAAACTGCGAGGGATGTTTTCTCTTCGTTTGCATAGGGATTTAATTTAAGTTAGGAAAAGGTTGGGAAGTAGTGGATTATTCTTAAGTTTTTTTTATTTTGTTCCATTAATTATATAAATTAGTCAACATATATGTTTTTTTTTAATCTAATCACTAAGATATAATAAACATTACACTCATTTATAGTGATACTTATATATTGTTTTATTTTAAATTGCTGATTATACACATGGAAGTTTTGTTTAAATATTTTTTATTAAAGTTTAAATAAGTGTGTCTTTATTATATAGGTTATATATTTAAGATCTACATTTCGGCTGATTAGCTTAGAATTGTACAAATTCAAAATAAGCTTACAAACTTCATGCGTGTATATACATTTATTGTTTAATTAACTGGAAAATGCTCAATACTAAGAGAAAATGCTTTATAGTCATTTACGCACTCACAATATTTGTTCCAGGAAAGCATTGTAAAAAAAGTAAAATATAAAAATTTATATATTTTTTATAACAATTTTTTCTTCAAAAATACATTTGTAGTTATGATTTAATCTTAAATGAATTGCAACATTTTTGTCATAAATCATCTCTTTAATCCCAAATTCCACATGACTTAGACAGTGTCCTTATCTTTTATGAATAATTGGAATGTTAATGTTTTCCCATAACTGTTATTGGGGAAGAGATTTTAAGATTCCCAATTATTTGGTCTTCTGTTGTGGAACTGTAATAAATGCTAGTCTGTTGTCAGTAGTGTAATTATAATCTTTTTAATTATTAATTCTCTTTGTGATTAAATGCATCAGAAAGAAATTCAATACGGAAGGCAGTAAACTGACTGACGATGTTGGACATGTTTCACCATAGTAAAAGCTTCTTCTTTGAATAATGTGGTTCTAAGTTAAGTCCAACTCACTATTTATTGACATGTGATGGGCATGCATGCAAACAGATCAACTATCAGGCTGGCGTCAGGCTTTATCAGGCTGGCAAAAACATTTTTTCCCCCAGAAGTTTAATACATAATTTCCAACAAATATGTTTCTACGATCAATTTAAAATTCTTTTGTATGAAAAGTATACAGAAGCATAGTATATAATTTTCCATCTGTCTGGTTGTGCAATGTAAAAGCAGTATGGAGGTCTTAAAGTTTGTTTTCAATGAGATTCATTGAACAAATATTTTATTTTTGCAAAAACTTTACAAGGAAAATGTAATTATCTAAAATTTTTAAATATTAACCTCTCATAAGATATTCGCACTTTAACGTTGTTTTCATTGTTAAAAAAATTCTAATAATTAAATTCCTTTTAAAATGTTCACACATTATTGAGAAACTTATCACGAAAAATGTGCAAATCAATATAAGCAGAGGCGAAATCGTCCGATTACAAACCAATTTTGAATTTGTAAATTTTCATTGCAACGGAGAGTTAACATTGTTCTCTGGAGTAAAAAGTTTGTATCACTTTTGCTACGAATATACACTACTGGCCATTAAAATTGCTACACCAGGAAAAAATGCAGATAACAAAATGATATTTATTGGACAAATATATTATACTAGAAATAACAAGTGATTAAATTTTCAAAAAACTTGGCTGGATAATAGATCCTGAGAAATCATTACCCAGAACAACCACCTCTGGCAGTAATAACAGCAGTTATACTCCTGGGCAAACGTCGTCGAACTGTTCTTGCAGACACTTGTTGTCTTCCAAACGACCCCGTTTATTGACACACGGCACGTGACGTGGTTGCACGATCCATTACGGCCATGCGGATAATATGCCTGTCTTATCGGCTGCTAGTGATAGGTGGCCGTTGAGATCCCGCATGGCGTTCCGTATTACCGTCCTGAATCCATCGATTCCATATTCTGCTAACAGTCATTGGATCTCGACCGACGCGAGCAGCAATACTGCGATAAGATAAGCCGCAAATCCCGGTACGCTACAATTCGACCTTTATCAAAGTCAGAAACGTGCTGGTACGCATTTCTCCTTCTTACACGAGGCATCACAACAACTTTTCACCAGGCAACAACGTTCAAATGCAATTTGTGTATGAGGAACCGGCTGAACAATTTCCTCATTTAAACACAATGTAGGTGTCTCTACTGGCGCCTACTTTGTCTGAATGTGCTGAAAAGCTAATCATTTGCATATCACAGCACCTTCTTCCTTTCGTATAAATTTCACGTCTGAAGCATGTCGCCTTCATAGTGTAGCAATTTTAATGTCCAATAGTGTAATTTGTAATCTTGAATTTTTAATGAATTAACTATAACTTGTTTCGTATCATGTGTTATTGTTTTTATACTGCAAACTAGAATTTTTATAATTTCTTTATTTACTTTCAATTCTTTCAAAAATATGACAACAGAAAAAAAAGAAAGAAAATACGAGCAAGAAAATAAGAGTTTTAGTAATGATTGGGAGGAGAATTTTTATTTTATTGACGATAACAATAAGTGTTATTGGTAACCTTTCGGTGAAAAATATAAAGCTAGCAATTGACATCGACATTATGAAACCAATTTCTTGAGTTTTCTAATCAATATCCATCGAATTGCAAATTAAAATCAGATAAATTTGCTTTTTTAAATTAAAATTTAAATAAGCAAGAGTAAATTTTGATGACCCTTAGCAATCAAGCTAATAATGTGAATGAAACCAGTTTTGTTATTGTCTGGAATATTGCGCGAGCGTGTTGAAAGGGAGAGTTTATTAAAAAAAAAACTTAGATGTACTTAAATTTTTAGATCCAAATAATGCAGCACTGCACAAAATTGTTTCACAAATTCCTATCTCGAGACACAAAACCGATCGACGCATAACTGCACCTAACACATCTCTTGTAATTATAATTTAAAAATGATTTAAAGAACTGTATTGCATTCAGATTAGTCCTTGAGGAATCAACAAATATCACAGATCTTCCAAAATGGCAGTTTTCATTCGTTTTGTTTCACCTGCCTTCATTGTTAAAGAAGAATTATAAGATTTAGAAGCAGTTCAAAGTGTCAACTCACGGTGTCCATATTAAAAATGCATTAGATACCATAATGAAAATTTTGATGTGCCTCTTAATAAACTTGTAAGGAATGCAACTGAAGGAGATCCTGAATACTCTCGGGGGAGCCTGTAACCCCTAGAGAGCGCGTCCCCAAGGTGACGGATAGGGGAACGCTTCCACTGTTCTTTCAGTGAGTGGTAGAAGGGAAATAAATTACCTTCCGCGGACCAACATGCAGAAGCCCAACCTCCCGAGGCAATGGCAAATCCTTTTATGACAAGTGCAATAGTTTCTTTCAATCCCCCTCCCATGACAACCACTTGCTTTGATGGAAATGACGTTGCAAGGCATCAGCTCTGTGGGGGACTAAGGAAAAAATGGTGCATACCGGAGCTTAATCATGACCGTGGTATCACCTCTACCATCAGCAGAATGCGGATTGGGCTCATGAGGGGTATGAAAATCATTCTTGACGGATCTAGAACTTACGCAGAATGCAGGCACTGCACAGGAGTTCCACTAGATCCGAGGCATCTCTTCAATTGCTTCTCTGTTGCTTCGACCATCTTCAGCATCTACTGCTTCCATGTCACCCTACATACCGAAAAAGCTGAAGATGTGGCCAGGGCAGTGCTCCATGTCTTTGGTCCCCTATGACTTTTTTTTTTACATTTTCTTTTTTTTTCTCTCTTTGCAATTGTTACACGTAAGCAACAACAAGAGATTATTATCGAATTCCAAAATTCATACCAAATCGCTGTATAATTCACCGAGAATTTATAAATTATTTAAAAATATTTAAAATACTCTGTTGTTAGGGAAACAGTGTTACTCATTGTAAATTGCATTCACCCCAATGCAAAATATCATCGAAAATTTAAAAATTTCCTTGTAGAATTAAATGACCAAGAGCTAATATGACATTAATTTTTTTTTATATTGTTTAATGGTAATCTAGCTAGGAACATATTATATCGATTTGTAAATTTGCTTGATTCAATAACTGCATTTCAAAAAAAAATATTAAAAAAGAACTAACCTATTCTAAATTAGACAATGACATGTGTGGATACAAGACTTAACGTTTCTGACTGATGTCATGCAGCATTTTCATGCAGTGAATTTACATTTGCTGGGGAAAGGTAAAACAATATCTAACCTCTCACAGTGTATATTTAGTTTTCAAAAATAATTGCAAATTTTTCTAAGGGACATTAAAACATTTTGTCATTTTACTCGAATTAAAAAAAAATATTATTCCACCATCAAGCAAGAAAAGTTCAACGATATAAAAAAGCTAGAAGGAATAATGATGGAATTTTAAAATAGATTTCAAGACTTCAAATATTTTAAATCGCCTCTTGGTATATTTTTCAATCTATTTGTAATTAAGATAATTCAACATGAGTTTTCCATTTCCAATGTAATTATAACCAAAAAAAAAAAAAAAAGCATCTGAAGAATTAGAATTAATAGAGATAAATAAAGATCAAAATCTACAATTACAATATTAGTAAATGCTGATTATACTGAATTTTGGAAGTTTGTACCAAATTCGAAGTATACTGAATTAAAAAATGCTGCTCGTTGAAAAATTTCAATATTTGAAACAACAAACTTATGCGAATAATCTTATTCCATTTTAGAATTCGTAAAATCCAAACACCGGTCAGTATAAGCTAACAAACATTTTAAAGAATTACTAAGGAGTATGGCCATTAATCATTCACCAAATTCTAAGGAATTATCAAGAGAAGTATAATAAATGTATTCAATTTTTTTATATTTAAATTTAATACACTTATATTGTGTGCATTTATGTGATTTAAATAAATATAATTTCTGAAAAGAATTTTTAAAACCTATTTACATACCTTTTAAGTACGTATTTAATTGCGTACTTAAAAGGTATGTAAATAGGTTTTAAAAATTCTTTTTAATTATCTTTCTTCTTTTTCTTCATAATACTTATTTATAATAATTCATTACACACACATATGTATGTAAGTGTATATGTATGTAAGTGTATTAAACTATAACTTCTCAGAATGTAAGCAGTCGGATTAGCCCTCATGTGCAAAAAAAAATGTCCATTGAGCGACAAATAAACAAACCAAACCAAAATTTCAGAATATAAGAAAAAAAATTTTTAATTTTGCACTTCAGGTTTTTTTCTTAATTTCTCACTGAAGAAAAATGTACTATATTTTAAAACAGTGTTTCTTAATTTAATTATCCATTTTAACAATCATATTTTAAAATAGTTTAGAATTCTTTTTGCAGTTATATAAAAGAAATAATTAGAGAAATGAGAATATTTATTTCACATCAAAAGATATTTTTTACCCCAAAAAATTTTTATCGCAAAAAAATTTAAAAAATGGCTCAGATTATAAAGCAGCTTGGCCACTGCTCGTATATAGTTATGATATGAATATTATCCAACACAGCTAGTTCCAATCATATTTATGCTCATAATTTTACTTCTAAATGCCAGCAAATTTGTGGCCCTTGATCATTGGATACTCTTCGGATCCCGTAAAAAACAAAACAAAAATATAGATAATCAAATCGTATTTAATAATAATAGCAATAATAAAAAAAAACTTTAAAATTTCATCAAGACTCACATGAGTTAAATCTCCCATGTGTTGAGCGACATCTGAAATTACTTGACTTGTGAATTAAACTGAAAAGCGTTTGAATATCATGACTTCAAACTCATTTCCGCAATACAATTTAAATCTTATGACAAAATTTTAAAGGAATGCAAACAATTAAGAAATATTAAACATGTATCAGTATTATTTGGAAATACTTAACAGACAACAATTCAGATATAATATTTCATAGAGCCATCAGGGGAACGTATCTGACAGGCCTACGAGTACATAGACCAATGTGCCCAAAGCATCAGTACATGATCTGCCTTGAAACTGTCGTACCGTTAACTGAACAAAGTTATCAAGAAAGGTCTGATGCTGTTCTCTATCTGTTTCTTTTGGCAGGAACTGCCAAACACCGGTTCTTATTCGGCATTGTATCTCGTGGGCCACCTGTGCTGTAACGTCTACTCACACAACCATCATTTTGGAACAGTTGTCAAAGCATGGAGATGACACTTTGGGTGATTCCAAGCTCCTCGGATGCTTCCAGCTTGGTACGTTCACATTCCAGATGGCCCATAATTGTACACGTAAAACATCGTCCAATTGCTTCCTTTGTTTCATAACTATACGGTTATTGAATGAAAGGCTTTTAAAACGCTTGTGAACAATTTTACTTCTTTGCAACCATTCCTTATATACACCTCTCTTACACTCTCGTCCTCTCTTACACTCTCGTACTATCGGCGCCATCTGGTGGTTCCGTGTAATTTGCATATTATTCTTCAAGGTATGTGTGATAATTCTAAATGTGGAATTTTCATTTCAGAATTCAGTTTCTTTGTGATTCTGAATTATTTATAATTCAGAAACACACATGAAATGGACATGAGTGTATTTAATAATAAAATGTTTGGGACAGAAAAATGGATTATTAATTAATTAATTTTTAGTTTTCTTTATTTAGTATATTTTCTTTAGATTTAAATAGTTGCATTTACACATTTTGATATCTACGAGGAAAAATGCGAACGGCTCTCTCAGTGGGCACTTTACCAAGTTATTATCTCATCAGATGATACTTCACTTTTGCGATTTACTCATGTAGACGGAAATACGTATTTGGTAAAGTTATCGGCACCTGTATATTCTAGAACTTCAAAACACTGAACACTTTCATGCATAGCTGAATAAAAGGGATCCATTCAAGCTAATTGAAAGAAAACTGGTATTATGTACTGTAGCAGATAAACACTGCAACACACAAACTCTCTTCAGTTTTTGTTGGTGGGAGGGTCATATATAATTGAAAATTCATATTCACTGGTCAGACTCCAAGGATTGTGATTTCATAGATGCTCTTGAACTTGCTACAAAAGAGACTGCTACGGAACATCCATCCCGATTTTTTTTCTTCGATTTGAAACAACTTGTTTCGATGTTTTCTTCCATATTTAGGACTTTGGTCTAAGTAGAAATTTTCCTCTTAAATGCTAAATCCGCAGCGTATGATCAAAAATACTCTTTGTCCAAAGGAAACCTCAGATAAAGAAAACTACTCAAATTTTTGATCGATATCTTCCTTTACATACAGAAAGTTTATTTGTTAAATTTATACCACCTAAGTTTGTCGGTTACTCCGATTTTGATGATTTCCTCAGAGTAAAGTCAAAACTTTTATTTACTTTACTATAAACAGCCTTCTTTAATCTCTAACAAGCATGAATTTGTTATAATGTTCACTGAGAGACTCATCAAATTTATAATCACATAGGTTTCCAAACACTGTTTGTCGACCAAACACTTACAGGTAAAGTAATGATTATAAAAATGGAGAAAAATACTCCCATCTGTTGTGTCCCAATGTGCAATTTAACTATGATTTAAGTAAAATATTCTCTTTCTGTATTAGCTTTTATGAGGGGATCGATGTGAACCAAGCTGGTCTTTTAGTCCTACGAAATCGCGGCAAAATCTGTATTGCAATTTTCCCAGATCGTGTCGTTGATTTCGAATGAAGTGCGTGAACGAGGCTTTTCTAAGAAGAAGACTCTTCACTCATCCTCCGATTTGGTACCAATTACTCCATCTCTCTTTTTATAGGAATCAAACTAAATTCTTTGCTTAAAACTTGGAACAGAAAGAATATCAAAATATTTGCAAACGTGTGAGACATCTTCCACCGTTAAATAAAAACCTAAAAATCTGTTCTAAATAAAGAACACAGCTCAATTTTAAAACATACGAGCTATGAGATACAAACTCTATATGCTGTTAGAGACATTGCATTAATGAGTTGTGTAAAAAGCGTGTAGATTGGCCTTTAGCTAAATATGTCGAATTTTATTAGAGGCGTGAAGATGTTTATTAACTCATTTAACTCATGTAAAATAGTAGAGATTGTGGGGATACAAATAACCACCAGAAGTGACAGATTATTAAACCTAAACCTTCAGCTCATATTTTGAACACTTTCTCTTCAATTCATAATTTGTGCATGTTAAGTTATTTAATTCAATTTTGTAGATTACATTTTAACACAAATGTTTAATGACCTATGAATCTAAATTTTAAATTTTAAGTTTAACTTTATATTTTGTGGAAGGAGGAAGTTGCATTTTCCTTAATGTATTACAGAAGGCGCTTTTGACACCAAGAATGAATGCAACTCTTGCTTTCCTTTTTATCTTCGATATTCTACACTTGTTATCCTGTGTGCTGTTATGCTTCATTAAAAAATAAAGCAAAACATCTTTGGCTTTTCACAATATTAATTCAAACATATGATCAAACACCTGCTTCAAACCTACTGTAATATTTTCCCATCACATATTTCGACATATAGTTTTATTCCCTTAAGGTATGTATTATATAAAATTCTTCCAAACTTTACCACAAACGATTTCGAAATGTTTATCAATATTGTCATTATAAAATGAATTGTATAATTCTAGTGCTACTTTTATATTCGTTATTAATAATGCATTTTTTTCATTCATGAAAGATTTTACGTTGTTGATCATTAGGTGTTGCATGTGTGCTACCTCTCTCTGACTTACCATAAAAATTTTTTTATGAAACATACTATTACATTAATCATTTACTGGAAAAGTGTAATTGTTTATCTGCAATCGACAGCTATTAGTTTTACGATAGATCTTTCTACAATAAAAGATCTGCACCCTTCACTTAGAGCTACTTCACTTAACTTTTCAATGGTATTTACTAAATCATTTTTATATACCAGAGATTTAACGAATTATTTCATTTTTATATTAGAGAAAAGAAAATTTATAATGACAGGCTGCTCTTAGGCTTTTGCCCTATTCTATCTATGTATATTTTAATGAGGATATTTAATTTTATTATATATATATATATATATATTATAAAATTAAAAGTATTCTCAGCAAAATATTGTAAATGTAGAATTATATTAAAATACGTATTTTTGTCTCAAAACTAATACGCACAATATTCTTTCTTGATGTTTTTCAATGTTTTAAAATATTTCCAGGAATTACATGCATTCACAAATTCAGGAAAAAGAAATTTCAACTTTCATGCCTAACGATTTTATTTAAAAAAGATTTCTCAGCCGGTAATCTTCCTCGTAAAAAAATTCAACTTATTTTTAATGTGTCTAATGAACAATATTGATAAGTTACTTATATAAATATGTTTCTTTTCATTATATAAAGAAATTATTTATATAAAAAGAAAAAAGAAAAAAAAAAGTGCTAATTTTTGTTATGAATTATTTTGAATGTATAATTTTACGCAATATTATAATTTTCTTTTTCTTTCTATAAATTTATAAATTTTCCGCATATTTTAGTTTTTAGAATGCATATCAATAATTAGGCTCGATTTCTTTATATTCCACTAGAATGGTTTTTTTTTTTTTTTTTTTTTTTTTTTTTTTTTTAACTAAAAATGGTTTATTTATACATCATTTGTGTGTGAAATAAGTAATTAAAAAGAATTATCAGCAAAAATTTTATATATACTAAAGCATATAAAAAGAAAAAATAGGATTTGCTTCATTTTGAAATGTTACCATTTGACAAAATAATTTTTCAATATAAGGTAGTAATGCAACAATGCTTTTCTCTAATATAAAGAAAATTGAAATATATGTCCATTTAAAATTATTTCCAAAATCTGTTACATATTAAATAAATTGATTTTTAAATAAATAATTTTAAATATTAAACAATTTAATTTTAATTTTTAAAATCATGCATATATGTCAATAACTAATTTGATTCTGACAAAAATTTTTGTATTCAATAAAAAATATAATTAATATACTGTGGGCAAGAAATTAAACTTACTGAGAAAAATTTTCCTAATGTTATAAATGAAAATTCTTTGTTCCATCAAAATCCTTCATTTTTAACAAAATAATTCTATTTAATAAAAACGAAAAATTTGTGAGAGCTAAACAGACCGTGTTTGGGAAAAATGATATACTAACTATGTAAAAGGAAAAAAGAAAACGCAAAACATTTTTATAAATTTTTCTAAAATTTCGAGTAAATGAATCTTTGATTCCCGCAGTTGGAACTCAATTTTCTGTTCTGGCTATTGGGATGCTACTTTACGAAGAAATACCTTTCTTACGTTAGATGTCAGTCTGACAGGACCCTTATATTTTTAACAAAGGGGACTGTTAATGTGAAAGCCCTTTCAGCGAGAATTTTCTCTCGAATATAACAGGACTCTAGTCTAAAATAGTATCTCGTAGAAAGTCAGATCCTTGCAGGAATTCTAACGAATGCGCATTTGAAGAAAAAAAATGCTTATAATTTGGAGGTGCAAATTCTGAATATTGTTCCGAATTATTTTTAGCAACATATTATTTTTTAGCTCTCAATCTAATTGGAAATATAGATGGCTAGTCGATTCAGCCATTTATCTTTTAATTATTATATTTTGTGTGCTAGAAAAAACCGAGTAAAAAAGACGAGTCATGTAGTTTTGTATTATCTTGTATTTTTGTGTTATCTTGTAATTTTGCGTTATCCTGTGAATATCATTTTATTTATGCTTTTAAAATATATATATAATCGAAGTGTATATTACTGGGATTGATCTTTACTAATGTTAATTACACAAAATGTATAATAAAATGTGAATAAAATTTCAGACACCTCACAATGGATCCATGGAAAGTTTGAACTTATTTTGCGTTAAAAATACACAATTCAATTTTCCACGATTGAAACACGTAAATATGTTTTTGATTTGATCACTTTTGTTAATATGCGGAAAAGAAATTTTAATGGAAATAAAAGCTGAGAATTCAAGTTTCGCATTTATTATTCAAATTTTAGCACTGTCACGTTTTTTTTTTTCCTTCTACAAACCTGCTGTCAAAAATAATTAACCTTATTCTTCAATCATACAACGTTATTACATAACCCCTTTCAAAATATTGACTTGTAAAGACATACATATGTTGCTGTTGTTATTACTATTTCATCCCTCTACATGAGGAAAGATGACAGCACACTCTTGTCATGTTAAAAATTTTATTTTTAAAAATCTTTTTGATATCGATGATACAAAATAAAAACAAATAAAAAAAATTTATACATATACACCAAGAGAAAATGTTTCGTAAATTCTCCAAATTTGATGAATTTTAAAAATAAATAAATACATAAATAAATATAAATAAAAAGTGACAAATTAAAAAATTAAATAAAATAGAATCCATAGCTTGAGATGGGTGCTCCGAACTACGTTTCATATTGAATTTTTATGTTTATAAATACAGATCAAAATTTTAAAGGAAAAGAGATATAATAATTAAAGAAAAAAAGATATGCTACTTTACGAATGCTAGTTTTGGGATTCTACTTTCTGAAGAAATTCTTTCTTACATTAGATGTCATACTGATGCAGGACACTAATATTTGTAACAAAGGGGACTGTTAATGTGAAAGCCCTTTCAGCGAGAATTTTCTCACGAATATAAAATGACTCTAGTCAAAATAGTATCTCATAGAAAGTAGATCCTTGCAGGAATTCTATCGAATGCTCATTTGAAAAAAAAAAATTATAATTTAGAGGTGCAAAATCTGAATATTGTTCCGAATTATTTTTAGCAACCCTATTATTTTTTAGCTCTCAGTTTAATTCGAAATATAGATGGCTATTCGATTAAGCTATTAACTGTTCCTTAATATATTTTGTGTGGTAGCAAACACCGAGTAAAAAAGATAAGTCGTGTAGTTAGTTTTGTATTATCCTGTAAATATTATTGTACTAATACTTTATATATATATATATATATATATATATATATATATATATATATATATATATATATATATATATATATATATATATATATATATATATATATATATATATATATATATATATATATATCTATATATATATATATATATACTTATATATATATATATGTTTTGTATTATCCTGTGAATATCATTGTATTTATACTTTTAAGATATATATATATAATCGAAGTGTATATTACTGGGATTGCTCTTTACTAGTGTACAAAAATTATTATAAAATGTGAATAATATATCAGACACCTCAATGGTTCCAGGGAAGGTTTGAACTTATTTTGTGTTAAAAATACAAAATTTCACAATTTTCCATGATTGAAACATTTAAATATATTTTTATTTCCCCACTTTTGTTAGTATGCAGAAAAGAAAAATTTAATGGGAATAAAAGCCGAGAATTCAAATTCCGCATTTATTTTTGAAATTTTAGCACTGTCATGTTTTTTTCTTTTTTTTTTTTCCGGCCTAAGCTCATTTTTTTCTACAGACCTGGTGTCTAACTGATTTAACCTTATTCTTCAAATATTCAATGTTATCACATAACCCCTTTCATAATATTGACTTGTAAAGACATACGTATGTTGCTGTTGTTATTACTATTTTATCCCTCTGCATGAAGAAAGATGGCAGCACACTCTTGGCATGTCAAAAATTTTATTTCTAAAATCTTTTTGATATTGATGATACAATACTAAAAACGAATAAAGAAAAATTTATAAGTATAAATCAAGAGAAAATGTTTTTAAATTCTCCAAACTTGATGAATTTTAAAAATAAATTATAGATAAATAAAAATAAAAAAAAATAATTAGTTTATTTTTTTTTAGCTTTACGTCAGTATAATTCGTATTTACGATCCAATATAGCTTATGTACAAACGTATTAAACAATTTAAGGGAAATAATCTCTTTTTACATTTAACATTTCTTTTAATTATATTTTGATATTGGATATTTTCTTATTTCAATTTGTTTCTAAATTATATGAGGAAAATTTAGTAGTATTTAATATATTGTGCTTCCATAATTTTTATTATATATATGCATTTATAGAGTTTTTTTTAAATAGGATTTGAGAATCAGTTAACAAATATTAAGTATTAACAAAATATGAAAAATAGATTTTTCATGTTTCTTAGTATTTTGTTAATGAAACTTCAAGTGTGTCAATCGTAAACAGCCTCCTTTAATATTTTCACTGAGAAAAATTGTTCATGAGAAGTCTTCATGACGGCTGTTGGGTTCGGCTTGATTTCACAAAAAATACTTTTCTTTAATTACTGATTTAAGAATGCCTTAGATTTTCGTAAATTGGTTATCCTGAGCGCCTAGAATATTTAAATGCTTGCAATCAGACGTTTAATCAGCTAGTGCGGATGAACCAGCAATATTTTTTATCAGTCCTGAACCTTCTTTTTAGGTACTACAAAGACATCTGGATTCTAACCGACTCTGCTGGTGGAAAACAGTTTTTGAAATAACCAAGTTTAATAAATTACTATTGTTTTATCAAAAGACAGCAGGAATTATTGAAATTGAGTGTAAATTGTTTCAATTCAGCAATGAGACTTATAGATATCTCAATGGATGGATGAGATGACAGCCACAA
Organism: Latrodectus elegans; assembly: GCA_030067965.1. Classification (NCBI taxonomy): domain Eukaryota; kingdom Metazoa; phylum Arthropoda; class Arachnida; order Araneae; family Theridiidae; genus Latrodectus; species Latrodectus elegans. Next base: position 90,086,491 of record CM057817.1, on the reverse strand, counting down.
ATAAGCTCGGCTCTTCAATTCAAAAGTTCGCGGGTTCGATTACCTCCTCGGATAGGATGTTTGTAGTGATTTTAGAATTCAATAAAAATTCTAAAATCGTAATTAGTATTTGTGTGTAACAAGTGATCTTTGATCAGCTGACAAATCTACATTCAGGTACCCCTACAGGGCAAAAATGGCGTTGCTTTGAGGAGGAAAACCGAGGATGATTATACTATTCATAGATTTGGGAGAGGGAAATCTTACCCACCATTCAATTGATCCTCACAGGAATTGCAGAACGTGTCAAATGTTTAAAAAAAAATTAGCTATTACTAGTCTATTCGATAGATATTTTTTTCTTGGATTTGCTTACACTGCAGAGTTATTCCCTTGTTTTAAAATATTCATTTTAAGTATTTCACAATGAAAATCTGACTTATTTTCAAACAATTAAAGTATTTTCTTTATTTTACATTAACAGATTAAATGCTGTTATATATTGCTAATAGAGGCTATAATATCCTCTGAAATACATTTTTACTGCAAGTGCACTCTATTTAGCATACAACATTAAAATTTAATGGTAGATTCTTTTGGATTTAAGGCAGTCTCATTGATTCTTGGTTGCTGAAAGTAACCATATTGGCACAATGTCATTTTTTGTTATAAATGTGAAATTTTTCATTATTGCTTAGGGTCTCTCTATTGAAAGAGATAGAAGACCTTCGAGAAAATGTGAGGCCTTTGAAGATTGAGTATCAGTGCTGTATTAGTAATTCGTCTCAAAATTAAACATTCATAATTTATCTCGTTAAATATTTAAGATTATTTTTTGTAAGTAAAATTTCTTATAAGCACATTAGACTTGAATTTGCATAAAAATGTTGTTTGCATACTTTTGACTTCATTATTTACATTGAAAGAAGCATCTTGGGAATATTTAAAATATATTCGAGTTTTTGCACTAATAAGTATTCTTTGTATCTAAATATCATAGTAGAATGTAATATAGAATTGCGCTTATCTGGGTCAACTTAAAAAAAATTAACTATCGCTTTTTTCAAAGCGAGATTCACGAGGAGTTTATTTTTGTTGATAATTTTATATACTGTATCTCACAATTATTTTTGAAATTACGTTGATATACTTGAATAAAAAAATATTTTTCTTCACTCATAAAAAGTACTTTTATCTTAGCATTATATTTAGAATTAGGATATATTTAGGTTATACTTATATATTAGGTTACATACTTTATAGGTTAGATTTAGTTTATAGGTTAAATTAGTTTTAGATTTAGGCTAGGATTTAAGTACTAAATTTGTGATGAGGGAAAGAGCATTTAATTTTCTTGTCAATAGCAATGAAATTTAAGTATTGTTAGTAATGTAGTTAAAAATATACTCTTTACTAATTTACCATAAATATTTAAGTAATAACTCAAAGTGCACGATAGGAAATAAATTATTGCAAAAATTCGATTTTCGTATTCGAAAATTATCAGGGTTGCAATTAAATTTTCGATAAATAAAACGTCTCGAAGTATCCATCTTCATTTTTTTCTTTTTAATATTTGAATGAGAATAAATCCAGATTTGGGAATATCTGGAGTTCACACAAAATATTCTTTGTTAATCCTAACTTTTTATTGGAAATTAATTGCGGGTGTTTTATTAAATTCAAAATTTTTATTTTTAAACTATTTATCTCGATGAAATGCCGTCTTTTGTATTTTGGACTTACTCAATTGTAGATCATTTTAACTTTATATTGAAAACGTTTAAATTTCCAAATCTTATGCTATTTATATTTATCTTCTTAAAGTGGAAGAGTGAGAACTAAAATCTTTGGTACTTGAATCGAGGCAGTATAAAATAGGCTGGATATACTTTAATCTAGTGTTGATTTAATAACAAATAAAAATTTTTGTTTTTCAATAACTTTAAATAAATGATGACTTTTCATGCATCAAAATTTTAGTTGATTAATTTAAATTGTGCGATGTTTAAAAAATTATTTCGTTTTCAAATAATAAGTAAAACTATAAACTAAATATTTACAGATTTTGTGGACTTATATAATTGCTTTTGACAATTGGCCTTTTGTACCTTACAATTTAAAATATTTGAAATTTAGTTTCACAATCTCCCGTAATTAGTGTCAAATTTCATCGCGTTAAATCGAGTACTTCTTATTAATGGGGTGTTTTTCAACTCGAATTTCTCGTTCCAAATTATTCATTGAAGCGATATAACACAATTCTTTTAAGTAAAAAAAAAATTTTTACTTTGAAAATTTTTTAAATCCTTAAATTTAGGTTCTTTACTGCAGAAGCGTCCTTTTAATTCTTAAAATCATACGATTGTATGATTTAATTAAACTTTGTCAATGAGATAAAGAGTTATCACAAAATTGGATCATACGATGTGTTTGTTCAATCTGTGCAGAAATTCCAGTGTCCAATACGAAAAGTTTTCATTAAATTAAATTTTTATATTTAGTGTGTAAGGGTAATATTTAAGTAGGTAATTTAAATATAAGCTTTATGTTCGACCAAAAACTAACATATTTTGCTTTTTAAAAACAAACATTGGAATGAATGTGCTTTTTATATACACAGAAGCTTTTCAAAGTTTTATCTTCAAATTAAAATATGATATCAAAAAAGATTTCCTAAAATTATTGCTTTTATGTGTTTTCTTATGAAATTAATCATTTATCTCTAAAATTTATGTTAAAGAGGAAAAAATGTTTGTTTCGTAAATAAAAATCATGCCTGATTATTTATTTTACATTTGTATTCATATACATCTGTAACTTGTGATATGGTTGAAAAAATTGTTACTGCAAAATTGTTTTTGTCATATTATCAAATGGAAAAAAATAAAAATTCTATTGTAAATTGTATGTGCTGTATAATACTTATTTCGTTTATTGTTAAATAATTGTTAAACCAACGAATTTTTGTGTCTCGCAAAAATAAGAATTGTGAAAAGTAATCTGCCATGTTTTGATTATACTACATCATGAATAAATGATTTTATTGATCTAGATGTTTCTTATACCCAATCTACTTTTATAAAAATTATTTTGTGATAATTAAATGTGAATTAAACTACCTAGAATGTGCAAAAATTTTTACTATTAATACTTATTTCATAAATAGTACCTATGGATGAAATAGGCTTCGAATAATAAAAATAAATCTACACCTGCTCAAAGAATATGCTGTTTGGTTTTTAATAACTAATGGTGGGAACCAGCAATTATGTAAATTTGTATATATTTTTGTATTATATAATATGAGTATGTGTGTTGTTTAAATATGTATATTATCCTGTAAATATTATCTTGTAAATTTTAATGTAAATATAGAATGTAATATGTGTATTGTTTAAATACCTATATAAACCTGTAAATACAAATCTTGTGTAAATTTGTGTGTATATTTCTGTAAATATGTCTTGTGTAACTTGTGTGTATAGAAAATTATGAATGATGAAAATAAACCATTTTTCTTTATTTCTTTCGGACGAATTTTACATTTTAAATATAATGTTCTTATTTACTCACTATGTTTAAAAAATTAAACATCACTTGATTTTTAAGAGAATGCCTATCTGAATTAAGGCCGATTGATATTGAAGCAGATTAATATAAATATCAACTAGCTTTTATTTCAACATAAATTGTTTTTAAAAATATTAAATAGAGTAAAAAGTATGTAAGGAAAGACTTTAAATTGTTTTGGACTGAAAGTTCATTTTTCAGGTATTTACTATTGTTATATACTTGCTTAATATCTTTTCTCAATTAACATTTAGTTATTTTAAAAATTGGTGGTGCTGAAAAATTTAATAAATTCAGTTTAATATTAAAATTATTATACGAGTAAATTAATATATTTTCGAGTTACTTAATTTATACATCTGTATTAGTTTATAAATTTAACGACTTTAAATCGATGATTTATAATTATTAAATAATAATAAAGCAATGATTCAGTTATTTACATCAAAGTTAAAATGTAAAACTATTATTTAACATGCACCTCGCGCATGCACAATATAGTTTTTTAATTTGTTTCTTTAAATATCTGCTTACATCCTAAAACTTTAGAGATATTGAATTCATGAAACTGATGTGGAACTCTTGCAAATAACGTTATTTTAAATTCGAAATTCGTAAGATAGTAACTCTAAGTCAGTTTTAATATCAATATATTTTTTTACAACTTTTTACCTTTAATTTCCACGTACTGTTCACATATAATTGAAGATAGGCATATTTTATTGCGGAACAATTTTTTTAATGACGGCTTTCTCTTCAGTAAATTTAAAAAAGCCAGAATCTTTTTTTACGATGTTTAAATAGGGGGAAAACAAGCGATATGTCAAATATAAATTAAACGATAAATGCTTGTAATTATCCTTCATTTAGTTATTTTTGGCTAGTGTTGCTTTCTTTTAAAAGACTTGATTTGACATTTCACGGTGACAGCTGTGAAGACCGAATTGTGCAGTTGTAAAATTTTCAATAACTAATCGTATATAGAAGGAATAGAGAATGTATCATTATCTAGTCTGTGTATAGTTAATCTTAATTATTAGGAATAAAAAAAATAATTCACTAACAAAAATGCTCCATAGTCAACGAAGTTAAATAATTGGTTTCCCTTAAATATTTTAAAACTAAAATAGAAGTGATATTTTTGTGTGTGAAATTTACATAATGAGCTAAAATATTTCTTGAAATTTAGAATTTTTCTAATTTTCCATTAGACTGACATTTTTATTTTTGGGGATTTTAAAAAACATTCATAAAAATAATCAAAACGAATATTAAAATGACTATTAAAGAACCTACCTAATCTGTTTTTAGATATTTACTCTCGTATAAATGTATAATGAATCACTAAAATTTATGGGTTATTTGTTTTGCTGTTAAGTTTAAAATGACATAATACTGACAAAGTTTGACATTTAAATTTCTTGCATAACTTAAGATGTAATTACAATTTTTTTTAGATTTAAGGAGTTATAAATAACTCCTTAAAAAACGGAACTATAAATATCGAAACTTTATTATTGAAAACTTTATAATTGAAATGTTATTCATTAGTTTAATATAAAATTTTAATCGGAAGCCAAATTTATTCCAATAAGAAATTATATATAATTTATATTGTCTGTATATTTATACCATTTAAAAAATGGACATAAATAAATGATATTTAATAAAAGTTGTCAAACTCAAAAGAATGATCTTGTGTCATTTACTAAGATTAAGATAACAAATCATTTGAATAATCGTAAAAAAAATTTATTAATAAGCCTTGTTTAAAATTCAACAGAAAACATAATACGCAACACAAATAATTTTTTAGATCAATTAAATCGTGTTAAAATTTTCATATTTAAGTTCAATACACATATTTGTACTTTTATTTACATGTTTCCGATAAATATAATTACTGTAAAAAATGCTTATGCCTTTTTTACATACCTATTAAATACGTATCTAATTGCGGCTTGCAAAAAATTTCAAATTTTGAAAAATGGCTGGGATTATTAAGGAGATTGGTCATCTCTGATAAAGTGTGTAACAAATTTAAGATTAAATCTAGTTTAATTGTTTTTGGTTGTCTATTTTTGCCCTTAAACACGTCCAACAATTCATATTTTTGAATAACTATTAAGTAAAGACCCAGACTAATCTAACACTATCCTATCCCTACTACTCTAACTGATGGGTATTAAACCCTGTGGAACGCTTAACACATTCATAATCTTTGGAAACAAATGTTTAGCCTGACCATGTATAGAATCCATGACCGACTGAAAACGATAGTTTTCAGCAAGAACACCATGCAACTCGCACTTAAATTTTCAAAACTTGCATGTTTCTTGCTTTTCTGTTCCATTTTTAGAAGACCATTCAACCTTTAAAGATGAATACATGATGAAAAGGATCAATTTGTTTTCGTATATCATATTTTCGTTGGATTTACATCATACAACAATCATTATAGGAACAAAGCTTGTGAGCAGAAAATGATAATTTTAAGGTTATTCGAAGATTAAATTTCAGATTCACCCCTGAACACCATGCTATTGCTATGACATCACTTTGGCACCTATTTTGGACGTAAATAGGTAGATGCCTTTGAGGAAGCTATCAGCTTAACTAGATCGAAGTAAATCGCCAAGAAATGGATAAAGAAAAATGAGGCTGAACCACGTTGTTTTTATAAAAAAGTGATTTCTCTGAAGCAAGATGGGCATGTCCTGTCTTTCCTTGTATTCGGGCAATGCCTTCCAATATCGTATTTTACATTGATGAGTTCCTTTGAAAAACCTGCTTCTTAAATGTTAAGCATCTGCATTTCTTTGAGTAAGATATCGTTCTATTGATTAGTATGATTAGATCGTTTCTAATCTCATTACATGGGATATTTATCAATTTATATATAGCTGTAAAATCTTCAATAGCATCATGATAATAATTCCAGGGGACTAACGCCAAAATGTGAAAAAAATACATATTTTGATTCTATTTTAATTATATTTTTTATACTAATATACCGTTAATCATGCAGTAAAAATCTCTCTAAAAGCTGTATTTGTTACAGATTTGTATTTTACAATTAAAAAAAATTTTGTTGTAATACAGAAAATTAAAACTAACCTGAAACAAACTTGGAAGGAAATTAAAGACTATATATTTAAAATAGAACGCAATACTCAAATCTGTAGGTGTGTGGATAGCATTTTGAACACAATTTCATTTAAAACATTGAGTGCCTGTCAGGTACCACTTTGGGAATTAGTACCTGACAGGAAATGCCCTTCTGCAATCGTCATTATTATGAAGACTAAAAATTTGTTATTCATAATTTTGGACTTTATCCATTTGATATAAAAAAATTGTTCCCTCTTTCGCTAGTCGATGCAGCAGCAGAAGTGATTTTAAATATTCACCTCTTTGCTTTGGTTCCAAATCTATGGAATTTTAGGTTTCAATCCTATTTCTTTTGCAAAAATTAAGTCAGTGATAAACCTTAAACTTAATTAAATTCTTAATGATTGTTTAAAATACTGCAAAATATATGCTCCTTATTTCACTTGTTAACTTCAAAGAGGAACATGAATAGACATACAGCTCAGTTGTAAAAGGAGGGATGTCATACTTTTAAAACCGCTAAATTGAAAATGAAAGCTTAAATTTTTAATAAAATCACTTTCTATAAAATAACATAGAAATTTTATTTCATTTATACAAAAATAATTTAATGCATCTCTAGTTATCAGAACCAAATATTGAATGTATTTTTCAATAATGAGTTCAATGTACATATCAGGCGAGGTTGGTGAATAATATTAAAGCATAATTGAGCAAATCAAATTTAAGATTTAAGGCACATTCGTTTTAATTGGTTGCAAGGTGTCATTTAAAAAGTTAAAATTATAAATTGATTATTTTCATCTTATTCCAAAATTTTTTACCATTCGAAAAGCAATTTATCAAAAAGGACTGACAATTAAAACTAGCCATTTTAGTTTTCTGTTCTGAATGTGAGTCAGATTTGAGTAGGAAATTATCAAAGCAACTTTGCAATTCGAAGATAAATATTAAAATATTTAATTTTATTTATAAAATGTAGCTTCCTAAAAATTAAGATTAATATACTTAGCAGACTTTTGCTAAGTCTGCTTGCATTAGAGGATTAAATTTTTTAAAATTAGAAATATACAGTTAGTCACAAAAGTCTGCGTACAGACTAAATTTTAAATTAAAAATACACTTAAAGCTTTGAAAAATGTATTTTAATCATTAAATTTTTTTCTTCTATTAACTATAATTGTGTAAACTTAAATAAAAAGTAAATAATATAAGTGTAATAATTTTGTCAACAAAATTCAGAAATTCCCTCTAATTAAGTCTGCGTACATTTTCAAAAAATGAAAAATATAAGTTTTTTACATTACTTAAATCCTTTGTAGCATATCCTTTATTCCTCAAAACAACTTGCAGACGTCTGGGCATTGACTGCACTAGTTTTTCAGTGTCCTCGGACGTAAATTTTGCCCATTCTTCCTGCAATTTACTAATTATCTCATTTCGCGAGGTAATATTGTGTTTTCTAGTTCGTTTCTCCAATTTTGCCCACAAATGTTCTAATGGATTGAGGTCTGGTTACTGTGGAGGAGTACGCAACTGGAGTCTTGGAGTGTGAAAGAGGAGATATTCCTTCACAATTTTAGCTGTATGTTTCGGGTCGTTGTCTTGTTGGAAAATAAGGTATTAGAAAGGTTTAAATTTCGGGCACTATTTCGTATATTTTTCTTTAAAATATTCAGATAAGCATACTTATTTATGACTTTATCAATAATGTTAAGATTTCCAACTCCTTTCGACGACAAACACCCCATTACCATCACATCTCCAGCTCCATGTTTGAAAGTTGGATTTAAATTTCTCAGATTCAGTTCTGTTCATGATTTTCTTCATACAATAGAGTGTTTTCTTCATACTATTAACTTTACTGTATATTTACTTTCATCTGACCAAATTGTTCCTGAAGACGTCTGTTCCAGAAGTCGTGCAAAGTGTTTAAATATGTTTAGGCAAAAGCAATTCTTTCCTTTCTATTTGTCTCAGAAATGTGTATGGCTTAGACCTAGGTTTGCGTCCATGATAATCGGCCTTTCGCAGCACTTTTCGTACAGTTTCAGGTGAAATTTCCTTGTTGCTAGTCACAAAAAATGTCGTATGCAATGCTTGCAGCAGAAAGTTCGTATTTTGTTTAATTCATAAAATAATTTTTCTTTCTTCTCTCGTCGTTAGCTTCTTCGGTCTCCCACATCTTGATTTTACAGCAAGACTACCAGTGTCAAGGTAGTTTCGATTAACTCTTTGTACACTAGAAAATGGTTTTACCAATATCACGAATAGTTTTACCTTCATCTCTCAATTTTATAATTAGTTGTCTCTTAACTAAAGGAATTCCTTTTTTGGTTGTCATTTTCATCAAAGAAAATAGAATAACAACTTCCAATAGACATGAAATTTACTTCGGAAGTCAATGACCTTGTAATTTTAGCCTTCTTTGAATTCTCAAGTTTGAAGTTTAAAAAGTTAGATTAGAAATCCCCCACCTCCATTGCGTTGTACGCAAACTTTATTGGATTTGATTTCTGGCCAATTATCTTTTAAAAATTAGTGTGCATAAATTATTAAATTTGAAAATATTACAGTTAAATAATTTCAAAGTTTTTTATTGAAACTAAATATTTAAAAAATAAAACTTTAAGAAACTACCCTTTTTTCGCACCTTAAATTTGGATTTGATATTACTTTTTCTTGATGTACGCTTTATTGACTAACTGCATACTTTCCCCATGCAAATTTGTTCTAAAATATGGAAAGAAAGTTGTATAATACTAGGATAATATTTTCAACATTTGTGTACACATAATATATATTTTATATTATTTTTTAGCCCTTATAAGAGGCTAATAATTTAATTTGAATTCTTTGTCGCTCAATGGTCCAATTAAAGTTTTTTTTCCACAATAGCACTGGAACACTATAAACTTCCAACCCTAAAATGTTATTCGAATCCACAAATTTGTTCAACGAAAGCAGCAGAGATAACGGCTCGGCAGGCTAATAATTTGAGTAAGAAAAAAAAGCATTTTTCAAATGGAACAGCTTATTCCTTATAGTAACGTTTAACACTTTTTAGTTATACATGTTTTCTACATGAAGAGTAACAAGGAAAGCATAACCTGTTTTTTTAAAATTAAAAAACGACTAATTTGCGATAAATTAATATAAAAAACAATAAGAGTATTGTAACTGTATTTATAAACAAATTTTTTGTGTATGTTTGAATTTTTGTTTTAATATGGCATGGAATAGTTTAACGTTTTATAATATGATTTCTTCTAAATGATCATAATTTAAGCGATTATAATGCAAAAATGAACTAATGTGATTATTTTTAATGTTTACTTAAAAATATCACACTAAAATTTTACATCTATCTAAAACTCAAAACAAATCTCTGTTTCAAATTTTACTTTATTGAAAAATTAATCGAAAGAGTGCAATTTTCATATAGCTTTATTGTTTTTTATGTCAATTTTCCCAAGTGAACATAAAAATGACTACTATGCTTTTTTCACTGTCAATAGAAATTAAATTCATTAGTTAATTTTATTATAATACTGAATAACATGAAGTAAAAGTATTCATACCTTTTATAGCGTATCAAAGATAATATTTATTTTAAACAGTACGAAATATATTTGAATAGCTAAATATATAATTTAAAGGAACGTACAGTCTGTCAAAGTTAAACTCGTACACTGTGATATTTTTATTGTTTAATTTAAGACAGAAGTTAATGTTCAAAAAAATCAATATTTTCAATTTGGTACACAGTAAAACACCTCTTTGTTTCACAATAATAAATTTTAGATTTACACATTATCTAAACAAAACATCACATTTAGGGATGATTATTCGAAAAAAAAAAGGCCAAAATGAAACTCGTACATTGTATAAAATCCTTATATAAAAATATAGATACAAGATATCTTCATTTCAGTTCTTTGTTGGCTGTCCTTTATCTCTAATTGCATGTTTCAAACGTTTTGGCACAGATCGAACGAGAGTTTCACAGTAATCTTTACTGATTTTGTTCCATTCTTCGAATAATGCCTTTTTTGCCATTTTTGTTAGAAATTTGATGACTGCTTACAGCAACTTCTAACTGATACAATAAATTTTCTATCAAATTTAAATCTGGTAATTATGAAGGAGTTTTAATGACTTTAGGGCAATTGTACAGCAACCACAAACGAGTACTGAGAGCAGTATGCTTTTGGTAATTATCTTGATAGAATTGAAAAGTGTTTGCTATCCCAAGCTGTTCTGCACTATGTTTTAAATTATCCCTTAATATATTGATGTAGGTATACTGATTCATAGTAGATTCTATAAACACCAATCGGCCAACACCTGCTGCAGACATACACCCCCATACCATCACGCTTCCTCCTCCATCCTTAACAGTTTCTTTTGTATTTACAGGATTTAGTTCTTTTTTGGAGTTTCGCCATTTTTACCTTTCTTTCGAAGAAAAACAAATCAAATTTGGATTCATCAGCGAAAATTACTTTATTCTAAAATGTAAATGTCTCTTTTGTACTCTTTGGCAAAACGTAATCTTTTTAATCGTTTTTTGTTTGCTTATATAGGGTTTGTTTTTTGCAATCCTGCTGTGAAAATTGTTTTTTCTTAAAATTATTCGTATTGTCTCCGGGTGAACACTCCTATTTAAAAATGTTTTAGCTTCAAGAGCTAATTTAGGAGCGCTAATTGTGGGATTTTTTTTTTATTTGTCGAACCATCCAACGTTCATCATGAGAATCAAAAAAGTTTCGTTTGCTCTCCTTGAATTTGTTCTGCAATCCTTGGCCGTTTTTGTATCGATAAATAATACTTTGAATCGTAGAATGACTTCTTCTGACTATTTTGGCATTTTCACGGAGTAATTTACCTAATTTAAAAAAATGGTGAACAATCAGCTCTCGTTCACTTAAGGATGTTTGTCCACGTTGACATCCCTTGGTGAAAATACAAACAAAATTGTTACTTTCTGACTGACCAAGCCTTGTTTCTCAACACGACACGAAATTTTAAATGCTTACTTCATTTATCTTTTCGTCATTCTCTGCGGGGCTACACTGCATACGAGTTTTATTCTATCTTTTCCGCGTAAAGTCATTTAAATAAGTAAAGGGTTTAGGGGAATTTCCCTTTCATTCAAATGAATTGTTTTATTAAAGACCTCAAATTAGCAATCTCAAAGTATAAATTATCAATCTCAAATTATTTCAGAATTTTATACCACCTAAATTATTTTTCTAAACTGAAAAACAGCAAATTTAATAAGCGACTACAAAAAATTAAACATAGATAAGTTTTTGTTGCGCGTAAAAATTGTTAAAAAAATGAGTGGATTTTTTCACTCAATAAATCCAATCAGTAAAAACTTAATTTGCTTCCAGGAAAAAATAATTTGCTTATTAATAAATGAATGCTTTACAAAAAGAGCGAAACAAGAAGCTAAGAGAAGAAGTTAAAAATGACCTGAAAGTGTCTAAGATTCAGGCGGAGATTAGAAGGAACAACGAACAAAATCTTGAACAAAAATTAGGTTTGCAGAATACATTGTCTGAATTTCACCAGCTTGTAACCGAGAAACTTCAACAACAAGATGTTACTAAAAAAGAACATTTTAAGGCTATAAAATATGCTGTTGATAAGATTCCTCTTGCGATTGAACCGCCTCCAGTGACTCCAGATATCTTCAAATTCGATAAAGATTTGAATGTAGAGTTTTTAGAGAAAAATAATTTTCCAAGACCCTCAAAGTTGTTCAATGAATCCAAGGATACTTTGCAAGAAGTTATCAATAGAGTAAAGAGTACTGACTTAAAATTTGCTCGTCAAACAGGAAACGTTATGAGCCAAATTGCTCGAATGACCAAAAAAAAAAAAAAAAAAAAAAGGAAAAAGAAGATAGACTATTATATAAAGCTGATTATTTAAGGGAACATATGATTACATTAGAGAATTATTGAGAGTGACTGAGAGACTTACAAAGAAAGGAAATATACCACGATAAAGGGGTGGAAGATAAACTGGAAATTTTGACTCGATTCACCGATAAAGTATTCAATGGATCCAAGAGTAAAAAGTTACATGCTAAAATCGTTGATTTATTGAATGCATTATTAAGAGAAGGAACTGTAAACAACGAGCAAGTAAAAGAATACTATAAAAATTTCTTATTAAATAAATGAGTAATTACGTAAAAACTAAAATATACCTTAGCGATCATCAGATTGGAAATTAAAATCTGCATACCAGAAAGGAGAAGAAGTTTCCCTACAAATAGATAGGACAAAACCATCTAACTGTGACATGTACTTAACTCAAACACAAATAGCTCAAATAGGGAAGGGAAAGAGAATTACTATTAGCGAGACGCAGCTCAAGAAAACAGGTGGCTTTCTAGCCTTTATAGCTCCCTTTTTACCTGCATTAATTGCCAGAGCTAAGGTGTTAGGTGCCGCAAGTGGGGCAGCTGGATGAGAAGCAAAGAAAGCTTTATATAAAATTTCAGGATCGGGTTGTGCTAAGAAAAACTTCGTGGAAAGGGAGTCTATCAAAACTGGGAATATCCAACGAAGTAATTGAAGACAATGTGAAGCAAGAAAAAGGGTTTAAGAGTGTCTTCACTTCGGATCTGTTACCTAAAAAGATGAGACGGTTTGAGAACGGTATTATTAATTTGGACATAGCTACGGGACTTGGTACACACTGGGTATGTTACTATAACGATCCTAATAATGATTTCATCGAGTACTTTGATCCTTTTGGAGAACATGTTTGCGAAATTCCCACCAGTATTAAGAAATATCTACAAAGTTCTCGAAAAAAATAGGGTATATATCAAACTTTTTACAACACCCAGCCTCTGTCCAATGTGGCTACTTTTGTATGAAGTATATTAATGAAAGAAACAAAGGTAAATCTGTTGAAGCTGTCTTATATTCCTTTACCCAAGAACCTAGTGACTATAATGAAAAAATGTTCTCTATAAATAAATGGTGTTATTAATAATGGATTCGAAAAACTCTGAAAAGTCAGAAGACTTTACAATTGAATATTCCAGACCATTTAGGTTTAAACAGATCGTCCTTCAGTCCTTTTCAATGTACTTTTCTTGAGATAATTTCAAAGATGAGACCTTTTCATACTATGATGGGCATCATTGGTTAGATCTATCGCTTCCAGATGAAAATTGTATTGTTAAAGTGTTGAATCATTACATGTTGAAATTTTTTGGGACCGATCCGCCAAGAATTATGTCTTCTATTTCATCTTACGAGAACGCAAGAAATTCTACTTAAACATAAAAAATCAAGATATTACCATGATAAAAACATTAAAAGTATAAAGGATGTTGAAATTTAATTTTAATAGTCGAAAGACTATTGAAATTATTCATATTAAAATAAAGAAATGACAGCATATTATCCACTTTTTGAGGAGGAACTTAAAGAAGGACTACCTGGTGTTCCAGGAATAGGGTTTAAACTGACACATGATGGTAATTACGATAGGGAAGAAAAGATATTAAGGAATGCTGGAGAACCTTTGGAAAATAATGACGTAACTACTAAATTTTACGAAGACAGAAGAAGAAAGAATCACTCGAGATTTGTCCAACAAAAGTTTAGTTCTTTCAGAAAATGATCAACAATATGATGCAAAAGGAAAAAGAATTATCAATCTTTTAAATCCAGTCGACAAGTCTGATTCTACAACTAGGGATTATGTAGATGCAGTGGTTGACCAGTTGTGAAACATAAGTTTACTACACACACCTCAAGGAAATTTTGATGCGAAAGGTAAAATGATAAATAATGCGAAAGATCCGAAATCTGAGAAAAATGTTGTGAATAGAAGATATTTTAAAAATGATGCCTTGACGCTCCATGGAGAGGCTTATAATGCTAAAAATAGATCAATGGCACATCTTGCGGATCCGAGCGCTAGTCACGATGGTGTCAACAAACAATATTTTGAAAATAATGCTTTGATTTTAAAAGATGATTGTTATGATGCTAACAATAAAGTAGTGTCAAATGTGAAAGAACCTGTAAAGGTAAACGAAGTAGTTTCTAAAAAATATCTTGATTATTACTGTATTCTAGGGAATAAAATTAATAAAAACTATTATGCTCACAATCAAAGAATTTCAGGTGTGAAAAGACCTCAATATGATACAGATTGTGCTGATAAATATTATGTTGATACTAAGACATTCTGTGCCTCTACAGATCGAGGAAAACAATTTACGGGGAATGGTTTCAAGACTTCTACTTTCAATAGAGAGATTTACTTCAAAACTCTTATACTCAAACTTAAAATTACCACACGATATGTATATGAGAGTAACATTTTTTTTAGTCTGTGATAACATGAATGAGAAACCAAAGATACGATTAGAAAAAGGTAAAGAGGTCCTTCTCGATAAGGAAATACATGTCAATGAAGAATCAATCTTTTTATTTGTGTATAGGAAACAAAATGATGTTTAAACCTTATCAGTATTGACTGGAGGACAATGTAAGCGGAAGCCCTATTTACACATTCAAATATTAGAATTTTTTTAACTCCATAAAAATGAATGGCAAAACTTAATTCTTTACGTATTAGAACCTATAAGGAGTTGGACCAGGCATATCTGATTTCCGATATCGCAGTCCATACTGATAAAATTTTAATTCGCTTGGAGAATGGCTCCCTTATTCACATATATCCGGGCATTTTAAATATGGAAGAGGTAGAATCATTAAAAGAGAAACAAATAAAAGTTTTAAGTGTGGATAAGTACATAATTTTTTCACATTTAAAGAAGGAAACTTTTTTCTCATATAATAAACACAAAATGGAATTGTTAAATAAATTAAACACACTCAGTTCATTAGAAGATGGAGCAAAGACTTTCCAGAAAATGAGGGAACTCAACATCCATGAAAAATATTCTGTCACTGAAATTAAACAGATAACCGCAAGATATGGAAATAGAATTGTTGTAGAATTGCCTGATTGTCTTGTATCGCTACCACAAAGATGTGATAAAATGGCATCAGATTATTTAAAACTCAATGATTTGAAACCTCTTTTCTTTGTGTATTTGGGAAGTAAGGATGTCGGGAAGTCTCAACCAAAGCAAATGTTTCAATTCGAACAGTAATATTAGATTTTAATGGTTTTAAAAATTATTAAAATCAAATCGATCTAAAGAAGTTTCTCCAGTTTAGATAAAATATCACACCTCATTTTCCAAACATTTTTGTTTTTCTCTTCATGCAATATAAGATGCATTTGAATAACATATTTTAAAATTAGGGAATAAATTTCTTGGTATTTATCAGTTTCTTCTTCAATACATAAGAATAACTTTAGACACACTTTTGCCAGACTAGTCATTCTACAGTTCACACTCCCGTAGAAAGCTATCATGCCACCGAATAAGTCGTAAATATTTTCCATTTCTGTATATAATTATTCACATTTTCTTTAAATGAATAAAATGAGGAAGCGGTTCGAAAAGCTGCGACCTTGAGTAAAAGCGCTCGTGAGAGAAATGGGTTCTTTTTCTTGTCTTGTACATAGACTCTGAATGACGTAAGAAATTTTTATTCTATCTCTGGCATGAACTGGACTCGGAATCTGGTATAGAAACTTTTTCGCCTCTTTTCGTTTTAACTTCTAAAGTGTTTTTGACGATAACTTTCAATCAGATAAATTGCAGTCTTTGATATTTTAAAGATTTTTCACACTCTGAGACAGAAACGACTTATTTAAAGCTATATTTTAACCTCTTTTTGTCTTCGGTGACATGTATATATTAATTATACGTTCTCTCTCTGACGGGTACCCAGTAGCTCCGTTGCAAAGTCTAAGCTTAGCAACCGTAAGATCTTGGTTTCGATCCCCAGGCTCGGCTTGGTAGCAGCTTTCTTGAATAGTGTAATGCTATTAGCGTTAAGCTTAATAATGGTTCAACCTCGGAGCGAAATATCATTAGTGGGTAGAGACTTGTGGTCTCTTATGTCCATTTCGATGTTGTGTTTGTGTTGTCCTTAATGTATTCTCATATATGCAGGACCCGCTTGTCAGGTCAGTGATACTGGAATTACGGTTCTATATAGAATTCGTAAACAGCTGTTGGAACTGGACTTCTGGTATCACTGACCTGGCGGGTCGTTTTACTATTTTTTAAAGAAATTTTTATGAGTGAATCAGAGCCATTACTTTTTGAAAAGTGGGTAATAGTGAGTTTTAAACCACTGTTTTTTAAAATTGGTATGGGTGAAATAAAGCCATTACTTTTTTTGAGGTGGGCACACATTTAATAAGGGGGGGGGGGGGGGTTAAGTCCCATTGCTTTTAAAAGAGGGTGGGAAAATTATAGCGTTTTTTATACCATTGATTTGAAAAGTGGATTCAATTTTAATGGCTAAAATAGGGCCATTACTCTCTAAAAGTAGGTGGGGGTTTTTTGCACCATTGCTTTAAAAAGTGGGTGGAAATTTTATGGGGGGTGGGTTTATGGTCTACATGTCACTGCGCCAGCTCTGTCAAATGCACACTACTGTTGATCGTATTCATATGTTGCAAGGGAAGTACTTTACAAAATGATCAAAATTAATGATAGTAAAATTTATGGTATTAGTACTATCATGTAATAATACCGTAATCTTTTAATTTATTACCTTAATTATGGTATTGTTACTGACTTTATATTTAACTATCAGTAATTTTAAGTATTTTATATTTTTCAATATTTTTCACCCCATATATTAGATGATTTATGTTATTATCTGATATATCTATTTTAAGATATGTGCAAAAAATCAAGTACAAAAAGTAATTTTGGTTGAGGTTTTTAAATTGAAATTAAGTTTTATTCCGGAGCCCATAGTACAGG
Organism: Latrodectus elegans; assembly: GCA_030067965.1. Classification (NCBI taxonomy): domain Eukaryota; kingdom Metazoa; phylum Arthropoda; class Arachnida; order Araneae; family Theridiidae; genus Latrodectus; species Latrodectus elegans. Next base: position 90,068,925 of record CM057817.1, on the reverse strand, counting down.
TTCGATTTCCGAATCTAAAAATAAAATCTGAGTACAATTCTGAGTTCGATTCATGCTCCAAGTGTACAAGGGAGCCAGATGATGCTAACACATTTCAAGAAAAGGGAGTTTTTCGAAGTTTTATCATTTATGACATGTGAGTTAGATCCAATAATTGAAAATTATGCCTGAAAGAGAATAAATACATCCCCGATTTACAAAACTTAACAATAGGTTTAGGCTGTTTAGTAGACGACATGTCAAAATATCAATTTTTTTTTCAGTTTCATTTCGATTTCATGAAAATACGAAAAATTTGTTGTATCTTGTTCCAGAATATGCAGAAAATTTAATTTTATCATTCATCGTGTGTTAATGAGAAATGCTATTTCATTATTTTTATTCTTAAATGTACTATGTTTTTATTTTCATTTATTAATTTATTTTGCATTTGCTAGGATATTATATTCTTATTTCTCTGTGAAAAATTTATTCCGATATCTCCATCCGGAAAATTATAATGATTAAAAATTTAAATAATCAGTATCAGAATTTAGAAGAAATGAGATGATGCAGTTGTAAAAAATTTCCTGTACTGTGCATTTTAATGAATGATTTAGTAATTTAGGGCTCTATTTAACCCAACTAGGACCCGCGACAAAATATTCTCTGCTTCATAATAACACACTCTATTCGATTTGACAAACGATTCTATTTGACTGAAACGTGAAAAAAACTTTCCAATCTTTTTGGGAACTGCTCTGATGTGGGGCTCCGGGACTACTGCCCCGTATGCCCCTCCCTTAATCAGGCTCTGTAGAAATTTTGAACTCAGTAAATTTATTAAAACGTGAATAAATCTTAACTTGAAACATATTGTATCGTAACCATGTAACAAAATATTGCTTACGCATAATAATAATTATAATAAAGCATAATTTTTCTTTTTTTATATTTATAAAATTCTTATAAAATTGTTTGTGTGTGCTGCTAAGAATAATATCACAAAATGATAAAATCTACTATCGATAAATCAAATTATTACTAAGATGTTTTCAGGTAAGAAAATCATCTTCTGTTTTATTCATTTGCTGTTTATAATAATGAATAAACGTTCTGTCAACATAAATATTTATAATGATCACAAGTAATAAAAATATTTGAGATAAAGCTTTATATTCTAAACTTCTTTTGATTCATCATTTCAATTGAAACAATTGTTAAAATTATTCGGGCATTTGTATTATTAAAAACCAAAAACAATTACATTTTTATATATTCAGTAGTTTTCTATGGTAATTAATTCATATTTATTAGATTTCTATAATTTTGAAAAACTTTAAAAGTATATTTTAAAAAAAAATTTTTACCTCTGTTTATGAATTTTAATTTATTTTCAAAGTTAAGCAGCAAGTGATTGAAATATTCAAAATAATTAGAAAAAAGTTAAATCATTTCACATAGGAAGTTTTAAATTTTCGTGAATTGAACAGATTATTTCATCGGTATAAAGTGAATATAAGCGCAGAAAAAAGAAAATTATTTATATTATTTATATAAACTGTATATATATATATATATATATATATATATAATTTGCTCACCAAAATCATTGTTTCGAAATATTACGAAAAAATAATTTGTTCGTATGCAGATAAATTTAAGACAAAATCATCTGAATACCTTCCCGTCAGGATAATCTGTAAGACCAATTAATATGTGGAAACAATTTATTGCGAAGTCCAAGAGATATCAATTGCAACGGGAAATAAAGAGATGCTATAGTTGGCGCCTAAATTGATCGAATGATTCGATTCCGCCAGAATTTTCGACACATCTCCCTCATTTGAGTTTAAATTTGGCTATCATTTTCATTTTACTTCACTGGCAACCCTTTAACTCTGTGAACAAAGAACCACTAGAAATGTTCTACGATGTGTTTGTATATTCATATTTATATATATTTGTGAATGTTTTTCTCAAGACAATGGAAAATTGGTGAGTACTTTGATGAAATGAAAATATTTTAAATCTCCAAAATATATATGATCGAAAATGATCTCTTTACTTTAAACCTCATTTTGCTCACGTAATTTATTTCAAAAGCGGCACATTTGTAGCCTACTTGAACATTTCTCATCAAATATAATTTATATTGAATAACAATCCGTGGCAAAATGTATTCATCCAAGAGGATCTATTGAAATTTTTTTAAATAAAAGGGCATTGTGTTCGCTTATTAAATTAAATCTACTTTTTTAATTTACTTAATTGACTCGTTATTTGGCATTCTGTTTAGTAATCACATTTGTGTTTGTTATACAATTTGACGACTTATTAGTGTTTGTTTATATAAAATTAAAATTTCTGAATTTTTCAAAATTCTAAATTTAGGCATTAATTTTAATTTTATGAGAAATCATTTTTCGTGATAAACAATAGTATTTACTGTCAATTTATCTTAATAATCTATTAAAAATCCTTTAAAATAACTTTTGAAAAATGAAATTTATTTTAAATAAATGATTATATTTGCAAAATCCACAAAAAAATGTTGAGATACTTGGATGTGTGTACATTTCTGACGATTCCTGTAAATAAATGTCATAATGTAGAATTACATTTTATGAATATGCATCACTTTTTAAAAATCTGGATTTTCTTTGTCTCTTAATAAGACTGCAGTTTGAACTAATACATAATTTTGTAAATTGAAATCTTGAGAATGTTATAAATCCCAATTTTTTAACTAAATTAATCTGTCAATTCATCTAAATATCTTAAAGTATACTTAATTAAAATTATACATTGTCCCTTGATCGATTATGGCTTGGAACATTTGTAACTGGAAAAGAGTCGTTAATTTTAAAAATTTATATGGTTGCTCATTTTGATTATTTAAATTTAAGAATACAAATTTTACGCTGTTTGTGATTTTCATCATAAGTTACATGAAATAATTGATTTAGGTCACCTAAAAATTATATAAATCTGATTTTGTTTATTATTGAAGTAAAAAAAAAGGCGTGGAATCAAAATGTTGTGCATATTTTTACGCAAGAGAAACAAATTTTATAAATCTCATTTGTATCAAAATGCTTAGACAATGAATTATGTTTTCAGTGGTAAAAAAAATGACATTTGATTTTTTGAATGGTAAATTAACTTTAATATTTTTTGCATATTTCTGACAAATAAAAACTTTAGATCTCTCGCAGTCTCGTAATTATAAATTATGACTTAAATGACACTTTTGAAACTCTTTACTTACTCCTCCAAACTACTTTTTTTTACAATAATGTATCTAAGTTTATTATTTCAGAGAAGAAATTTAAAGGAGAAATGAGTATCAAAGTTTTACTTGATAATGCTTAACATCATTGTAAAATTAGGAATCTTAATTCTTGTACTAAAAATATTAAAACATATTTCTGATGAAGGGTAAAGTATAAACTATTTAGAGTAAGCACAATTGTAAGGTTTATCATTTATTAGTATATCATTTAAATAATTAATTTTTGTGATGTTATGAACATTTTAATTTTCAAATTCGTTACCTAAATTTATTATGTTGATGTCGAATGAAAATATATCAAAAGTAAAATACTTATCAGCAATGATCATTTGTGTGCAAATATGGTTTCCATAATTGCTTCAAACCTAAATTGTGTTTATAAATACCAGATTAGTCGTAATTTATAAACAAAAAATTGTGTTTCGAAAGAAATACAATTTTTGAATGTCACATGAATAGAAAATTTAATTTTTTCAATAACTCTGTGCGAATATATTCAGATTCCTAGATATTGTAAATTTATTCAATTTCAGATCCTGAATTTAAATTTGATGTCGTTAAAATTATCGGCGTAATGAATGAAGTGTTAATTATATATCAATAGAAAGAGAGAGAGAACTTCACTGAAATTTGTAATCTAGTGTAGTTTCAAATGAGGAAAAAAATTGAATAAAATAGCCAATTTCTAATTTCTATTTTTTTTCTGCTAGTAGTTTCAACGGTTTCGTCCTACTTGCGTGTTTTCTCTTTAGTGAATTTTTTTATAAATAGCTTATACAATACGTATTAGCCCAGATTGAATTAAAAAAGGATATAATTTACTATTCAAAGAAATGTTTCTTCTTTTTAATGCAACCGAATGAGCTTGACGTTTATATGAAGGAAAAACAAATTCTTTATTTTAAATAAAATTATCTTCCACAAAATGAAGCAACATTTTTTAAAATTGGTACATAAGTGTTCAATTTTAATATAAAATATTGATCAGCCCTTATTCAATCACTTTTAAATTTAAAAGTTTTTAAAAAAATGATTTCCAAGGCTTTTAACATATATTTTTTAATTTTAAATATCATTTTAAAGGAACAAAAACACTTATTAATTGACTAATGTGGATATGCTTCTCATTTTGAATTCTCTATGATTATTATTTGCCGGCCTTTGACATTGAATGACGAGAAGTATAAAAATTTTCCAAATGTATGTGTTAAATAGATTATTCTAAAATAGAATTTTTTCTCGTAAGAGATCGTGGGTTCGTCCTCATTTGCGACACCAGAAATGTTTTCACAAAATATAATTGTTAAGATGGAAGAATGTAATACATGTTTACTCACTCATAAAATCGAAACTTCAATTTTCGTTCATTCTTTTATTGAAGCGAAGTACTTAGAATTATTTACCCAAAACCAATATATATGTAAGAAAAAGAAAAAAAAGAAAAAAAAAAAACAGGACCAAGAGCGTTACCTCTGGACAGTAATCATTACATTTAACAGAATTAAATCTGACTTTTTGACCTAGCATGTCAGGTCAGAACAGCTTGACTGGGATCTGTCGGATAAAAAGAGATCGTTGCCCATTCTTACTAAGGAATTAAAATTCTGAAATTTATTAATAATTATGGATCTCCATACCGTTGTTTGCTGACGGTTAATTACACAACATTGAAAACCACACGTCTGCATATATATATATATATATATATATATATATATATATATATATATATATGTTGAAATCAATAATTTTTAACATAATGAAGAAGTCAGCAGTTGTGAAGTATGTCAACATAAAGTATATATAATTATATAATTTCCAATAAAAACATTACGTTAAAAAACTGACACCAAACAGATGGGAAACTCATTTCCGTTGAAATTCTCTATTTCTTTATATTAATTGAATAGACTGTGGGGGGTATACAAATTACTCTCAAACCTGTTTTATTTATGTCACTTTTTGTGTAGTATATGAAAACTTCAATATCAGTTAAGAATTTTATTAATGAAATACTATGTTCGATCTGTCATTACATATTTTAGATTTTTTATGTGTATTTCAGGTTATTGTATTGCATGAGAATATTATATTACATATATATTGAATTCCATATCACATAATTCAACTGTAGAACTCAAATAATTTCCTCGTAAATAAGATGTACAATAACATGTTGAAATTGAATTCTTGCATCGCAAAGCAAAACATGCATTGATTATAAATAAACATTGAAAAACATCTGAAGTGCTGATACGGCGTTTTCTGAAATATATTTCTTCTCTTTGATTTTTGCTAATGAGATAGTTGGCGTCTCATGCTTTGTTTTTTAAGAGTAAGCAGAATTTCAGTTATGTGACTGTGAAAACAGCGAAGTGTTGCTTCTCTTATTCGTCTCCTTTGGCTTAAATGATGAGTCAGACAAATAAAGAGTGGTTTAATAAAAAATATTGGGTGTATTTAGTTTTTAAATAGAGTGGATGATCGTTTAAGGTACATAATCTATTACAAGACTCTGTTGGCTATCCGAATTGTTCGTTAACATTTACAGATTTCTTTTTTTTTTTTGTAAAAAATGAAATTAAAATGTGGATGTATAATTTTTGGTAAAATTTGTTAAAAAAAAATATTCATACAGATAGTCCTGCATATTAATCCTCATTTATTTTTCGTTATTTGTTTATGGGGAGTTGAAGAATATGTCCAATGTCGATTGCTTTTCCCTCATTTTCATGGTTTTTGGGAATTGATTCATAGCATTGTCGTTGTAAAGATCCCCAGACCTTGTGACATCAGCTTGGCTCTATGACCATTGCTCTGACATCCTCCCAAAGTGAAATCACAAATCACTCATAATGAAATCAGTTTCAATTTTTAATGAATTTAAAACTGAAACTAACGGTCTACTTTCTATAGAATAGAAAAATATTTCTATAAAATAGAATTTTGAAGTTTAATGTTCAAGCATCATAATTCAATAGAAATGAAAACCGATTTTTGGTTCATTGGGTTGGGTAACCCTGCACATTATGCTCCGAAAACCGAAAAATTTCCTTAGAATATGTCTTAATTCATTATCCGCACACAAAAATCCTTGGTAAAGTTTTCGTTGCCTGAAAAGCATTTTTTAGTAATTTGGTAAGAATTTTAGCTATTTTTTCAAAGTGAGACTGGTGCGAATAAAAAATACTTTGTGGTGCTTAAACTATTTTTTATAGTTACTTGTAAATGTTTGAGCAAATTTTATGCGGTTCCTATTCGCCGTACAAAAGTAGGTGGGTGTGTATCAAAGTATGAGTATCTGCGCTGACACTTTAGTTTTTGGGTAAAAAATTGACTTCTCTGTATGGGTAAATTAAAAAAAAATATTGAAAAAAAATTAGTATCATATTCAATTGGTTTTATTTTACAAAAAATAATTTCATTTATTTAAATTTTGTTCAAAGTTAACAAATATACATACTATAGAAATGTGTTAATATAAATAATAAATGTTAATAAATAAAATGCAAGACCTAATTATTCAATTTGTGCATCATCCTTGGGAGTCCAAAACAATTTCCATCACTCATAAAGAAATTTTATTTTTGCTTTATTTCTCTGTTGGGGGAAAAAAATAGTAATTAGTTGATGAATGAATTTAAAACAAATTTGCTATCCGAATTAGTTATGTAAAGCCCCGCTTTCATTATCAAGAAAAACTGCAAATTAAATCTCTAGTTTCTGTATTTTCATAATTAAAACAATCGATTGTTTTAATTTTCCTTTATAATAAATACAAATGGGAAAATATATTTTATAATTTCTTTAAAAAGTTATATTATTGATTGAAGAAATTATACTGTACTTAAATTATTAATTTAAAATATTACAGTATTAGAAAAGAAAATTATAACTGAAAAAATAGAATTCATATTTTGCTCATAAAATGAATATTCCTATAAAATTATTTTCTTGAAAATGAAAGAAGAATGAAAAAATATCATATTTATACAGCAAATATTATAACTAGAAATTTTTTTTTCTTTTTGAATGTAAGTTATTTTCTGTCTTGTTTAATTTATACCAGCAGTTTAAGACTAAATTTCGCCTTCTCATTAATATTAAAAAAAAAAGGTTTTGTTTATGAGTAAGAACTAAGCGTTGTTCAGTTATAAGTCTTACTACTCGGCTCTACAACCCATGACCTTCGTCAAGCAGCTCCACATTTTCCTGTCCTTTGCCTTTGTTTTTCAATTTTTGATCTTCATCTTTTTTAAATCCTCTTTCACCTCATCCATTCATCTTCTTGGGACATCTAAATATTCTTTTACCACCTGTCTTTCTCTATGTAATTTCTTTGTTACTCTTTCTCTCTTCACACCAGATACCCAAGCCATTGTATTCATTTTGTTTTTATTATATTTACAGTATCTTTTTCTCTATAGAGCTCTTACTTAATTCTCTAAATTACTCCAAATCCTCCACATATCTCCAACCTTAATTGATCCGTATTTTTGCCTTAAACTTTTTTAAATAGGTAATAATTTATTTTTCTTTCTGAATTGTAATCCAAGTTTCTGCCACACCTTATGTCTGATTATAATTTTCTTTTTATTTTTGATAGCAAAAAGTATTTAAAGAGCTTAATTATTCGTTTAAAAGTAGCATCTGTTTACACCAGTCTGACTTATGGGCTTATATCATTTCTTTCAAAAAGAGATGTATAATTAGAACAATGAAATAAATACGTTTATTACATATTAAATATTCTTTTTCATTATTTACTTAATTATTATCACAATATTTTTGTTAAATTAGCTAGGGTATTTATATTATTGCTATTATTGTACATCCATTTCTCCAATGATTGTTATTATTGTTTTTTATTCTTCATCAGATTCTTAAGTGTGAATACGATTGTACCAAACCAAATATGATACTGTATGCAATATGAACTGATACTGTGTAATTCTACATAAAATAATCTTTCTCTTTATCTGAAATGGTATTCAACATTTATTTGATGAAAAAGTGCTGTAAAATATTTAAATAAAATTAGCATTCAATAAAAATTACTTTAATTAACTTCTTCTTTTTGGTTACTCCTTTTCGCCTGTTTATTGAAATATCTTATCGTTTGTTGAAGGGCGCGCGTTTAAAATTCTAAACATTTATCGAAACAGTGTTTGATATTTTTGCGTTACGCTCAAAATAATATACGCTGTGAAAACTGATTTAAATCACTTTTTTATTTCTTCTTGAGCATTAAGTAAATAAATATGTTATGCATATTTGAACCATTGTTTTTGTTTCACACGTAACGTTCTTAATTCGTATTTTAAAATCTATATTTAAAATATTTATAAACATTTGATTAAACTATTAAGCTTCAATATTTTTTTGGTGAAGTTTCAATAATTTATACAAGGTTATTTGTATTTCTAAAAATGCATCTCTCTCCAATTTTATTTTAAATTAAAGCTGGGATTAGTAATGTAAAAAATATTTTACAACAAATTTGAATATTTTTAGTTATTTATAAAATGCTTATCCTAAAATCATCTATTAAATATATTTTTCTTTCTATTCCGTTTTGTAAATTTTTACTTTATAAAATGGTAAATGTTAATCAGTTTTGTATTTCTTAATTTTGCATAGTAAGTATATTTTATAATTAAGCATAAGTATTTAATTTTTAAATCGTAACTTATTAAGTGTTAAGATTTTATACGATTTCTTGATTTCTTAATTATGACTATTAAGAGTTTTAAATGGTATTTGAAAAGATGTATTAGATGCTAAAAAGTTTGATAAATGGATGTACGGAGCTAAAATGCTTTATGATTGAAAAATTGTAAAATTAACCTTTAAGATTGTTACATAAGTATTTATCAGCTTATTTTACACTATAACATTTTAGAAAATTCAGTGATGCATTTCTAACTTTTCATTTTTCTGCATACAAATTGATAGCAAATAAAAATAACACTGCCCTAAATAAAACTCCGACAAGCTATCAAATAATTCATTAGGTAAGAAAAATGAATTATTTTTATTACATTATACATATATCAGAAATAATATTAGAAAATTATAATAAATATTAAAATACCTTCTATTATCATAAAAAAATTTTTTTGAATAGTTACATGAAAACCAATGTCTTATGTTATTCGAAACTCTAGTTTTCAAAAACCCGATTTAATGTTGAAGGCAGAAAGGAAACCCCCCCCTTCTGTAGAAACCTAGTGATGTTATGAAACTCGAGATGTTATCATTATATGCTTATTTATCTTTAGAAGCTGGTACTCTAAAATCAGGAAAGATTTCAAAATAAATATCTTGTTTTCAATTAAAATGTTCTGTTATTATTTTCAATTTCTTAATTAAAGGGGAAGTTATATAGCATTTAATTTGTCAAAAACTAAATAATGTTTAAAAATGTGTTCCCCCTTTTAACCAAATAAAATCTTTTTTTATTTTTCAAATCTGATCTCAGAATGTATTTGCTTAATAAATGTGGCCGGATTATCCTTATAAAAATTCTTAGTACGTTTGACGGTCAAATTTTGGTCAGAGTTGGAGAACACTGCATGGAAAGGGATGAATATTTTATGCAATATGCTGTTCTCTGACTAACTTAAAACATAAGTTATGCTTCATTTCCAAATTTTGATTTCACTATTTGAAATTAATTTGAAGCGCAATTATAATAGTGATATGAATTTATAGTTATGTCGTGATTCACACCATTCAGGAGCTCTATTCTCTTCCCGAACGCAGACATGTTTTTCTTTCTTCTTTTATAAAACTGCAGCCTCTGCGCAACAACTTCGAATAGAAAATATATAAAAAGCATCGGATATTTAAATAAAATGACCTATTCAATGTTAGTGGGTTCGATTCTCATCTGGGACAAGGATATATGTAGTGGCTCCAAATCAACTATAACTAGGAAGTAGAATTTAGGTTCATGTATGATGAATTCTCTCGTGGAAGAAGATGGCTGCTGAGTAATCTGCGCAGGGTTTGTTTGTTTGTTGCTCAACGGGATTCGAACACACGAACTGTTAAACCGAAGACAAGAGCGCTAACCATTCGGCTGCCAGCTCGGCTAAACTGCGCAGGGAGCCGAGGCCATTTAATTTCACCGAGAGAAATTTGTACCAGATTTTAAAAGTCATTAGTGTAACACTTAAAGAAGATTTTTCTTTGTAACACATTTCTTAAATCTGATAACTAATTTTTAGAAATTTTATTACTAGTAAAATTTTATGTTTTGAGATTGAATATCAATTGAGTAATATTGTTCAAAATGTATTGGTTAAGAGGAATGCAATTTATTATAATAATCAACGAAGGCAACAAATCGTTATCAATTATTAATGAAAACTATGTGTGTAATTGCAAAAATATGATAGTAAATAAGTATCTGCTATATCTATATTAGCGTTTCCCAATCAGTTTGGGCTCGCGAATCATTTGATAATAAGTCATGTAATAATACAACCACTTAATAAATTCTAATTAAGTGGTAATAATAATCACTTAATAAAAATTATTTATGGTAAAATTTGTTATTGCAAATTATGTTGTCTTACTTGCATTATAAATTTTACATGGTGATCATGTAGTCACATCACATAATGAGACATTATTCTGAAACACGCCTAAATGTCATACCGGATTAAAACTCACTAAACTTACAATTATAATTCACTGTAAGATACATAAGTATGCTTGTCCTAAGTTTCACAATTACCTAATATTTTGTCATTTCATTTACTAATAAATGGTTTTAATAAAATTATAAAAAAACATTATATGCTTTTTTTTATCAAATATAAGTATTGAGATTCTTGTGCTTGTTTTAAAGAACCTAATTTTTCGAAATGTGGTTTAAATGATCTGAGAGCAAAAGTGAAATCTTTTTTAGTATTTACTCGTATTTTTAAAAATATATAAAGAGTAATCTATAATTCCATACTAGAAAATGGTGATATTAAAAACCTTTTTAAGAAAGTTTCTCGGTATTATATAAGAGGAATCCAATTTATTTTTCTGTATATTGATGGTAAGAGGGGAACAGTATTCTTTATACATGGTAAAATAAAGTTTTCTCCTATTTGTTGACTGTAACAACATTTGGCTATCTGGTAACTAATACATTAACAAAAAATTTCTGTACATTAAATTAGCCTCATTAATAGGTAGAATATGTGTAAGATGATAAAATAGACATCATTTTGCTCATTTATGCGTTTAAAAATTGCTATTATTGTTATTACAATTTGTGTGTTTCGTGTGTAAATGTCGTGAAAGAAACGAATGCTTCGTGAATCCATTTGAAAACACTATCTTACGTTGTATGCGTTTGGGTTTAGGACAATCGTCTCCAACACGCGAAAATCTAAATTATACACATCACAATGTTTTCTCTTAACACACCTTTGAAGAATTTTAAAACTGCGGAATTTCAAACGTTTTGCCTTAAATTTTTAGCTTGTGTATTTTGCTTCAGAATTTGGCATGCACAGGTTCATAACAGCTGATCCATTGCATATTAAAAAAAGGTTAATCAGTATGACTACATTGAACAAAGACTTAAACAATCCCAAACACTAACTTGTCACTTGTAAGTTGCGTCATGAAAGAAATGGGAATGGTAACACCTCTTGTTACTGATGGTTAATGACTAAATTTGAAAGTGCTCACCGAAAATTAATGGTTGATTGACTTAATCATTAAATATACTTTGCTAAATAGTATGGATTATATTATTTTTTATGAATTATGTAAACAAAATGTTTTTATGATATTTTTATGATTGATTTTTTAAAATTTTTATGCCTACCATTATTATTTTCCGCGTCCCATAGGTTGACAAACTTTGATCTATGTAAATAAATTTCTTTTTCTTAGAATGAACGGCTACTCGGAATGCGAAAATAACTGACCAGGATGTCTTACATCATTTAACTTAAAACTTCGGTAATATATTAATGCAAGATTTTAATTACAGACTTATTAATTAATTGAAAGTAAATGATGGAGTGCGCTAATCCACTGTAAATTTGCCTAACTGATATTATTTTAATCATTTATATTTGAAGAGATGAGCATTCCAAGAATTTTTCAACTTCAAGAATGAAAGTCATTTTTTTATTTTGTCTATGTATAACTGTCAGAGCTGAAAAAATGTGCCTTCGACTCGTTTTTTAATGCTATTCCACAGTTTATTTTTTTAAAAAAAATGACAATAATTGCTTTTTTTGATATTTGATTATTTTTAATTATTGTAATGAACGTTTTTACGCTTTTATCTATTCGTCGTTTGAAAATATGATGAAAGTTGATGAAATAAGTTCCAATTTCAATATTTATTAACGGCTTTATTAAAAAGAATTTTCAAATACTGCACAGCTTATTTGTTTTGCTTTTAATGTTCTATACATAAGATTGAATTCTGATATTTCAAGACAAAGAGAATTGCGTGTACCTTTAAAATTAATGTAAATAACATTATTATACCGAATCAATTTTACGCTGAAATTTGAGTACAAGGTTTTTACTATAAACTACTGCTCCGGAAAGTTGGCATCTGATATTTTTGGTTTAGCCCACTGTAGTGTTTTACGATTGAATATACTTAGTATCTTGAACTTTTAATAACACATTGTTCTTTGTGGAAATATGTAACAGAAAATATCTGCAAAATCATTAGATATCAGTTTGCACTAAACAATTTTCATTTTATTTCTCCTTTCACTAAAAAAAATCTATATTTAGTGTAATAAAATCTTCCTATCCTCATTTTTAGTTACGAAAATGTTAAATGTGAAACAATTTCAATAGTATAAATCATAAAAAATTATTACTTCAAAGAATTATTGTAATTTATATCTCAAAAAGTTAAGAATATTTTAAAATTTTGGAAAATTTTAAATACTTAAATGAAAACATGATTTTTAAATTCCAAATTTTCAGCAGCAAAAATAATATCCCTAAAATAGAGAGAGAATTAAGTAATTTAGTTGGATGATAAATTTTTTAAAGAAAATTCTTCTCCTTTTATATATATTTACGTCTTATAGGAAATATAAATAAATCATTCACAATTTTTATTGTTATTGTTGTCAAGCTCATTGAAAACACGTGCTAAACTACAAGGAGCCCGAATGTGAATCTTTGCAAATAATATGATAGATTTTGTTAAATAAAGTAATAAGGAATACAAGTTTTTTATTTTAAATAAAAGGATTAATATTTTTGTTTTCATGTTTATTTTTCCTCCTGCAGAGAGAGAATAGTCTCCCATACATTACCGCACTCACTACTGCATTTATCAGTAAGATTCAAGAGCTGTATATATTTTGGTTAATGAATATGTGCATTTATCCAAAACTCATTTCCATTCTTAATTAACTAATTTTTCAAGACACCGATCAATATCAATGTATAATTTTATTATTGAAATAAAAATGCGAATTATTTAAACATGTATATAATTATTAAAAGTCAAAAATACAATTATCAAAATTTTGAAAATATTTTAATTAATTACGCGTTAAGCTTGTCTATATAATTTAAACTAAAGAAAAAAGTAAAAGAAATATTTTTAAAAACAATGCATTTTTAATCAATTTTTAACACGCATTTCTTTTACAGAAACACGAGCTTCACTGTTAATGCTTCAATGTGTTTACAGTTTTGCTGAGAGTAAGTCACTTTGGATTTCTTTGCTCGAATTATTTTACTTGGGAAGGTTTAAGGAATTAAATTTTTTCTCACGTAAATTTATACAAGCACTAGTGAAGTGATGAAAAGTATTTGAAACTATTGTTTTTATAAATATTTTAAGGCATAGAAGTCTTTTTTAATTTACTGTGAAATTTCTTTAAACTTTGCTGAACATTTTAGTTAATTCTAATTTTCATAATATTAAATTGTTAATAGGTACGTTTCCATAGTATATTTTGTCTTAATGTAAAAATTCTGTTTAGCTTCATACTTTCTGTCTTACTCTTTATCAAGAGAATGTAATTAAATTTTCCATAAAATTTTCTTTACAATAAATAGTATACTAAGCTCTAAAAATGTATTAACAAATTCCTTATGGAAGCATCGTTAGCGAACCTTTAGAATTCAAACTGATGCAATTTCTATAAAATTTTCAAGGAATTTCTCATTTTTCTGTGAGCTTCTGGAAATTAAGTTTCCTACTCTGAATCTAATTTTCATAAAAATCTAAGATATTGAATGATGCATGAAGAAATCTACTGGTAAACACTTGGAAATACATGCAGTAAGTACTGTCGTTTTTATCCTATTCTATTAATGTTTGTCCCATTTACAAATCTAAGCTTATAAATGTAAATAATTTAATAGAGTAAAAAACTTAAAATGTTGATGGTAGTATTTGAAATAATTTTGTTGTTAGTTTATCAAACCATTGACAGTCTTTGTTATTCATCTGACAAAAATTTGTGTATTATTGAAATTTAATGTGTATTATTAAAGTAAAACTAACTGTATATTATTAAAATATACAGTTAGTTTTACTTTAATAAAATACAAGAATTATGAACAGTGTAATTATACGTCTTCAAAACTATTTTAAATGCTTATGAAAGTTTTCATATGCTAAAAAACCAAATTATAAAATAACAGACTTTTTTTATTCGTAAATTCATAGCCATTCTGAATTGAGATAGCTATTTTGAATTAACCCTTCTGAATTGGGTTTAAATAAAATTTAATTCAAAGGTTAATCTTTTTTTCTTTTACTTGATTGTTTTCATTTAACAGTTTCCTTTTAAGAATTTGAGAAATACAAATGAAAAGTAAAATCAAAATAAGAATACAAAGAAAATGAATTGTATAAGTAAATATGTATGCTAATTCTAGGAAATTAAGATGCACTTGTGAATATTTTCTCATCATAAACTTAAAGTAGCATTATACATATTTATTGAATGATGGATTAAAACCCAACTAAAAAGTAAAATTTTACTTACCAAGGAACACTAATAAAAATTTTCAAAGAACTAACTAAGCATAATGTATATTTCTTAATTGCTGAATTTAAATTTTGATCACACACTGAAGACCTGCTAATTAAAAATATTTCAATATTCACTTCGTAAATTCCCATAGAGAACATTCCATAGATACTGGGACATACTCCCGTGTCGAAAAGGAGCAAACCCAAAACGTTTCTGCGCATCTACCCTAGTAAATGTGCATTCAAAAGAAACAAATTTTGTCTTTTTGATCAATCGCTGGGATCGAACTTGAGGCAATGCATTCCAAAGAGTAATGTCCTACTTGACCACAGTGAAATTTAATAAATTTTTTAAAGCTATTGAATAAATAAAAATTTGTAACAGAAATATAGCATCTATAATTATCTCTCTAAATAAAGCTATAGTTCTCTTTGCACGCCGAAATTTTTTTTGATATTGAATCAAAAATGACTTTACAGAATGGAAAAAACATATCATTCTTTATCTTTTGCCAATTTAAAAGCAATTTCACTTTGAAATTTTGAATTCGGTTGTTAGAATTTATTCAAAATATAGTTAATGATAGTTTTAACTCTCTTTGGAACTGCTTATGCTGCGATTTGATTTATTTAAGCCGTGGAATATTACGCAAAAGAAATTCTTCAATTTTCATAAAAAATGATGTGTGGATTTTTTCCACACTTCAAAAATCGTCATAATTATTGAAGTTAAAAAATTATTTACGGAACATCACATCCCTTTCATTCTGTACTACAAACTAATTTTTTTTTATAAAAATCGAGCTGAATTTTTCCTCATTCTGAAAAAATATAGTTATTATGAACTATGGCAAACGTGTATTGTTTTTACCATTATAACGTCAACAGAAAAGGAACAAGTAATGCGACAGAAAAGAAGCAAAATTTTATTCATTGAAATGTCTTAACTAAAAGGAATTCTTATCCGCGCATTATTCTTAATATTTGTTTTTAACAGATATTTATTCCAAACCTAAATCCATAACGAGAAACGTATTTGTGAGCAACACTAGATAAATAGTGTAACGGTAAATTTTAATTGCAATTTTTTAACCAAAATTTATATTTAACACTAGAAAATACTTACCTATAGAAAACACCCGAATAGGGAAAATAGGGTTCGAAAACTTCCTTTTAACAGTTCTTGGGTTCGATTTCAACCATCAGTTTCAGAGTCAGTAACGGGTCTGAATACTTACTGAATTGGAGGTCTAGGAAAATTTAGATATTGTGTGCAAAAAGTAATCGTTCAGTGATAACTGAACACATTCATGCCATCAAAAGCTCAGAAGAGAGGCATAAGAATATTCTTATATGTAAGATTATTCTTTCGCGAATAATTAAAGAAATAATTTTACTAAACATTTTTTCTTGTCAATAATAAATAGATTTCTTTTGGGAAATATTATAGAAGATATTCCAAAATAACAGGGAAAAATATTTTTAAATTTTAAATATTATTACTGAAATTGAAATTATGTATATGATTATATTTTACCTGTCAATGCCTCCTTGGAGTTGACATGCACAACTCATCGGAATTAACTATATCTATTCTATCTATACACCACACAATTTAAAAAATACAGTTATTTTAATTGTAAAAAAATACTTGATATAGATCTCAATAATAAGGAATTACATATTTCAATACATTAAAAGAAGACTCCAACCAAAAATTAAAATATTCACTTGAAAGTTCTTTTGAAAAAACTTTCCACTGCAATAAAGAAGAATATTCTTCAAATTGAATGAAAAGCATATCATAAATAGATATGTTTTATGTATATAATTGTTTCCTTGGAGTTAAATTGTATAACCAATGGGAATATATTATGCTGTCTGTATGTTAATGACTGTTATTTGAATGAAATATTGCTTTTAAGCAAACAAGAATATTCTTATGTAAGTTTAATGACTAAGGAAATATTTTTATATTTCCTTGTTTTCATACAGTCCTCCAAACGATGATTAAAAGATTCGCTTGGGAGCTCCTTAGGAAAGATATTTCAATGTAATATGTAAGAATATTCTTAAAATTAAGTATAGAAAGAATTTACAAATAGCTATGTTTTCTATATGATTGCCTCCTAGGAGTTGAAATGTTATACCCATGGGAATATATAATGCTGTGTATATGTTTATGACTATTATTTAAATGAAATATTGCTTTTAAGCAAACATGAATATTCTTATGTAAGTTTAATGACTAAGGAAATATTTTTATATTTCCTTGTTTTCATAAAGTCTTCCAAGCGATGATTAAAAGATTCGCTTGGGAGCTCTTTAGGAAAGATATTTCAATGTAATATGTAAGAATATTCTTAAAATTAAATATAGAAAGAATTAACAAGTAGCTATGTTTTCTATATAAATACCTCCTAGGAGTTGAAATGTTATACCCATGGGAATATATATTGCTGTGTGTATGTTAATGACTATTATTTAAATGAATTATTGCTTTTAAGCAAACAAGAATATTCTTATGTTAGTTTAAAGACTAAGGAAGTATTTTTATATTTCCTTGTTTTCATAGAGTCTTCCAAGCGATGATTAAAAGATTCGCTTGGGAGCTCTTTAGGAAAGATATTTCAATGTAATATGTAAGAATATTCTTAAAATTAAATATAGAAAGAATTAACAAGTAGCTATGTTTTCTATATAAATACCTCCTAGGAGTTGAAATGTTATACCCATGGGAATATATAATGTTGTGTATATGTTTATGACTAGTATTTAAATGAAATATTGCTTTTAAGCAAACAAGAATATTCTTATGTAAGTTTAATGACTAAGGAAATATTTTTATATTTCCTTGTTTTCATAGAGTCTTCCAAGCGATGATTAAAAGATTCGCTTGGGAGCTCTTTAGGAAATATTTTTCAATGTAATACGTAAGAATATTCTTAAAATTAAGTATAAAAAGAATTTACAAATAACTATGTTTTCTATATGATTGCCTCCTAGGAGTTGAAATGTAATTCCCATTGGAATAAATATTGCTGTGTATATGTTAGTCACTATTATTTAAATGAAATATTGCTTTTAAACAAACAAAAATATTCTCAAGTAAGTTTAATCACTAAGGAAATATTTTTATATTTCCTTGTTTTAATAGTCTTCCAAGCGATGATTAAAAGATTCACAAGGGAGCTCTTTAGGAAAGATTTTTCAATATAATATGTAAGAATATTCTTAAAATTAAGTGTAGAAAGAATTTACAAATAGCTATGTTTTCTATATGATTGCCTCCTAGGAGTTGAAATGTTATACCCATGGGAATATATAATGCTGTGTATATGTTTATGACTATTATTTAAATGAAATATTGCTTTTAAGCAAACAAGAATATTCTTTTGTAAGTTTAATGACTAAGGAAATATTTTTATATTTCCTTGTTTTCATAGAGTCTTCCAAGCGATGATTAAAAGATTCGCTTGGGAGCTCTTTAGGAAAGATTTTTCAATGTAATATGTAAGAATATTCTTAAAATTAAGTATAGAAAGAATTTAAAAATAGCTATGTTTTCTATATGATTGCCTCCTAGGAGTTGAAATGTTATACCCATGGGAATATATAATGCTGTGTATATGTTACAAACTATTATTTAAATAAAATATTGCTTTTAAGCAAACAAGAATATTCTTATGTAAGTTTAATGACTAAGGAAATATTTTTATATTTCCTTGTTTTCATAGAGTCTTCCAAGCGATGATTAAAAGATTCGCTTGGGAGCTCTTTAGGAAATATTTTTCAATGTAATACGTAAGAATATTCTTAAAATTAAGTATAAAAAGAATTTACAAATAACTATGTTTTCTATATGATTGCCTCCTAGGAGTTGAAATGTTATACCCATGGGAATATATATTGCTGTGTATATGTTAATGACTATTATTTAAATGAAATATTGCTTTTAAGCAAACAAGAATATTCTTATGTAAGTTTAATGACTAAGGAAATATTTTTATATTTCCTTGTTTTCATAGAGTCTTCCAAGCGATGATTAAAAGATTCGCTTGGGAGCTCTATAGGAAAGATTTTTCAATATAATATGTAAGAATATTCTTAAAATTAAGTGTAGAAAGAATTTACAAATAGCTATGTTTTCTATATGATTGCCTCCTAGGAGTTGAAATGTTATACCCATGGGAATATATAATGCTGTGTATATGTTTATGACTATTATTTAAATGAAATATTGCTTTTAAGCAAACAAGAATATTCTTATGTAAGTTTAATGACTAAGGAAATATTTTTATATTTCCTTGTTTTCATAGTCTTCCAAGCGATGATTAAAAGATTCGCTTGGGAGCTCTTTAGGAAAGATTTTTCAATGTAATATGTAAGAATATTCTTAAAATTAAGTATAGAAAGAATTTACAAATAGCTATGTTTTCTATATGATTGCCTCCTAGGAGTTGAAATGTTATACCCATGGGAATATATAATGCTGTGTATATGTTAATGACTATTATATAAATCAAAAAATGCTTTTAAGCAAACAAGAATATTCTTATGTAAGTTTAATGACTAAGGAAATATTTTTATATTTCCTTGTTTTCATAGAGTCTTCCAAGCGATGATTAAAAGATTCGCTTGGGAGCTCTTTAGGAAAGATTTTTCAATGTAATATGTAAGAATATTCTTAAAATTAAGTATAGAAAGAATTTACAAATAGCTATGTTTTCTATATGATTGCCTCCTAGGAGTTGAAATGTTATACCCATGGGAATATATAATGCTGTGTATATGTTAATGACTATTATATAAATCAAAAAATGCTTTTAAGCAAACAAGAATATTCTTATGTAAGTTTAATGACTAAGGAAATATTTTTATATTTCCTTGTTTTCATAGAGTCTTCCAAGCGATGATTAAAAGATTCGCTTGGGAGCTCTTTAGGAAAGATTTTTCAATGTAATATGTAAGAATATTCTTAAAATTAAGTATAGAAAGAATTTACAAATAGCTATGTTTTCTATATGATTGCCTCCTAGGAGTTGAAATGTTATACCCATGGGAATATATAATGCTGTGTATATGTTAATGACTATTATTTAAATCAAAAAATGCTTTTAAGCAAACAAGAATATTCTTATGTAAGTTTAATGACTAAGGAAATATTTTTATATTTCCTTGTTTTCATAGAGTCTTCCAAGCGATGATTAAAAGATTCGCTTGGGAGCTCTTTAGAAATATATTTCAATGTAATATGTAAGAATATTCTTAAAATTAAGTATAGAAAGAATTTACAAATAGCTATGTTTTCTATATGATTGCCTCCTAGGAGTTGAAATGTTATACCCATGGGAATATATAATGCTGTGTATATGTTAATGACTATTATATAAATCAAAAAATGCTTTTAAGCAAACAAGAATATTCTTATGTAAGTTTAATGACTAAGGAAATATTTTTATATTTCCTTGTTTTCATAGAGTCTTCCAAGCGATGATTAAAAGATTCGCTTGGGAGCTCTTTAGGAAATATTTTTCAATGTAATACGTAAGAATATTCTTAAAATTAAGTATAGAAAGAATTTACAAATAGCTATGTTTTCTATATGATTGCCTCCTAGGAGTTGAAATGTTATACCCATGGGAATATATAATGCTGTGTATATGTTAATGACTATTATTTAAATGAAATATTGCTTTTAAGCAAACAAGAATATTCTTATGTAAGTTTAATGACTAAGGAAATATTTTTATATTTCCTTGTTTTCATAAAGTCTTCCAAGCGATGATTAAAAGATTCGCTTGGGAGCTCTTTAGGAAAGATTTTTCAATGTAATATGTAAGAATATTCTTAAAATTAAGTATAGAAAGAATTTACAAATAGCTATGTTTTCTATATGATTGCCTCCTAGGAGTTGAAATGTTATACCCATGGGAATATATAATGCTGTGTATATGTTAATGACTATTATTTAAATGAAATATTGCTTTTAAGCAAACAAGAATATTCTTATGTAAGTTTAATGACTAAGGAAATATTTTTATATTTCCTTGTTTTCATAGAGTCTTCCAAGCGATGATTAAAAGATTCGCTTGGGAGCACTTTAGGAAATATTTTTCAATGTAATATGTAAGAATATTCTTAAAATTAAGTATAGAAAGAATTTACAAATAGCTATGTTTTCTATATGATTGCCTCCTAGGAGTTGAAATGTTATACCCATGGGAATATATAATGCTGTGTATATGTTAATGACTATTATATAAATCAAAAAATGCTTTTAAGCAAACAAGAATATTCTTATGTAAGTTTAATGACTAAGGAAATATTTTTATATTTCCTTGTTTTCATAGAGTCTTCCAAGCGATGATTAAAAGATTCGCTTGGGAGCTCTTTAGGAAAGATTTTTCAATGTAATATGTAAGAATATTCTTAAAATTAAGTATAGAAAGAATTTACAAATAGCTATGTTTTCTATATGATTGCCTCCTAGGAGTTGAAATGTTATACCCATGGGAATATATAATGCTGTGTGTATGTTAATGACTATTATTTAAATGAAATATTGCTTTTAAGCAAACAAGAATATTCTTATGTAAGTTTAATGATTGAAGATATATTTTTATATTTCCTTGTTTTCATAGAGTCTTCCTAGCGATGATTAAAAGATTCGCTTGGGAGCTCTATAGGAAAGATTTTTCAATGTAATATGTAAGAATATTCTTAAAATTAAGTGTAGAAAGAATTTACAAATAGCTATGTTTTCTATATGATTGCCTCCTAGGAGTTGAAATGTTATACCCATGGGAATATATAATGCTGTGTATATGTTAATGACTATTATTTAAATGAAATATTGCTTTTAAGCAAACAAGAATATTCTTATGTAAGTTTAATGACTAAGGAAATATTTTTATATTTCCTTGTTTTCATAGAGTCTTCCAAGCGATGATTAAAAGATTCGCTTGGGAGCACTTTAGGAAATATTTTTCAATGAAATATGTAAGAATATTCTTAAAATTAAGTATAGAAAGAATTTACAAATAGCTATGTTTTCTATATGATTGCCTCCTAGGAGTTGAAATGTTATACCCATGGGAATATATATTGCTGTGTGTATGTTAATGACTATTATTTAAATGAAATATTGCTTTTAAGCAAACAAGAATATTCTTATGTTAGTTTAATGACTAAGGAAGTATTTTTATATTTCCTTGTTTTCATAGAGTCTTCCAAGCGATGATTAAAAGATTCGCTTGGGAGCTCTTTAGGAAAGATTTTTCAATGTAATATGTAAGAATATTCTTAAAATTAAGTATAGAAAGAATTTACAAATAGCTATGTTTTCTATATGATTGCCTCCTAGGAGTTGAAATGTTATACCCATGGGAATATATAATGCTGTGTATATGTTAATGACTATTATTTAAATGAAATATTGCTTTTAAGCAAACAAGAATATTCTTATGTTAGTTTAATGACTAAGGAAATATTTTTATATTTCCTTGTTTTCATAGAGTCTTCCAAGCGATGATTAAAAGATTCGCTTGGGAGCTCTTTAGGAAAGATATTTCAATGTAATATGTAAGAATATTCTTAAAATTAAATATAGAAAGAATTAACAAGTAGCTATGTTTTCTATATAAATACCTCCTAGGAGTTGAATTGTGTAACCCATGGGAATATATAATGCTGTGTATATGTTAATGACTATTATTTAAATGAAATATTGCTTTTAAGCAAACAAGAATATTCTTATGTAAGTTTAATGACTAAGGAAATATTTTTATATTTCCTTGTTTTCATAGAGTCTTCCAAGCGATGATTAAAAGATTCGCTTGGGAGCACTTTAGGAAATATTTTTCAATGAAATATGTAAGAATATTCTTAAAATTAAATATAGAAAGAATTAACAAGTAGCTATGTTTTCTATATAAATACCTCCTAGGAGTTGAATTGTGTAACCCATGGGAATATATAATGCTGTGTATATGTTAATGACTATTATTTAAATGAAATATTGCTTTTAAGAAAACAAGAATATTCTTATGTAAGTTTAATGACTTAGGAAATATTTTTATATTTCCTTGTTTTCATAGAGTCTCTCTAGCGATGATTAAAAGATTCGCTTGGGAGTTCTTTAGGAAAGATATTTAAATGTATTATGTAAGAATATTCTTAAAATTAAATATAGAAAGAATTAACAAGTAGCTATGTTTTCTATATGATTGCCTCCTAGGAGTTGAAATGTTATACCCATGGGAATATATAATGCTGTGTATATGTTAATGACTATTATTTAAATGAAAAAATGCTTTTAAGCAAACAAGAATATTCTTATGTAAGTTTAATGATTGAAGATATATTTTTATATTTCTTACTTTTCATATAGTCTTCCAAGCGATGATTAAAAGATTCGCTTGGGAGCTCCTCAGGAAATATTTTTCAATGTAATATGTAAGAATATTCTTAAAATTAAGTATAGAAAGAATTTACAAATAGCTATGTTTTCTATATGATTGCCTCCTAGGAGTTGAAATGTTATACCCATGGGAATATATAATGCTGTGTGTATGTTAATGACTATTATTTAAATGAAATATTGCTTTTAAGCAAACAAGAATATTCTTATGTAAGTTTAATGACGAATGAAATATTTTGATATTTCCTTTTTTTCATAGAGTCTTGCAAGTGATGATTAAAAGATTCGCTTGTGATCTCTGTGATTTTTCAATGTAATATGTAAGAATATTCTTAAAATTAAATATATACAAATAAAATTATTAATATATATATTTATATATATATATATATATATATATATATATATATATATATATATATATATATATATATATATATATATATATATATATATATATATATATATATATATATATATATATATATATATATATATATATATATATATATATATATATATATTTATATATATATATATAAAATCTTAATTTAATTTCTTTTGAAAAAATGTTATAATTTATTTTCTCATTATCAAAATAAGTTTTGTGTGATGACATAAATTTTACCCTGGATTTTCGTATTTGTTTCTGAAATGTCAAGGATGTTTTGAATTTCTATTCATTGCATTCTGTATACCCAATTTAAATTGCTACCCCAGATATTTATTTTTCAAGTGGATAGAATTAGGTTTCTATTTATATAAATAAAATGATATTTAGT
The DNA here is from genome assembly GCA_030067965.1 of Latrodectus elegans. NCBI lineage: Eukaryota > Metazoa > Arthropoda > Arachnida > Araneae > Theridiidae > Latrodectus > Latrodectus elegans. The sequence continues at coordinate 90,044,461 of CM057817.1, read as the reverse complement.
TGCATTATACATATGTGTCAGGTGTCAGTATTTCGTTTGAAGTAATAAATAAATTTTGGGGCCTTTTTTGTGGTTTTAAATTTTTAGGGTCAGTATTTAGAAATAATTGTATATTCTTTTCCGAGCAGTTGAGTATTTCTACCCATTTGTCTTAAAATTTGTTTTGGCTTTTTACGTAATATTCTCCCTGAGATAATATTAAAGTAATTTTCGGGTATATAATTCCGTAGTTTCTTATTTTAAAGCTCTTACATTTTCTTAGTTAATCCCTTCAATATATAATATTGAATATTACTAATTAAAAAACTATTATTACAGTTTGAATATATATAACTACTCGATATATTTTTTAATTTACTATTACTTTATCTTTACTAAAGCAACATTTTCTTTTACATTTGTTGATTCCGTTTATGTTCTATGTTATTAAGCTGGTTATCTGTTTCATTGCAACCTGCTCCTCATTCTTCAATGCACCCAACTAGTCTTTATAAATCAACCTTTAAGTTTGATAAGCTTTACAATCTATTTATATTTAGTAAGAAACTAATACAGAAATCTTTTCACCATGATGGATTTTTTTATTGAATGAAAATGTGGGTATACTTGTGTTATGAATAACCTAAATTTTTAAGATCAGGTAGATAGCTATTTTTGTAGAAAACACAAATAATGAATGAATATTTACTTTTTTCTAGCTCATAATAATTTTTTGTCTCTTATTCAATCATTTGTAATTTTGAATGGACGCATCAATTCAGTTTTTATGAATTTATTCTGCATTAATATCATTTAAGAGCTCATTCATTTATTATGAGAAACAGAACTTATTCAAAATGTTTTCCATTCCAATTTTGACTCAAAATAAAATAAATAATTTTAATTGAAGATGGTTAAAAAAAAGAATATTTCATTATTTCCGATTTATCTGATTGAATTTCTTAATTGGCCATATGACCATTGTTAATTATTTAGTAGAATTTTGATTTTCTTTTGGAATTAATTATTTTACAATTTAAAATTTTTTTAAAGATTTCAATAACTGAATATTTTGAACTAATTTTTAAGTTTCATTGGCGTAAACTTTTCAAGTTTTTTTAAATGTTAATTCATAAGTGTTAAAGGTGAATAAAGCAATGAAATATTAAAAAAATATTTAAAACAGGCTATTTAAATTGCTTTTAATTATTTTGAGATTACAATGGAAGATAGGAGTAAATTTATTTGAATGTAAATTTATCATGCTTCTACGAATAATGTTAGGCTTAACATGGAAGGCCAGGAGCCCACAATGGGCTGTCGGTCAAGTGTTATTGATGCAAGATTTTACAACTTATTTTTCTTGAGTTAATTTGTAAATATTTTATATAAGCTTTCCGAAAAACATACTTAAATTTCAGAAAAATGTAGGTGTTTTCATAACATTTTTGTGGCTTGAAATAAATTCATTTATACTTTTTTATAATTTAAAATTGATGCGTTTATTGAATGGATTTAATTAATGGATGCGTTTATTGAACGCATCCATCATTTCTAGAAATATTCTTGAATAAAAAAATGTTCTTAAAGGTTGTAGAATATTCATATAACTGATAGATATTATCGATATATGTCGTAGTAATTTTATCAACGATATTTATTGATAAATATTAATTCCATTAATATTTTACTCTGCTTTAAAATTGTAAGATGATATTATGCGTAATTTTTTAATAATATTTTGCTGTTATGGTACCAATTACACATTAATTATGGATTTATTCTGTATATTTAATATCTTTCAGATCTGTGATGTATTATAATTTCTCACTTGTAAACATTTTATGTACAGCTGCTATTCCTTTGGCAAATTAACTTTCGTCCTTTTATAAATAGTATATACTTTATACACCTATATTTAATAGTTGCAAAGCTTAATCTACTATATTTTGCCATTCATCTTTTTTAGTTGGCTTTTATTTTTTGGTATGTATATTATCAAGATAATATTGATTATTTATTCCTTTAACTAAGAGAAATCAGAGTACGCAATCAGTTTCAGTTATTTTATTTTATTATTATTTTTTTTAATTTTATTCCATCGACAGTTTTAAAAAAACATCAATTAAATAAACAAATTAATTAATTTTACTTAATTTTTCCGGTTTCTTTTAATAAAATATAATTTGTTCGACTAATAATTTTTAATTCTCTTTACTGCTATATTTAAAGAACATTGACTTAAATTCAATTTTTAAATTTAGATTATTTTTTCTTATTTACAGAATGTTACCTCGTTCACTACTTACAAAGTTTCAGTATTTTTGTTGACAATATAATATCATGTTCATAATCTTATAAATGTTAACATTCCTTTTTTTAAAATTTTTTCTTTCATGTCTCATGGGGTGAGATTTCAGGGTACACCAGAACCTTAATAAAGCGGCTGTGAAATGAAATCTCGTAAATGAGGTAACAATCTTTTATCTCGTTTTTATAATATAATTTTTTTTCTGATTCAACAATTTAAATTCTCTGCGTATTGTCAATTTGTTAATTTCTCTGTCCTCTGATAATTCTTAAATTTTTCCTTAAATTTAAAAAAAGAGTTCTATAGTAATCATGCAATTATAAGCTTTTTTTATTAATATTTAATTTGCATATAAATTTTATATTATTTTGTGATTAAATATAAGTATGTTAAATATATTTTTTTTACAAATATATCAATTTATTTTGACTGAATTCTTTATTTATATAAATTATTTAAGTGTTATACTGGGTGAAGTCTCATATGAATAATTTTATCGTTTTCAAAAATAATTGGTAAAAATATTTACTGAATTAATAAACCTTTACGGGCATACTTTGATTATGAAATGCATCATTTTAAGGAAAAAAATTGAGAAAGATGATAAACTAGTTTATATTGTCTTCTAAAATTCATTTTTAATTAAAAATATAAAAATAGACTGCTTATGCATTTTTTATCTAACAGCATTCAGAAAGTTGAAAGTAAAATATCATTTGAGAAATTATTACCTAAAAGTATTTCGTGATTAAATGAATATATTATTTTGGCATGTGAAAAAAAATTAATAGTTAAAATTCATTCTACGAGAAAATTTCATTACATAACTGTGTTTTAATTAAGATTTCCTGGCAGAAATGAAAAATAATTGTTCTGTGTCACATTTATTATTACGAATATTACTTTGTATAAATTGATTCATCAAAGTATAAACCCCTCAAGGGATTTACCTTCTTTAGGTAAGCACGGGTGCCACAATTCCCAGGTTCTCAATTATCTGTCCTCCTCTTTCCTTTCTTTTCTCTCCTCTTCTTTTCTGATTTTCTTCCTCTTATCCCTCGTTGTGGTTGCCTCGCAGGAGGTTGAGGGCTTTTCTTCAGTAGCTATCGCCACTCTATTTCTATTTGATTCTTCTGAAAACTAAGTTACCCACGTGTTTGCCATTCGTGGAGACCCACAAATGGCAAACATGTCCCTTGAAAGAAGAATCCTAGTAATTGAGACCCCAGAGACCGACAACACTTTGGCTTTTTCTTCATTGTAAACGGGAGATGTGCTGTGATTCTCTGCACATAAATCGGCTTTATAGATCAAGCTATCGGTATTTCTACTGGGTGACTCATTAAGGGTGGTGGTCATCTCAAAAAGGTGTACTGTGAGCGTATAGGACTTGGTTAGCACTGATGTAACTAGTCTACATCGCCTTGTTAACTCTAGTGTGGTTAGGTACCGAAATATTTAACACAATTTTCATGGAGAAAAATATCATTCATCTCTCTCACGGGAATAATTTTGGAAAAAAATTAATACAAAATTTTCTATTACTCATAAAAAGGAGGGTACATTTGAAATATCTCCTTCCTTAAATCATAAACGAACACCGGGAACAGAAGGAGAACTGAAAGGCATACATAAATTGCTGTTTGGATATATTTTTATACAGGTTTCATTGGACATCCAAGCTGCTGCAACTGTAAAAATCATTGCTGGTACGAATGCATTGCTGGTGGAAATTAACCATATCTACTCATGGAAAATTAAATTTTTCTTGTCGGGTGATATCCACTAGGGATTTATGAAGTGTGCCAATGGATGAAATACTTGAAAACTCACATGATCAAAATATATAGGCTTTAAAATACATTACTATCAGAAGGGATAGTAAAATCATTGAGATAAATCACCTCATTCTGACATTTAAGTTGGCGGACCTTCCATAATATATATAAATGCAGCGTGTATGCATTTATCCGTTAGGTTATATGTACCCTATCCTTTCCATTGTTTCCAGGGTCATCGTTTCGGGCATTCATAGGGTAGCGTGCAAAGGCATACTGACTCGCACTCTTTGCACAGCACTTAGGCACGATCATTTTACCTGCACAGTCAAGGAGGCATGTATCAATTGTAAAGGTGGCAATACCTCCTGTTCTCGAAACTGCTCCTTGTTAATTCTGAAAATAGATAAAGTTAAAAATATATATTCCTACTCTGAGAACAGAGGAATTGTTACTTCTCGTACATATAAATCGGGTGTCTCTTATGCAATCGCTGCCAGAAAAATTACTAAATCTTGCAATACACAAACCGATGCCTCCACTCTTTTCATGTCCATAGTTCTACTTCTAAGATTATCCCTTGTTAAAAATACAGAAAAGTCAAAATCAAGTAATACCTTCAAAAAGCTCCATCAAAATTGAAGGCTTTTAAAGCTCTTAAACTAAAATCTGCGAAGAAGGGCTATCTTAGGCCTTCTATATCCATCTGTAAAGACTTATCCATGGAAACTGATGCTGTATCTGTGAACCCTTTTCAAACAGCGATTTCAAGTTCCAGGAGTTGTCTGACGACATTCCTTCCAGCTCATGGAAAGAAGCTTTCCAATTTAAGCAATAAATTCCTTTATTTCTTGGAACTGCCATGGTTTGTGTCATATTATGTTGACATCAAGTCTGTAATTTCAGCCAATAACTCTTAAAATAGTTTTTCAATGCTTGGGTTTAAAAACTTCATAAAGACAGATGACGACGGTTCATTGTCTGGAGATATTTGATTATTAACACTCGATAACACCCCCAGCACTCTCCATCCTATATTAATTCTACTCTATAGCTGTAGCTATCAAAATTCATACTCCATGTTTACCTACAGTCTGCAGTTTGTATTTATTAACATATGTTGTCATCCGACAAGAACGACTCGATACACTATTAGATCAGATGCTTTCACCATTTTTGTTGCTCGGTGACTTCAATGGTCATAATACTTTGTGCAGAAGTGATGACACAAATTCTCGCCGAGCTGGCAGCCGAATGGTTAGCGCTCTTGCCTTCGGTTCAACAGTTCGTGGGTTCGAATCCCACCTTGGGTGTGGATGTTTGTAGTGGTTCGGAATCCACTTTAAGCCGTAGGTCCCGGTCTAATTAGCCTTCGTGTGCAAAAAATGACCGTTGAGCGACAAACCAACCAGACACAAATTCTCGCGGTCATCAGATTAAGCAGTTATATTTTCTAATAACTACCTATGCATGATAAATAATGACAAGAAAACTTACTTCTGTGTACCTACAAGAACATTTCCTTCTCTCGATCTAGCCATTTGTTCTTCTTAACATGTTATTATTAAATTTAGCTGTAGGAAATGATCTGCACAATAGCTATAATTTTCCTTTCGTTATCTTTGAGACTGGAGATAGAAGTGTGAGACAACGCCTACCATTTAAGTTGACAATCGGAAAAATTGGACGCTATGCACACAATTGTCGGTTGTTGATGACGAAAGGGTTTTAATGGAGGATATTGATGAGGCCGTTTGTAAAGTCACTGAAACAATTATCAACGCCGCTGTTGTATCAATACCAAAAAGTTTCTCTATATCACACAGCCGTTGTAAATGACGAATGTCGAAACACCTATAAGGAAGAGAAGCAGTGATGTGAGTTATTTAGGAGATACCCCGTAAAGGAGAATCTTATTGCCTTTTAGAGAGCAAAAGGGTTAGCTTGTATACCATGTTATCGAAGTCGGAAGGAATCTTGGGCTCGCTCTGTATCTTTACTTACATCTTCAACATCCAGTAAACAGTTGTGGAAAAAATGAAAACAACCAATGTGTAAGGAATTTTTCATTCCTATTTTGAAATCCAGAGCTGCTATATACTCTTCTCCTAGGGACATCGTTAACGACCTTCGTGGAACCTTTGCTAGTGTCACAATCTCCGACACTTAAAGTTCTACGTTTTTAAGAAATAAGAGTTGTGTTGAGCGAATGCCAATTTCTTTCGACCATGCAGAAGTTTTGCCTTACAACTGCGAATCTTGGATGTTGGAATTGAAAAAAGCAACTCACCAGGTTAATATTACCAAACTAGGAACCAATAGAACCAAGTATCACACGCTTTCACACTTAAGTCCAATTTTCCTATCGAACTTACTATTATTGTTCAATAGGGTCTGGATTGAAAATAAATTTCTATCACTTTGAATGGAAGCAGTAAGGCATACGACAGTACCTGACGATATGGCATTCTGCGTTCATTATTCAATTTTGGCTTTCGGGGTAATCCTCCAATATTCCTACAAAATTTTTTACGTTCCCATATTTTTAAAGTTTGTATTGGTCAATTTTATCCAAGCCAAGGGTGTATCCTAAAGCTCTATTTTAAGCTTCACTATTTTTAACTTTTTCATTAATAGCCCTCTTTATCAAATATCACCACTTTTATATGGCATACTTTATGCGGATGACCTACAAATATAATGTGAAGGATCAGACCTGCATTTAATTGAGAAATGGTTACGAACATCTGTAAATAAACTCTCAACATGGTATGTTCTGAGTATGGCTCCTTACACAGTATGATAGCAAGAGTAAATGTGTAGATCGTAGGATCGTTATTATTCATTGTATTGATTATAGGTTTTCTGTGCAGGAAGATCCTACGATCTAAATAAACAATACAATTATTTCTGTTTTAACGAGATAAAGTTTCTAGGAATAATTTTTGACCGGAAGTTAAATTTTCTACTGCATAATCTTCATTTGCAGGAGAAGTGTGAGCAATCACTTAATATCTTCAAGTTGCCCTCTTATACTTCTTGGGGTGCCGATCTTATGTCATTACTTCGAGTCTCAGACAGTCATTGATTTTATATTGTATTGACTATGGGTGTGTTGTGTGTGAATCTACTAAGTCTTCAGTTTTATACCAACTGGATACTGCTCCACTCTCTTTTGAGAAAGTGTTCAGGTGCATTTCGATCATCACCCGTCTAAATTCTATTTGCAGTTTGTCAAAAAAACATGAACATACATAAAACAAGTTTGGGTACTAGGCCAGCCTATTTTAGGGGCTCCTAAAATCTATGTTTATTCTCTCAGCGTGGTTTTCTTCATCTGGCCTCGTAGCGCAGAAAGATACTTCTCCCGTCTAAGAACTGAGAAAATTTTATTATTGCCAGTCGGTAATTTTTTGATTTATAGATTCCAATAGAACGTCAGACTTGCATAACCAACTGGGTCCTTTTTTTATTGGCGTGTGTTTCAGCTTTTTCTTGTAACTCCTTCTGCCAACGCCTATATTCTGCCTCCTTCCCTCGCTCTCTGCGATAAAAACTGGTTCCCTTCAAGTCCTACGTTAGGGCATCACACTTCGTCAAAATGGGAGATAGGGAATTGGATTAAGTAAAAAAAGACTTCTAGCCAGGGAAAAAAATGTGTGTGTGTGGATAGTTAAATTAATGTATAAAAATTATCCAGCAAGTGAATGTGACACTTGTAATCTACCTGGAAAAAAAATCTACGATTTTTCCCCCCATTTACAATCCAATTAAAAAGAGTCACATTCTAGAATACATCTTTAGAGAAGAGGTCGCGAATCTCCTCTCCGCCAAATAGGAATGTACTTCTCTTGCAATCGCGATTTTGCAGAGAAAATGCAATCTTTATCTCTTTTGTAACATGTCTTGCACTCAAAATTATTATGACCTCTCTTTTCAACTCAAGAAGGGCATGATTTAACATAGTTTAAAACATGTTTATACATATTACCCCAATAAAAACTTTCTCTAATTCTGTTCAGAATCTTTTGAAATCCCTGTGAAGTTGCTGCAGGGGAATCAAGACATAGGCACATTTTTTTCTGGTGCTAAAGTTAAGGGTACCACTAATTCATCTTCGGTGTCATCACGATATTTAGGAGCAGTTTTTGGTATATTTTTCATATATCTTTCATCATTTTTTTTCGAAAAAAAAACATGTGATTAGGAGATAATGTCTCCTTATTATACAAATAATTTATAATTTGTTGGCATTTTGCATTCTTTTCCTAATGAATTTTCATTCGGTGTTGCATTGTGGAATCAGTATCGCAGTTGGAAGTTATTACTTCTATTGCGTTTACACCCCTAGACAGGCAATCCGCTGTTATATTTAATTTTGCTGGTTTATATACACTGGTATAGTCATATTGTTGCAGAATCATTACCCACCGAGCTAATCTAGAGCTTAGATCTCGCACTTTGAGTGGAAAGGAAAGACTTGCTTGATCTCAATATATAATACATTTTTTCCGCTGCGTACAAATATTCTTTAAAACGGGTAGTGCCGAATACTGCACCGAGCATCTCTTTTTCTACTGTACTATATTGACTTTCCGCATCTTTTAGTTTTTATTGGCATATGCAATAGGATGTGGGAAGCCCTTTTCATCATTTTGGCAAAGAACAGCTCCGAAAGCATATTTTAAGAATTCAGTCCTTAATGTAAATTCCTTTGAAAAATTCGGTGGTTTCAAACAAGGCTCTGAAATTTAGTTTTTCAAAGTGTCAAAAGCATACTGAGTTGAATCATCCCAACTGAATCTAGCATCAATTTTTGTGAAGTTTGTTAGAAATAATGCTATTTCAGCAAAATTTTCTATAAGCCTTCGATAAAACTTTGTCAATCCAAGAAATCCTCTAACTTCTTTACGAGTGACTAGGACTTTAAAATTTAACAAAGGTTTCTGTTTTCTTATTGGGATAAACTGTTCCTTTTGAAACAGTAAAACCTAAATAGTTTTCTGTTTCTTTTAGAAAACAGCAATTGGAAAGTTTAATTTTCAATTTATGTTCTTTTAATTTCTTAAAAAAATTATTTAAATGTTCATCTCTAGAGTCAGAAAAAGTGATTATGATATCATCTATATATATTTCGATTTAAAGAGGTTTTAATCCAGACAGTACTTATTTCCATTTATCTTTGGAAACTATTAGGCAAATTACGTATGCCAAAAGGTACTCTATTCCATTCATATAAACCATGCTCACACGCACACAATCGCAAATGCGGCTTTATATGTATCCTTATGATCAATTTTCATTTGGAAAATTACGCTACATATAATTCCATGCAAGAAAATCAAGTAGCATTTCCTAACATGTCCACTAAGCCCTTTATATTAGGAATGTAAAAAAGAGTCTGTTATAGACTTTAGCTTCATGATGTATAGTAATACAACCATCCAAACCTTGAATAGAATGGGGAAAAACATGTTTAAATTCTTCGATCAGGGGGAATAATTTGCTTTTCTTATCTTCTGATAGGTGAGATAAATTTAGTTTTTCGCCCCAAGCTTCGAAATCATCACCTATTTCTTCAGTGTATTACATTCTTTGGTATCAATTTTTGTTATTTCGACGCCGCAGGCGAACTATCTACTCGCAAAGTGAGTTTAAGGCTCTGAATGTCCTGCGTGAAATACACTTATCACAGGAGGATTAACAGAGACCCTTGCCGGTTTGGAAAAACACAACCGTTCCAGCAGCCTCTGGTTTTCAGATCCATTCTTGCTCTGCTTGGCCGATTGTTCTGGCCTCTCCTCATGAAGAAAGTGGGTTCGATAGCGGAACAAACGAGACGAACCACTCCATCAGCCTAACGTGTATGCACACTTCCCACGTTTCTTTTAAATTTTTTCACATCACAAAGCCCGAGCGCGAGGTGAGGTCAACGCCGAGGACTTGAAGTTCTTACTCACATGGTTGGATTCCCACTCACTAATCCTTTGGTCCAGCTAGCGTTGTTGCTCCCGTCTTCGACACATGAAAGTCTATGTTTTGGATCGAAGCACACCCCTTGCTGTAGTTGTCACTATTGTGGGACGATAGCCGTCTGAGAAATCACTATTGTGGCCGACTATCGTCTGTTATGAGTCTCTGGATTAATATTTCCGCCTAAACGGCTTGGCATTTAGCTCGTGTGTCACACACATTCACGGTTTCCCTCTTTTTTCAGGCTCGTTCATTGTGGCTTTCCCTAGCCTGTGAGCAAAGGTATGGAATTGGCCGTGCCCTGTAAAGAATTATGCCATTTGTTGCTGGCCAACCAGTCGCTTTGTGTTCACTTTTGGGGGAAAAGTGTACGTGTAACTTCCTGTATCTGCTGTGTCCCACTCTAATCACTGTTTTAGTATTTCGTTTAAGACTAATTTCTGTAGTCGCGACTGAGGTAGTTTTATTATTGTGTTAACTGTTGGCAGTTGTGTTGCCCGTTTTGCCGCCTGATCCGCTTCTTCATTACCTGCGATGCCTGGATGCGCGGGAACCCAGTAGAGTTTTAGATTGTGTTTTTCGCCTTGTTCTAATAGTAGCCTTTGTGCTTCTTGGACACATTTATTGCGCTGTGTGTGTTTTGCTAGTGCATAAAAATTAGACAGACTATCTGTATGTGGACTGTGCCTGGTTTCCCTTTCTGTCTCTGACTTAATCCAGTTAAGCGCGTTTTGTATTGCATTAACTTCTGCTTAAAAGACCGAGTTTTTGGGGTTCATGGGCAGGTGGGTGATTTTAAGAGTGTCCGTTCCTTTGTAAACTACGAATGCCCCACCCACACAATCACCTGTTTTTGAGCTGTTCGTGTAAATGTTAACTTGAATTTTTTTTTATTTGTAAAGGTTCGATGGAAAACAATTTTGAAGCTTTGTTTATGTGTATTATATATTTTTTTATGTATAGTACACATAAACAAAGATTTGTAACGCATAAACAACCTTTATTTTGTAATTGCCTTCCTTAGATACTGGGTTTACAGAGCGAGTAATCCATACTCTATCACCCGCATGATCATTTTGAAGCTCTATTAGAACCAAATTTAAATTTACTTTTATTTTGTTTTGACTTCTATAATTTTTTCAGTTCCATGTAAAATATTTCTTTTGGTATCAGAAAATCCAAAAATGCAATTTTTATTTTCTATGTTCACACTATTAGTTTTTAATTCGCCACAGTCAGGATTTTGGTAAATCCATTTAATTAAAGCAGTTTTATTATATTATAGTTTTTGCTATAATCAATTATCATTTTATGTTGTACAAAAAAATCACTATTAGTATCAGTTTTTTTTTTAAATACTTTTAGTAATAAAAAAATCCCTTTGAAATTCAGTGTTATTAGCTCAGTAGAAGTAGCTTGTTAATTTTTAAAGTTACCTTTTCATCAATTTCTAGCACATGGTCTGAAATACCTTTAATTTGAAGTTAACATTGTGAGAGCTGTACACTACTTTGATTAGCTATCGTTTCAAAGAAGTTCCGTTTGATTAGGCTACAAGATGCGCCTGTATCTAAAAGAGCATTTACTTTTAGATTATTTATTTTTATTTGAATCACTGGCAATTTATCATTTATTGTGGATGTAACAAATAAAGGCTCCTGTGTGGATTTATTTTCGGAGTAGGGAGGTTCAGTCGTCTCTCCCTCTATTGCTAGTTTAAATGATTTTTTCTGTTACCTCTACCTTTTGAAAATTGTTTTGCCTGTTGGAATGCCAACATCTTTGCGTTTCATGTGTCCGATTTTAAGGCAGAAGAAAAAAAGGGCGCTCTGTAGGTGGCTTCTTCATGTCCATGTTTTTTACACCTGACGCAAAACAAATTAGGTATTCTTTGATTTCTATTTTGTGTTGGTATTTGACTTACTTTTAATTCAGCTATTTGAGCTTGTAAGTCATTAATTTGTTTTATGAACATGCCCTGTATTGAGGAGTTTTTTGGTGTTATCTTGAATAATGATTTTTGTTCACTTATCTCATTTATTTGAGTCTCAGCGTGAACTGTTTCAAACTGTGTAGTAGGTAATCTAGTTAAAGGAATGTATTCCTCAAAGAGAATGACTTGTTTCTTAAATTCACTATATTCCGTGAGAGCTAAGGGCGTTATTCCTCTTAAAAGTTTGGGATTAAGGCCATTTTTGGCCATAAACAATAAGTCCAATTTATATTGCTCGAATTCAAGACTTCGTTCACTAGGAACGCATTTATACCATAAATCTTCGATTCGAAAAAAATATCTTCGTGCTGATTCTGACGGTAACTGATAACTTATAGTTAAACAAGAAATCCCTGTTGTCATAGAGTGACTGAAAGTAAACCTATCACGAAACGCTACGCAAACATTTATATAAGAACCGCATTTTTTAAGGTCACCCTGACTTGATAAATACTTCTCGAGAAATTCTTAATTTTAACGGCAATAATTTGTCTATACAGGGCGTCATGAACAAGGATTAATTATTAATCATTGTTCATGACGCCCAGATCAAAATTATATTAAACATATTCACTTTCAAAAAATAATTTACCTTAACAAATGTTACATTAAATATATTAAATTCATATGATTACTTATAATAATTTTCGCAACAGTTACAATGACCCACTTAATACAAAATAAACACAATAAGATTACTGTAAAGAATTAAATATAAGGAGATGTACCACGTGCAAACCTTAAATAACCAGCCATGTTTAAAGCCAAGTCAGAATCTTATTCTATTTTCAGTTTTTCAAAATCCACTTTAACGGCACCATTTTGTTTGGGTTCTAAAACCTGTCTGTTTATTCTTTTAGCATGGGTTTCTTCGTTTGGCCTCGTAATACCGAAAGATACTTCTTCTCCCATCTAAGAACTCATAAGATTTTATTGTTTCCAATTGGTAATTTTTTGTGTTTATAGACTCTAATAGAACGTTAGACATGAATAAACAACAGGGTCCTTTTTTAGTGGCGTGTGTTTCAGCCTTTTCTTGTAACTCCTTCTGCTAATGCCTGTCTTCGGCATCCTTCCCTCGTTCTCTCCCTAAAAAATCGGTTTCCTTTAAGTCCTACGTTAGGGCATCCCACATCGTCAAAATGGGGGGTGGGGAATTGAATTACATAAAAAAGGACTTCCAGTCCAGAAAAAATGGTTAATTTAATTAATTTATAAAAATTATCCAACCATCCAGCCAATGAATACAACAACTTCCCTGGGTAAAATTATCCCAAACAGTGAATAAGCCAAAATCAACCGCCGTAAAAAGAGCTTCTCATAGGTCAAGAGCTTTAAAGGGACTGAAATTAAGAACTGCTAAAGAGGGCTCTGTTAGACCCTCCATATCCACCCGTAAATCCTTATCCCCGGAAGCTGACGCAGTTTCTCTACATTCCTCCGACGAAGATTTTTCGTTCGATGAGATGTCAGATGACGACATGCCTTTTAACTCCGAGACAGGAGCTCTTATACATAAATAATAACTTCCTTTGTTTCTTGAAACTGCCATGGGTTCATTCCCATCTAGATGACACAAGTCTCTAACGTCAGCCTATAACCCTGTATGTGTAGCACTACAGGAGGCTTTCCTGAAGTCTAATAATATAGTCTCCATGTGTGGGTTTAATTGCTTTCGAAAAGACTGGTGATGATGGTACAGTGTCTAGACGTGTTTCTGTATATTAACATCAAATAATTATCCCAGCACTGTCCATAGATTGAATACTTCTCTACAGGCTGTAGTTATGTGAATCCATACTTTATGCTTAATTACAGTCTGTGGTATATATTTACCACCACATGATGTCAGCAGCCAAGAGGAACATTTTAAAGTGGTAATAGATTGTTACTTTTTCTGAGTGTCAACGTCCTTATTTCTGCAATAACTTGATAAAAAAATATCCAAAAAGTGGAGAAAATAATAAATGTTTAAATTGTCCCATAATGACAAAGTTGGGGTTTCCAACAATAGCTATTTGTAGCCCACAAATCAACTGATACTTATTTGCTTACACTTTATTATTGTTATTTTTGTTCCTTGGGTAAAATATGTCAGTGACAGAACTTGAGCATATCATTAAAACTCAATTTTAAAGTTCTAACAATTACCTGAAATTATTGTAAAACATGCAGTATTATCGAGAGTAATTTGTTTCTCATGTATACTATTTACATTAGTATCATGTGTTCGTATTTTAAAAGTTGTACTGTTTTAGCTTTATTGATTTTAATTTAATTTTAACTTAAAGTTGTTAAATGCAAATGTAATGCTGTTTTTATTTTTCGTTTAATAGATAAAAATGATTGTTTTTATTTTAATATTATTATTAATTTAAAAATCTTTATTTTATTGTGTAGGTTAGTAATTATTCAGAGCTTTCTCCATATGGCGTATTATATCATATCTGAATCTGAACAAAATCATTGTGTTCTAACTTACAAAATGAATTATTTGGCTGTTACAGGATACAATTTTTTAAAGTAAGTGTTAGTGATTTATTATGTTTGAAATTATATGAGTCATAAGTAAAGAGTGTTTCATATAATTTGGATATTCTATGAAGTTTTGCAAACATGATCTGAAACAATTTGGGCAGTAAAATTTCTTAGTAGATGAAGTTATTTTAATAAAATCTCTGATTTAAAAATACGTAAAACGTTTATATAATTAAAATATATAGTGTTGATCGAGTTTGTAGTATTGCTATTTGTTGAACTTCCTCAGAAAATTTCTAATTCAAAACTCTGTGAATGATTAGAGAGAATCTTGTATCAAAGATATCATCAGATCTTTATTAAAAAATTAAATGAAAAGTGATTTTAAAAAAAACAAAGATTTTTCTTCAAAGTACTTTTTTCACCCCAGAAGAATATATGTCTAAGCGATTAGTTATTTTATAAATAACAAAAAATCATTCGTATATTATATGTGGAAGGGATCATTTTAATAATGGGTGAATTCATCGGAGGAAGAAAGACATTTATCTTAAATGTATGTTTACATCTTAACGTAACTATCTCTGTTTAGTTGAAATCAAGCAACATGCTTAAGAAATACTAAAGAGTTTGATATTGATTTATATATATATATATATATATACATACACACAATTTTTATACATATATATCAGTATATCAACATCATTCTCTTTTTCCATCCGTTAAGTTGTTAAACATACCCAAAAATCGAAAAATCAGTAGATGTTTAAAGAGGGCAAATATAATTGAGTTGACATTTTTTTAAATTTCAATGATTATATTGGCAACACTTTTTGATCAATCATAATCTTCAAAATATTAATTTATACATTTTCAAAAGAAATACGTTATCTAGTTCCTTAGTCAGAATAATCTGTGAGATGAATCAAATTAACTTTTGTATTTAGATACAAAATAGCAAAATTGTACCACAAATGATTGCTTAAAAATTTTCTTTCTATAAACTGCTATTATACCTCAAGAATTTTTAAAATAGTTACTTTTTTATATTGCATGTGAGACTTGTTTTTAGTTTGTATAAATTTTGCTTTTCTCTATCCTTAATGCAAGTAGTAGTGTACATAATGTTTATCTTGTTAATGATCTGAATTTCGAAGTTTTTAATGAACTTCATGAACTGAATATTTTTTTATGTGACCGGTACAGCCTAAATGTGCTAAGAAGTCACGACCACCCCTGTAATAAGAAGTAACTGACAAATACAAGTTCTTAAATGAAGAATACAAATACGCCATTATAATAACATGAAGCAGCTTCTCCATTAAACAAGTAAGCAATTTCTCGATTTCCATGCTGTACTAGTTATGAGTACTTTTGTGATCATCTGCTACCTCATGAATTCCTCGTCGTGATTTCCCTTCCTTCAGAACTAACATTCAGAGCGCTGTGAAAGTTCTCAGTGATCCAGTACGAGCAACCAATGAGAAGAGTCGTGTTATCTAGATAAACTTAATGAGTTATAGTTGTATTATTACTTCAAAAACTCAGAGCCCAGAAATGAGATTTTTTGTAGACAATAAATGTCACCAAGTCCATGATTCTAAGAGCAGCATGGATTTTTAGAGCAATAGTTTTGGCTATGCTTAACCACTGACCAAAATACCTTTAATGGTGTGATTTAAGACAAATATAAAAACAGGGCGAGTGTCATACAAATTGACAAGTCATGGTTGTGTACATAACATAATGACCATTTTGATTGTCGCAATGAAAACACATTGCTAGCATACATTAGATGTAGTCAGACCTTAAAAAGCTGCGGGCTTTCATTGGATGTGTTAGTCACTATAGTTTTTCGCTGTTGTATATAAGTCTATAGTTAATTATGCTGTTTTTAAATTTTTCTTTGTACATAAAATATTTCATTGCTATTTTGGCCTCCTCGTTTTCTCAGTGACACAGCATACGAGAGTCTGGTTTAGGATTGCTAAACTACTTTAACTAATCTGGCGCTACTTTTGAAGAACAATGGCTTACTTTTAAAGCCGTAGGGACTGTTATAATCAACAAATAACGAGGAGCTGAAATTGCGACAGCCCTCCTATAATGCGGTACACTTCAGCGCGGTTTCCCTTCAACATCCTCTCATCAATTCTTTCTGTGCCCCCAATGAATGGTTTTAACTGGATATGTTTATATAAACTTTCAAGTTTATCTCTTAGCTGTTTACAGCGTCGGCTTTAGTCGTCTCAGAGCTCTTTCACAGTATGTTTCGTTGGTGACCAATTCTTCCTAAAATTTTGTCTACACTGCCCATTCGTTTAGCTTTTTGCTGCTTAATTTATGGTTAACAATTGGATAACATTACAAAATACTGTAATAGTAAAGAAAAACTGTAAAAAAATAATTAAATTAAAAAAACAAAAACAGATTGTATTAGAACCTTGTCATCGGATTGCGCAGAAATTAAACCATTAACGCTTAATTCGTGTTGGAAACCTCTTTTAAATCAAATGATTCAAGCAATACAAGATGATTCTACAATTTCACTCCCAGTTACAGAAATAGTAAACATTATTTCTCGTTTAAGTTATGAAGAATTTGCTTTAAACCATCAGGATGTAAGAGAACTAGTACTCGGAAAAGAAACTTTTGATGAGGAAGAACTGATGGAATTAATTTATGCACCCACCCCTCAAATGCATTGGTAAACGAAAATAAGAAAAACGAATGGGTGCCAAATCTCGATTTACAAAATGTGAAAAAAGGGCTAGATTTGGCTAAAGAATTAGAACTTATGTCATATGTGTGAAGAATAATTTAACACACGGCTAGCTTTTATTTCTATATTTATTTAACATTAAAAAAAACACAGGTAAATCACACACGCTACACAGAAAAATGAAAACAGAAGAATATTAAAACAAGGAAAACTCCGACAATCATAATCGAGCAGCATTAGGCTCTAGGGTTAGAGCTAGTCTGGTACTCTCAGTTCGCTTATAATCGCTAGATGGCGTTGCTTTATTACAGACTCCCCCTCTGGCTCTGAAATCGTCTGGATGATGAGCCAGGATTTGACTGTCTGATTTTTGGAGGTCTCCCTCGTTTTCTTAAGGGAGCAACTGGACCTCTGTCTTTCGATGAAGGTAATTGGTATGGCTTTATCACATTCGTATGATATGTACCTAACACTTGATCAGGTGCAGCAGGATCTGCAACATCATATGTGGTAGGAGACCTGTTTGTAAGTATGAGGTATGGACCTTCACGTCTTGGCATAAATGTTTTACTTTTCTTGTTCCTGGAATTACTTATTTGATGTAGAGTAATCCACACTTTGTCACCTGGCTTATAGTAAGCCTGTCTATGTCTTTTGTCAAAATAGACCTTTCTTCTATCTTGTTTTTGTTCTACTCGCTCCCTGATTTGAGGAGTCAGGCGAGCAAACCTTTTCAAATAAGGCGTTATTTCAGGGACAAAGTTATCATTATTAAAAATTGATCTCATGTCCTGACGAACATCATCCGTCGTCCTAAGCTCTCTGCCGAATTGCAGATAAGCGGCAGTGTGACCAGTGGTGTCACATCTAGCTGTATTCATGGCAAAACGAATCATCGGAAGATGTTCTTCCCAGGTATCATGCGCATCGCCTACTAAGATGGCTAATCTAGGTTTCAAATCTCTGTTCTTACGTTCAGAGGGATTCGCTTGAGGATGATAAACAGGGATAAGGTCCTGTTTGATATCTAACAAATGACAAATTTGTTGCATGACGGCACCAACAAATTGAGATCCGTTGTCATTGATTAATCTCCGAGGAAGTCCATAGCGTAGATAAACTTCCTCAAGTAGCGTTTTGGCACAGTTTGACGCTGTGGCTTCATTAAGAGCAAATAACTCAACCCATTTGGTACTCGTGTCTTCCACAATAAATATCCATTTCTTTCCTGTTGAAGTTTCTGGAAGAGGACCAAAGAGATCAATAGCAAGAGTTTCGAATCTTTGCGCATAAATAGGCGTTCTAAGCAGACCAGCAGGTTTCTGATTTGTTGGTTTATACCGATTACATTCCGCACATGTTTTGACATAATCAGAGATGTACTTCCTCATGCCTGTGAAATAATATTTGGAAGCTATCTTATTGTATGTACCTTCTACTCCATAATGACCAGCTGTAGGAGCATCATGGTATTCTTGCAGAATTCTTTGTCGTTCTTGGATAGGAACAACCAATTGCGCATCGTCTGAATCCGTCTCAGGCGAATAACGATACAAAATACCTTCGTTCATTATATATCCTCGACTGATATAGTTAGCAAAGTTTTCATCCTTATCATTGTTTTCCAGACAATCGATAATTTTCTTCAGATCTGGATCTGCCAACTGTTCTTTACGAATATCACTTGACTTCCTAGTTGGCATATCGACAGAGATTGCATTCATTTCACAGTTTGGATTATCATGAAAGTAAGTTGGTCTTGATAACATATCGGCCACAACATTTGCCTTTCCAGGTGTATATTCTATTTTTAAGTTAAATGATTGGATCTTTAAAGCCCATCTTGCTAAGCGTCTCGAGGGAGACTTTATGCTCAGAAGCCATTTAAGAGGTTGATGATCAGAAGCAATAACCACTTCTTGGTGGTCAATGTAGCCACGAAATTTTTCCAATGCCCAAACTATTGCTAAAGCTTCACGCTCAGTAGTGGAATAGTTGCGTTCTGCTGGGGTCAACAAACGACTCGCATATTCGATAACGTGTTCTTCTGGGCTATTTCCTTGTAGAAGAACTGCGCCAAGGGCATAGTTACTAGCATCAGTGCGAATTACAAAAGGCATAGATCCATCCGGTTGTTTTAACACAGGGGCTGTTGTCAAACGTTCTTTCAAAGTTTCGAAAGATTTTTGCTGTTCGATCCCCACGACCAATTGACTTTTTTCTTAGTTAGGTAACTAAGAGGCCGTGCTATGTCCGCAAAGTTCGGAACATATCTTCTGAACCATGAACAGGTTTGTAAGAACGATTGGAGTTCTTTGACATTATTTGGAACAGGAATTCTTTGGATAGATGCAATTTTCTCTCGATCAGCTTCAATTCCATTTCTGGTGATCCAAAATCCTAAGTACTTAACACGTTCACAAGAAAATTTGCATTTATCTCTATTTGCATGGAGTTTAAATAGAGAAAGCCTCTCAAAAACAGTCTTTAGGTGTTTCAAATGCTTGTCAAATGAATCCGATAGGACTATGATATCATCTAAGTATGAGAGTACGAAGACATCTTTCAAACCACTTCTGAATTTGTCTATTAGGCGTTGAAAGGTGGCAGGTGCATTTCTTAATCCAAAAGGCATACGTAGATAACGATAAGTGCCAAAAGGACAAATAAAAGCAGTTTTGTCCAAATCAGCCTCATCTACTTGAACCTGATGATAACCAGACTGTAAGTCAATGGTAGACATATAGGATGTCGGTGTCGCTTCGTTCAAGAGATCGTCCATTCGAGGAAATGGGTAAGTGTCAGGTTTTGTAACAGCATTGAGACCTCTGTAATCTACACATGACCTGATTTTCCCATTAGGCTTTTCTACGAGTACAACAGGAGCAGCATAAGCTGATTCACATGGTTCGATTATATTCTTTGTTAACAGTTCATCAATTTGTTCTTTAAGTATTTCTCTCTTGGCTGGAGACATACGATACGGTGGAACAGATACAGGATGAGGGTCTAATGTCTCTATTCTGTGCTTAATGAAAGGAGTGGGCTCTCCCCCTGGTTCAAAGCAATGCTTGTAACTTTGAAGTAAGCAATTTAGTTTGCTTCTTTGCATCTCTGTTAGATGTCTCCCTTCATCGCTTCTCAAGTGAACTATAGTTGTAGTTTCAGGCACCACTGAAGTTTTAGAAATGTTTGATGCTTTTCTTGCATTAGTAGGTTTTACATAGAACAAATACTGTCTCTGTGGATTTTCGCAAAAATGCCAGGCCCCATTTTGAACATCAAGAACAATACCAGCTGCACGGAGAAAATCTCTTCCTAAGAGTGTGCTGTTATCCTTGGCTTCAGGTAGAACGAGAAGTTCTGTTGACACACTTTTACCTTCTATACACAGATTGACGATGGTTTTAAGGGCAACCATGGACTGAAGTTTTCCATCAGCAAGAGTGAACGAAATTTTCTTGTTTTCAAAAGCAACTCCATTATCTCGTAAAAAGTTATATAACTTTTCTCCTGCAATAGAATGTGAAGCACCAGTATCTGCGCAAACTGCAATCTTCTTACCAACAATTCGAAGACAATCATACTTGACATATCTGTATTTATATTATTTGTGAATAAGTTCATGCAATTAACAGTTGTATCTTCATGTTTAGAACTTGTACAAATAGAACATTTTGATCTGATAACTCCAGGCGTTCCGCAACCGAAACATCGGATAGATGATCTTCCATCTAATCTAGAAGTAGAGAAACGAGTTATTGGAACTTTTGAATATCGATTTTGAGCATTTTCTGTAGCATTGATCACAGGACGAAATTTTCTATCTGGGATAGTTTTCCTGTTTGCATCTCTTGAATATGTTTCCCTTTGAGACTGGTTCAATTGCTTCTTTGTTCCTTGCCGGACATTCTCATAAGCATCCAGTTTTTCAGCTATATCTAGAGGATTAATCCAGTTTGCCCAAGAATCAAGAAAATGATCTTTGACTTCTGGTGGAGTTCGTTTCTTAATTTGATCAGCAATTATTAAGCTTTTGAGTTGATCAATAGTTGTAATATTCATTTCTTTTATCCATCCCTCAAAATAAGAGGCTAATTCAAAGTAAATGTCTCGCCATGTTGTATCAGAACTTTTTCTGTGTTGTGAGAATAACTGTCGAAACTTATCAGCAGTAACCCTAAATCTTTTAAGGAGCATTTCCTTCACCTTTTGGTAATTTTGTGCATCTTGTTCATTTTCTCTAGCAAGCAGTTGTGCTATTTCAGTTGGCAAAGATCCAATTAAATATGGTATCCAAGAAGACTCGGGAAGATTCATAAATTTCAACTGTCTCTCGAATATAATTAAAAATAGACCAATTTCATCCTCTTTTGGATTAAATTTAGGAATGATACGATTAAGTTCGAATTTTTGACATTCAGAATCAGAAGCGCCTACAATGGAGGTAGATGCCTTTTGAGCTTCGAGCTGGAGCCTAAGCTTTTCCAATTCAAAACCACGTTCATTTTCTAAACGCAATTGTTCTTCAACTTGTAACTTACGCAATCTTTCTTCTTCAATTTCCTTTTCTTTTGCTAATCTCTCAAATTCTGCTACTTTTTCAGCCTCTAAGCGATCTTCTATTATAACACTAAGTATGTTTTTCACAAGTTCTTCATCATAATTATCACTTTTAGTTATAAGTTCTCTAAGGTCAATTATTTTCATCTCATCAGACATAGCCAAACCAAGCTCTGTTGCAAGAGTTCGGAGGTCTTGTTTTTTAGATTTGCCAAGAAAAGCCATTTTTACCAAAGTCTTTCAATATTAGTGAAATATTTAGAAAATCAAATGATACCAAAAGAAAATTCTTAAACATAAATTTATTCAAATACCAGAAACATCAAATCAAACACTTCAGTATAGCCATTTTAAAAGAAGATAATATATTTCAATTATTGGAATAACAAAACAAGTAATACTTTTGTAGTAAATAATTAAAATAATACTAGAAACTAGCCAGTACAATTACTAAAAATATTAAGTATATAACACAAACACTGTAAAATCATCACTACCTACTACTTCATTCAAAAATAATTACCTTGTGAATTGTATATATAAAAAGTATCATTTAAATTTTAAAACAATTTTTGAATATATAGACAACAGTACAAACATACAGATTAATTTCAGAAATATTATTCATAGAGTATTTAGTATTTTCTTATTAGTGCACAAAAACCATTAAGAATATTCATAAATTCTTTCAAATAGATTATTTAGATATTTCCATAGACCACAAACATAAATTATATATGCAGTAACAGATAATTTTATAATGACAGATACTCATTCTCAGAAATATGAATCATTAGATAATGTAACTAATATACAAAAATATACATTTTCCTCAACAATAAGATCAATACAAGAATCAAAAATAAATTTTCAAATAAATTTCTTTTAAATAATACTTAGCAATATATTGCTTTAATAATTCAATACTTTTGTTTTTGATTTAAAACAGAACATGTATGAAAGATTACATATTTATAAAATTGATAAAATTCTCTTTTGTTATTCCTAAAATCATTTAAATGCAATTAAATAATTAAGCAAATGTATACAAAAACAATATTATATATCATATAATGAACACATATGACTTTATTTATTGAATAAGTTTCAATTTCAATAAATCTTATACTTATTTACTATAAAATAAAATATACATTCATAGAGAAATAAGATTCTCTTTTAAGAATTATAGCTATGAGAAAAAAAAAGGACCCCTTCCTTCCTTCGAAAGGCACTTGAAAGTAATAAATTTCTGTTGCGGGAACAGAATCGCATTCCTAAAAGAAAAGAAAACAAAACAAGCGCGTAGCTTCTCGGCGGCAGTGGTCTGACTAACTTATTTTCCAACTATTTTGCGAATTTCGTTTTTAAAGTAACCTGATTTCGCCTTTAATATTCAGTATAAATGATTAAATTATACGACTACTTAAACACATTATATATATAAAATAATATTAAACACTTCACACATTGATACAAAACAGAAGCAAAATAATCATAAAATAGAAATGAATAACAAAGAGACATGTAAGCGGATCTACTGCTCGAAATATATATATATATATATATTTTAAAAGCTTGGATAAGCCAAAGTTAATTTATATATGATTATTTGGATAAACAATATGAATTTAGATTGTATGAGTTTGGATAAACTCATCAACTCCGACGATTCAACAAAAAGTAAATCACAACAAAAATATACTTATCGTTTTGGATTCAGCCGCACGTCTTGGGCGTCAGATTTTCTATGTCATATGTGTGAAGAATAATTTAACACACGGCTAGCTTATTTCTATATTTATTTAACATTAAAAAAAACACAGGTAAATCACACACGCTACACAGAAAAATGAAAACAGAAGAATATTAAAACAAGGAAAACTCCGACAATCATAATCGAGCAGCATTAGGCTCTAGGGTTAGAGCTAGTCTGGTACTCTCAGTTCGCTTATGATCGCTAGACGGCGTTGCTTTATTACAAACTTCATTTCATTCTAACTGGTCATTCAACGGTGAGCAGCGAGAGAAAAGAGCGTAAAGAAATTGCTTAGCTCCCTATACATAGGTTTTAGTGGAGTTAGAAAAAAAGCTACAATATCGAAAACCACTATGAAGATGAACCAAGTGAGGAAGACATTTTGTCCAATAAAAGAAGGCGAGTTAGACGACTCACATTTGAGAGCGAGGATGACTGTTGAAAGGTTACATAATTTTTCAAAAGTCTTTTTTGTTTTTGTTGGAAAACAGTTTTTTAATTTAGTTTTTGTTTCATTTTTTATCATTTTCTTATATAAACTTTTCAACTGAATAAAAAAAATTAATTTATCTTGTCTTTTGTATTTATTGGTCTCCATATGACGCGATACGAATGATGCGATTTATACTAATTCTGAGTTTCTTATAGTGCGGTTTCCATACAACGCAGTAGACTGTTTCCATAGAACGCGCTACGAATTAGCCTGGTTTGTACGGTTAAATCCGAGTTTCTAATAGCACGGTTTCCATTTTACATGGTACGCACTTACTACGTTATTAGAGGGTTGACTGTAATGTATAATTCTTCAGATAGTGTAATGTTTAATTCTTCAGATAGATACTGTTCGCGCATGCGCGCACGTCACGTGATATTGTTTAGAATAGAACAGATGTAGTTTAGAAATTGATGAGAACGGTTAAGTTTCTCGAGCGGGAATTAATCCCCATATCCTTTGTTATGTTTGTCTGTGTCTGAAATAAATAATTTTAAAAAGACACTGGTCCGTCGTTGAATAATTATTATATATTCTTTACACATCTCTTTAACATAAATACCGAACATAGTGGTCCGTCGAGCCCGCAGTCGTACCAACGAATTATGGATAAACTAAATCGACTAAAAGGATCTATCAAGACCTCGATAACGAAACTCGAAAATTTTGTGAAAGAATTTTCTGAAACGGATTTATCTGGCACAACAGTGAGTGAATTGGAAGTTAAATCTAAAAAAGTTGGAATACTCCAAAACCGCATTGATCACATTCGTGAGGAGTATTACGATTTACCGAATATCAGTGAAATTCCAGATGTCGAAAATGACTTGGAAGATATTGAAACAAGACTGGAAAATTTGGAGGTAAAGTTTAAACTATTTATTGATTCATTTAAGAACGTAAATTATTCTAACTGTTCGAATACTTCTTCATCAGAATGTTCTGATTCGAAAGTGAAAGTTAAACTACCCGAAATACCACTCCCTATTTTTACTGGAAAGTATGAAGAGTGGTCTAATTTTAAAAATCAATTCGAACATCTTATTTCAAATAATGAATATTTAAATGAAACTCAAAAATTATTTTATTTACGTGCATCATTAAAAGGTGATGCAAAACAAATAGAAACGTCAGATGATTCATTTGAATCTTTATTCGCAGCTCTGACTGAGCGTTTTGAGAATCGCCGACTGTTGGTCAACACTCATATTCTTGCCATTATTAATTATGACAAAATACAATTTGAATCATCTAAAGAATTAAGAAACTTGGTTGACTGTTTGAAAAAAAATGTAAGAGCTTTAAAAGTATTGAATTACGAACAAAATTCTTTATCGGATGTTTTACTAGTAAACATCGTGCTTCAAAGGCTCGATAAAGAAACAAGAAAACAATTTGAGTATTCGTTAAAATCAACTCAAGTTCCTGAATATGAAACATTAATTTCATTCTTAGAAAAAAGAAGCTCAATTCTTGAGAGCGTAAATCGCAATCCTCTTTCGAAAAATATAAACAAATTCTCACCCCCATCTAATAAAACAAAATCTTTGATGACTAACGCTAACGATAAACCTAAATCGAAATTTTGTTGTGCATTGTGTAATCATGATCATTCTTTGAATAAATGTCCAAAATTTCAAAAATTAGATGTTAACAAAAGATACGAAATAGTAAAAGAGAATAATCTCTGCACTAACTGTCTTAATAAAAATCATAAACCTAGTTCTTGCTTTTCTAAAATGTCTTGTTTAGTGTGTTCTAAACGCCATCATTCAATGCTTCATCGCGAAAAAAGTGTGGCCAAAAATGGCGACGCTGATAGTTTGACATTCGAAGAAAAGGCAGGTGATACTTTTTTTGCTCAAGCGGAAACGAATTCATCGGCGCCTAAGAATGATATAATAAATAAAAATGAGACTGTTTCTTCTTTTCAGTCTTTGAGTAATTCATCTGAAAAAAACAATTCTGTTTTGCTGAGTACGGTCTATATTTTATTTGAGGATAAATTTAAAAAGAAAATTAAATTACGATGCATATTGGACTCTGCCTCGAATATTAATTGTTTAACAAATGAATGTGCTGATATACTCGGAATTAAAAGAAAAATAATTAATGCTCCTGTTTCTGGGTTAAATGGGTTATCTTGCAATATAAAATCAAAAATAAATACAGTTATTTCAAATTACGAAGAAAGTTTTGTAGAAAATGCAGACTTTTTTATTGTTCCGAAAATTACAGATTTAACACCAGCTTCTCGTTTGGATATTTCTTCAATCACTTTGCCTAACTTTATTGAACTTGCTGACCCAACCTTTTACAAACCAGGAAAAATACATGGACTGATTGGTGCTGAATTATTTTTTAAAATTCTAAAGAACAATACATTTAATGTTGATAATAAACTCCGGATGTGTGATTCTGTGTTTGGTTGGATAGCCACTGGTACTCTAAGCAATACCCAATCTTTTAATAAGGTATTGTGTTGTCTTGTCAAAGACTTCGAAACGATAGATAATACTTTGAAACAATTTTGGGAGCTCGAATCTATTGGAATAAAACACGAAGACCCTAAAATTTCAGAAGGTGATAAGGCTATGGAGATATTTGAAGAAACAACTACCTTTCAAAATGGCCGTTACCAAGTTGAATTACCATGGAAGAGGGATCGGAAAGATTTAAAATTGAACAATAATTTTATTGTTGCAAAAACGTTTGCAGAATTTACAAAAAGACTTTGTACAAATCCTGAGTTACGCCTTCAATATAATGATACTTTGAAAGACTATCTGAAGCAAGGAATAATAGAACGGGTTGACGAAAACGAAGCTCAAGTCGTAGACAAACCCATATATTATTTACCACATCAAGCAGTCTATAAAGAAGATAGACTTACGACTAAAATCAGAATAGTGTTTGACGCTAGCTCACACGATAATGATGAACTTTCTCTGAATGATTGTCTATGGACTGGCCCTAATTTGAACCCAAATCTCTTTGATCTACTTATTCAATTTCGATTGAATAAAATTGCCATCTCCTCTGATCTAGAGAAAGCCTTTCTGCAGGTTTCCTTATCGGAAAAGGACAGAGATGCAGTGCGTTTCTTGTGGTTTGAAGAAGCAAATGGAAAACGCCATCTCCAAATTTACAGATTCAACCGCGTTCTTTTCGGAGTAAATGCCAGCCCATTTCTGTTGTCAGCTACCATCAAGAAACATTTAAAAGGATTTAAAGATAAATATCCAGTCACTGTGGGACTATTAGATACAAGTATCTACGTTGACGACTTTTTATCTGGTGGAGACAGTCTAAATGATGTTCTTGCAATTTCTCGTGAAGCCAAAGCCATAATGTCTGAAGCCAATATGAACTTGAGGAAATGGGTCTCTAATGATTGTGAATTGATGGAACAATGGAAGAAAGAAGAATTTGATGTGCAATCTCCTCAGAAATCTATTAGTCTGGCATCAAATTCCACAAAGGTACTTGGCTTAGCTTGGGACACAACAGAAGATTATTTAATCTTTGACATCCAAGGTTTGATGAAAATTTTATCTGACCGAAAGGACACCAAACGTTTCATTTTACAAGCCATTGGAAAAATCTTTGACCCGTTGGGATTATTGACTCCATTTACAGTTAGAATTAAGTGCCTGTTACAAGAATTGTGGCTTCGAAAAATCCAGTGGGATGAACCATTACCTCCTGATGTCCAAAAAGAGTGGCTTCAATGGTGCAATGAGCTGCCAAACTTGGCACAATTAAAGATTCCAAGATTAACTATACCCTGTATTACAGATTCAACTGTGATAGAAATACACACTTTCTGTGATGCTAGCAAAAGGCATATGGTGCTGTTGTCTATTTACGAGTAATAAATGGAAATGAAATTCAAGTGAATCTAATAGCATCAAAGAGTCGAGTTGCTCCTCTAAAGAAAATTTCTCTGCCTAGACTTGAACTTCTTGGAGCTTTGTTGGCGTCTCGATTAACGAATGCCGTCAAAAAAGTAATAGACTATAAAGTTTCATCCAAAATTTATTACTGGACTGATTCAAAAATAACATTGCATTGGATCAAGGGTTCCACTAATCGCTGGAAACAGTTTGTTGCAAATCGAGTAAAGGAGATAAAATCTTTGACTGAAATCAATTCTTGGTTCTACTGTCCAGGAAAGGAAAATATTTCCGCTGATGTTATATCA
This sequence comes from Latrodectus elegans, assembly GCA_030067965.1. NCBI lineage: Eukaryota > Metazoa > Arthropoda > Arachnida > Araneae > Theridiidae > Latrodectus > Latrodectus elegans. Next base: position 90,016,205 of record CM057817.1, on the reverse strand, counting down.
AGAGGAGCCAATGCTGATGTTCTCGTTGACTGTTCGTTCTGGTGGAATGGACCAACCTTTCTGTCAGTTGCCAGTCTACCCTTTATAGGAGAAAATCCTGTAGTTCCAGAAGAAGAATATATTTGTGAAATGAAAAAAGACTATGTGCAACAGACAGAACTAACTAGTGACTCAAAAATAACTCTATCTATTTCGAACTCTTCCAGCTTATTAGAAACAGTATTACAAATTAGTAATAAGTATTTAAAAATTGTTCGTGTTTTAAGTTATCTTTTTCAGGTTTTTCAACAACTGCAAGTACCCTGAGAATAAAGTAGTAGGACCTCTAACCTCTGACGAATTAAGGCATGCAGAGATGTTCTTAATCAAGGAAACTCAAAGAGCTGAACTTAAATATGACTTTAAATGTCTACTTAAAAATGCAACTGTTTCTACATCAAGTAAGATTAAAAATTTATCCCCTTTTCTAGATCGAGAAGGTATAATTCGAGTTGGAGGTAGGTTAACTAATTCTTCATTAAGTTATTGTAATAAACATCCAATCTTATTGCCCTCTAACTGTAAATTAACAAAATTGATCATTCAATACTATCATGAAAAATATTTGCATTCTGGACCTCAAACTTTGTTGTTTCAACTGAGGCAAAAATATTGGCCTTTAAATGGTCGTAATTTGTGTAGAAAATTAACACATGATTGTCTAACATGTTTTAAAGCAAATCCTCAAATATGTAATCAAAAATGGGTGACCTTCCAAAGGAAAGAATTAATCCTGATTTTACATTTAACTCTGTAGGTATAGATCTATGTGGCCCCTTTTTATTAAAAACAAAAACCAAAGAAAAGGTTCCTTAACTAGAATTTATGTCTGTATATTTGTTTGTCTAGTAACTAAAGCAACCCATTTGGAAATTGTATCAGACCTTACTTCAGAGTCAATGATTGCAACCCTTAAACGCTTTATAGCAAGGCGAGGAAAATTTTCAAAAATCTTTTTCAGATAATGCGACCAACTTCATTGGCGCAAATAAAGAACTAAGAGGACTTTATAACAAAATGCTTAAACAAGAAACTTTAGCTAAATTTTTATCGGAAGAGAGCATTGAATGGAAATTTATTCCTCCCAGAGCTCCAAATTTTGGCGGCTTGTGGGAAGCGGGAGTGAAGTCTATCAAATATTATCTGAAACGTGTTGTGAGCAACTCTAATTTTACGTATGAGGAATTTTTGACTGTCTTAGTTCAGGTTGAAGCAATGCTCAACTCACGTCCCTTGACCCCCTCTCTTCAGATATAGAGGATTTAAATATCTTAACTCCTGGACATTTTATAATAGGAAGATCTCTAACTTCAATTGTAGAGCCGACCTTGGTAAATATCTGTGAAAACAGATTGAACTTATGGCAAAGAACTACAAGAGCAGTACAGTTAATTTGGAAAAATTGGCATAAATCTTATTTAAGCACCTTACAACAACGTACTAAGTGGATGTTTTCAAAACAAAACGTAAAAATTGGGGATATGGTAATCTTAAGAGAGGAAAATATACCTACTTCTAAATGGATTTTAGGTCGCATTATTAAAACATATCCCGGTAAAGATAACAATATTCGTGTCGTGGACGTCAGAACAAAATCTGGCATATTTAAAAGACCTATATCCAAATTATGTGTATTGCCTTTAGAAAATGAAAAAAACAAACAATTTTTTTATGTTTTATTCAAAAAGATAAATTTTGTAAATTTATCACAATCCTTCTCTCTTGTATTGCTGATTGTTTACTTCATGTACTGTGCATTTCAAATAATTGTGTAATGTTATTAACTTGTTTACAATATGCAAAATTATTGCAATTTATGTTTGTAAAATTTATATTTACCTGTCATTTACTTGTGTGATAATATATTGAATGTTTCACATTGCAATGGCGGGCGGCATGTTCGCGCATGCGCGCACGTCACGTGATATTGTTTAGAATAGAACAGATGTAGTTTAGAAATTGATGAGAACGGTTAAGTTTCTCGAGCGGGAATTAATCCCCATATCCTTTGTTATGTTTGTCTGTGTCTGAAATAAATAATTTTAAAAAGACACTGGTCCGTCGTTGAATAATTATTATATATTCTTTACACATCTCTTTAACATAAATACCGAACAGATACTGTGTGGTGTTTTTTCTGAGATGATTGCAACATGAAATTTATTGCAGGATTAGTTATTAATAAATTAGAATCTCTCCGTCATAGTGCCGCCGCAGCCAGTTTTATTGAAAATAGAGCTGATACAGTTCTGGATGTTAAGTCGAACAAACTATTGAAAAAATCCATTTGCAATTTTAAGCCGATTGTTGCTTTTTCGAATGGATTTTTCAAATTCAAAAATCCGTCATTCATTGGAACTAAATTGTTTCAAAATGTTTTTGAATCTAAATTTATAATATGTTATATATTTTTAACACAAACACACACACACACATGTATATATATATAAGGCACATTTTGTAGTGGAACGTTTAAATATCTTGAGAATTTTTCTCAAACTTTATTAATTATTAGAAAGAAATTCTTCATGAGGTAATATTTAGTTCTCATTAGTAATATTTTCTTCAACAATTGTAATATCATTAGCTTCATTGTCAGTATTTCTCTCTCTCCTCAAAGTCGGAATCAGAATTTTCTATATAAACTGTATTTGGGTTCATCTGTTCTTTATTTTTTTGTACATTATATCTATTACTCACTCCTATTAGAATTCCATGACCATAGAATAACTGCTGGTTTGAACAATCTACTTTCCAACTTTTTCATTGATATATTTTATGAATACAATACCATCTTTCAGTGATAATGCATTTTCCCCTAATTTACATTTTTAAGTGCATCCACATATTTTTCGGCTGGAATACTTTCCGAGATAAGTGTAAGTCTTATATTCGAAAAAATGTTGTCCTGAAAGTATATTTATATTTAAATACCATCTATTTCTTATTCTTGTTTGTTCATCAAATCTAAGACTAAATATCTAAACATTTTCTTTTAATATTTTTTAAATTTATTTGTTATTGTTTATTTTATTTTAAAAATTTGCGAACATCATTTTACTGTAGTTTATAAAATTTTTCTTATAGTGTGAATCGATGTTTGTAGATTTTTAAAGCCTTTCGCTAATAGTGATTTTTTTTTACCTCAGTAGAAGTGCAAAATCTCTCGAAATGCTCCCGTTGCCTTAAAATCTCATCCAGTCTGTTTCTTTCTTTCGAAATAATCCAATATCTTTGATGGTTTAGAAACTGTGCTTAAATTTGTATCTTCTTCGCAATTAGATTTTCCTTCGTTAATAAGTTTGTCCGTATGAACTTCCATTGTACGGACATTCACTTGGGTAACTAGAACCTTCTTTGCAGTTTGCCATCCTATTCTTTTCATCACATAAATAATGAAACCAAGCCGAAATATTATCATCAAATTTTTTTTCAAGTTATTTATTAATATGGATTTATTAATTATAACATAAATTTTAAAAATATTTTCAACCCTAAAGTATGATATGCAAAAACAGTGTGAATAACAAACTCACCAGTTTTTAAAAATGTAAGTTTTTCAAAATATTACGCACTTTCTTCACAACATACCCTTATCTTCATAGATACGAGAGAGAGTGTCAGATGATGATTCCTGCTCGTGTACAGTATCGTTCTGATACGGCATAGGACAGTTTTAACCCACCCCCTTGGATGATTCATATATTGTACATTTCTCTGGATTACAATGCAACTTTATATTACAGTTTAATAAATTTTGTGAGTTAAGGTGATATAAAAAGAAAAGCGTACACTATTTTGATATGTTGCGATCGATTAACATATGGTGTAGGCAATTAAAAAAATATTAGAAATATGAATAAGATAATATTTAAACTTATGTGAATATGAAGCATCCTGATGGAAGCTTTATTAATTTAGAAGTACGGATCAAGCAGAAGACCCCCTAATACTTGACTTTCCCCCATCAAAGATATCATCTTATTTTCAGTATATTGTGGCCACACCCTATTCATCGTGCACAAGCAGTATTTGGCAAACACGAGTGAACTTCCGTATGCCAGCCTTAGAACTCTCTACCTGTCCGAAAATAAGAACGACGCCCTAACCAACTAGGCCACCGCTGCATGTGAACCGAAGAATGTTAACCATTTGGCTGCCAGTTAGGTTCATTAAAAATGTAATTCGTACATTGAGTAAATATAATACTTCTGTATGCGAAATTATTATATTTGAAATATATTAAAAACCCATTCACATGATCTCACAAATATAACATTTTTTATGGTTTTCATAAATACTAATCATCAATTTCTTCCATGAAGTATTCCATGATAAAAAAAAGTAAAAAAAAAAACCCTCTAATTAATTTGCTTACAAGTCATGTCAATAAACCATCTTTACGATTTCGGAATATTCTCCACTGGGCTGTGTGTCCACAATTGTGAAAAACTTAAACGAAAATTACTTCAAACTTCTTTTTCTAAATATGGAAACAGAAATAAGTTAGCTGTATCTATTAGTAATAGAAACGATACAGTCGTTCAAGGAAAGGATATTTGAAAGGTTAGCAAAATCAGAATGTGGACTTTTGAATCCAAATTCCTGTTTAGAAATAAGGATCTGAAAGCTCATACTGGAAGATCTTTAAATAATTCATCCTTTTTGTATAAAAAAAAAAAAAAAAAAAAAAATTAATGCTCTTTATTATTAGTATCCATTATTGAAATTTTTTACCTGTTACCTGTAAAATTATTTCATTTTTTATGACAATTACTATGTTCTTGATTTTTATATTTGCAACGATCATATAATTCAGCCTGTATATAGCTACAGTATTTTCATAAAAATAGAGAAAAATAATAAAAATTATCATATCAATTTCTTGTGTATGTTGATTCTCGAAATACAATTTTATTTAGTTTTGATTTTCTTATGCCGTATATAAGATATCTTAGATTATTTGTTTTATAATCAATGTTACGAGATTACCCTTTTATTCGAAATTTAGGATTCTTTTCTTACTATTTATTTCACAATTAAAAAATTGAAGTACGTATCCTTTTTTGTTAATAAGCGTTCATCGGTCTTGATAGAATTTTCCAAAAACTTTTTAATTTTAAGTAGAATACCAATATTTTAAATTTTTACATAATAATTCTTATCTACTTTAAATAAATTACTGATTTATGCCTTAAAGTATTATAGGCTGGTATATATTAATCTTGATGTTGTGAATAATAATCTAATTGTCTCTAAGTGGTCATTCCAAAATTATGTGACCAAAAATAACACATAAAAATACAAAATTCACAGAGGTAGTAATGGAATTTATATATATAATCAGAGTGAAGTAGCCAACATCGACTGAACTATACTTTGTTCGACAAGTTTGCAGCAAAAAAATCCACTGTAGTAAAAGGAAGAATCACAATGGTCAAAAAAAGTCATGAACCCTGGCAGCAAAGAATTTTATTGGATAACTTTCTCTCAAAGAAACCTGTCGAACTGGCAAAACATGTAAGTCAGTCTGAGCCAAATCTCGTGAATAACAGTTGTGGGTAGAAACTCATACCCTAACTCCTGTTTTTTTTTTTTTTTTTTTGTCAGCTATTAGTAGAGACATCTGGTTGCGCTTCATTTTGCAAGAATATGGGACCTAAACTATTAACTAGTGCTGGCTGTATCATGCTAAAATCCTGGGGGCATACATCTAATTGATGATGGTATACGTCCGTGTTAATGATATGGTCACGTGGGTCATAAAGGATTATTCTTTACGCTCTATCATACGGAGACGAAAATCCCCTGTGGATGAAAGTTTGGTTTGGCTTTCTATATCTAATCTTTGCTGGTATGCAGGTGCTATTCTTTGCGCTTGCTCTTGTGGTAGAGGACCCATTTTCATCCACAGTCATGCTAGGAAGTAAAAATGACTTTCTAACCTTACGTAAAGAACGACAGGCCTGCCTTCAAGCGTTGTTAATGTTGCTTCTCCGTTAGATCGCCGAGCTGGTAGGCGAATGGTTAGCGCTCTTGCCTTCGGTTCAACAGTTCGTGGGTTCGAATCCCAACCTTGGGCATGGATGTTTGTAGTGGTTCGGAATCCACTTTAAGCCGTAGGTCCCGGTCTAATTAGCCCTCGTGTGCAAAAAAGGACCGTTGAGCGACAAACAATCCATCAATTCAGTACCAAAGGAAATCAAGTTCATGCTAGCATGGATTACTGATTTGTTCAGCAAGTTCTTCACTAATAAAGTCAATGAATTACATCGATCTCTCTTGACAGTGAAATGTTTTCATTTCCTTCTTACATTTTTTTGTCTTGTGCCAGCTAGGTTGACAGTGCGCTGCTCCACTTTTTCGTACTGAACCGTATTTGGTGTGGAGTCCAACTGTTTCAGTACACACATGCCATAGGGATCCGTTTGTAGGGTAGGCAACCATTCACACCTCATTCATACACAGAAAGGGCAAAGACAGGATAGGTAGAGAGAGAAAGTACATCCATGCCCGAACCGGAATTCGAACCCAGTACCTTCCTATCCGCAGTCAGGCACTCTGACCACTAGACAGAGAGCGGTCTTATATTAGGTTATATAATACATTTGCACATTCTTTTATACTTTACTTAATAAATTCACCATCCAAAATGAATTGTTCAGCAAGATTATTGGCTCTAACATTAAACTCGATTATACTCTTTAAATATTTATATTGCTTTATGATACAGTAAACACATTCTTTTGTTCTCTATATTAACAAAAAATATATTTATTCAAACACCACATTCGTCCTTCATTTTATGTTTTTTTTAGAAATTTATGAATTCACCAAAATTTACTTTTGAGAATGTAAAGTTACAGTTAATCAGATTAATCAAAGAAGTGCTAATTCGTATTTTATGGATTACTGATTTAACTCACCAAAAATATTACGATTTGTTTTTCTTTCTACTCGTGCTGTGAGCTTGTTAGGTGGTAGATATTTTTATTTTTATTATTATTCGTCACAATTATTACTTTTCCTCATACATGTAGACATGACGGACCTGCTGGAAAATAGAAACAAATGTTTCGTCTCGGACAGGAAGGAAATCTTGGTTCAAAGTAGATTTTTATGCTTGTCTAAGTAGGGGGGGGGACGGAAAAAAGTGTATCCAACACAGGATATGGGAGACACTATTTAGTGAACTCTGTACTATAATATAAATGAGAGAGAGAGAGAAATGCTGTTTTAACTTATTTTTAAAAAAGTGAAAGCGTGTTTGAATGGTATAAGATATCAGATATTGATAAATTAAAATAAAATATCAGAATATTACAGGAAAGTGCTTTTCCCTTCTGCATTAATACCACAGTGATCAGATTTGAGTTCAAGGACAGTGAAAAGAACTTTCTGCATGAGCTTCTACCTTACTTTCTTATACTAACGTTTTTCTTGGTATAATATTGTGGGTGGCTCTAGGTTTTATTGCCACAGACTTTAATGCATATTTCAAGTGCATTAATTATACACTCTTGTGTCTAAAATTTTGCCATGTTCCTCCTTATTTTCTGTTATTTTTATTCGTATCCAAATAGTTATCACACTTATCTTCGTTTCAACAGCTCATGAGTTTGAATCCGTTCTTGGGCTCGGATGTTTGCAGTGGCTCAAAATTTTCGTTAAACCGTTCGTCAAGGTCTACTTTGGCCTCATGTGCAAAAAGTGATCATTAAACGACAAACAAACAAGTTGGATCTTGACTAAAATCAGAGTTCCTATTGGGCGTAATAAAATGTCCAAGTAAATCACTAATTTATACTTCTATAACTTAGCCATTCTTTCTACTAATCAACCATGGATACGTCGGAACACTGATTGGAAATGAGTATTACGGAAAACTTGAGTTGTAAATTTGCTTCGCTTTTGTTAAGTTTAGATGCTGTATAAGCAATCATTCGCTGACAAACATGCACAGATATCACGTGATGCTCCGGCATTTTGCGACGATTATTACTGGTCATTGAGGAGACCCTCATTTTAGATATTATAGGCTTCATCATCTTATAGAAAACCGTATATTCCACTTTATACATAATTAGGCACTCAGTTGGAGTTAGAAAGAATATATTTCCATTAGAATTTATCAATTAATTAGGATTTGGAAACATTATCATTCTGATTTAATAAACTTTTTTTTTCGTTTAATTTAAATTAATAATTTGTGCTAATTTTTTAATTCTACTAGGACTCATTTTTGATGAAGCTAAGAAATTCTGTAGCTACAAATGCATATACATCAATAGGTTTTCCAGTTTTAGATTGGTATTAATGTGAATTTTTTATTATTATATAAATATAAACGTGTTTTAAAAATAGAATTTTTTAATCATGACTGTAATAGTTTTTTCATACATTTGGATTTTAAGTCATTCTGTTGTTAATTATCTGTTTATCATTTTAGGTTTACTTCAAAGCAATACTAACGACTATATTTACTAGAGCTTCAAAGAAAATATAATTTAATGGATCTGTTGGCACTGCACTGTAATGAGGACAATGGACAAATTTTTATAATTTGTTATTTGCATAGATGATTGTAAAATGTTATTAACTTTTAAAGATATGTTATTATTACAGTTATATATATATATAATTCAGCAATTTACCCAGTTTTATTATGCTACTTAATTTAATAATTAGGTTCGTCTTGATTTAAAAAATGCAAAATAATTTGTTTTAAATTACAGATGTTTTTTTTACTTATTCTTTTCAAGAATTATTAGGAATTAAATTATCTTAAGCCCCTAAATTATTTTACTCAATTATTAACTGTATTATTAATGTTAATAGTAGTATTAATTGTTAAATGTTATTATTTCAAAGTTCATTGAAGAATCTACATTTTATTTCAATTTTAAAGTATCTTAAGAGCTGAATATAACGTCAGGATAAATTTAAAAGTGAAAGAGAAATTGTACATTTGATATTTTTTAGTTCTAGTAAACTTTTCTTTGGTGTGGTGTCTTTATTTCTCTCACATAACATGAATATTTCTTTTAAATTTGAGTTCAGTACATTTTTCCATTGCATATATTTTAGTTTAAAAGTATACTGTTTCGATTCAAAAAATGAAGGCATAAATTAAGGTTTTAAAATTAAAAATACTTTTTGAACATCAGTATTATAAATTCGAAACTATATAAAAGTAATCACAGTTCCACGTAGTTGGTAGCAATAAACTTCATACGTTGATTTTAAAAAAATCGATTTGTGTGCTCGCTTATTGCTGATGAAGTTCTTCAGTGGGGAATTCAGTATTTTAAGTAGAGTACTCTTCACACACACACACACTGGGATAGAATGACATGTTGTGGGGAAGACTGCCTGCTCAGAGGTTGGCCTCGTCATTTTTACTTGTTCAATGGCACAAAATGAGTGGATGTAACTAAACTGTAACTTAAGATTTAGGACTTCGTCCAGATTCACCGCAATAAACTAAAAAACCACTCATTCTTGTGCTCACCTATAAATTATGGCAGTCATTGAAAATTTGATTTATTTTTGTCAAAAAAAAATACCGTTATTTAATTTGGTTGGATATCGTATTACACACACACCGACTGATATAGCAAATAACAATGTTTCTGGTATGCTTGAAACATTAAACAAATTATACTAAACTAATTGAATCTTCCATCAAAATAGAAAATTAATCATATAGAAATGCTTGGTTATATCAAAATTGATTAAATTTTAAAACCACATGTGAGTGGAGTTTCATATATGAATTTAAAAATATGAATACATGGTTAAGGAGTTATTTATAATTTCACGCGAGTTACAAATTATTCATTGCATATATTTTAAATGCCCTATCCACCATTACTGGTGCTAGTTGTCTTCAGTGTAATGTATAATTTCCTCCAGAGGAAGGTCTCTCTTAAATATATTGATGTATTCTTGCTTAAAATAATACTGTATATAAAATTTACACAATGCAGATAAAAATATATTGTAGTTTTAAGAAACTTACTAATTTAATGATCAGATTTTAAGTTCTAGAGTTCGTATCTAATCTTTGGCATGAAAGATAATCCTTGCGTACGTAAAGTAAATGTAGAAAAATAAGCCAAATTAAATGCAGGTTTAACGTTTACTGACGAATAATTTCAAATCATAATAGTCTGAGAGGTATTTTTAATTACTTAATCAGTTTTTTAAACATAAACAATGTTTTTAACTACTATTTTTTTTGTAAAGATGGCTAATTAGACCAAGAATTACACATTAAATAGGTTAGAACAATGAATGGAGATCGAATCTGGTAAGCGAGCTATAAGTTGAATCTCTAACCACTCGCCTTCTATTGTTTGTTCAATGATAAAATTATTTTATTCCAAATTATTATATCGACGTAAATAATAATTCTTGTAAAAAGTATCTTTATAGCAATAGAAAGAGTGAGGCAGATAATATACATTCATGTGATACATATTTAAAATCCAGCATTTCGTCAATACTAGTTTAATAGTTTTGTTAAAAATACTAGGTATGATTCATTATAGAATGACTAGGGGTAGGTTTATATGAAACTATATCAAATTTGAGCTAATAATCAATTTATTTATATCAATAAAAAATTTGTTACTTTTTTGTTTGAGGTATAACATTTAAATTTAGCAAAACCCGTGTTACAAATTCGACATTCGAAAAAGGTTTGAAATCAAGATTTAACGTAATTTTATCATATGATGTGTATAAATGCATGTTATTACCTTCAAATGATGAAAGAATATTATACTTTTCATAAAATGTCAATGATTATTTATATCATTACTTTTTAAGATTTTGCGTAATTAAACTTTATTACGATTCAGAAATTCGAGGAAGAATTAAATGCATGCTTTATATATATCTACTAAATGAATAAATGTTTTCACTTTTGCTTTATGTTGTAGGAGTCTAGAACAATTCACGATTATATTTGTAAATTTAAAATTAAATATAGCAGTTCTAGTTCAATTGTTTTAAAAAAATTAAATAATTATATATTATGTTTATTACTGGGATGCGTTGGTTATGTATCTACTGAGTTTAAACCTTTTTCTTAAATGACGGTGAAAGTAGATATGTATGGAATTATCTTCCACTTCATGCCCTGTCTGAGGGAAAATATTGAACCATGAGATGGCTTTAAAAGTTATTTCGTATAAACTTCATTAATATATTTTGTATTCTTTAATTTTTTAATTCATAATTTTACTTTTTCACATTCTGGCTTTGTATTCCCACGGCCAATGACTATGTCGACTACCGAATTAAAATTTTCGTCTCTCATTATACCACTTTAACAGGAGTTAATTTTTTAACAATCTTACTAAGTTTGTGAACATCTAATACAACAACGGAGTGGGGAAAATTCGCTTAGTGATACAAAAGAAATATCTTTCGGATAAAATTGAAATTTTACATATACGTACTAATATATAGCTGCATATTCTAAAATAGTTTTTCAATTCTAAATTCTCATTAATCCCAGTGATAAGTCATAGCATTATACTTTCATCAGTGAAGGTGTAATTTGCTCAATTTTTTAAACTGAATTTATTTTAGTAAACGGGGAAGCAATTAGAATGTTATTGTTAAATGTGGCTTGCCTCGTTAGTTCATACTAATTATCAAGACTCAATCATTTGATTAGATATTTTATTCTTAATTGTTGTATGTACCCATTCCATAAAATTGTCGCGGTGTTCTTTCATTCGATTTATCAAACAGTCAAATGCTTTTGGTTTAACAGTTGTGGTCTTTAATTACTGTCTCAGTTTTGGATATTTCTATTAGTTCGGAATATACTCTAAGTTTTAGGCTGCAGTCTGAGTATCCTTGTACACAAAAATAATTGTAGAGTGAAAAAACAACCCACTGTGCAAATATTCTGATAACTTGCAAACAAAAATGTTTGATTGAGAACCACATCTCCATTAAATAATGAATCGTATTGTTTGCATATTTCTAAGGAATGAAAAAACCACTAAATATAAATTGTTTTATACTATACTATCAAGTGATGACAATGTCAGAGCTGACACTCCTTTCTCCACGAGCACAATACGACCTAGAAGTGTGTATAATCCATCTCATTTCGAACGATCATCAGTGGGGCAAATCAGAAATTTAAATAATAGTGAGGCCATTACCCTCAGATAACCTTGGTTTCAAATAATTATAGTAATATAAAAAAAATTCAATTTGTAACATATTTCATAATTGTTTATTCAAATTTTATTGTTAACAACTGTAATTCAGATAAACATTAAAATGCAGTTTAATTATTTACGTAGATGCGATTGTTTTCATTTTAATTGCTAAATATGGTAGGCTTAGACATAAAGTAAATAGTTTGCTGGTCTTCAGTTTAAGTCTTCATTCGATTACAATTTCAAGTGTGACATGGGTATACTTACAGTATTTTGAGTTCATATTTAATTTAGATTTATGTTAGTTAGCTGACCTGAGCAAAAAACGACCTTTTAAACCACTGTTAAAGAAACGGGAAGTGTTTGATATCTTTTAAAATAGTGCCTATAACTAATGAAAATATCTTTCAAAACTCTTAGTACCACATCAGAAATATTAAACACTTGTTATAAATAGAGGCAAAAGTAACTAATTGGGATTGAATTATTTAGGTTATATATTAGTTGTTATTGTTTGTCCATTCGCGGTCTATTTTAGTTTTTCTCAGAGTTTATTTTGTAAAAACTATTATATATATATATATCGATTTTTTTAATTAAATTTTAAAAAATCCCTGTTTTAAACAGAAGTGAGAAAAGTCTAAAAAATGTTTTCAAAATACTGAAATTCAAGCGGTGGGCTGTTTTCAGACAAAATTTATCGGTTTGTGATAAATAGAACAATGGATTCCTTTTATTTTATTTAGGTGGGTTGTCGTTCAACGGTAATTTTTTACAAACAAGGGCAAATTAGACTAAAACTTAAGTTTTAAAGTGGATTCCGAGCCATTGTAAATATCATATTCAAGGTGGGGACTCGAACCGTTGAACTGAAGGTAAGAGTGCTAACAATCTGGCTGCCAGCTTGGATGGGTTGGTACGTGAGAGTAATTGTAGGATACAGGAAACTGTTATAAATATTGAATCATAGGCGTGATTTTCATTTTTAAACTAAATCTCTGTGTATTAAAGTGAAATAATTTTCACGACTAAAAATTCGCCAACACCTTAAAATTTTAAATTGTGGTCAAGTAAGGATGTAACCTGGGATGGGTGATATGGTAATCGCAGGATGTCACACTAGTGTAAAATTTCTGCGATTACGATATCGTAAGCTCCGGTCACCATTATGGAACACGAAGGATCTTCGGTTCGTCTCGTAATCAAGTTATCACACCCTTTTATTAAATATATTTTCTGAAAATTATCCAAAAAATTTATTCACTTGCTTTTTAAAAATTATAAAATTAAATAGAAATTTACTCTGCCCAATCTTTAAATGAATTACAAGTATCAATTTAGACTAATATTTGTTTGTATTAGTTGAATATTTGCTTGGGCATACCACAGTCTCTTTTTGTACAATGGGTATGTTTTGACAGGATTTACATTATAAATTCGATTTCGTGCTAAGGAAAGATGAGCATTTATTTTATTTATGTATTCTTGTTATCAATGAATATATATAATGTATTGGCCATATAGAAGCAAGGGTTATTTTGCACTAAAGGTGATGCAATTTATGTTTTAAATTAGTAATGCAAGTTTTAAGCTGAACAAAATAAAAAAGTATTCATAATGACTTATTACGAATTTTCAGTCGCAGTTAATTTTATCCATCGATTACATTTTAATATATGCATTTTTATGGTATTTCAATTAGATTTAACAATGTTACCACCATGAAAAACTGTTTCTTAGGTGATGAAGTGTGCCAATAATGGCAACCTCCTACACTTTTGTTTACCTCTGAAAATTTTGATTCAGAATTGAAATTGTAGCGGTATAGTTCGTTCAGCATCGAGCAATAGAGCTCAAAAAATATTTTATCGACGGAATCTATTTAAGTCCCACTCAACAATTAGTGGCTGCATAACATGGTTCGCAGCGTAAAAGGAGCTTAGGGACATTGATTCTGAGTTTTAATCACAATAAACATGAGAGGTAATTTCAAATTTTACGTTTTCCTAAATGAAAGATATGTTGTGATTGATGACAGGGTAAAACCTTTTATTTTTTTCGAAAGATTATCTAAATTTTCGATTTCAAGAAAACCCATATAGTTACGATTATCGAATTATAACATATCGAAATCAATTCTAGCCACTGTTAAACAATGGGATCCAGGCACATTTTCTGGGTGAAGTTCTGAAAAAATTGAACAATTACGAAATTACTGGGTTTTAACTTTTGAGAAACATGAATATGGTTCAGTGTGAACGAAAACAAAGAGTTGTTGCGGCACAAGCATGATACATTACCCCTAAAAGATTTCTTTCCAAATCTGATTTCCTTTGTTTTCCTTATTATAGTATTGCTTTGATAGTTATAACAAAATGAAAAATGGCTTCTGGTGTTACCATATTCTTATTTTGTATTTTTATACCATATTTGGTTTTTATCGCATTTTAATCGGGTTCTTTTAAAGTGCACTTTAAAAAAATTATCGTTCGACAAACATACGTTCAGTTTGGCGACAAAAATGTCACAAAGGTCGCCAGTTGGAGAGAGATATCCTACTAGTTCTGTTGTTGCCGCCGGTAGTGACTAGATATTTATGGAGTTATGTCCACATTTTATACTACACAAAGGAGCACAAATTCATTCACATGTTGTCAAAGTCAATTCAGAAAACACTGTGGGTATATATCTCAAAATCTAATTTAAATACATCAAATAGATTTAGTGCTGTATTCTTTTGTAAATACACCAAACAATTTTTTAATATAATTTGTGTATTATTTAAGATTCAAAAAGTGAATTTTCCAAATAGTTTATATAAATATTTCCATTTAAATTCATAAAAATCTTTAATTTCTACATTTTTCTATCCTTAGAGGTAGACTGGGGCATTGATTAAAAGCATTAAATTAAAATCATAAAAATATGAGAAGATTAGTATCCACTTTGAACAATCATTCATTAAAAAGAAAACTAAGTAAAATATTGCAGATTCATTAATTTGAATGATGTTTTAACAATTTTGTTAAAAATTGGTTGTAATTTAGTATTAAAAAAAAACAAGCGACTATTTTAAAATTCTGAAGCGGGACTTATAAAATTAGAAAAGAAAAAAAAAGTGTGTGTGTACACTTATTTAAAAAGAAAATTACTAAACTTCAAAATAACGAAAAAGATACATTTGTTAAAGTTACCTTAAAAACTAAGAAAATTAGAAATATATTTTAATAATTAATAAGAAATATATTTAAAGAATAAGAAAGATATTTTATCGTTAAATAAGCCGGATACTTTGTCTTAAAATAAAATAATCAATTTACTATCTTGTAGAGAAAACAACATAAATGTAGTTTTACAAATAATAATTTATTTTCAAATGTAAATATAGTTGCTGATGTAATTTAGCGTAGCAAACTAAAGGATTTTAATTATTAGCGGGATTTCTAAGTGTTAATTATTCAGTAAATTTCTTTTCGAGTTATAAGTGAATTGCATTAAATTAATTTCATCGATCTAAAAAAGTGTATGTGAATTTTATAATATTCATGCAATTTTTGAGGTCAACGTAATTTTTTGTAAATAGGAACTATACCTGAAGCTATGAACAATAAGCAAAATAATGGGTTCAAAACAGTCGTGAAAGTTTTCACATAAAAATAAAAACTACATTTGTGGATATGAACTCAATATGAAATTATTTAACTAAATAATTATTTAAATAAGTTAAATTTAAGTAATTTTATGTGGTAAATTTAAAATAATAAACAGTTTTGAATCTGTTAATTATTTTCAAATAAAATGTTTTAATATATAAGTTGAGACACTAATTATTAAACTGAAAACTATATTTTTTTCACCTTTATTAAAAATATATTATTCTAAAAATTTTTGTTTATTTTAAAATAAACAAACAAGCATATAGGAAGGCAGTAAAAACTTCTTTGTTTTATAGAAAGAGAAACTGATAAATTTTCTGTTTTTATCCATTAGAAGTCACAATCTTATTATTTATAGAAGAGACAAAAGAAGCATCATTAGTTGCTCTTTTCCCGCCAGCGAAAAATTGCATAAATATTACTTTTCTACTGACATTGATGATGTTTGCATTAGGAAATTTAGTGCAGAATGGGTATTCCTTCATGAGATACATTTTTATACGTGTTATTCATATTTTACGTATTGAAATAATTTGTAAATTATTGTGAGAATCCTTTTCAAGAAATAATTTGGATATTTATAATTGGTTATAACTAGATAATTGGTATCAACAAACTTGTACATATTTAACGTACAAAATTTTGGAAAAAATTCTATGAAGGAATACTATTTCTCTCAACAACCACATTCTTGCGAAGAAATGAAATAATTTTCTGTCAATTATTTAACAATTAAAATTTAACAAATATTTACAATCTTCAGCAATTAGATTCCCGCTTGAACGCAGTTTAGGTGAAATCTCGCGAAGATAGGTTTCTGCTTCTATACTTAATTTTCCTTAGAATCATTAAACCATTTGCAAGTCATATTCCTTTGTGCATTCAAATTTGGACATGAGACAGCATTTCTGTTAAAAAAAATTTTAAGTAAAAGAATAACACGCGTGATCATATAAACTTTGTTTTTCTTATTTTCAAATCCACGATAGCTCTGTGATGTATACTTATGAAACAATATCTTTTGTCAAAATTTTTTATCCGTGAAAATGTTAGAATATACACACTTTCCTATACTCCAAATTACTTCAGCTGGGATCGTGCAAATTCAAAGTAGGTGATATTGTTCGTGTTTCCAAAACTAAACTAATGTTTGAAAAAGGTTATGAAAAAAATTGGTCAGAAGAATTATTTCAAGTAAGTGAATGTGTGAAAAAGCAATATTCCATGTTTAAAATAAAGTACTTATTAGGAGAACCCATCAAAGGATCCTTTTACTCACAAGAGTTACAGAAAGAGAGAGAGTAGAACTAAAAAATAATTATATAGTACAAAATATTTTGAAAAAGAGAAGGAAATGTCATGTAGAATATTTTGTTAAATTTCGTGGTTATCCTCAAAAGCTTAACAAATGGGTTACAGGGAAAAACTTATTCACATTATAAAAATCAAGTATTTACTATTAAATCATCAGTTAGCAAAATGAGTTTTTACGTGACGTTACACGACAGCTCTAGGTAGGTTATGGCGAGCACTTTTGGAGCTTTATGCTAAGATGCTGGCAGCTCTCATTGAAGAAGGTATTTGGAGAGGATTTATATAGTCAATCCACTAACCACTGTAAAGTCAGTTGAAGTAGATTTTGAGGTGTAACTTTCTTTTTTCATTAAAATTAGAATTTGTTGGACAGGCGTAGAAATTCACAGCACGCAAGAATTTTAATTTCCGGATTTGTAGATAGTTCATATATGCAAGAGAATGATAATGCTCCTGTTTCTAATTTTTTCCGTAGTTGATTCCTCAGATGTGTTCGTATAAAGGACAATCTAGGAGAATATGATCTATGGTTTCAGGTTCACTGCACTGACAGCGGTCTGTATGCCAGAGATTAAACCTAAATAGAATCGAATTGGTAGGAAAAGATCTTGTTCTTGCTCTGGTAAGCCATACGTCTTATAGTCGCGATTTTGTTAACAGCCTATGATTTTTGCGAATAGATGTAAGATGAATGAATGTTTCTGCATATTTGCTATTTTTTCATTGATTGAGACTTTATTTAAAGTAATGTTTCTTGATGTGTTGTTTCAGATTTTCAGGAGAAATAAATCGAACAGCATAATGACTCACAGTTAATGCTTTCGCCAATGAGTCTCCAATTTCATTACCTGCCATACTTGAATGTCCGGGAACCCAAACTAACTGTATTGACAAGCACTTTTGAGTAGATTGATTAATTTGGAATCGAAGCAGTTGAATAATAGTTGGTGATGTTCTGGAACAATCTGAAAGAGCAGAGATGCAAGAAAGTGAATCTGTGAAAATGACATATTTTTTGGGTTCAGTGCAAACTTTAGAGACTGCAATAAGCAGTGCCATAGCCTCTGCTGAGAAGATGGAGTTTCTGGAACTAATTTTCCCTGTTATTGATAAACTAGTTGTAAAATTGACTATTGCAATATCCACAGTTGATCCCTGCTTGGAAGCATCTGTAAAAATCATATCTTGGTGAGATAGCTTACAAATTATATCTTTTGGCAATAATTTAGTCTGAAAAGGGAGACTCGAGGAGCAAATGAAGATATTTTTTGACATTTCTGACCAGCCAGTTGGGACTCTTAATATGCACGAGGTATTTACTCCTTGTTGGTTGAGCCACAATTTGGCTTTAATGGCCAGAGGATGATTATGATTGACTCGGTTGTAAGTTAGATTTTCCCAAGCTGAAGCACAGGGGGATAACGATGACTTGCTTAAATTCTGAATGTAAAAGTTTAAGGAGAGCATTTCATGTCTAGAGTGAAGAGAAGTTTCTCCTGCTTCTTGTAGAACTATCGGTATGGGGGTCCGCTTAGGAAGACCTGTGGCAATTCTTAGGGCAGTGTGATATACAGTTTCAAGGATTTTGCGGTCTGTTTTGCATGCTAAAGTAAATATATGACAGCCATAATCCAGACTGGAGACAATAAAGGATTTCATGATTTGAAGATTAGCGTTACCTTTTAAAACATTCAACTTTTTTGATATGGCTTTTCTCTTTTCCTGAAAATGATGACGAAAAGAAACTGTGTGAAAACTGGAGTCCCAAAATTCGAATATTTTCACTCCAAGAAATAGGATGATTGTTGATGAACAAGTTGAAATTAGGTTGTTGTCGTTTTGAAGAAAAGTTAATCATAGAATATTTTTGTGGTTCTATCATTAACATTCTTGACACCAGTTTTGTAATATTCCAAGTGCAGATTCTGCTGAAGTTTTCCAAAGTTAACAGATTCATTTAGTAGAAATATATCATCGGCGTACATGAAGCATTTGATGTCGGGGGGAAGGATATCGTAGAGGTCTGCCATTAACACTGAGAACAGGAAAGGTGATAACACACTCCCCTGTGGAACTCCCCCTCAGGGGGTTTAGCTTCTTTAGGTAAACACGGGTGTCACAATCCCGAGGTACCCTAGTGATCTTTCCTCTTCTTTATTTTCTTCTCTCCTCTACTCTTCTGCTTTTTCTTCCTTTTCTCCCTCGTTGTGGTTGCCTCGAAAGAGGTTGAGGGCTCCCCTTGAGTAGCTTTCGCCACTCTGTTGCTATTAGCTACTCTTGAGGACTAAATCACCCACGTGTTTGCCGTGCGTGGAGACCAGTGTCCCTGGAAAGGAGGATCCTGGTAATTGAGGCCTCCTGAGACCAACACATTGCTTTGGCCTCTGCTTCAGGTAAACGGGAGGTGTGTTGTGGTCCTCAGCACATCAATCGGCTTTATGGATCAAGCGATCGGTACATCTACTGGGTGACTCGTTAAGGGTGGAGGCCACTTCAGGGATGTACTGTGAGCGTATAGGACCTGGCTAGCACTGGTGCAGCTGGTCTGCATCCCCTTGTTGGACTCGGTGGTGGGTGGTGCGGTTAGGTCCCGAAATTTTATAAATTTACATGGAGAATTCTGTTTTTTCTTATCTCCCACGGGAGCAAATTTTAAATGAAATAAATGCTAAATTTTTCATTATTAAAAGGAAGGAGGGAAACTTTTCAACTGTCTCTCCTTTCCTAATATCAAAAGGAGTATCGGGAGTTGTTGGTGAGGTGAAAAATATCCAGAAAGTGCGCTCTGGTGATTTACTAGTGGAGCTTGCTTCAACTAATCAAGCAAGAATCATTGCTAATATGCAATATGTAGGTAATTTGGAAGTGACTGTTATGCCTCATGGCAATCTAAATTTCTCTCGTGGCGTCATCTCCGCTAGGGATTTGCTAAATACGCCGAAGGCTGAGATTCTTGAAAAACTGCAAGATCAGAAGGTCTGTGGAGTGAAACGCATTCTAGTCAGAAGGGATGGTAGGTTAATTGAAACTAAGCATCTCATTCTGACTTTTGCAAACCCAGACCTCCCGCAGTATATCAAAGCAGCTTATATGAATCTACCCGTCAGGCCGTACATTCCAAACCCCCTGAGATGTTTTCAGTGCCAGCGCTTTGGACATTCGAAGAATGCTTGCAGGGGTAAACTCACCTGCGCTCGTTGCGCGGTGATTGGCCACGATAGTTCGACCTGTACAGCAAAGGAGCGGTGTGTCAACTGTCATGGTGACCACCCCTCCTACTCTCGAAACTGTCCGCACTGGATACTAGAAAAAGAAATCGCCACTGTTAAGATAAATCAAAAGATTTCATACCTTGAGGCAAGAAAACTAGTCACATCATGAACACCACAAGCTGGAATTAGTTATGCAACCGCCGCTAGGAAAATATGTAAATCCAGTAGCACACAAACGGATAATGTGATAATTACCTCGTCAACTTTGCCCCGAAGTCCAACTCAAAGATCAAAATCCTCCGTTTCAAACATTACAAAAAGAAAAGCTCCTTCTGCGAGATCAAAATCTACGAAGGCTTATAAACTAAAATCATCAAGGGAGGGATCTTTTAGATCCTCAATATCCACCCGTAAAGCCTTGTCCCTGGAGGCTGACGCTGTTTCCTTACATCCCTCGGACGAAGACTTATCGCTCGAGGAGATGTCTGATGACATGCCTTCCAGCTCCGGGAGAGGAGCTTTTCAAAGTAAAAAATAACTTCCTTTGTTTCATGGAACTGCCACGGTTTGCGTTCACATCATGATGACATCAAGTCTATAATCTCAGCCTATAACCCCGCATGTGTTGCACTTCAAGAAACTTTCCTGAAGCCCAGCAAAAACCTTTCCATGCGTGGGTTTAGATGCGTTAGAAAAGACTATGGTGACGATGGTGCAGTGTCTGGAGGTGTTTGTATATTAACATCAAATAATTATCCCAGCACTGCCCATCCATTGAATACTACTCTACAGGCTGTAGCTGTGAGAATTCACACAACATGCTTAATGACAGTCTGTAGTTTGTACTTACCACCACATGATGTCATTCGTCAAGAGGAACTCGATGCTTTAGTTGATCAGCTACAAATACCATTTTTGTTGCTTGGTGATTTTAACGGCCATAATTCTTTGTGGGGAAGTGATGATACTAATTCTCGCGGTCGGCAGATAGAGCGGTTTATTTCAGATAACAGGCTCTGTCTGCTTAATACCGACGAGAAGACATATTTCCATGTACCCACGAGAACATTTCATTCTCTTGATCTTGCCATTTGTTCACCATCGTTGCTGCCATTGTTAAATTTAACAGTAGGAAATGATTTGCACAACAGCGATCATTTTCCTCTTGTCATCTCCCAGACTAGAGGTAGTAGTGTAGGACAACGTCTACCTACTTACGTGTACAGTCGGGCAGATTGGACGTTATTTACACAATTGGCAGTTATTGATAATGAAATGGTTTTGATCGAGAGTATCAATGAAGCCGTTAGTAAAATCACTGAAACAATTATAAATGCAGCTGACTTAACAATACCTAAGTGTTCTTCTAAACCAAATAGGCGTCGCAAACCTTGGTGGAATGACGAATGTCAAAAAACTTATAAAAAAACAAAGGAAATTATGGGGGTTATTTCGGAGGTACCCCACAACGGAGAATCTTATCGCATTTAAGAGAGCAAAAGCAATAGCTCGTAGAACTCGTCGTAGAAGCCAGAAGGAATCCTGGTCCTGCTATGTATCTTCAATAACATCACCAATATCCAGTAAGCAGTTGTGGAGAAAAGTGAAAGCAGCCAATGGAATATATAGGGAATTTTCTATTCCCATTTTAAAATACGGAGCTGCTGTATACTCTTCTCCTACGGATATTGCTAATGTCCTTGGTGAAGCATTTGCTAACGTCTCAAGCTCGAATTCTTATAGTCCTTCGTTTTTGAGGACTAAGAGACGTGCTGAGCGAGTACCAATTCGCTTCAACCATCGACAAATCTTACCGTACAACTGTGAATTTGGAATGTTTGAATTGAAGAAAGCATTACAACTGGCCAATAATACCAGTCCAAGACCTGACGGAATCAGTTATCTCATGCTTCAACATTTAAGTCCAGACTCCCTGTTAAATTTACTTTATTTGTTTAATAGGATCTGGACTGAAAATAAATTCCCATCATTATGGTGTGAAGCAATAGTGATTCCTATTCCAAAGGCTGGTAAGATCCTTCAGAGCCTTTACATTATCGACCAATTGCTCTTACGAGTTGCTTATGTAAGATTCTCGAACGTATGGTCAATGCCAGTCTCGTATATGTCTTAGAAACTAATAAGGATATACATAAGAATCAGAGTGGCTTTCGTAAAGGAAGATCCACTCTTGATAACATGACATACTTGGAAACTCAAATCCGCAACGCTTTTGTGCGGAGAAATCATTTGGTTTCCATTTTCTTTGACATCGAGAAGGCTTACGACCGTACATGGCGATATGGAATTCTCCGTATATTATATGATTTTGGCTTTCGGGGTAATCTTCCGATATTCCTTCAGAATTTCTTAAGCTCCCGTAATTTTAAAGTACGTATTGGAAGTTCTACATCCAATACTTTTACACAATCTGAGGGTGTACCTCAGGGTTAAATTTTAAGTGTCACACTTTTTAGCTTATTCATCAGTAACATACTTCATCAACTTCCGTCATCAGTACATGGTACTTTGTTTGTTGATGACCTGCAAATATCATGTGAGGGGTCTAATATGTGAATAATTGAGAGACAATTACAAAAAGCTGTAAGTAAACTAGCTACATGGTGTACTGAGAATGGCCACACTTTATCTCCAAGCAAAAGCAGATGTGTCCACTTCTGTAGAAAGACTAGCCTTCATAATGATCCAGTTATTAATATCAACAACATTCCAATACAAGTATTCAATGAAGTAAAATTTCTGGGCATAATCTTTGACCGAAAATTAACTTTTCTACCGCATGTTCTGTATCTGCGGAAGAAGTGTGAACGATCGCTTAATATCCTCAAGGTGTTGTCAAATACATCTTGGGGTGCAGATCGCACATCACTTCTTCGAATTTATCAGTCATTGATTCTATCCCGCATTGACTACGGAAGTGTTGTTTATGGATCAGCTAGATCTTCTATTTTACGAAGACTGGATACAGTTCATCACTCTGCTTTGAGGATATGTTCTGGGGCATTCCGCACATCACCCGTCCAGAGTCTATACGTGATATGTCATCAATTACCGTTAGACCTGAGACGAATGCAGCAGTTTCTCGGTTATTATGCTAAGATAACATCAAACCCCCATCATCCTATACGTTCCATGGTTCTTAACACCTCCCTTAAGAGACTATATGATGCTCGTCCAATGAGCATCCCACCATTTCTCACACGAGCAAAGTCACAACTTTTGCTCACAGACCTATGTGATATTCGGATAGAATCTGTTGAACAATTCGCTCATCCGCCTTGGTATAATCCAACAAATATATTTATTAATACCTTTGCTCACTACAGAAAATCTGACACAACACCTATTGTTTTTCAACAGCTATTTTCTTCTCATCGCTGTCAGTATCAATCATACAAACCTGTATTCACAGATGGCTCTAAAACAGCAGGATATGTGGGCTGTGGAGTTTTTATTAATAAAACAGCCTTTAATTACAGCCTACATTCTTCCTGCTCCATCTTTACTGCTGAAGCAACTGCCATCTACTATGCGCTTCAGCACGTGAATACAGATGATTGTCACGAATTTTGTATTTACACTGACAGCATGAGTCTTATTGAAGCTTTGAAGAACAATAGTGTTACAAGTCATCCAGTTGTGTCGAGAATTTTCAGAGCATTGGATTCCCTTGCTGGCAAGGGATACAAAATAATATTTTGTTGGATACCAAGTCACGTAGGTCTTGATGGAAATGAGAGAGCGGACATAGCTGCAAAAACTGCAACACGACCAATTTTACCATCAATTCCGCTCTCAGATGTGAGAAAGGGTATTAAAAGATTTGTTCATTCGCTTTTAGGAGAATCATGGGACATGCAGGTCGGAAACAAACTCCATACCATTTTCCCATCCCTCACCTTATTATCTGTTTTACCTTTACGAAGTGCTGATGTTAGATTAACTCACCTTCGTATCGGGCACACACGTTTCACACACAGACATTTGTTTTTAAATGATTTAAATCCATGGTGTGAAGCGTGTGGTGAACCATTTACTGTTTATCATATTTTAATTTCATGTCATGATTTTAACCAACAACGTTTACACTATTTTAATTCTGATATTTTAACTATGATTGATTTAATAGGAGATCCACCCCATAGAAACCTATTCGCTTTTTTGAGAGCCATAGGTTTTATACATTTTATTTAATTTGTATTTTAAACTTTTGAAATTATATACACTTCAATTTCTACTTTGTTTTATAATTAGATTTTAAATAATATATACACTAGATTTTACTTTTTAAATTTTTAAATTTAAAGTTGCTTGGTTTTGGAAGAAAACAAATAAATAGAAAATAAACAAATAAAAATGAAACTACAAAAGTCTTACTCTTGGCGCAGCATTTCCAATTTTGGACCTTGCGCCATAAAACCCAACCAACCAACCACCAACCAACCCCTGTGGAACTCTTCTATGTGAGGTGGCTGATGAAGATAGCTTATTTCTCCACTTTACTTGAAAATGGCGAGCTGTAATGAACTGTTGAATCCACAAAGCAGCGTTTCTTTTGATGTTTGCTTGAAGTAGTTTATAAACTAGGCCGTCTAGCCAAACTAAATCATAGGCATGGGAAATATCCACTGCAACCAAAATAACAAATTTTCTAGAGGATTTGGCAGAGATTATGTGATGATGAATGATGGATAAAATACTGTCACAATCTCGATGTGGCAGAAATCCGGGGTGATTGGGATGGAAGAAAGATATGGTTGATATATGGTCAATAAATCTCTTCAAAATCATTCTTTCCATTAATTTACACATGACACTAGTCAGAGATATAAGACGGTACGATGTCACAAGATTGGCCATCTTTCCCGGTTTTAAGATTGGAATAACAATGGAGGATTTCCATACTTCTGGTACAATACCTGTAAGTCACGATTTATTCATCAGGGACAGGAGGTAGTCAAGGTTGGTAGTAGTAATGCCTTTTAGTATTTTTGCAGATATCTTATCTGGACCAACAGAAGAGTTTTTGTATCTTGCCAAAGTTTGCAGTTCAGATGCAGTAAAGGGTTTATTGTAAGAGAAATCATCACTTGTACTTAAATCCAGTGGAATAACCTCTAAAATTGGTGAACGAGAGTAGAAGCCTGTAAACATATTAGCTTGATGAGTAGGATCTGTCACTGAAGAATTATGTAATAGGATAATTTGTGAAGTTTGAGATACTGTAACTCTATTTTGGAGATATTTTTAATAAGTTGAAAATATTTTTTGATATTCCAGCTGAAATTATTATTTTGTCCCAATATTTTCGAGAGAGATATAGGAGTAGTCGATGTAGTTCTACTGCAGTTCTTTTATATGTCATCCAAACATACTTATCAAATTTGCGTTTTGCTTTATGCCAAAGACGTCTTTTTTGGCCCAGGAGATAACCACACCTAGAAGACCACCATGGGGGATAAGGTTTACATGACATTTTCTGCATCTTCGAAATTTGTGAAGTTTATTTATGCAGAGATGATTGAATTGTTCAATAGAGTGAAGATTAGAAATTTCAAAATCAGTATTGATGGAAGCAAAGAATTCTGACCACAGGAAACGTGATCTGTTATTTATATGGTGATCAATCTCCAATAGCTATGCTAGATTTAGATGGTAAATGATAACTTACAAAACAATCTGGATGAACTTCTATATGACTAAGGTGATAAATGTCTGGTTATACAAAGGTGAAATCAATGAGTGAAGGTTTATGATGTGGACCGTAATGTGTTGGAATTTCAGAATTCAGGAGGCAGCAATTCTCTTCCTGAATCCATTCAAGAAAGTCATTTGCTCTTGAAGTGGAACAGCTTCCTAATGATGTATGTCTAATATTGAAATCTCCTATGATGATATAAGGAGGCTGAATTCCTTGAATTATGCTATGAAGACACTCTGAAAAAAATTTGCCAGGAGGAATGTACACATTAATAATTGTTATTGTAGTCGTTGCCACTGTGATCTTGACTGCTAAGAGTTCTTTGTCATCATCTGAGTGACGGATAGGAGAAAATTGCCTTGTTGGAATGTTTTTATTTACTGCTAGGAGAAGGCCGCCACCTCCGCTATCTTCTTTATCCTGACAAAAGATTATTTTGTTAAATAAAGATATCTTGTCAACTTTTTTTAACCACGTTTCTTGTATTGCAATAACGTCTGCAGAGTTAAAATAATGAAGTTTCATGTATGGGCGCTTATTGAAAACACTTCGAGCATTCCACGAAATTAATGAGAACTTCTAGTTTCAAAAATTCTGCTTACAGTTTCTTCAAATTTTTGGAAAATAGTATTAAGAATGGCTTCTTGTTGAGTTTGAATAGCAAAGATTTTTTTGTCTACTGACTCTTCAAATTTCGTAAGTATATTGAGGTGACTATATCATTTATTTTAGCATGAGTAATTTCTGATGGTTAATTAGACTTTACGATTGTAGCAAAATTGGTTTTAGAGCTTTTAAATTGTCTTCTTGCTTCAATAAAAGATAGATGGTTTATTGCCTTAAATTTTAAAAACCGAGTTTCTTCTTCATGAGATGAACATGAAGGATCACCTGAAGAGTGAGGTCTTTTGCAGTCTATACACAATATGGGACTTTAGTTGAACAAGGATCACTATTGTGATGTGCGCCACAGAATCTGCATAAAGCTGATTGTACTTTACATATTTTTTTTGCATGTGTGTAAATTTAAAACAAATTTCACATTGACGAACTTTATCCACAAAAATCTTACATTTACAATAGATAAAAACACTTTAATTTGAGAAGGGATTTTATGCCCGTAGACTCTTACCAAGATACTTTCTGAAAGCTCTGAAGATCCCTTTTTATTGAAACGTCGTATTTAAGATACAATATTGTCGTTATTTTCAATTTCTAATGCTAGATTTTCTAGACTTTCGCCCACTGATATGAACGGGATAATAAATTTCGTAATGTATTGTTCAATTTTTATTTGGGAAATCACAGAGACATTTAATACTGTTTCGATTTTAAAAATTTCAGTTGCAGTTTTATAAACATTTGTAGTGATAATTAGTTTTCCGTTTCTGGTGTCTGACTTCTTCAATCCCATTCTTGCTGGAAATAGCATTTAATAGTTCAGATTTTAACTGTGAAGGCTTCTTAGGAACAGAAGCATATCCTGCTGTAGAACACAAAAATATTGTGAAATTTGAAATTCCAGCTTCAGAAGCTAATTGTATAGCTAGAGGTGCATTATCATCATAGTCTAATATAGAGTTCGATGCATGTTTTGGTATGCGATATTCACACTCTCAATAAATGGTATATCGTATTGTATGTCTGTCATTTTGAATATAACATTTTGTACGTACTTGAGGAAATATACTAATAGAGAACTAATTGAGCTTGAAACCATATAATAAACTAATTAATAAATTAATCTTATTGGAATTCCCGAATTCCTACAAACTTAAATAAATGAAAATAAATTGCTTGAGTTCTTCTCAAAGCTAATAAAGTTCGAATTAGTATGTACGTACCGGTAAGAATCTGCACCTTTTTCCGTTTTTCAGCGACAGTTCTATGAGTTATTTTACTGATAATAAAATATCACATTTTATTATTCGCTTATACCACAACCGATTGAATTGTTAGGAGAGTGGGAAGTTGGACTGGTAGAGTTTATCTATCCACATACGTGGTATAATGTGAACTGTCAAAATAATTTAATAGGATTTGATTTATTAGGCTACAGTAAAGAAGTTGGATGAAGAATACCCCATAGGATAGTATGAGACAGTGTCAGGTATTATAAAGGCTATCACTATTGAAGATATGAAAGACAAAATTGTTTTTATTTACAATCATGTAACAAAAAAGTTAAAAGTAAAAAAAGACGTATATCTTGTTTTATATTCTGGATTATCAGAAATGTTAGGATTCGAACCCATTGAAATTTCTGGTACAATAGAAAATTCAAATGTAACAATCTCTCTGCAAATTATACGGTATTATTTTTATTCACTGATATTTTTGAGCCACAAATTGTAGGAGATACATTTTCTCCCTTACTTAAAATTATAAAAGTTACAGGAAAGGATAGTGACGTCATAAATGCACAATTTGATAGACTGCACTACTTACCACTCAGTGGGAAAAATTTAGAAATTTTAGAAATAGTTATAAGAACTCACAAGAGTCAACTTACGCCATTCGAACGAGGACGCTCATACGTAAAGTTACACTTTCGACAAAAGTACATTTCATGATGTATGCGCCATATGAATATTGCAAGAAATCTTTTGAAGATCATTTTTTAAATCAATCAGGTGGGGGTTAAATTATTACCAAGGTGCGACTTTTCAAAAAAGGTATGGGTTAGGAGGAATCTTTCGATCATTTTTCAGAGCAGCTGTTCCACTTTTCAGTCAGAAATCAGATGCAAAAGCTGTAGGAAAATAATTATTTCATAGCGGTGGGGATATGATAAATGATTTATTTAAAGGACATGATTTAAAGAGTACAATGAAAAGACGTTTAAAAGCCGGACGGGAATTGACTAATAAAGCTTCAACTAAAATGAAGACGTTGATTGGTTCAGGTCACAATAAAAGTAAGAAACGCGTCAGAAAACTAGTCAGAATAACCAAACCTAAGAAAGTGAAAATACAGGATATTTTCTCATAAGAATGACTGCTTCAATACATAAGTATTCTATTGCGTGTTCTAAATCTGAATCTGTTCAAATCTCTCACAAATGTACGCTTCGACGCCACGAGGGAATTTACTATGAAAGAATACAATTAGAATGCGAATAATGTGAGAAGAGTTTCACTCAGAAATCAAATCTATTTAGACAAATGAAGAAGGCATATATCGTATAAATAGCACCCGGGAAATTTATTTTGCAGCCATTATCATGAGAATTCAAGGTAACCATAATCGAGGAGACACTTTTTCAGCAAATTAGAATGTAGAAATGAGG
This sequence comes from Latrodectus elegans, assembly GCA_030067965.1. Lineage (NCBI taxonomy): Eukaryota > Metazoa > Arthropoda > Arachnida > Araneae > Theridiidae > Latrodectus > Latrodectus elegans. The sequence goes on along the minus strand of CM057817.1, from coordinate 89,986,785 downwards.
AAATTGAATAAATATAACGAAGCATGTTAAGGTAGTGAAAAATACAGAATATATTTTAATAAACGATAAATATATATAATTATGTAAATTGTAAGTATAATAAACTAATATTTGAGTAAACTTTAAATTTAATTATTTAGCTACTTTTATCATGACAATATAAAATATACTGCTTTGACAGATTTCGTGATTAGGAATATAAAAATGGGACCAACATTGAATTACTTATCAAAGGGGATTTTTCCAGATAATCTTTGAAAAATTCTCTAAGTTTAGATGCTTTAAAATTTTCAGATATATTCCAAAAACATTTATACCATTTATTATGCATATATAATGAATAATTATGTTAGTGTTTTTAAATTTTAGATTAACTTCTTTGATATAAGTTGGATTTATAGAACTCTAACATGCTAATTTATATTGAGCACGAAATCTAATATAATCAAAAATGTTTAATTTGACTTTTGAAAGAATGTTATTGTGATTTTAATGCACTTACTTTAAACAGATAGCATACATTAATTTATGAAGCTATTTTTATGTAAAATATTTACATTTGTTTTAAAATTATGTAAAAAGACACTTTATTATTCTTTGTTGAAGTCATAAAATGTGTATTCTTTCAAATAAGTTTAGTAAATATTATCTGTGTTCTTAATCCAAGTTAATTTTCATATTTTTGTACATTTAGTTTTAATGCGTTTAACTGACCAATATTTATTTTATAACTACTTAAAAGTGTAAAAATTTATTTCTAAATACTTTTGTTCAAAAATTTCATCTGTAATTTTGACATCAACGTTTCTTGCATGGTATTTTCTCTTTGTTCAGGTTAAGAATTCTTGCTTGGAAGTTTTTTTTTTTTAATTAAATTTTATTTTCTTGCTGAGGTTATATACTGGTAAAGATTAATTACATAAACTTAAAATTTTTATTTTATTCAGATATTATTAAAAAAAATCACTTTTTCTCCTTGTAGCTTAATTTAAATATGGAGTTTTTGTTTCAAGTAAAATTATGTATTATATTTATTCGTTATTGATATATCTATATATTATATTGAATGGGTTTTGAGAAAAATGTTGCGTATTGCTATAATTTTGAAATATTTATCGTATTGTTGCATGAAAGTTTGCGTATTATAGAATTAAATTAGTGGGTGTTCACACTGCTATTTATGATAATTCAACGCAAATTATTAATTTAATTGTAATTAAAGCTTTGATTAAGTTAAATTGTGTGTTTGGATTTCATTGCATACTTTAAATTTTATTTTATTCCTTTATTTGCTAATTGACTTTTACCGAACATATAAGAAATTTCTTTTATTTCAACAAAAATTTTAAATCTAGATTTTCACAATTTTAAACTTCTCAAACTCATTTTAAGTACATTATTCTAATTTTAAATTTACATCATAATTATTTAAAGAAAATAAATATTACTTAAAATAATTATATATAATACTTTTTTAACTAATTTCATACTTTGCAATAAAATATATGTGTTCTTCAACAAGGGAAATTTCAAAAGGAGTAAATACTTGCAATTTTGTTCATAAGACTAAATGTTTTAATATAAATTTTAAAAAAAGTTGACAATCACAAGGGCATTTTTGTTATCAATTTAAAGAATCTGATTATAATTTTAAAACTAATATTTAAGTCCAGATGTGCACTCCTTTAAATTAGCACTTAAATATTGAACAAATTCTGCGCAAAAAATGTTTTCCAAGTAAACCAATATTATCTCGTGAAGTTTATCGGTCAATTACTTTTAAAAACGAAAATATATTTCAATTGAGTTAAAAAATTTATACGGACAAAATATTTCATTAAAATTTTAAAACTAAAATAACTTAAAGCATTTGTTTATAGAATCAGAAATCAAAAATTTTACAAAGGTTTTACATAATAGAATATAGCATTATATAAAGTTTTTGACTTGTGTTCAATTTTCTAATGTCTTTTTTCATTTATATTTTATCATTCAATTTTATATTTTTGTTTAGCAACTAAATTGAATGAATTCAAACAATGAAAGATCTCAAAAAATTAGATTTTTGAAAGAACAATGGCTTACTATTTCTACTTGTCACAAATCAAGTTTTTATAATTTTAACGGTATTTCGGTATATAATTACTTGAAATAAAATTTTCTTTCCATTTTAATATCAATTTGTTTTTCAAAATATTTAGTAAATACATTTTTGGAAATTTTACTCTCAATTGAAATATTTCATTGAAAACAGTATTATTTATATTTCATACTTCAATTTTCCTTCAATTCTCACTCGTTGTTCCAGACTTAAATTACATTTAACAGAATTGTATCGTTATCGATTCCATTTAAATATATGTGCTAATATGCATTATACATTTTAAGGTGAAAATTTTATTTTCATTTTTTTTTAATTGTTGTATAAGAAAACAAATCTTGATGTAAGATATAGTCTCTATTAAATTCTTCTTAATGAATGTGAATTAAAAAAAGTTTAAGTTTATTGACTTTGTTTTTCAGACGTGAATCATAGGAAATAAACCAAAGTACGGCCAACTTAAAATTTTTGTGGCTTTTTCTAGAATAGCTTTTCGTGCATACTTCGAACTAAATATTTTTAGAAGTGTTATTCCCATTTGTATCCAATTATTTAATATTATTACCACTTACAAAAGTTTACTTCCATCATATAAAAGTACTAAAACATTTTAAAATTTACATACATATGCACCCATATACATATTATATTTAAGACAGTATAAATGATTTTATGAAGAAATACTTAAGCTCGAAATGAGAGGTTTTCTGCATGACTACAAAGTAAAAATAATTTTTGTGAATAAAATTGTTTTCACTTTATTAAATTGGATGATGATGCATTTTAATTCTTAAATATATTAATTTAGAATCATTTTTATTTCTACGAGAATAATCATTATTATACGAGTGATAAAGTTAATGGCTTTATACAGACTTTTTCAATTGTGTATATGTGTATTTAAGTCGAACGTCGGTCATAAAAACATTTTTATTACTATTGGTTGACCCATCTAGAGCTGCATTGAAAACAATTTGTCATGGAACTTCGAGGAAGTTTGACAATATCCATCTTAAATTATATACCCAATTCGACGTTCAACAGTATCAATTGAAAATAACGAAGCATTTTCAAATTGTTGCTTCAGTTTATTTGGTTTCATGTTTTTTACTGCTAATATTTTTTTGAGCTAATTGTCACAGGGTTCTTTCTTCTTTTACTTGAGTACTGCTAAACCCAAAATTTAAGTACTTATGAGAATATTTCCTTGATTTAATTTTCCGAACCATACTCTTGTGTCCCTGTTGATGCTGGACAATCATTTAATTGTCGCTTATGCTCGCTTAAAAGTTTACTATGTTCCGTGTAAAGCTATTAGCGTAAGTATTTAATTCGGTGGATTTCAGCTGTATATATATGTATGTATATCAGACATATCTTATAAAATACCAAGTTATAACTGATTAAAACTTATTATACTGCTTTACAGACAACTAAATGTTAATATATATGTCTGACGAAAAATTAAAAATTTCAACTAAACTATAATTTAAAAAAAAATTCTACAATTTAGCTTTTAAAATTGGAAATCTATCTTGAAATATTTTAATGTTTGGATAGCCCTTTTATTTGAATACCAAAACTTGTACTCTAGTATAACTAAATACAATTAAAATATTTGCATAAATCTAAAATTTAAAATAAATTTAATATCTTGTAATTTCAGTTTAATAATTATGAACAATCTACATGGTACTGAAATTAATATCATTGATCCTATTTTGTATTGAATCCATGGAAGTTACATTAAATTCTCCAAAACCAATCAATATGTAAGCATCTTATCAAAAGACTGAGTAAAAGTTTACAAAAAATATGACTGTTAAATAAGTTTTAGTCAAAGATATGAAATTTTTCACCTTTTATGTCAATCATTGTATCAACTAAAAATAATAGTTTTACCTCCATTGATATATTTAAGATTCCTAATATTAGACATTTATTAATATGTGATGACTTTTGAATTCAAGGAAAGACAGAATTGAAAATCTTGAGGTAAAATTTATACAGAAAACACAAAAATTATAATTTAAAAGATTTTATTCTTTTATATACTTATTCTAGACATTTTTTAAATTAAAAATGAAACATTATGTGGAAAGGTTATTAGATGTCTGTTACATATTAATTTATTGACGATTTGAATTCATTGGAATTCAACAGATTGTTTATTTATTGCAATTGCAAGATAATAAAAATGGAAAATTATTTTAAGAAACCTACTTTGAAAAATCATGCTGCATTAAGGATTCTCGTTAAAAGCAAAATATATTATTATACAGGTATTCGCACACAGAGCGTATATATTGAATTATTTCCTCAAAATAGAACCTCAAAAGCTATTTGATGTAGATTAAAAATTAACCTAACTAGTTTTAATCAAAATAAACAAACTAATATCGCAAATTTTTAATACATATTTTGAACTTATTTTCTATTGCTATAACTATGGGTTGATTCACTCAGAGGCAAAGGAAAAGAAGTCTTGTAGTTGCACTTTTTTACCCATGTAGGTCTTTAAAACATGTAAATATATTAATACTTATTTTTATAAATAACTTTTAATATATTTACGATTAATAAGATTTTCTCTATCGTTAAATTTTAATGGAAATTTGTTTCTGGAACATTTTGTTGATGAAATAAACTATCATAAGAGCTCGATAACAAAATATTAATACAGATATTTTACGTTCAACATGAAATTGTAAGCTTAGTTTCATAATGCAAGCTGTATTAAAATTGATTACTGATAGTGAGAGACGTGGCGAGAAATTTACTGGATCATCGAAGTGAAAGATCAAACAAAAGTATGAACAAAATAATTACTTTTTTCAATGTATTCTATTCATTTAAAAATTTTTATTTATCATTCAAGCATACTAAATTCATATATATATTTATTATCATTATTGATTATTCTTTAAGTCACATATTTAAAGAGTTTTAAGACTTATTTAAACAGATAAAGGCATTATTAAGTGCACTGCCCGTGATTGAAAATTAAATTCCAAAATGGAGTTGTCAGAAAATGACGAAACTCGGTGAACAGAAAAAGACATCAACGAACTGTAAGTGATTTATATTCCGAATTGATACAAAGTCTGGTCAATAAGTTGTAGGACCACCGTGGATGGCGATACACCAGACAACACGTTTAGCTACAGAGTCAGTGAGAGTATGCATGCATCCTGAGGAATGGCTCTCCATCCCCCCTCTTAACTATTCAGCACACTAAATCTTTTGAAATATGCAATGGCAGGAACTATAAAAGATTTCCAATCATATCCCAAACTTTTTCGATTGATCTGTAATCTGGTGAACACGGTGGCTAAGAAAGCACCTGTACACCTTGCAGGGCATCTTGGCTGATGCATGCAATGTGCGGATGGGCTTTATCCTTATAAAGAGCCATGAACAACTCCTGAATGTGGGGTGTGTCATCTTCCGTAGCAAATTATCCACGTAACGTTGGGTTGTCATGGTGCTGTGAATATGAACTGGATGTGACCTAGAATCATAAGCAATGGCGCCCCAAGATTCCACGTTGTTGCATGATGGGGTGTTCCAAAATTGCTACAGGATTGGACCTGTCTCGGCGTCGACGCCAAACTCATTCATGGCGACTGTCACTAAAGAAACAGAAGCATGATTCATTTTAGTAGACCATGCTATGCTACTGTGTCTTCCACATCGCTCTGCACCAGCAACCCGCAATTGTTCCACATTCTTCATTGTTCCAGTCACCTACGTCACAGCCGGTACACTGTCAACGTGTCTGACAGCTACGATTTGCAGTGAGGACCAACCTGCCCTTCTCAGTTTGACCACCATGGCCCTTGTAAACTCATCGGTCTTTTGGAAGTGACTCCCTTGACGATGGCCTGGCATTCTTTGCAATTACAGGCGTCTTTTTCGAAAAGAAACAACTTCGAACGGTTTTTTTCCAAGCAGAAATAAAGCCACGAATACAGCTTTCTCTCTCTCTCTCTCTCTCTGCCGCTCACATCATTTGCATAACTCGGTAAGATGTGACTGCTCAGAAATTTGTTTAATTTTCTGGACACTCCCTCTTGGAGTTTCTTTTTCAATGTTGTGCAGTTTATTTAGTTAAATATGTCTATTTCAAACTTAGTAACCTAACAGCTGTTATCCGTAACTAAACAGATAGAAGAATCAGTTTAGGAAAGAAAAATGCATTTTCAGTATTGAGTTTGAAGAAAATTAGAAGTTATTAAAATAATTGCTATAAGGGAATTATCATTGTTTACGAACTCTTTTATAATAAAATTTCATTAACTTTTTTAAGTATCTCATTTTTTTGGTCATCAAAATACACATTTTTCCAAGTATTTATGTTAATCAATTCAAACTTACTCTCATTTGAAAACTTCACAATTTAGAACATAAAATATTTGAAATTTTAACATGCACACGGACTTTCCCAGTATAACATTCTTCGACTGCACCATTTAAAAACTGGACTACCTTTAAATAATAAATATTGTATAAAATGAATCATATATTACAAAGTAATCGCCCTATCATGGAGTTAGTAGAGTATAAAGCTATAAATATTATATTGAGGATCAAATATGCATCATGCATGTTAACAAATAAGGTGGTTTTAATTTCTTAAATAATTTTCTAAACTTATAATCGAAATATTGTTTCATTTGCCGCTTGCAAGTTTTTACAAAAATCATAATATGAATCAGCTGATGTAGTGTTGAGTATAAGAAAGCGTATATAGTCTAATATTACTTTTTCACATAAATTTTTTTAACAAAAGATACTATTTCATATGTATATGCCACAGAGCTACCGTGGATTTCAAAATAAGAATAAAAAAGGTTATGTGATCTTGTGTTTTTATTTTACTTGAAAACATTTTAACAGAAATGCTGTCTCGTATCCAAATTTGGTTGCACAAAAGATTATGATTAGCAGATGGTTTATGATGATTCTAAAGGAAATGAAGTATAGAATCAAAAACCATCTTTGCGAGGTTTCATCTTAACTGCGTTCAAGCGGGAATCTAGTTTCGGAAAGATTGTAAATTCTTTTTAAAATTTCAATTGTTAAGCAATTGGAGAAAACTATTCCATTTCAATGCAACAACGAGGTTGTTGAGAGAAATTGTACATCTTTATACAAATCTTTTGAAAACTTTGTACATTAAATAAGTAGAGGTTTATTGATACACGTTATCTAATTATGACCCTAATTATAAATATCAAAATTATTTCTTGCAAAGGATTCTCCATCATTGCAAGCTATTTCTATATGTAAAATGTGAGTAAAACGTATAAAAAAGTATCATGTAGAAAAATTCCCATTCTGCACTAAAATTCATAATGCAAACATCATCAATGTGAGTAGAAAAGTATTTAATATTTATGCAATTTTTCGCTGATTGAAAAAAGTGAACTAATGATGCTTCTTCGATCCCTTTTACATATAATGGTAAAAAACAGTAAATTTATCAGTTTCTCTTACTATAAGACAACGAAAAAATTTTTATTGCCTGCCTGCCTGCCTGTATTCAAATTATTGATAATTTTTAGAGCAATACATTTTTTTAAAAAAGTGGGAAAATATAGTTTTAAGTTTAATAATTTGTGTTTCAATTTATCCATTAAAATATTTTATTCAAAAATAATAAACAGATTCAAACCTGTTTATTATACAATTATTTAAACCATAAAATTTAAATAATTATTTATTTAAACCATTTCACATTGAGTTCTTATCAACAAATAGTTTTTTTATGAGAAGACTTTCATGCATGTTTTAAACCTATTTTTATATTGTGTTTATAATTCATATCTTCACTCTATTGTTTCTATTTACAAAAATTTACGTCTACCTAAAAAATTGCATGAATATTATAAAATTCACATTTTTTTAGATAAATGAAATTAACTTAATGCAATTCACTTAAAACTCGAAAGGAATTTTACTGAATAATTAACGGTTAGAAATCACTCTAATGATTAAAATCCTTTATTTGTGATATATTAAATTACATCAGCAACCATTTAAGTTTGAAAATAAATTATTATTTGTAAAACTACATTTATGTGTTGTTTTCTCGGCAAGTCAGTAAATTGATTTTTTTTAGATAAATTATCCGTCTTATTTAGAGATAAAATATCTTTCTGATATTAAATTAAATGGATATGTTCGGCGAAATTATAAGTTATTATAATTTCGCCTATAAGCATTAGTGTGACTAATGCTTATTACTTTTTTCGCAATATATTATCAAACAAATATGCTTCATTATATTAAAATCGTGTAAGAGTGTTTAAGGGATTTTTCACAAATTTCCTTAGAACATTCACAAATTAAACTATAAATATATATTGGTTTATTCCGATGACATAAGCTAAGGGACATCCCCACTTTAAATCCAACAAGATGACACTATTCAAAGGTGATCAGGGAAAAAGCGGATAAACCCCTCATCGTGAATTAGTGGCGCTTTGGTATTCTTGACAAATGCTGTGGGGAATGAATTAGCTTTGAGGTGAAACAAACTATTTGCTACCACAAACAAATTTTAAACAAGATTCTTCTCAATGCTTCTACAATTCTTTAATTATTTCAGTTGGTTTATAGGATTAACCAACTGAAATAATTAAAGCATTGTATTCTCTATTGATGGATAAACACTTTATTAATGTAACTACAAATTGTTGATCAATAGAGGCTGAACGTACTACGCATTCATAAGATAATTTCTTAATTTTTCTTCATAAACCGAAAATATTTTTTTTTATAAAAAACTTAACAAAAAAAATGTTATGTTTAAAATATGTGATTTTCATTTTGAAACCGCAAGATCAATAAAAATCTAAAATACTCGTTACTGAATCTTCATCTGCTCTAGCAATTTAGAAAATTAAAGGATTTAAAAAACGGAGAAATAATGACGTCATATCATGTGACATTGTTTTGTTGAACCAATGAAACTATTTACATGATATTGAATTATTTACATTTTTATAATGACATCAGCACCCATAATAGGCACCGTCCCCGCTCACTACTTCGTTTCTGTCCAAAGGTTTCCTTACCAGCCACCATGATTCATATACGTAAGCAATATGTGCTTGTTAATACTAACATTTTTCCATTCTTACTACTTAACCAGACTTTCACAAAATAATAATAAAATAAATAAATAGTATATATATCTCAAAAAATAAAAATAATAAATGTAGAAAAAAAATAATAAAGAATAAAAGTATCAAAAACTAACCTTTCTCTAGTAAACTTTAACCAAGACCCGCACATTTAAAATTTCTACTTGTAGTGCCAATAAGATCACGATACATCATCGTAGCCTCCATTCCAACGAGGGTTGAGGTTCGCCAGAACCAGGAACATCAAGAAACTGCCAACCGGGAATCACTTCTTATTTAAATTTTTACAGATAGCAATATCAGGTTAGTGAAATTATGACTATTTATTTATGTAGACATCCTATATAAATATTAATTTATTTATAATGAAAGTCAGAATGTATTATTTCTTGACATTTTTTTATATTTCGATAAATTTTTTTTTTTTTTGAAAATATTGAAAACTATCATTATTTAACAAAACTAGTGCATATTTCATAATCTAAATTTAATCAAACTCATTGAATTATATCATTGCTTTAAATATAATATATTGTTAAAATAAATATTTCAGACATATAATTTTTAATAACTATAAATATTTAAATAAAAATAACTATAAATCTTTAAATAAAATGCAAGCAAATTATCAATATAATTAAAATAATATTAAAATATTTTTCATGTGTAAATTATTTTCTGAGAAACAAAAAATATAATGCATTTCTGATTCTTTAAAAATCTAAACTAATTCTGCAATGATAATTAATTTTTACTAAATTTCTTTAAATTATATATATATACCTGTCAACCTTGGAGAAATAAAAATCAGTAGATTTTATTGATTTTGAGAGAAAAAAATCAGGAGACACTACTAGCGATGTTTTTGCTTGAAATAGAATGCTTAAAATGGTAGCACCGCAAAAATAGAATTTTACTCTTTAAATTATACATTTAGAGAATGATTTATGTTAAACATATTCTGTGTCAATCTTAATATTTTAATAAAATATTCATCAACCCCATAAAAGAACTATGAAGAGTATATTATGTGTAAAAATAAACACAGACATTTATGTCTCAATATTTATTTTATAAGGCAACTTTTATTACTGCAGTGCAATTTATAAATATTAAATTTATAAAATTATTTCCTTACATAAGCACATAAAATACTTCTACATATAAGAAAATAGAAAATTTCAAATACTTTGTCCATAAAAAACATGACTACTTTCAAATTCGAAAAACTCATGGCAATTTATATATATTTTTTGATGTGTTGCTGACTTAGAAATAAATTGGTGAAATGCTATTCAAAACATTTTCTCTCATTTTGAGAACATTTAGCAATAATTAAACTTACTAAATTTTCAGAAGGAAGAGAAGACATGAATTATTATTTTTTTTTTGACTGAATACCCGTTTGCATTCAGCATTAAAGTGTAGAATAGTTAAAACTGTAAGCCTAAACTGGGAAATATGTTGGCAAACAGTTTTTGTTGAAACTCATTTTTCAGATTTCCAACAAGATGTCATTGTACATCTGCTCTTGGTTCATCCAGTGTTTCTTTTGCGAGGACAATACTTTGCAGTTTGCAGAACTCAGTTTGGAGAATGTCCAATCCTTTATTCAGTTCTGTATTAAGCAGTAAAATGGGAAATCTATCAAAGAATTTTACACTTAAAAATGAGGCATGTTCAATAGTCTGCAAACAGCATACTTCTGCATGTTTTAAAATCTTATGAAAATAAAATTTTTAAGCAAGTAAATGTTATTACACGCTGTCTCATAAAATTAAACAACTGAATATTTCTCGGCAAAATTCGACAGTTTTTAAGTTTTTCACTGAAATTGCCAAAAATCTGTAGATTTTGATACATTATCATGAAATCGGGAGAGAAACCAGGAGTTTCCCGAAAAAATCAGTAGAGTTGGCAGCTATATATATATATAAAGAAATTTGTGGGCAACTGGACATGAGATTCTCGATGGACGATACTTTTAATAAAATAGAAACCATGTTGTGTGCACTCTCGTCATTATGTCAAACCTACTTAATTAGAAGAACACTTTAAAATTTTGATGAATAACCACTCAGTTATCACGTTCTTCTCATGATGAATAATTAAAACAAGACCGATATTTTTAAGTGATTCAAAACCGACACACATGTATGAGCTGTTGAAATAAAGGAAAAAGCGTTACCAATTCGTATAAAAAGACACTTAATTAAATTGTAGAATATTGACTGCTATAATTCAGTTAAATGATGTTATTATTTTACTTTAATATGCAATTTGTATTTGTGGTAGTAAAATCCACTGAACTGAGCATCACTTTTCATTCTTCTGATGTAAACCAAATCATGATGCTGAACAAAAGTTTCTTTTACGGAAATTTCTTCCCATAATAAAAATATTTTAGATGCATGTTTGAAGAAAGAATATTTATAATTTGTACTTGATAATTTAAAATTAGTGTCGTGTGTGTGTTCGTTTCTAATTATGAAATTAAAATAAACATTAATACAATTTTCTTAAAAATTAAAACACTATAGACATTTGCATTTATAAAAGGAAAATAACATACTTTTTTAATATATACATAAATATTTGCATTTATTATATATACAGATACTTATATTTTACATATATACATAAAATAAAACAATTTTTTTACATCTACTTATACAAGAGTAAAAAAAAGAAAACAAATTCAAATTTGATCCATAATTTAAAATAGTTAACACAATAAGGCTTAAATTATCAAATTATGCACAGTATTTACAAATAATAAATAATTTAAAAACTTTTTTCAAAATCTTTGAAAAAGAATCATTGCAATATTAGAGTGGAGGATTCGCAAGAACTTATTTTTTTAACACAAAGACTCTCCCCAGAGAATTAATAATAGAGACAAGCACAAAAATCCATGTTTGAAGAATACAAATTCAATAGACAAATAGAGTTTACAATACACAGGAAGCATATTCATATTTTTGTTAAAAAAAACCATCAATATAGTAATGATAAATATAATAGTAGAGCTAACCATCAATAGTATAAATTTATAGAGAGCAAACTTCATTGGCACATTTTCCCCTGAAGCCAGCAAAAATACACATTCATATATTTTTGATTAGACAGCATTTTCAATGTTCTAGAGGCAAACAGCATCCACAATTTTGATGCACATAATTTCATGTATACAGAAAGCAAAATCCACGGATAGTAATATTTTATGCAAAAATACACATTTAGATTTTCTTGAAAGTATTTAACACATAATTGTTGAAGCAGTCAATTAAAAATAACTTATGAACTAAAATTAAAACATTCATAATTAAATGTTTTTAATAGCATTGCTCAGGTTACATGAATTTATGTAATGCTTAAAATTCTCACAATCAAAGGATTTTATAACTTTGATAAGGATATTTAGCATACTTATGATAAATGTTTAATTAAACATGTTACTCTTAATTTGAATTAAATTTTATTATCAAACAAAAAATAATGTTCCATAAAATATTAAACTTTTCAATGTAAATATATATCTTTGTTATATAAACTTTTAATGATATATTTTCAATAGGAATTTTTCAAAATCATTGAGAACAGAAAATAACATTCAGTTATTGCAATAAATTTAATGAAAAATTTTTAAAATGCCCTGGTAATAAGTTGATGATGTTAATATACATGCAGAAGCATGCTTATGAACAGATTTAAAAATAAATCTATTCTAATACAAAAATGCAATTGGGATCAACAAATGGAATGAAATATGTTCATGAACATAATTTTTTAACATAATAACCTAGCTCATGAAGAACAATGTAATTTCAAAACTATAAAAATATGAAATATATAAATATATATTACAATATATAAATATATAATTATAGAAATATGAATTAGATTCTCTATATCACATTATTGAATATAGAGGAAAATCTTATTTACATTTCATACCGCAACTGAAGTTTGAATTTTATGCAGTATAACATATATAGCAAAATATAATTTACAAAAACATATAAAATATAAAGAAATCAATACCATTTAACATCTTAGTACTTTTTGAAAACCCAGATTTCTTTTTTATTTGCTATCCATTAAGCACACATTCATATGTTACCTCTGCATATCGTTAAAAATTCAATGAAATATTTTAGACAAAACAAAAATGTCCTTTAATTATTAAATATTTTTAATAAAAGTTTAAACAATTAAACAATAAGTAGTTTTTAAAGAATCAAAAGTGACATTTAAAAAGCATTTAAATTTGAAAAAAAATTCGAATGCGTTTGCAATCTTTGATGCTCTAATACATTTATTATTTCAAATCAATGGGATATATGCCTTTTTTTCAATACTAGGCATATTGCAATATTCAATTTTTATTATAATGAAGATTATATTTTGATAGCTTTTTTAAAATAGTGTTTTTTGACAATAATTGTTGCGCTCCAAGAAAACATTTTGTTAAAAAAAATAAAATAAAGTACAAGCTGGTTGATAAAAACCGTAAATGTATTCAGAATCACACCAGTTTGAATCCAATATATTCCTTCCACATATTTTACAAGTCAATGAGAGATTTAATTTAGCATAGCAACATCAATAATTTCTGTGAAAAGTGATAGTTTCAAAATTATCCACACGTTTGGAAAGACTGGTGTCACTGGTACTTTTCCCTGAGATGTTCTTCAAAAATCTTCTGCAAATTGTAAAATGTCACTTAAAATATAGAGGCTTTCATTTCTGTCATATATCTTTAAAAGATATCATTAAATTATTTTGATTGCCAAAGTTTATTTAACGATACACCAGTTTCAATCCATATTTTCCAAAAGTATGGCTTTATATATTCAAATTTTAAAAATTACATGTGCTTAGATCAAACTAAAATAACGGATGTTATGTTCAAAAAGCAAGTTTAAGCCGATAACACTCAAACCTAATCTGAGTGCAATGACATCTGGACACATTTTTTTCAGTGTCAGTATGACATGCTGATTGTATTTAAAAATAATTACTAATTAGAGGTCAATGTTTCTTAATGAAATCAATGTAAAAAAAATCAATGAATAAATAATCCTACTAGTTAATTTTCTAAAAGGTATTGTGAAACTTATAAAAAATTCGAGAAGTTATTGAAACTGACTTTTGTAAATAAAGTTAATTTGATAGAAATTTTCTTAATAAATGAGTGATAATTCTTTATAAATCTTGTGATAATTTTGAGTTTACATCTGTTCTTTTAATTTTAAGAGTTTTTAAAATTCTGACATTTAATTATTATTACCTGAAGATTTCCAAGAGTGAAGTACAGTATGAATTACTTAAAAGAACAAGATAATTTTATATTGAATTGTTTGGGAAAATAAATTTTAATATTTTTATACTGTTCAAAATTTTCAAGTTTTGCACAAATATGAATAATTAAAATATTTAATACATAAGGCTGTTAATATTTAAATAAAAATTGAATAGTTATCAGCCTTGAGGCACACTGTGTCTTTTAAGTGCTTAACATTCCTTAGAGGCACACATTCCTTAGTTTCAAAATTTTGAAAACCTTTCCAAAAAAGAAGACTTTAATATAACAAAATGCACCACAAGAGTTACCCCATTTCTTATCAAATAACAACTGTACCCGATACTTATTTCTAAGTAAAACACGTTTTAATTTCGTAATTATTGATTTTCTATGGAAATTACAAATCACATTTTCGAAAATTTAATTCCTTCCCAATCCTCTTTAAATAATTATACACCTTTAGAATTGCAAAGTTCATAGTTATTAATAAAACTATCAAATTGATTGTTAATAATATATGAATACGTAATTACCATTCTGTTTGTTGTAAAGAATAGTATTTAAATATTGGTATTCTGATCAAAGTATATAATTAAACAAATTCTGAAAATTTTACTCAAATTCTTACAAATATTAGATTACAGTTTAACCTTTTGACAACCATAAAATGTATTGGTATACATAATACATCAATTGATAACTATATTATTCAACAATGCATAATATTTTTTAAAAAATTAATATAATTAAAACATATACTTAGTAAAACATACTCAAATAGAGCTAGATAAATCCTTCACCAATTGGTTCATTCATCGAGTTGTTTCTCATCAGAAATTTTCTACAGCTAACATAGATATTCCTATCAATTGAATTTCGTTTTGATTTTTTCCTAATTTATTATAAAATTTTGGCAGGAAAAAGTGAACTAATCAAGGGAAAACAGTTTAAATGGATTCGGAAAATCGACTGTCATTTAAAAACAGTAACGAAAATCAAACTTACTTATTGTTATGTGTGAAGGCTAGTATTAGTTAACCGTTTGACAGCCACAAATACAACCATTTTCCTGCTTAGTAATCTTATAAAGTTTTATGGATTGAATTAAGGATTAAAACGATTTTTCTTACAAGAAATTACATTTTCTTCCATTATTCCTGACATGCTTAACATTTTTTTTATTATTATTTTAACTACCTGTACGAATCAAGGTATCTTAAAGATATAAAATGATTAAATCAACATAATTAAATAATTTTAAAATTAATTTATCAAGTTTATGATTTTCATTTTTTTAGGGATACAAAATTACTCGCTTCAGAAAATTATGCAACATTAGGAATAAAGAGTTGAATGCACAGAACAAATGTCTTTACCTAAATGAGAAACCCTTCTTTTCAGAAGTCTTTAAAAGCTTATCTGTCAAGCAAAGATTATAACTAAATATTCTGAAAGGAATTAAATAAAAATTAAAATGAATACTGCTGAATTTTGACATTGCGCAAAGACCATCCTCAAGTCCTAAGCTATTAAGTTTGTTGAATGGTATTGTGATATCCACAATGTAATTTGGAATGTTTCTCATAATGAAAGTTTACACATACTAAGGCTAAATTAGATTTGTACCTACACTAAATTTGACCATAAACCACTATAAGCATCCAAAACCGATGGCGGAAAACAAATTCACAAAGTGTTCAACCAAAAGCAAATGTGCTTGCTATTTGGCTGCCAAACTAGGCATATTCACCTTGTAAATTACCCTCCGAGGAATATTTGGTTGGTAACGTTTTGTAATGCAAGATTTAACAAGGGAAATTATGAATCAAAATTCAGATTTTAATGACGTACTGTTTTTTTTTATTATTATTTTTTTATAACCTAGGCAAGTTAATATGATGACAATAAGCATTTGAATGCAGTTATATCTATATATAAAACCACACATTTTATATAATATATATATATATATATATATATATATATATATAAAGCAATAAATATATTAAAGTAATGAATACAATACTGAAAATACAATATGATAAAATATGAACCACAATACATAAATATTACAGGAAATCTAGCCAGCACAAAAGCAGCTAAACAAAGATTTGCCAGTATAAATAAGATAAAACATGAAAAATATTGAAACCGGAAATAAAAAATTGGAAAATTACTAAAACACACAATGCAAATGATGAGAAGGAAAGTATAGAAACTACATCTTCATCCAGAAGGAGATGGTCAGCTATGCAAAATAAGCCCTCTTTTCTGACATGCATGAAGAACACATGTCTAAAAATCGTCAAGCAGAAACTCCTCCGAGGAGTGTTCGTATTAAAAGAAAAATCATACCCTTAGTTCAAATTATATATATAGAAAAGTAAACATACTCACAGTAAATAAAACATACACACAGTAGATAAAACACAATACCAAAACCAGATTGAATTTATATATTAGAATAAAAGTGTTGTGAAAGGTAAATTTGAAATTGGAATAAAGAAATTGTTGCCAATGAAATTATGTTTAAAATGACAGATTAAAAGAAAATGTGTTTTCAGGATTCTTGTAAGAACTTCAATGCTTCTGTAGTTATAAAAACAACGCATTACTTCAATCTTACAAGATATTCCCTACTTCCTACATATTTTTAGATAAAATTAGTTGGAATATTATCATTTTTGAGGTGATCTATTAGGCGTTTTATTTGATTTTTAGTACATTCACGATCGTTAGATATTATAAATGCGATTTAGTTCATTAAATATAACATTTTTATATATTAAAATATATATGAGTTCAAGCATATTAACTAATTAACCTTAAAATTAAATTGATTTGTTTTGTCGAATTCATCAATATATGTAATAAAACTATTAATAGTGATAAATAAATCCAAAAATTCCGTTTTAGTATCAAATAAATTAGTTTAAATTACAGAGAGCTCATTTGAGTAAATAGATTTAGAAATATCTTCTTCTGGAGCAGTTTACAGCTCAACAAGAGTGGCAGGAGGTTGGAAACGAGAAGATACAGCACAGTCGAGAGCATCCCAAAGATTTTCCATGGGATTAAGGTTGGGCGAATATGTTGTCCACATCATACGCACAATCCCTTCTCTCCAAATAGCCACTGACAATCATTGGGGATTTGTGTTATCGTGAATTAAAATAAAAGTAGGGCCAACTGCTGCAGCGTTCAAACTCACAATGGGTTCTAGGACTTCATCTTGATGCCGGACAGCCGTCACAGAACACCGTTTAAAGATGTGCAGGTCGATGCGGTATAGTAATGAAATCCCTGCCCACAGATTAATGCTTCCACCTCGGAACGCATAATGTTCGGGGATGTTTAGGGGCTGATTGCGTGTTCCTTGTTCTAGACATACCTTTGTACGCTTATCTGGCTCCAGAGCAAATCTTGACTTATCAGTAAACATGACATTGCCCCATTCAGACACAGTCCAATTGACATGTTCCCGGCACCACTTTAACCGTGCCCCTCTTGAATGAATGGATAGAAAAACACAAATTCTAGGTACCCGCACGTACAGTGCCCTCATATGTTAACTTCGACTTAAAGTAGCAGCAGATATCCCCTTACTAATGGATACTGTAACCATAGATGTCACACGTGTGGAGGTCGCTCTGCGATTTCGCTTGGCTAAAATCGCAATATATTGATTTTCCTCAGGTTTAGTTTGGTTTGTTTGTCGCTCAATGGTCATTTTTTGCACACGAGGGCTAATTATAACGGGACCTATGGTTAAAAGTGGATTCTGAACCACAAACATCAGTGCCCAAGGTGGAATTCGAACCCACAAACTGCTGAACTGAAGGCAAGAGTGCTAATGATCCTCAGCAGGGTTTGCAACCTTTGGTAAACTGGCTACGGGGCCGGACAACTGTCTGTGTGGTTTGGAATTGTTTATGTAAACGTGAAATTACAGAATGATGAACGTCGAAGAAAAGAGCAACATCTGAGATTGACTGTCCTGCTTCAGTACGCCAGCACTCAGAATCTTCCATTCGTCTTCTGGAAGTCATAGAAACACGTTATGTCTTGAAAACAAATTGTACGAAAGTTTTAAACACTTGCTATCAACACTTACAATCAACTTCTGCAACCCTTCATAAAGCTGGTATCTTATAAGACTGCCCTTTTTGCATATTTCTTGACGTGAAAGTGCAATTGGCTGTTACCTAACATATTTGCATATTTCCATCTACCTCTGCAGCGATTTGCATACTCTTCAATTCTAGTTGGCTTCCGGAAATTAGAATTTTCGTGTTTAACTTTTGGAAGTGAGTATTATAAATAAAATTTTATAAAATTAATACAGATATAAAAGTAAACATAACTTGTCTGATTGCAGGTATTACTTCAAAAATAACCCCATGGTCCCACAGCAGTGCGTTAAAAAATCATTTTTTGTGACGTTTTTAATTGGAAGTACTGTAGGTGTGGAAAAATTAATGACAAATGAGCAAATTAGGCCAATAGGCACTTTTATAGAGTGTAAGAATCTGTTACATATGATATGTAGAAAATCGCTAGAGTACTGTTTAATGTTATTTGATATCTTGAAGATCAAACTGATCAAGAATGTCTGTTTATGAGAATCTTATAGAATACTCATGAATGTTTTCAGATATTTTGAATTTTCAAAGGAAATATTGGGTTTGCAATCTTTAACACCAGATCGTTCTGTACAAAAGAAAAATGTTCTAGAATGCTGGAGAATGCCCTAGAATTTACTCTAGGGAAATGAAATTATCCTTTTATTGGAAATATGCTTCTATTGCGATATGATTTACTTCCTTTATTTCTTTATGCAATTGTTATTATTTTAGATACTCATTAGGCTGGATTAATTTAAAGTATGAAACATCTTACACACTAAATTTCACTGAAAAAATATTAAACTCAATAAATAAAACTAAAAGAGTTAAAATAAATTGTATTAAGTAGAATATAAAATATTTTCAGTATTTTGATCTACATAACGATTTAGCAATATTTAGAATCTTTGCAATGTGTGAACCAAAGCTCAAAAAAATTAATTCCCTGGTCCCAATTGATTTGAATAATAGGAGTTCAACTAAACTGAATTCTGGATTATTTTCATTCATTCATAAAATGGACTTTTGATACACAACATATTCAGAAAGCAAAACAGAACAGGAAAGCTTCAGAGGGTGAAATATTTTTTTTTAAATAAAAAATAGTATATATACTTTTTTTCAAAAATATATTACATTTTAGGAATATTCAAGGAAGAGATCTGGATCTGTAAAATATATTTTCTACTGACATATGGTTTGTATAGATGAAATTTCAGAAGAAACAAACTTCATGTTTTATTTTTAGAGTACGAGTTCCTCAGTTGAACGCTACATCCCTTAAATTATAAATCACGACATAATTTGTTTCCTACTCTTTTCACAAATTGGTGTCAATTATGCCCTCAATTAATTACAAATGATGCAATCAAAAATTAGGAATAAACGATAGCTTTAAAGTTACTGAGGTTCTGATATTTTGATAAACATTTCCTTTCCTTCCATGCAAATCTGCTCAATGTAAACCAGGATGAAATTTTTTAAGGTTAAATACAATAAAAATTTCATTCATATCAATCAAGTTAGAAACCAGTGATAGGAAATCCTCTATGTTATTTGAGATTAAAAACATGATCTCAAATTATTTTCTTGACAAGTTAAACAAGATGGTATAGGGAGATATATTGAAAATATTACCTATAATCAATCTTTTTTTAAATAATATTTTACATTCCACAAATACTAATATTAATTCCTCAAAACAAAGAAAATAAATGCAACCAAAAATAAAGATTTCATACTGTGTGGCTTTCACTTCAAATAATTTCTGATCATCTCAATTGTATGTAGCTTCCTCTAGAGTAGAATGCAAGAGCAAAATAATCTAATGAATTAACAGCATATAAATTGAAAATAAAAATGACTTTTTTGGTTAATTAACAACCATTTTATAGTGAATATTAAGAATTAGTTTACTTTCATATTTTGATTTTTATAGGTTCGTTTTTTTAGTTTACATTTTATAGAAGCATGCTGCATTTTTACTATAGAAATGTTTTGAACACATCAGACTCCACTTTTTACAACAGCACGTAATATCCGAACAAAAAATATATGCATCGTTTGTGCGATGTTGTTCACGAGTTGAGTTAAGAGATTAAAGTACAGTTAAATTTCAAAAGTTATACTTGAATTTAAAAAAAAAAAAAAGAGAGAGATTGGTCAATAAATATTTTAAAGAAAATGGGGCAATGCTTTATTGTACAAATGGAGTAACTTCTCTTATTGTTATGTTAAAAATTCATCGTCATTTATTTTCATTAACATTACATTTCAGATAATTAAATAATGCACTGTTATCATCGAATGCTATTCCTACATTTAATTCAGTATAAAGAGGAAATCTTTCTAATAGGTCACTCTTATATCAAGAAGGTCAAGAAATAGAATACTAAATACCTAAAGCATCTAATACGCAACTAGCCTAGATCTCTATAATAACTGTTTAATCTACGAAAATAAACCTCAATTTCTTAATACAGCACAGAATATTCAGTGTTTGAACAATAATTAATACTAAAATAAAGTAACTATTATATACCATCAGATTAAATTTATAATATTTTTAATATAATCTATGTAAATAACTTAAATTTCATTAATATAACATAGGATGAGTCTGCATCTTATTGATAACCAAAACATTATAAAATAATTGTTTAGGAAAAACATTATAAAATAATTAAATAGGAAATTTTTATATAGGCTCAGATTTCATACTTAGCAACAGTTTTCTGCTTTTATTGGATGAGCATTCCAACAAATATTAATTTGCTTATATAAATCTATGATACCCAAACATACATATATCTGACACATTTTTTATTGCTAATAGTCATAATTTTTAAGCGGTTTTTACTTTCTGAATAACTTGTTAGAAACGCTTTTGCATAAACTAATAAATTCAAAAACACACTTAAAGTACTCATGAGCTGGAGAGTAAAATTAATTCATTTTTGAAACTGAAAAAGTTCAAACTACACACTATTAGTACTTTGCATGTAGTATAAAAACATAGACAAACTTACCACTATAAAACAGCTACATAAACATTACTTACCAAGTAATTTAATTACAGATCCACTAAAAGTATTCACTATGCATAAATACCTGTTGCCAGCAAACTGAGAACACTTACCTGTACTTACCGATACATGCAGTAGAAAAATGCAGAACTAAAAATAGAAACTTAACTCCACAAAACATAGTCTATAAACACATTACTTACCTTATATCTTATATTACGAATACTCTAAAACAATTTACTATATATAAATACCTGACGCCAGCGAACTAATAGAAAACTTATTTTTTTATACGATACTTATAAATGTATGGTTTCATCTTAAATGATCAAGGCCTGATACTGTTGAAAAAATTTAATTCATAAGAAAAGAAATTTTTGTTTTCTCTCCAGCCATGAGATACTTTAAGAAATGAAATTTTCTTATACTATTTAAAATGTGGATACTTATATTCATACAAAAAGTATTTTAAGAATAAAATTGTTAAAAATAATAGTATTGTGTAAAATTACACAAATACTAAAGTATCCCTCAGTTAATGAGATTCAAATTTCATAGTAACTTAGACTAGGAAAAATCAATTTTTCTCTTTGCAGGTCCACCAAATTAATCATATTTATGAAAAATTTGTCACTGATAAGAATCGGGTATGATGTAAATAAGAAAGCCTTTTCCTATCTTGACTTATTAATTATAAAAAAAATGATTTCTTGGAAGGAAATTTCAAGAGCAACTTAAGGTCCTATAAGAATAATTCTTGCTAGAAAATTACTAATTTTTTACAAATCTTTTTATTTACATAAACATATTTTAGCGAGATTAATTTATAAATTAAAATTTTTCTAATCTTTTATATTCAAGTATTTTTATTCTCTCATTGCAAAAGAATTCTTTTTATTTTATATTTTCTTTTAAATTTTCAATTACAGCAGCTTTCTCTATCCCAGTAAAAATTACCACAGTCACTCTGGATAGATGAATATTCTCAAAGAATGAAAATGTAACCAAATAAATAAAAAGTTTCCTATGTCACCTTCGATGCTAACAAATTAAAGTAATTCACACAGAAGGGCTACAGCAAATGCGAAATATGTAATTGAAATGCATTTGAAAATAATTTTAATATTTCAAATAACAACATCAGTTTCAGTTATTTGTGAAGAAACTTGAGTCTAAACATTATACATCTGAATAGATATTAACAATGGAATTAATTGGAAAAACTTATTTTTTGAATATCGGATATTATATATCATTTTGAAAGACATTTTCTTTAATAAGTTGATATTTTAACGAATAGAAGGCATTGCTCTTTTATGAATAAATAATCTGACATCAATACAAATAAGCAGTCAAGCATTACATAGAATACATTTGTTATCTTACTACATTTGTTAAGATTAATATATTTTTCTTTCAAATTCTAGAAAGATCTAATAGCAGAAAAAATCCGAAAATTACTCAGTATTTTAAAACGTGTATTATGTTTTATTTATGTTGTCCGTAAACACCAATTTTAAAGGAATCTGATATCTTAAATGAAATAGCAATGTAGTAGGTTGAGCTACCATAATGTAAATCCTATTTTTAATCTTAAATGTTAAGCTTTTCTTTCATTTGAAGTATTCGACAAAAATCAGAAACAATGACTTTATCATTTAATGACTTTCTTTCAGCTTTGATTCACAAATGGAAAAATATTCTTTAGAAATTAAAAATGAACCATATTACTGAAACTATTTAATAATATATTTATTACAATTTTAACACTTTTATTTGTGTTTATTTTTTTCACAGCAATTTATAGTGTATTATATTGTTTTATACTTTTCATTAAACCAGGCTAAGGAATATCCAAAATAATGACTATCATATCTGGAATCAAGGAAGTAAATCATACCACAATCGAAATATATCCCTATTAAAGGAATAATATAATTTTCCTAGTAAATTCTAGAACATTCTCCAAACATCTGGAACATTTCTTTTCGTTGTACAGAGCTATCTGGTGTGTAATGAAAGATTGCAAACCCTGTATTTCCTTTGAAAATTCAAAATATCCCAGAAATTATTGAGCATTCAATAAGATTCTCAGAAACACTAAGACATTCTAGATAAGTTAGACCTTCTAGATATCGTAACATTCAGCAATACTGTGGCAATTTTTACACATCAATATTTAGCAGATTCTTTAACTGTATAAAAGTGCACATTGGCATAATTCACTTGTTTATCACAAAATTTCCACACCCAATTTACTTGCAATTTAAAATGTTATGCAAAATGATTTTTTTTACCCCAAACTCTCCTATGAGATTATGGGGTTGTTTCTGAAATTAGACAAATTATGTTTATATTTTTTATTTGTATTTTATAAAATTTTACAAACTGTAATACTTAAGCAATTACATAATTTTTGAGCTTTCTGCTTGCGACATGAAAGCGTGGCTCTGTCTTTTTGAAAATATCCTCTAGAAGATGTGTATTTCACTGACATTTTATTTTTTCTAAATGACTAAACTCATCATTTGAAATGTTTGACGAACTTCTGTACTCTATTATAATAGTATGCAAAAGTTTTAACCTTCACATTATGTTTCATGTTCTGCTAACATTAATACTACAAAATAGCCTAGTTTATTAAAGAACCAACTCATAAGGACCTTCCTTTTTTAAAAGCAGTCAGTTTTATAAAATTGCTTAGTTTCTAAAGTTTATATTAAAAAAGGTTATATAGCATACAATTTATTATGTACACACACACACACACACACATATATATATATATAGTGAATTTTTCTACGGGTTTTAACAAATAACAGAATTCAAAGTTATATTTTCCTCACATTATTAATTTTGCTGGGTTATAAAAAAATATTATTTCATTCAAATCTGAATTTAGATGAAGCATTTCCCTCTTTAAATCTTGCATAACATTACCAATCATATATTTCTCGGAAAGTAAATTAGATGGTGAATATGCCTATTTGGCAGCCAAATAACAAGCACATTTGCCTTCGGTTCAACAATTCGGAAATTTGAATGACACCATCGGTTTTGGATGCTTGTAATGATTCATGGTCAACTTTGCACAGTAGAGTTAGGTCTAATTTATCCTTAGTAAGCAAAAACTTTCATTAAGAGGCAAACATACCAAATTACATTGTGGATATTATAATACTATTAAACTACCTTAACACCTCAGGACTTGAGGATGATCGTTACGCAATATAAAAACTCAACAGTGTTCATTTTAATTTCTATTTAATTCCTTTCAGAATATTTAGTTATAATCTTTACCTGACAAATTTGCTTAAAGAGTTCTGAAAAAGAAGTGTTTTTCATTTATGCAGAGAATTTTGTTCTGTGCATTCAATACATTTTTCCTAATGTTGCACAATTTTCAGAAGCATTAAGCAAGTAATTTTGTGTCATTTAAAAATATAAAACATTAAAACATTCTACATCAGTTTTAACCTTCCAAATATCAAATAACATGCAGAAATATTTTAGTGATTTCTTATAAATATTTTTAACAGTTTTATAAACTACTATGTAAAATTGCCCATTTGTCCATTTCACTCATTTTTTACAAGTACCTCTGGACTCACTACTAGCAATTCAATATTGTAATCTTCAATAAAGTGAGGGATTTCAAATCACAAGCACCAGGTTGGAGTAGGTATTATTTACATCTGCCATCAATCAAATTATGCTTATATACAATGCTCAAAACAATTAAAGGATCTTAAATTTGGAGAAAGTCTGGTTGATTCTCTATAAGAGATCCTCCTTGTTCTTATAGAGTTAGTATGCTTGCTGCAACTTGTCTGTCTAAAATGTCCCAAACATACTCTTTTGCAGTGGTTTCCAACTTGTGGGGCGCCCCCCAGGGGGTCGCGAGATAGTTGCAAGGGAGGCATGCACCTGTTTCCAAAATATCATTTTCGAATACGAACCAAAAAAGTCGAATAGGTGTCAAAAAATGAATCAGCAGAATACATAATCCACAATCCTCGCCACGAATTTTTCGGGTACAAATGCTAAAACATTCCATTCATATTCTTCTTGGAACGAAATATACCTCGCTTTAGCGTTTGGAGCCGAGCACCGATGGGGCGTGGAATCAAAAGATAAGCACTCGCAACATCCCGGGTATTCTCGTGCTTACTCGCGCCAAACTTCAGTATACAGAAGCATCTGATAGTTTCTGTTTTCTATGAACAGAATTAGTTCGTTTGTAGTGCTTGCGATAACCACATTGATATATACAGGGCCGCCCCCAGGGTTGGGCGATCCGCGCGGCCGCCCGGAGCGCAATGATCTAGGGGTGCCAAAATCATAGAAAATGAAAATAAACTGGTAAAAAAATTAAGTTACAGGCTTTTATAAATTGCATTAAAAGTAAAGAATATTTTTTATCATTCTGATATCATATCAATAAATTATTTTTTATAATATTGCGTTGTCATCGGACCCTTATATTGTAAGTACACCAAATATCATTGAAATCGGTTCACGGGAATTTTCACAAAAACGCGTTGCAGGATTTGACTGATAGTTTTGATTTTTGATTTCGAAACCAAGCGAAACAAGATCTACTTTTTAACTGCATATAAAAAGAAAGACTTAAAACAATGCATTATTTGCCACTAATTAAAAAATGCATTATTTGCCACAGGGGGCGCACCAATTTTTTGTTTTTAAAAGGGGGCGCCGGTACAAAAAGATTGGAAACCACTGCTTTATTGGGTCTATGTTCAGAGAACACTCTGGCTTTTCTATTCATAATTCCTTCCTCCAAATGGAAACCATTCATCAAGTTATTACGATGTGGCCAGCAAATTACCATCCATAGACATGAAGTCCATCCCCAATTGCTGCAGCATAAGGGACTACATTAAGTCTATGGATCTCATCCCTATATCAGGAGCAATCAGGCCATTTGAAATAATATGGGGAGCCATTTTAAATGCTATGGAAATCAATGTACCTATCAGTGGAGATCCCAGCATAGACTATCATTCTCCCACCACCAAATTGGGCATTCATGCACAAATGAGAATTGTTTCTAGTACAAAATTCCCATCAGATGAAAATGTGCTTATTATCAGAATGAAAATGAAACTCTTCAGAGAAAAGAATATTGCTTCATTTACTTCTCCTTTAGTTCACGTTTCATGCTGTCCACTTCTGTTGTTGTAACAAATACCTTGGGGTAAATATGAAACATATCTTTGACAAGCATACAACCTTACAGCATTTAGGACAGTGGGTCAAAACTGTGGTACCAGTGGCCACAGTTAATGGTCTTTATGAGGCACTGTTGCATGCCAACAACTTAGCCTTGACTTCAGCGTGCACATTTCCACTCACAAGAAAAACGATACCAGGTCCTTAAAAACACAGTGAAAACCTGACGACTTCTGTGTTTGCTTCCCTTCTGTAATCAGAAAACAAATTTCCAAGCTTCTGATTCAGTTAATAGATTTCATTAAGACATTTAACTCATCGAAAAAATGCGTTTACTGAATGTTGACGCCAAATCTTCGATGTCAAACTGAAAATTTGCATTTACTGTCTTCCATTTAATGCAAAAACTTTTCTTATACCTTTATTTATGAAGAACTTACAATATTCTTGAATTGTTTTGAGTAGTGCATTACAAGTATATTGATTTTACTACCCTTTGATAGATAAATTTGTACACATCTAACAATTTAAACTGTTTCATTTTTTATGACATGTTTATATAGCTCACTATGAAAAAATGATCAGTTTAAATTCCCTCATGGAACACAATTTACAAAAGGGTTAACGATCTAATGGTAAACAGCAATACATATAGTTTTCATGAAAAACCATCTAATACAATCTATCATATCAAAAACCCAAAGTTCCATTCAAATATTGAAACTATTGTGCAACATTCTCCAGCGTGCAATATAGTCCTGAGTCTTTGACAACACTCACACATGTTCTGTGATCTAATCTTTTGGACATACAACAATGTTCATTCCTCTTTGTAAATAGTTTACAGAAACTTCATGGACTCCCTATAAAGAACTAACGGTATAATGCACTTTTTACAGCAAATTTTTCAAAATCAAATTAAAATATTTCCTAAATGCAGTTTATAAAGGGCTTTCATTGAATGTGGCTCACGTGAAATTGAGAGTGTGATCTGAAGTTTTCTTTGTCCTAAGATAATGTATGTTTAATTTTTATGCGACTTTAATTTGGCAAGCAAAATGCTTTAGAAAATATTTATCTTAGTTTAGTAGTCACATTTCTATAAATTAAGATAACATTGAACAATTTAAAAACATCAAGTTTTTTCGTTATGTTATATTTTTATAAACTACAATATGCATACTCAGTTTATTTGAGATGCTACTGAACCAATCCAAAAATATGAATAGTTTTACACTTGTTAAATTATTAAAATTTTCTTTTTAATCTAAAAGTTGCCACTGAAATTTCAATTTATTTCTAACAAGCAATTATTTCTGCTTTGTTTCTCAAGTACAAGTTTATTAAATTTCTAAAATCTAACTTTTCATTTAAGTATTAGCAGGAAATATTTGCTTTCTTTCAATGAATCCATTTTATTAATTAGTAATTTTGATTAAAATAAATATTTTCAAACACAATAGGTTTTAATATTTTTGCTAGGTTTAGGTGCAGCTTCTTCTAGTTCATGAAAAACTAGGAATATTTCTGGGAACAATCAGTATGAAGTTTGAAAAATGACGAAATATCAAGATATATCTCAAAATGGAAGCATAACATAAATTTAAATTTGAAGTATATCTTCAGTCTAAAATATTTATCAAGAGGTTTTAAATTAATTCAATCATTTTCGAAAACCTGCAATCACATTTGAAAATTTTGTATTATCACTGAAAATATTTCAAGAGAAATTTACACTAACATTCTTGAAACAATTTGATTCATTCAAAAAGCTTTAAAATTTTCAAATAATTTAATATTTAAATAAGGAAAAAATTACTTAAATTAACTTTATACTTAGATTTCTTCCTTTTTCATTGGAAAAACGAAGTATTTTTTAACTATAGTGTCCAGCAGATTGATTCGGTTAAATATTGTGTTCATTTGATGTGAATTTATGTATTTATTTTGTAACTAAGTTTCAATTTGCTCTTATAAGAAAGCATAATTTTCCATAATTCTATGTCCTTAAACATATGAAGCAACATATTAGACATTTAGCCATGAATATTTCTATTCTAGAATTTCATGAATAGAATCTTGATTCATAGAATAGATATAATAGACCATTATAAAAAATAATATCTAGTATCATTTTCAATACTTAAAAGGCTACAGATTCAGGATAATGGTTACACATTTTACTCAGGTTATTTTGAGAAAAAAATAAATACGTTTTACTGTTATACTGAAAAGAATATTGCCAGGACTTCAGCTCATACCGGTTATCTTTAAAATTAAAAAAAAGTATTTGTTAATAGATTAGATGAATTTCATTTGGATATAAGAAAATTTATTGAGAACATTTTTTTCTAGTAGTATTAGGAGAGTTTAATTTACATTTGCATCCCAACGATAAATGTTCTTTTAACCTAAAATCTACCCTTAATGCAAATATTTGAAAAACTATCTTTCTCTGGTATTTCTATAAAAACTCTTAAATTAAAAGCCAGATCTTAAATTTTATTCATACTAGTGAACAATTTTACTCACAACTTTTATAGAGAATTACATTTATTGAATATATCTGTTTAACAGACAAGGAAATTTATAAATTTTGGAGATGCAATTTTCTTTTAATTTTTTCAACGGGTTTCATTTAATTTTAACCATAAAATAAAAACTGATTAAAAACTTATTCATTGAGTTATAATAATAAGGTTCATGGTTGTCAAAATGAAAAATCTGTAATCTTTCATTATTTATATATTTAAAAGATCTAATAAAAAAGAAATTTTTGGTAGCGACACATGAATTAATTTTTTACAGAACATGTTAAATTTAAGTTTTTATTCAACGTAAGAGAAATTTAAAATTTAATCAGAGCCTTTAAATTAAAAGAAATATAGGAAATATTTATAATGATACACGATCTTAAATTTTAACCAAAATATTAAAATTCAAACTTATTAATTTTTATTACACGTGATATTTAAATACAAGAACCTCTGTGGCAAATTTAGAAAAATTTTTCCTTGCTTAACTTCTAGATTTATTGATGATAAATCATTTTTTACTAGATTAAATAGTTCTGACTAAAAATCAATGCTATTTTCTTTGTATTAATTAATTTCTAATTACTTCTAAACAACAAATACTTAGGTTGGAATATGTTCATTTGATATATTAGTTTCTGTATAAAATTGATAACATAAGCTACTTTACCTTCCTGGCTTATTCAACAACTGTTACAGTTAGTTTACAATAACTTCATTTGCATTTAAATTTAAAATCCTTGGCCACCAATTCTTGCTCATAGACAGATTAAAAATTAAGGACATATATCAAAACAAAATTTAAGTTTCAAATTTTTTAAAACATTCTTAATTAAATAATTAATTTTCTAAAGACTTATTAAGAACTATTTACGAAAACATTGTACATTTTGTATCAAATGTCTTATGTTAATGTAGTGACTCAAAATGATTGTCAGATGAATTTTTTCACTACATCTACAAATTTAGTGATGGACCAACCTATTTTTTTTTAAATGTAATCGAAATAGATGACAAAAAATTGGTACTACTTATTTCTGTGATGAAATTTCAGCTACTTGGTGAATATAGACAAATTAAACATTTTCAAATGTCAGTTAGAAGTGTGGTTCAAACCTATTGAAATAATTTGAAAATTTTAATATATTTAACTAAGAAATTTAATGCTTCTAAAAGAATTTTAAAACGAAAAAGTGTATTAAACTTGCGGGCATGGATGAATGCAACAGCAGGTTAACAGAAACTAAAACTTATTTCTGTTACATAACTTATTTATACTTTTGGCAAATGATTTTAAAAAATATATTTTATCAAAGAATTAAAAATACTATATTAAAACAAGAAGGATTAAAATAATAATGCAGTTGTTCCATATGAATGCGAGCTTGAAGGAAATATAAATTGCAAAAAATTTTAGATCTTTTTCCTTCTTTACTATTATTTTTAGTTATAAGCTTGTCTTTATTGCTGATTCATAATATTTTTGTTCTTATCTTTCATGAATAATTTTGATTACTAGATGTTTAATTAAATAAAATATTTATGACTGAAAGAAAAGCGGCAGGCCTGCCTTCAGCAGCTGCAATTCTGTTCTTCTTACTCTTATTTTTGGACGTGCTGGCTGCTGTAATTTGCTCTGGTCTGAAAATGTTTTTAAAGATTTAAAAAAAATCATTTTACAAATATATCCTATATAAATCAATATCCTATAATCAGTATAGAAATTTTTCAGCTAATCTCGATAGAAACTTACCTTTAACAAACTTGCCCAGGTTGTCTCTTAATCGTTTGAGAGGTTGCTTTCGAGGACGCCCTCTGTTTCCACTTGGGGCAATCTCCCAGTGTTGCCTTACTGGGGCAACTTCCTCTGGTGTTGTTGGGGGACTGCTGGATGGGGAAATCGGTGGTATTGTTATTTTAGTTTGAAAATAAGGAGGAAGGCCAACTTTAAGGAGTTCCAGCTCGCTCCTTTTTTTCCTCCTAAATCGCTTTTGTTTTGGAGGCTGTACAATTTCTTGTTCAATGTCATCTGAAAGATAAGTATCTATTAAAAAAAATAAATAAAAAAACTTAGAGTTTAACGTTTTTTTAATTTCTAATATAATTTTGCTTTATTATTTGTTTTATTTATAAGTCTTGCTTTATTTACATCGAATATTTTTAATTACTCATTTACTGTAATGAAACCATAAGTTTGCACTTTTTAAAAGCAATTGAAACTGGTGTACAATTAGTGGATTTTAAAAACTTAGCATGTCATTGAAATCATTCACTGTAAAATGCATGATGACTAAAGTAACTTGAAGTGATAGCATCATCACAATAGTGATTTTTTGTTGTATTTTTAAAAAACACATTTATTGATCAAATTTTGAAACTGAATGCTGTGTAAGTAACAGATGCAAAAAAGTATATATATTGATATCGATCAGTATTTTGAAAACCATTTATGTGAAAGTTAAGTTTTCCTAATGAATTATATTTTAAACTTTTGAAAATAATTTCGAAGCTGAACGACAAGCTGCAAGACATTTTATTTAACACAATATTTAACAGCCCATAAATTTCTTCACATACAATTAGCAAAGGAAAAACCGATGTAAAATCCCAACTACCCATAATGAAATTGTCTAAATCTCTCCACTAAAGAATGTTCATGTAAGTATATGGAAATGAAACTTACACAATGGCCTTCACTTGACCCTCGTTCGAACTGAAACAATCTGATTACAAAACATTTAAATAGGATGACAAAGTACAGACATGTATAGATATGCAAACTATATCGTTAAATATTTTCAATTCATATCTTAAGAAAGAGGGCAGTGGTCTCAAAAGCATATATTTCATGTTCTATTGTAAAAATTTAAATGTATTAGATGGATAATACTTAGTGAAAATTATTTTGGATAAATTAACATATAATCATTTTTGATATTGAATTAATAACTATTAGAAAAACCTCACTTATCATGATCAGAACATTGGAACGAATTTTCAATATTTGTCATTGAGGAATCAAGAATAAATGTAAATAAAAAATTTCATGAATATATATTTTTAAATTGTAAAAAGGCTAAATAAAAAATAAATCATTATGAATTAGAGGTAATCATTAATTTACTTTAATTGATTTGCACTTTATTTTGAACTAAATTTGGCAATAATTATTTCAGAGTAAAAGATATCTCAAAATACAAAAATTAATGTGCAGGAATTATTTTCAAGTATCATTCACATGGCTGACTTCATTATTTTAAATCTATAAAATTTTTAAGTTAGTCTTATTTTCTAATTAGAATGCTGAGAATAATGGAAATCTGATGAACAATCAAATGTGAAAAAATATGAACAATCATGAATATTGTTCATTAGCAATAAAAGGCAATCAGCTCTTGCAAGCTATCTTTTTCCGTTGAAAACCATATTTTGATGAGAATATTTTGATTTGGAATTTTACTATTTTTAATTGTTTACATTATTGTTTTGAGCAAGAGACTGCTTTGTATCATAAAATCTAAATCTGTACCTTAATTCATAAGTCAAAGGATGTGATTCTTTATATTGGTTTAGAATTCTTATCTATATGTAAAAACTAAGAGTAGAGAAAAAAATATTTCCTGTATCGGATAACTAGTTTTTTCTACATTATCATATAATTTTTTTAAAAATAAGGATATTTATATAGTTTCAATTCTGCATTGCCTATGCCTACTGCAATATATTTCTACTTTTCAATATTCTATTGATAGGAGTAAATTAAAAATGTGAATGATAGTAATTTTGCCTTTAATATTTAACAACCTGCTTTTAATATTTAAAGAGAATCTTCAAACTTTTGACATCTTATTTAATTTTTAGCAAATCTATAAGCGAGAAAAGCAGAAACTCATATTATGGTACAAAACAGAGTTAAGCTAAGTAAATAGTAAAAGTTATTTTTCAAACTCCCATTTTTTTCTAAATGCAGTAGTTATGTTATGGGCATTTTGTTAGTTATATGTTTAATGAAGTTTTAAAATTTATGTCTAATCAGAAAAAGTTAGAATTTAAAGTAATTAATAATGCAACATTAAAACTTAATTAAGATAAACCTCAAAATAAAACACAATATCCAAGTTTGAAATGTATGGCATCTACCTAAATGAACACATTTTATATTGGATAGAACATATGATATTCTTTAAATAAATTTACAAATGATGAGGGAACTGAAAATATAAAGTTTTAATGAAAAAACAGAAAAATAAATAATTAAAGAACATAAAGATATGAACAATTAAGTGGGTTGATTTGTAATAAACGATTGCTTACACAAGAAGCTGCAACCTATGACTGAAAATGGATTTTGAATTTTAAAAAATCATCGAAGACCAAACAGGGAATCAACAAACTAACTTTTGAAATGAAGACCAAAGCTCTAAGTTGTTTGCCCCTTCGATTTGTTGCAACTCTACTAAAAAATCTAATGAGTAGACAGTAAAGAAAATAAACTGCAGCTTTATAGCTAAGCTTGAATATTGAAAAAATATGTAAAAAAAATTGTGCTACTCTAAATAAGTAAATAAAAAATACCTTGAAAAAAATTTAATTCCTAACATAGAGAAACACTCTTAAATAATATTTTTACATAGGAATGATAAAGCTGTATTATATGAAAGTATTGCAATGTTTATGCAGATATCCTAAAACAGCTAAAGTTTCTTTACATCTGTTTTGCATGGAAGCAAAAATTGAATAAGACACATCCATCTTTCATTGTTAATAATTGATTGACATTTAACTCTGACTTTTTTGCAGTGAATGGTCTATCATGTGCCATATATGCAAAACTTATTTTAAAATTCCTACAAAAAACTGGATTAAATTGTCTAATATTTCTATATCTACAAACATATAACATAAGATGTTACATTTAGTTAAATAATTTGAGTAACAAGGCTTATCCTACAACTCAAACATTTGTTACAAATTTTAAAGAAATATAAAAAAGTCATGGTGAATAAAATGTGTGCCATCCAGTTATATAAAATAATATAAGATCCTTAAATTTTCTGTAAGATAGTTCTAAGAAGTAATTAATACATAGAAATCTAATAATATATAATTTACAATAGTAATGTTGATTAAAAATAAGTTTTTTTTTTTATCTTCAGAGAAGATGAAATAATAATTTAAATAGTTTAATCCATCTCTGTTATATAGACCACTAAACGCTAATCAAATGTATGCACATTTGATTAGCTAACTGAAAAGAATTTTGAGTGCTTCTCAAAATTCTTTTCAGTTACAAAATTATTAAACACTGCAATTAAGATTCAGTTCTTCAGTAATCCAATATATTTATATCAGGGATACTGGGAAAATTGTAAACAGTGGAGAGCAAAAACACATTTCAGAAACATAAACCAAATAATGTAATTACAAAACAGAATTGCATTCGCTTATCCCATGTTGCAAGAAGCATTAAAGTGTTCCATACTTTAAATTGTATTTCACTAAAAGCAACTTTATAAAAATTCAAATCAGCATTAACTGTAGTTAAGAGTACTATCACTGCAAACAAGATTGTGAAATGAGACATTGAAAATAATAAACTTTATTTCTTTGCTATGCAAAGAAATAAAATTTTTAATTAATCAGAGACCAAAATCAATACATATATTTCAATAAATTCTGTGCAACTGTTTTCAATTCAACACTGGACAAACCTTCATTGTATTAATAAAAAAATGTGATTTAAATTGTAGATAATACAGTGAATTAAATTTTTGATTATCTAAAACACTATTTAATAGAAAATTCATTATTTGAAGCTTCAATTATTGAGGTGTTTGCTTAACAAAAATTTAACAAAATTATTAATGATTCAATGTTCTGATTTGTGTTATTCAGATATTAGACAGTAAAAAAGCAATAAAATCAGACAAAACTGACATTTCTAACTTCAGTAACAAAAGTATTATCTACGTATTTTTATGATCAAAAACTAATTATTCAACTTTTATCCAAGAAAGTTGTCTATGGTAGATTTTGAAATTTACTGATTTTGTATTACAGATATCAAAAATTTATTAAGCATGGCCAAAAGTTATAAAATATTTCTCTAACACAATATTAGATTGATTTTTTTGTTAAAAAATGATACTTACTTTCAGATTTTTGTGCCCGCCTTTTTTTTGATGGCTCAATCTGTTCATTTACATTATTTTGT
This sequence comes from Latrodectus elegans, assembly GCA_030067965.1. Classification (NCBI taxonomy): domain Eukaryota; kingdom Metazoa; phylum Arthropoda; class Arachnida; order Araneae; family Theridiidae; genus Latrodectus; species Latrodectus elegans. The sequence continues at coordinate 89,951,134 of CM057817.1, read as the reverse complement.
ATTTCTGCATCTACAGATAAGTAATTTATTAAAAGCTATTACGAATTCAGCATAAAAAATTTATTTTAGAATTCAGGTACCATGAATTTACACTTGACTGGGGTAAATAGCACATATCTAAAAGTTCATTAAAAAATCAATTTATGTTTGATTAAAACAATATTTAACACACTGAATATCTTTATTTAACTTTTTCAAAATCAATGTAATTTTCTATTTATATAGAATACTATGCTGAATGCATGGCATATTGACTATGACCAATGAAATAAGTATGGCAAGTTTGATTTGGATATCAAGATTTAAACGAATGATTTTTTACAGCAATCAATTAGTTAATAGGAGATTATTAAGTATAAATGTTTGCTATTCATAACAGCTATTTTCCAGAACACAAAATATTTCTAGCAATATTTTCTAGTTTCATCATTCATAACACTATACTTTGTAGTAAACTAACTTTTCCAAGTAAATGAGCAAAAATCACACAATCAAGCTGGCTTATAAAAAGTAGCATTTATGCTACTTGTCATCATTTATATGAAATAATTTCATAATCTTTGTGTCTCCCAAAGATTAGGCTCACTACATTGTTCAATAGTTTTTTTTTTCCATATCAAAACAAATTGAAGCTTTATGATAATTTAGCCTCAATTACCTTATCAATTTCCTTTACCAGACTTAAAAAATCCTCTATTTGTTCAAACTTTATGGCCTACTTCAACTAAGAAGTTTTATGTTAATTATATTCACGACTCAAAAGGAAGGCTAACATATAGCTAAGAAATTCAAATAGATAACTTATCTGAATTTATCAATTCTATATATAATATCCCCAAAACTATTATCGAACCATAATCTTGTCACATGTTCTTTTGTGAAGAGGTAGTTTTTTTTAGATAAAACAAAATGAAAATAATTTAATTTGTAACAACTATTTGGTAGGTTGCAATACCAACTACTGAAGCAGAACTAATATCTACAAGTGAATGATCAAGAGAAATAATTTAGTTAAAAAGATTATTCAGTGAAGTTACCAAACTAATTGAGATTCCAGTGCTTCAAGTTGACAATACTACTGTAATCAGACTTGCACAAAATCCTGAATTACATCAACATACAAAGCATGTTAATATGAAACACATCTATATCAGAGAAAAGATGTTGGAAAAGCAGATAGCTATCTAGCAAATTAAAACAGAGAACAAAATTGCGGACTTAATGACAAAACCATTGTTTAAGCCAATGCTATTGATTCTCTTCAATAACTTAGGACTCTCATATTTATTTTCCTTTTAAAAAGGGAAAGTATTAAAGTAGTTAAAGTTTTATGTTAAAATAATTTGTGGCAATGTTAGTTATTTCTAAGTTCCTTGGTCAGTGTTTAATCTCTCCCATTCTCTGGTTGTATTATTATTAATATGGTGCTGAATGTATTTTCTAAGTAAATTTTAGTTTAGCTACTTATTTAATCAAACTTATGCATAATTTTCTAGAATTAATTAGTAAATTCAATAGTAGCTCGGTTGGATATGGCTTTAATCTCTTAATTGGAAAGTAGAGAGTTCAAATTGCAGTCTAACTGAAGATCCATCACGTTTACTGAAGACTGCTGGGACATGTTAAATAGGTCATGATCACAATGTCCTGCAAGTGAAACAACACCTCTGGGAGAGCAGGTCAAGATTTGGGGAGTCTTCTGCTTGGTCTCTGCATCTAAATTACCGAGTCCTACTCAACTGTGTCCTCCTAACTGATAGAACTCAACTCTGGGCTAAGTAAATGGAAGCATACTAGTGTTACAATAACTTAATTTAATGAAAGATAATGTTAATGAGTGATAAATTAGGAGAAATGACATTCTATTATCAGCTCAAAATATGTTTGAAAGCAAATTCAGAATTTTAAACGATCACTGGCTCTCTTCCAAAATGGTAAAATGTACAGAATAGGTGCATTAAGAAAGATTTACTCCCTTAAAGCACTTTTTTAACATACTATTTAGAACTCTTGAATTAATTCATGTATACACATTAAAGGATTAATATATATCATAAGATCACATTATCTTAAGTTATTCCTCTCCCAGAGAAATAGACAGTTGCTCTAGCAAGAATATACAGTCTGTCCATTCCTTGTACACTATGGAACTAGTTGATTTATAGCTGTTTGCAATTGTCTATTAGACATATTTTACAACTGACAAGACAGTTTCAAGTAGTTAACACATACAAGATAACATATATAGTATGTAATAGGTGATAAAAGATGTTACTTGCATGAAATTTATATATAAAAATTCAAATTTGAATTACACTCTCAGATTAAATAAATTTATTATACCAAGTTGATAAAATATCCATTTTAAAAACATGGAAGAATAGATAACTTTGAAGGTATGTTACAAAATAACCATGATAGTTAATCATATATATACTAATGTGAATCTTATTGGATTACATATGCTTGTTTAGTTAAAATAAACTTAGTGGCAAAATAGCTTCCAAGTGTTTTCTAAATCGAGAACCCTTGAGGGGGAAAGCGAATGTGTGGTCAGCCTAAATGAAAACCACATGTTTATTTACTAAGCATGCTTGGTACTCAGTTTCATCTATCCACTGAAGGAAGAAAAGCCCAAATTGACCTTGGCCAACATGAGGATCAAGCCTCAGATATGTGCCTTGGAAGCATAAAGCTTGTTTATTATTTCATTACTATGAAATTTCATGCTCATGGCTACTGTATTCAGCTTAAAACACTAGTTAAAAATAATCTAACATTTGAAAGTTAAAAGGATACAATAGACATTAAAAATATTTTTAAATAAGTGAGATACAGGACTGAAATTTTTTATGCTTACTTACAAAATGAAAAGAAGAAAAAAGGGAAAAAAATGAAGCGCCAAGTTCAGACAAATTTTGACCCTAATTTTTTTGCTAATTATGATTTAATTAAAAACTTAACAATGTTCCTTGGGCAATACATTTTAATATTTTGTTTTAAAAAGATACACTAAATACTTAATTTTTGTTACTTATAATTTGATTTTTATTTACAAATATAGCTCATAAACATTTAATTTTATGTATGAAATGATCAATATAATGGTATAAATCTTGTAAATGACAAAAAAATTTTTTTTTATGTTCATATCAATTAATTACATATGTGTAAAGAATAACTTGGAAAAAATATTAGGAAGTTTGTATAAAATTTGTTGAGCATGAAGTAGTTTAAAATTACTTAAATGATAGAGAAAGTAAAATTTTTTAAGTATAATTTTACTTATAATTAAAAAAAAATCATTACAATCAAAATTATTTTTCTGAAATAGCTATAGAATGTTATGTAATAGTAAATGACAAGAATTGAAAAACTGATGTTTTAGGCAATTCTCGTGATCCTTGCGAACTTAATTCTTAACACATAAAAGAAATTTGACATATAAATTATAAAAGATGTATTAGGAGAAATTTTCTTGCTGCAATGTAATTATAAGAAATATACCATGAGCTAAATGTTAAGACTGCCTTGATGGTCATGTACATGTACTTTATTTTCAAAGTGCATATATATATATTATATATATATATATATATATATATATATATATATATATATAAAGAAATCTATTAATTTCTTTGTACAAAAGTATTGCAGATCTGTCCTTCCAAACACGAGGTTAATGAAAAATTTAACTTTTTTAACAGAAAACACTCAGATCAAAAGGAATGCATTTTTCTATGGAGCAAACAAAACCAGAATTGTCTAGAATCTTACAAAATTGACTTGACTAGAGTTGAACAAGAACCTTACACAAGCAAAATATCAGAACTATCGGCTGAGCCTTAGGGGAATAGTATCATGATATCTCGATTCCAAGGTTTTGAAAATATATTTGAGCCAAAAGTAAGTGTAAGTTAAGTAAATTAAATAGGGAGTTAATGTAGAATTAAATGTGAAGGCATTTGATAGATAATATTATCTTACATAAAACTAACATCCGAAAATCTAACCTAGCGAATTTTTATTCGTGGTGAAAAAGAATGAGGGTTTACTCAGAATGAGTCTTCGTTTGCAAAAGAAAGAATTAATCAAAGTTATTAGCAATGTCAATAAGAGGAGTATATAAAGCAATACAAGATTTTAAAAAGAAATACAATCTTTTAAAAATTCATTAGTGCTTTTACTTTTCTTTACAACTCTTAACCTGATAAAGATATTGAAAATACATTGTAAGAAAAGCACTTTTGATTTCAATGTTGGGCTTTAGTGTAAGCACATTTTCTCTAAAAAAAAACCCTAGGATTTTTTTTATTGATGGTTACCAGCTTAAAATATTCTCTAACTCTTCCTAAGTATCTTTAAACATCTCAGAATTCAAGACTCTAGAATGTTTTACAATACTAGCATAAGTTGGAGGAACTGTTTGGGACACGTGCATCGGTTTTTATGATTGCTTCTGTGATTTTTTTTAAACCTTACATTAATATTCCCTGTCATAACAACTGCCAGTTACATAAATAATATCCAATCGCTTCAGCTCCACAATTAAGTATGTGGTCTTTGCCACACTACCTAGTCTTGAAGATGAGACAATGGTAACTACTGTAGACAAATAAAAATTAAACACAGGCAAAAGTAATACACAATGAAATTATTTCACGACCAGGAGAATAAGCATCATGACTTTTCCACAAAGAGTTATGGTTATTGAATTCACTTAAACAACAGAAATGAACTGGACAAATGATAAATTAAAAAGTCAATTTCCTGTTGGCATATAAGGTGATGGCAAATTCAACAAAAAACTCATCAAGCAAGCTCTGAATTCTGATAACTAGACTGCAATGCAGGACCACAGAAAAGTTTAAAATGCCATAGATGTAGCATTATTAGCTAAAATTATGGACTTGATATCATAAAAATGAGAATGTCAATAATGAGAGCTCCATAAAAAGGAAATTTATTTAAATTAAAAAAAAACTCCATTTCTTCAGCTCTATGACAAGTATACCAATGAGTGGACTGTTTTATGGCCTTAGGTCATCGTTGGGCATTTTAGCACCCATCACATTAATTACATTCTGGAAGGATTTTTCATGGACAGTGAGTCATGTTTGCATATCGAAAGGGAAGATGCGCATAAAATTAACAAGCACTCCTAACGAACTTGAAAGCTGCTGTCAAAAGTGAAACTTTTGTTATTCAACACCATAGACTCAAGAATCTGTGCTCTGAAAAATTGTCAACTACCACAGCATGATGAAGCTAAAATAACACATGGTAGCTTATTTGCCAGATTTCCTTCCTTTTCAATGCATGAATACAGCAGACTATAGAATGTCCTCTCAGAAGGCATTGTATGAGTTGGACACAAATATCCCTCACAATTTTAGGCCGTCACAACTTTTTTTTTTTTGAAATTTATGATAACTATTTAATTAAAATGTTTTCTTATGCAGAAAATTATATACTATATTAATTTACTTTAAATAATAGATTAAATTTTCCTTTCCACTAAATTAATGGATTTCAGAAGAAGGAAAATAATCAAGTTTCTCAATAAGTAAGATTTTATTTAATTATTTGATTATTACTGTAACATTTTATGAATTTATTATGAATGTATAAATTAAGAACAATATCAAAATGAGAACAAATGCATGTTTAAATATTTAAATAAAATTGCTTATAATAGGAACACAGTTTTTGCTTGGGGAAACAGATTAACTTATTTCTATGAAATATTATGTAGTACATATTAACAATACAAAACTTCAATTGATAAAAATATATTTCTTTACGTGGTAGTATAAAACTTACAAGGAAATACTCTTTCAGGTGAGTAGTTCCTCTTTCTTTTTTCTCTTTTACCTGGAATCAAAAGTAAGTAAAAATGTACTTTATAATCAGAATTAGTTTTTAACAAATTACAGTATGAAAATAAACTTTGTATATTTGTGATAATCAAAATTTGTATAAAACTAGACAAAACACATGAAATGTTTTTAACATAAAGTTTTTAACATAAAACTATATAATTATTGATATATTTAGATTAATTAAAAGTTCATAATGTTAAAGAAAATGATAATATAGTATAAAAAAATTTCCAAAAGTAATTTATCTGTCACTTATTTCCTCATATATTAAATAACACATTCTTAGAAAAATTAGAGGAATTATTTATCAGAATAATATAGTCACAATGGGAGAATTATTCAAATAAACATCTAATTCACATACATATTCAAGATTTTCAAATTTCTTTGAATAATAACTCAATTTTCTCACAAATATTCAATTATGCAAATGTTGTTAAATTGATGAACTAATTAAGACATATCTTAATTAAAAATGTAAAATTAAACAGCATAAATTTTATACACAGCTGTGGTTTTCATAAATTGTGCTATTTATTTCACATAAATTGTAAAACAATGGTGCTTTTCTGAAGTTAATTGAAATAATTTTTATACAGTCATTTTTATTTTATAACATTTCAATATTTAAAATATTGTATATAATTTTAGCTTTGTTTCTGAGTTTATTTTACTCATAATTAAAAATGTATTGTATCATTTACTAATCAAAATACTGATTTATTTTTATATATGAATGTGATCAATATTTTTCCCTTATTGAACTGTTCTGCATATAAGTTTTATATAATATTTAATATTCAATAAAAATATTCCCTTCAATGGGTTATGCAAAGTTGTAGAAGAAATTTCAGCTGTAAATTTTAAAAATTTGTAAATAATTTTTTCCTTGCAATTTTTTGATAAAAATAAATGTACCAGTGTTAAATACTAAAATTTTTAGGCAATTATAAACATAAAAAATAAAAAGTTTTTTATCAAAATATTAAAAATTAAAAGCATAAATAATTTTTTTCAAGTGTTCCAAATGAATATGTTTTATGTAATATTAAATTATTTATTTAATAAATATTCCTTTTATTGGCTGACGTGAAATTTTCCCTTTTATTATAGTAAAAGAATTTTTAGTTTTAATTTTTATAAGAACCATTCTTGGTAGGAGATTTTTTTTTCCTTGTAATTTTTTATAAAAATACAGTACAATTTAAATACTTAATTTCAAAAATTGCATGAAAATGTAAATTTTTTTTAATCAAGATATTAACAATGAGAAGCATAAATTCATTTGAATCAAGCATTTGCTAAAGGAATGAGACAAGGACAGAAAATGTTCTTACATTATGGATTAATGGGTTATTTCTCTAATCATGATCATATTTAGCAAATATTTATAAAGTTAACAAATTTATATATCTTTGATGAGATTTATAGCATTTAAGTTTCAGGTTGCTACAAGCATATTGATTAATTGATCTCCACTAACTTGCAGCATCTGCCTTGCAAAAAATTTATTAAGCAATCTCGTGTGAATCAAATAGTATTCTAGGGATATGAATGACAATGTTTTACTTAAGGCTGATGTGTCCTGGTTTGGTAAAGGCTGTTATTGTTTGAAGGTACAAATTCAAATACTGGCTTAAATTTCAGAAAGACAATTGAAATTCAAAATAAGAAATATCTACATATTCTATTTTAAACCAAATCGAGTATTTCCCAACATCTATTAGAGATCCCAAATTTTATGTCAATAAATATTGCAGAATTTATTCTGCAATATTTTTTACTCTTTTGAGAGTAAAAAATGAAAAGGATCAGAAAATATTTAAAGAATGATAAGTGTACTTACTATTCATCAAGCGCTGCTTCTTTGCATAGATTTCTTGAACCAATTTATCCATTTTTCTACAATAAAAAAATATTTAAAAACTTTTGACATTTTTTAACAATTTCAATACTTTTCTAAAATAATGAAAAATTAACCCCAATAAGCACACTAGTCAAATTTTATAATTCTATACATGATTTTTATAGTATGATAAAGCAATTGAAAAAACTATACTGAAGAATCAAAAGAAATTAGCTAATAGTTCACGAACATGAGGATGTATTATTAATTTGAAATTGATATATTCCCATGGATTGGAAACAGGAAAAATATCCATCTGTATTTGGAAGGATCTCTTTGTGACTGTATTTTTTTCGCAAGAGATGTGGGCAAGAAGCAACAATGACATTTACTATTTATCTTAGTATGTTTTGAATTATTTTCAGATGCATGATTGGCAGTTTGATTTCAACCATAGGCTCTTTTCTACTAAAATTTTCGCAAAAAAGATTAGCATAAAATTAAAATAGAACTATTATTTGGAAAATTGTTCTATTTTCCAAGCACCCTGTTTTGATTCCATGTGTACTTGAAACAATTCTTCAATGAAAACTTGCAATTGTTCCAATTTACAAGAAAATCTTTAAAGGATTTTTCCAAAAATTAGCAACATAGAATAAATAATTTCATTTAGAACATATTATACTTAAAGTAGCAAATCAAAGTAAATTATTGCTTCTCATAAAAAGAATATTTACAGAATACTCCTTATGAAAATCTTATGCGCAGAACAAGATTCTATTCATAGAAATCATAAAAATAACACAAAACGTTAAAAAGGAGCAACCAATTAATAGTAATTTAAAAAATACTAAAATAACATTACAATGCCTAAACTACTAAGAAAATACTCATTTTTTTCAGTACTTCATGGTACATTCTTAAATAATTTGAAAAACATTTTTTAAATGGCTCATAAAATATAAATTTGATAAAATAGTTTAAAATATTTCATTTATAGCAATCAAAATTTATTTTCTTCAAGACCTGAAAAATCATTCACGAGAGGAAAACACTTCTTAACGATACTGTAATAATGAATCGGTGAGAAACTTGTTTCTCTTGTCTACTTCAACTAGAATAATTGACAAAGTTTTCTTTACATAAATATAAGGATCATCCTTTCATTCCTTCTGTAACTAACTGGAGTTATCCTTAATCTTACAGGAAGTTAAACATGTAATTAATTAGTTAACATCCTTGAAATGAATTCCTAACAAATATACAAACGGCATACGAGAATTTGTTTGAAATAATACTGTTGATACTTATAAAAATTGTAGAGAATAAATTTAATACCTCAACCTTTCACACACACTCATTCTCTCTCAAATTAAGATTATCATAAATTTCTCAACATTTTAAAGAGATCTAATAATTAATTCAGTGAAAAATGTTCGAGTACTGAATTATAAAACAGTATTAACATGACAGAAACATATTGATACAAAACACACAAGTTTTGCTTGTCAAATCATGTAAGATTGTGGGAATACTATTTATTTAAAAAATTTTAAACATTCTACTTTTATATAAGTACTGTTGAATTTAGGAAGAAAATTTCCAGAGTAATTTATTTTAAATTTTTAAAATTCTAATCACAGGAAAATTTTATGAATTATTTTAATCAAATTTAATTTTTTTAACTATATGTTACCAATATTTTATTTTTGAAAATAGAATCAAAGTAAATTTTATTTCAAAAAAATTTTTATTGTGTGCAATACTAATAAAAGATTTAGTGACTTCGCAAATAGTTAACTAAATTAGAAGCTTTTTTTAAAAATACAAAGATTTTTAAGTGTAAATCAAAAGAATTCATTTGTATATTATAGAACTTTCTTGGAAGCAGGCTTCAAAAATTTTTCATTTAAAAAGTGCTGAAACAGCATTATGATGCTTAATATTACAAATTTACATACCAAGAATTAAAATTTAAATAAATTATGAAAATTGAGAAAGCAATGATTCCTTAAATTGAAAGGATGAAAAGTAAACTTATTCAATAAATTTATTCACAAAGTACAAAAATAAAACAAAAATGAAATGAATTTGTAAAACTGAGTATCACGGTCCATCCTCTCCAAATTGACGAAAATGTTTTCGTGAAGAAGAGACGTCGGTATTGGAACCCAGAATGGGCTCCAACCAGCATATTTAAAATTGCAGAGTCAACATTAAATAAATCAATAACAACCAAGAAAAAACTGGGGTTTTCCCCGATTTCAAAATGTTAATATATTCATATTATATCTATCATCTCTTCATATTGTATCTAGATTATATCTAAAAATCTGTGAAGTAAAATAATCTGTGAAGCTAAGACTTACCCAAGAAATGAAAAATATCTAACTGAAAAGAGTAGTAAATTGAAAAATCATCAAATAGAAAATTCTAAGCAAAAGGACTAAACAAAGTTAACTAGAACAAAAAGCTAATTCTTAGCACAAGAACTAAACAAATCTAGAAGTGGCCGAGAGTAGCGGTTATGAGCGAAAGTGGTTGCCGGTTGTCAGTTTTTTTCAGAACCCTGAGTCTGGCAAACTTCATTGGGTAGCTGAAGTTGAATGGTCTTGATTCTGATTGGCGTATTTGATAAAATGATGTAAGGGGCGGGTCTTCTTAAAATTTCATAATAGAAAAACTTTTCATTTACTAAAATTCCGAATTAAATTTATAAATTAGATTTAAAAAAAATATTGATTAAAAGTATTTATGAGCTTTAAAGAAGTTAATTAAATGGATTTAATTTATAACACAGGCATTGTGACAAGATGTAACTGAACAAATATGCAAATTTCATATCGTACCTGCTTTTGCAGTGTGAGTCGGTAACAATATAAGCACAAAGTAACAAAATGCATGATTAAAAAATAAAACAATAAATTCCGAATACACATATTTTTTTCATTTTTATTTGATATTATATATATATATATAACAAATATATAATTAATAGTACATTTTTTAGAAAATTAATCAAAAATCAAATTGAGAATGATAATCAAATACTAGATGGAGAAGAATACATTGAAAGTAGTAAACAGAAGGAAAAATGTTCAATATATAGTTTAAAATTTCAAAGAAAATAGAATAAAGGAAAATGGAGCGAAGTTAGAGTGAAGTATCAACATGGCCAGCTTCTTCAGGGGGTATTGACCACATTGGTACAAAGTGTGGCTTTTTTGCATTGGCCCAATACACTCCAAAGCTACACCAAAAAATATCAAACCAGAATAAAAGAAGTAAAAGTCAAGCCAAAAATCCAATGTTGCCAAAATACATTTAATTTATAGTAATCAAAATTAAAATTAAATCCAGACCCAAACCTGCAAGAACCGCTCCAAATACTACCTGTAAACCAAATAAATACATAAATTTAAGGACTAAGTGTAAATACTCTTGGCATTTCAAGCTTCTTATAAGACCTTCAAGTCTTGGGTGACCCTTCTGCAGTATATAACTACGCCTCTTACATCACTCTTATAAGCAATGCTCTAGTAGCCAAATAGTGTTTAATTAAGTTAATTGGAATGTTATAATAAATTATAATATTTTCCAATCTATTTATTTGTTTATTGATATTGTTTAAATTATTATATATATTATTGATTCTATTAAGTTGATTAAAAATAACATTTTTATAAATTTTAGTTGAAATATTTGAATTTCAAAAAAATTAGCTTATTAACCATGAAATTAAAATCATTAGTCATAAATGTCAGTGTATGTATAGTTATCTTTTACAGTAATCAAAATATCCAAAAATTCAGTTTTTAAGTTATCGTTATTTGTTGTAATATATATATATATATATATATATATATATATATATATATATATATATATATATATATATATATGTACACATTGCTTTTATAAAGGTTTAGGTTGTAGAAAAAATAAAGAAAAATTCTAGTAAAGTAAAATAACTTCCTACGCTAATAGTTTATGGTGGCTGGTGAGGAATCTTTGGGCAGAAACGAAGTAGTGCACGGTGACGGTATTGTTTGTGGGTAATGAGTTCATTATGGGACGGTGCACGGTGACGGTACCATTTGTGGGTAATGAGTTCATTATGGGGCGGAAAATTTCTGTTGGAATCATTGGGTTTTTTTCTAGGTTTTTAAACATATTAAATATTATATTTTTGGAAAATATTGTATATACTTAACATGATATTAATTTTTTTATGTAAGAGATTAATTCATTTTATTTAATAAACAAAGTATTGTCAATTTATATATTTTGTATAAACAAGCAAATGCGCAATTTTAATCTTATTTTAATTAAAATTATTAAGTTGTATTATTTAGTATACGCTATCACAAGTGACTTGTATGCTATGCTATAACGGAAATCCTGGCTGACCGAAGATCCATCATGTTAGCTAATGGGGGCTGGTGCAAGTTAAGACTGGGCGTGGTCGCAATGTCCTCCAAGTGAAATGATACCTCTGGGGGTGGCAGGCTAAGCATCGGAGGTCTTCTGTTTGAAAGCTGCTTCAAAATCACAAAGACTCCACCCAGTTGCTTCTGTCTAACTGATAGAGTCCAACTAAGTGCTAGGTACAGGGAAGCATGCTGGTGTAATTATAACCACTTTGGTAGAAGCAGCCGGGTGGAGTCTTTGTGAATTTGAAACAGGGACTAGGCAGAAGACCCTCAATGCATGATCTGCCACCCCTAAAGGTATCATTTCACTTGGAGGACATTGCGACCAGGACATATTTAACATGGCCCAGTCGCATTTAGCCTAGATCTTCAGTCAAGCCGGGATTCGAGCTACCTCCCAATACGCTTTAATGAACCGGGCTTCAAATGTTATAACAGTGCCGATGTTGTTTTTGTGAGTCATAACTTGCCAAAAAATTTAAGAAAATAGAGGGGTAGAAATTTCAGGCAAAACTTTTAAAGTCGTTCGCAAAAAGTGGAAAAGTTATGTGAACCAAGCTGTGTTCGTCGATCACATCGCATGGATGTTCACTATACTGTTCGTTAGTGTATTAATCCCATTCCTACATTCCGAAAGGAAACAAAAAAAAAAAAAAAAAGCCAAACTCCGACTAGAGGAAATTTCCAGAAATAAATGTATTCAAAAATTGATATCAGCATATAAGATGAACCCTCCCCCTCTTTTTTTTTTTTAAAAAAAAAAAAAGAAAGAAAACCTATTCTGATAGAAAATAGTTACGCCTTAATACTTCGGCAAAAATACAGTACTTTTGAATTGCTTATTTTCTGAACAGGAAAATTAATTTATATGCATAATGTCAATATCATTCTCATTGTTATAAAACAGAAAAAACGCGAATTTAAATCATCTCCTTGACGATTTAAACTAACCATAAAGTGACTATTTAGTTTTGTCATTTCTCATTTTGCTTTTTATTCTATTTTATTTTCAACGTGTTAAATTTTGAAATCAGCATTGTTAAAGATTTGAAAATTAATTATTTACAATGGCAGGTAATTTTCATGATTTTGAAAACTTTTATAAAAAGTTTAATAAAAAATGCTAATTTATTGCACGTAAAAACCATGATTGAATTTTTTTCTCTTCACCAACGACATTCAGACATTCGATGGTGAAGTTGGCCTTTCTGCTGCAACTCGAAGAAGACGATTACTAGGCAGGCTGCAAATTGGTCGACATGTCGGATTTACGACGCCGTTTCAATACGATGTGACGTAGATGAAATGTTATCTGATGTCATGAATATTTTACATCAGGAAGAAATGTAAGTGGCGTGAAACAACCACTTGATTGGATAATATAAGGCAAATAATTTTACGACCAAGCAAAAGTGAACATCTGTAAAATGCAGTCGACAATTAAGTTTAGCGCAAATTGACATCAAATGGTTTCATCTTATTCTCCGGCATTTATTTCATGAACGTCTTAAAATCTGTATTTATCATTCATTATTTAGGGTATATAGGATTCTTAATAATTAATAACTTTTAATTTAACGACTAAGATTATGCGATTAAAAAAGCTGTGACACTTTATTTTCATAAATTATTAAACTTAAATTTCATTATATTCACATGGAAAAAAAGGAATATTGAAAGCAGAAGCATAAAAAATTTTAGGAACCAATTGTCAGCAAAAATTAAAATGAAAATCTTATATAAATAAAATTTTACAGTCGGGGAATTTTATTTCATACATAATTTTTCATAGTATAAATGAGAGAGAGAGAAATTTGTTTTCAACGCCTTTTTTTTTTTTTTTTTTTTTTTTTTTTTAAAAAAAACTGCTTAATGGGATTTTACAAATGCAAAGGCAGAAGTTACTGAGATAGCAATCGCACACAAAGCTAGATACAGCATAAGAAATAACCTATTTTAACTTTTGTTTCTGGAGTGTGGAAATATTTTCATTGTGAGTTTTGCTAAAAGGGTTGGGCCTGTCGCCTGTTTTATTTCGCGTCGCTGTGCGTAATGAGACCTTGCACGTGGTGATCGGGTGCACCTGGGAAATAAAATAAATTTTCTTAATCAGCTTTTTGAATGTAACTGGGGCTAAGCAAGTTCAGTTTTAAAAAAATAGATTATTCTTTCCCCAGACTTTGTATGTTAAATAAATTTACTTTAACTGAAACTCACAATATATTACTTCTGTTTAAAATTTTCATCGAAAAAAATAGTTCTTTCATGTCAATTAGTATATATTTCCTTACACATTTATGTTTTCTACATATTTAAGATATAAAACAAATCAAAATGTACCTAAGAATGATGTATATATGCATTGCTTAAAAAATAAAAAGGCTTTTGTTTTTAATAAAAAAAAAAAAGAATTGGCTTTCAGAGCTTTTATATATAAAACTTTACATTTTTGTAAAAACTCATTGAAGTTAATAAAACGTGCGTAATTTCAAATGCATTAGGTTGTTGTTGTTTTGTGCCAGCTAGATTGACAATATGCGGTGCGCTGCTGCACTTTTCTTACTGAGCCGTAATTTGGCGTGGAGTCCGATTTCGTCATTACACACATGCCATAAGTACCCGTTTATAGAGTAGACAACTATTCATACAAGGATGAAGCCAGGAGGGAACGTAAATCCATGCCAGAACCAGGATTCGAACCCAGGACCTCTCTATCTACAGTTAGGCACGTTCGCACGCTGATCAGTAGATGGCAATGTATTAGTTGAACGAGTAATAAAATGAATTTCATAATTGGCACCTGATTTTAGCAGTAGGATTACACTCTTTAGCGAGTAAGTTCCCCATTTCGATCTCAGCCTCTACTGAATAACAGAAGATGTTGCACTTCTGACTTTACATGCAACTCAGTCGAAGTGAGTGCATGGGAGTTTTCTGAGCCTTGAAACAAATAATATTCATAAAAATAATAATATTCATAAAAATAATAAATTAGTAGTGGAATTACAAATTCAACATTATCTACGGTTCTTATAAGAATGTTTAGTGATAGAGTGTTCGAGAAGCACGGATAAAATAATTTCTATAGCTTCTTTGGCTCTGAATGTTATTAGTCAGTGAAAAAAAATTGAGCAATATTATTAAATTACAATGATTACATGAAATAAAGCATATAAATGATGTTGTCATCTTGTGCCAACTAAGCTGGTACTATAGGATGCGCTGCTGCACTTTTCCTACTGAACGATATTTTGGTGTGGGGTCCGACTTTCTCAGTACAAACATACTATAGGTACCCGTTTATAAGGTAGGCAATCTTTCATACAAGGAAAGGATAAAAGACAGGCCGAGAGAGAGAGAGAGAGAATACACCCCTGCCCGAATTGATATTCGATCTCAAGACCGCAATCAGGCACACCAGACAGGGTGGGCAACTATATGAATGATAAAACCTGTAATAAAGCTAGGAACGCGTAAATATTACAAATGTGCGTATCGTGTTGTATATAACTATAATATAAACGATAGAACTATCTTATATTCAGAATAAATAGCTCCCAGTTTGATACTAGTCTCATAACTATCTTATTCAGAATAAATAGCTCCCAATTTGATACTCTCAATTAGGAAAAGAAAGCTTACATTACCAGTTTGATACTAGTGATACTCAAACGATGTAATGTAAGCATTCTTTTCCTACTTCCTGCAATCATGCGTCCAAAAATATGTTGGGCAGTTCTGATATTTCTGCTTGGGGCTCACTATGTACAAAATAGCAAATATTAAAAGAATACTGAAATTAGGTTGTGGGGCAAATGGAGTGAATTAAAATATGAGATACTGCGAAAAAAATTCATTATAGTACGTACACATAACAGTTAAATAGATAATAAAAACCATGTTTAAAACCTTAATTTGTAGAGAAAGCATCTCACTTTCTTTGAGATATATTAAAAAGAACTTTAGTAGCATCATTATTTATGTGCTTCTAATTCTGATTTTCTTTCTGTGTTTCTTTGCTTGTACTTTTGTGTTTTGAGATGACTATACATTGGTTATAACCATGTCTCAGTAACCATTACCGTAATTATCGATATTTCATGATTCAGTGTTTTAGTTATGTTAATAACTATGAGTTACGTTTCATTACGCTATAGATTAGGTTATGTGTTGCGAGTGAATGACTTGTGTATAACAGTTTTTTTTGTTTTTATTTCTACTGCTAACGTTTAAGAATTTGAAAAATTCGGTAAAAGTTTAGCGTAGCACATGCAAACAAACGAGCAGCAAGAAAAACAATGACGGTTAGAGTGTTAAACAGTTATTACAACGACGCGCGCGCGCGATTAGACAGTTAAAATTTTGAAGTATCCCTCATTTATATAAAAGAATCAGTAAGATTAATAAATAGATAAACAATAGATTCAATTTGAATATTTAATACGTATCTTTACCAGAGTGTACACATTTACTAACATACTTTGAAAATTAAATATCAAATTACTTATTACTTAAAACTATTAATTTAAAATTAATTTATTTAATCTTTAAACGTTTTTATTCGGGAAAATACTTTTTTATTTCACTTGTAATTATGTTGGCTAGACATTAGCATCTTATATTGAACATCTCTTTTTTCACAAATGTTAAAATTTGAAAATCTATAAATGTTTTATTTTTGGATGCTTAGGTATATAAAATATATTTTTGATTAAATTAGTTCAATTTATGTAAAAATAAATCTTTTAACGTGAAAACTTCCTTAAAGTAAATTATAAAGGAATTAGATATACTTCTCATTCTGCATAATGAAATTTTAAAAATTAAGCTCGTCTTAAATTAAATATAATTTTATTGAAAGAAAAAAGAAATTTCATGCCATTGCACAAACAGTATTTCCAAAATCATTCTCAATAGAAACGAAAATGTTGATTTTAAAAATATTATCCCTTATTATAATATTTTTAGAAATGGTTTTATTAAATTGTAATATTAAATTATATTAAAAATACGAAAAAAATTTTCATCACTAAGATAACCGATTGAGAAAACTCTATATAAAACTATGCGACATAGCAGTTAAAATATATTTTTTATCTCAGAGTATCTGTAATTCCTAATAGTAATTTGAATCAATGAAAAACTCTAAAAACAACTGAGACTATATCAGTTTTGAGAAAAAAAAAAAGATTTTTAGTGATATAATATATTTATATATTATTTGGCTGAAAATTTCTGATTTTATTAAATATATAACTTTATCTGAATTTATGTGTTTTGAAAGTAATTTATTCAAATTTTTGATTTAAGAAATTTGGAAAGTGTTTTTGCTGTTTGTATTAGTGTTATGTTCCTTACTATATTTTGTATTGATAATGTTATGACATAACTTAATTATCTGAACTGAGAAATCAGATGAAGACTTATTAACAAAGGTCTTCAAGCTTTGGAATCAGAAATATTGATTTTAAGTGGCATAAAAATGAAATATTCCTAAATTATCAAGATTACATTTTGCGATTTATATTTTTAACAATAAAAATAATTTGTGATAACAATACATTAATGATCTGATTGATATAATTTAAAAAGCTATTTTAAATGCGAAATTTCCTATTAAGTTAAAGTTGTTTTTCACTGAAATTTTCTGAGACAAAAAAATTAAATAAAATGTGTTCCGCTGTTTAATCTGTGGTAAAGGAAATGTTTAAAAAGCGAGCGTTGTGAAAAATCTAATGAGTTGAATCTAAATTAGGGGTGCTAAGACTTACTCAACTAATTTTTTGAAATAAATAGCTAAAGTCTGTGAAGTGAGTAATATAGAATTTTTTTTGGAAAATTTCTTAAGATACAGCATACGTTCAACAGGTAATGATCAACAACTTGTTGCTATTGAACGTATGATATTCATTTATTCATTCATATTCATTACTGAGTATTTCATTGATAAGATAATGCACTGTTAATAGGGAATAAAAATTATTAATAGTTTCACTTGATTAACAAACTAAGAAAAATGCGTTTAAATTTTTTAAGATAATTTATGGAGATTTAAATAATTAAAATCAATTTTCTTAAAAGTTAAAAATTAATCGATACATATATATCCCGATTCCAAAATTGTTATATCAGGACCAAGGTCAACAGTTCCATATCTGTTTCCGTGACCGAGAACCCCGGAATACGAAGCATATATTCCAGTTCGGTGGTCAGCCCAACGCGAAAACCCAGATATTTTCCGAGCACGCTTTTGGTACTCAATTTATAGACCCACTGAAGGGATAAAAGGATGAGTCGACCTTGTTCAGCTCAAGGATCGAACCTCAGACCTGTACCTTGGTAGCGGTGGCTTAGTGGTAATGCTTCGCTCTACCCCTAAGAAACCGGGCTTAACAGTTGTAAAAGTTTGGGTGGATTTTATGAAACAGATTTCAATGGAACAGAACTCTCTACAGAAATTTGTGACTGCAAGTTGTTACTCTGCAGTAGAAAAGAAATTAAACCTAAAAATCCATTTTAACTTCTAACCTTCCTAATCTCATACGGTGAAGATGCTCTCCCAAGTATGAGAATCTCCATTTAAATACTCTTAACTATTTCTACAGCAACTGTAAGCTGTGAAATTTGTTCAGCAAATTAAAATTAATTTTTGCGTATTTAGGATCCACCACGAGTCTCTCTTGATAGGGGCAACTGGTTTCACAGCAATGCTTTAAGTTCAACCCTACGAATTGACAGATTGCCGTGAAATCATGGCGTCGGAACTCCCTCTAATCGGTTACGGTTTATTTAACTAATGTGAGCGAAAATCGAAAGTGTAGAGAGATGTTTTCTTGCACAATTTTCAAAATGATCTGCTTAAAAGAAAGCAACAACTTTCTCATTACGTTTTGACAATAACTATCTATAATAACACAGTGACTATAATTCACATATACGAGGGTCACTCTGAAATTTTTGAGATACCACTAGGTTTTTAAAGTTATACTTACAAAATTTTAGGTGTGTTCAAAGTAGTCTCCTCCAGCATCAATGCACTTTTGTAGACGAATTTTACACAGATTAAATACCTCAAGCCATTCATTTCTTGGTATAGATGAAAAAATGCAGTTATAGCCACATCAATCTCTTCTTCTGAATGAAAACGACGTCCTTGTAAGTTCTTTTTTAGATTAAAGAATAGCCAAACGTCGCACATAGCTAAATCAGGTGAATACGGCGGATGTTCGATCACTTTAATTTGTTTTTGTTTAAGAAATTCAACTGTTAATCCGGCTGTATGTGAAGATGCATTGTCAGTGTGAAGCATTAGTCCCATAACATACATTTCTTGTAGAATTTCTGGAAGACATTTAGTGGTATACCAGTTTGCTGTTACCGTCTTCTGTCCTTCCAACTTGATGGCTTCGACCAATCCCGTATTTCAGAAGAAACATCACTTTTTTCAGTGCGCGTTGTTTCTTCGCCATTGTCGGCGTAGGGTCATCTTCAAAGACCCATACTTTGCTTTCTTAACGTGTTGGAACGTCAAAAAACGGTATGTACGTTTTTCAAAAACGTATGTATGTTTTCGTTCACCTGTTACAATTTTAGAAATGATGCGGTGGCCACCATCATTTATCAATTTAAGAGTTTCTTTACTGATTCTGACACGCTCCTCTTTTTGGTGCACATTTCGATTATGGAGAACCCAACGGCAAACTACTTTTTCATATGTAATTCTTCATGAGAATGATTTTATGTATGGCTGCGGATCCTATGTTAAGTTCCTTCTGTATCATTTGATAGGTACAACGATTATCATCCTCTAACATTTTTCGTATGGCAGACACATTATCCGGGATTACTGCCGATGGCGGCCTTCTTGTGTGTTCTTCATTCTGAAGAAAATTGCGACCTCTTCTAAATTCTCTAAGCCATCTGAATACAGTACAACGAGCTGGAGATTCATCACCAAATGCTAATTGCAACCGTTGAACGCATTCTTCTTGATTTAAACCTGCTTTAAAATCGTAGAAAATCATAGCGCGAAAATGTTCTCGCGTCAACTCCATTATCTCTTCTGTTTAAAATTTATTCTACACTAAACAAGTTGAAGTAAGTCAGTAAAAAATCATCTTCTGTGTTAAATTACTTTGTATTTAAATTAAACCGTTATTTTTATTTTGTAAATTCTTATCTGCGCATATGTCAAAAATTTCATAGTAACCCTCGTAGTATTAATAAATTCTACTAGCAGTTATTCTTTGAATATTTACTAAGTTTATGTGCAACAAGATTCTTATATTTTTTTCTAATTCGTCGAAAGGCACGTAAGAGTTGTAGATCAATTTCTTAAATGTTTAGAATTCAAATACAGCCAATACAGTACTTTTTACGAGCAAAAAAAGCAATCGTATCATATTCGTAAAAAATAACAAATAATAATTTCTCATACTTATTGTGATTTTAATGTATTTTCTGCCACTCACTAATTTTCTTTATTTTCTTTTTTCAGATACAGCCTATTTTTCAAAATATTTTTTCCAGAATTGTTACTATGGAAAATGTTACATTCATGTTTTTCCTGTTATAAATTCATATTCAGAAAGAAAGAAAAAAGTTATACTCTAGAGAATTAATTGTGAAATTTATTCTATATTGTTCTTGAACTCTTAATTGCTTTCCTTTCAAGGAAAATCATTTTTCTTAATTTATTTATAAAGAAAAAGTGTATATTGATACAGTAAAAATTATTGAAAAACACCTAAATATAATAATGCTGCTTTTATCAGAAAATTTAGAAAAACAATGGTTTTTTTCTATAGGTTCATAAGTATTTAACAGCAACAAATATTTTGTTTATTTTAATATATTTTTGATAAAAAAAACTGAATTTTATTGCCTCATCTGAAAATTCCTGAAAAATTTCAAATGTCTGGATTAATAAACTCAGTTTTTTCGCCACTTTAACATCATTACCTGGGTATGCCATCGGGGGCCCGAAAGTTGATAGGTTTTAATGGTTGAAAAACCGATGTTAACGAAATCGAATAAAGGAACATCTTTTATTGGGATTCGAATTCATTACCTTTTCTGATAATGAGAACAAACGTCCTATCCAACAAAGCCATTGCGCCTGGGAACACAAATTTACTTGTTGATCTATAGTAAGTGTGTAAGGAATATTCATATCCCAATAAAATTGAAATAAATTAAATTTTCTGCAGTGGAATTTTGATTAAGGGAAACTTAAAAAAAAACAATGATAAATTAGTTTCGCCAATGTTTTGGGGGGCCTTCAAAAACTATAAAATATTGGTGAAGATTTTCTTCTTAAGAGAAAAAAAGAGTTTATATATATATATATATTTACTTGATCTATAGAGCTAGTTAATTTCTGTGTTCCTTTCGATATCAATGAATATATTTCTATCATTTAATTCTTCTGAAGGTCTCGGCAGCAAAAAGACTTTCAGAACGCTTATCTCATAAATATGCAGGTAAAGAGAGGGCATTTTCACTCATTTAGCTTTTATCTACAGGTGGTTACCTCAGACATCAACTCTGGTAAAGCACGTAATTTTCTTCCTTTTCGACGTTCAATTTTTTTTTTTTTTTTTTTTTTTTTTTTTTTTTTAACAAATTTTCTTTGTGGAATGGGGAGACATTTAATACCCGAAAACCTTAAAAACTGGAGAATAATCAAAACCGAGAATTCTGGTGATAAACTGGAGTTTCTGAGCTGGCGTGGAGGGGAAGTCATAGTAAAAAATGCTTCTAAAAGCGATGCTGGAAATTCCTTTCATGACGTTGGATCTATGGATGACGTCGAGGTTTTAGAGGAAATATCGGGGTTAATAGCAGTTAGAAAGGGCTTGAGGGAGAATAATTGCGTGGATATTATCTGCAAACGATTATTTAACTTACTTTAGAATTTCCACTTATAATTGAAATTGATAGCACAAATTATTTTAGAAGTGCTTTTTATCAAGCATTCAAAAATAATAGATTTATTAAAAATCTATTCAAAATTTAATTTGCATTGATTTTTATGAAATTTAATTTATATATTGTTATTTTGTCGGACATTATGAGGAAACAGTAGCCACGTTTTATTGCCATATTGTAATCATTATTTTCAAACTAAAAATTAAAGAATCGCTTTTCTATTTAGGATTGTAAAAAAAAGCATATATATTTTACTGTAATTATTTCCTAAGCAGTAATTTTTTTCTTTATAAAATGTTTTTTGTGAAATTTAAACGAAACTCTGATAGAGTATTTCGATTTCGAGCCATAATTTTTTAAAAATTATAAATCCACTTACAAAAATTTAATTGATTTATTTGAAATACTTTCATTATTCTGTTTGTTACAATATTTCTCATCATATTATTTTTAATTTTATAAAGCAATAAAACCTGTTATACAAAATTGAAATCATGCATATAGTTAAAATGTCACCATTTGCATTGGAATTGGTGAGTACATGTTCACGATAAAGATAAATTATAACGATAAAGGATTAGTTCACAAGAATTATGTGACCCTTAGTTTGTGTATGAATTAAGTAATGTTCCTTGAATTAAATGTTAAGTCGAACACACACGCAATTTTTATGTATTAAACATAAATGGGATATATTTTCTATTGAATTTACTTTGCGTGACAAATTCAAGTGTATTAGTGTATTAAATATTCTCTCTCCCCTTGTGGAATGGATTTACTTTGAGTGACAAATTAGACAGTCTTAGTATACTTTTCCTTAAAAAAAGGGGGGGGAAGCATATTAATCCTTATTTCAGCAGTTTTTTCGTCGAAACTATTAACGTATCCATTATGGAATCTTATAATATTTAACTGCCAAACTCATTTCTTTGTTACTGTTTTCGAAACTAAAAAACCCTAGCTGCTATATAAATTGTCATTTCATATAAAAAATATTTTTTTGATAGTGTAAAGAAAAGAAATTGGTATCATATAGTTTGGGTTTTTATTTTACTTATTTTTTAGTACACTACTGGCCATTAAAATTGCTACACCAAGAAGGCGACATGCTACAGACGTGAAATTTATACGAAAGGAAGAAGGTGCTGTGATATGCAAATGATTAGCTTTTCAACGCATTCAGACAAAGCAGGCGCCAATAGCGACACCTACATTGTGTTTAAATGAGGAAATTGTTCAGCCGGTTCCTCATACACAAATTGCATTTGAACGTTGTTGCCTGGAGAAAAGTTGTTGTGATGCCTCGTGTAAGAAGGAGAAATGCGTACCAGCACATTTCTGACTTTGATAAAGGTCGAATTGTAGCGTACCGGGATTGCGGTTTATCTTATCGCAGTATTGCTGCTCGCGTCGGTCGAGATCCAATGACTGTTAGAAGAATATGGAATCAATGGATTCAGGACGGTAATACGGAACGCCATGCGGGATCTCAACGGCCACCTATCACTAGCAGCCGAGAAGACAGGTATATTATCCTCATGGCCGTAATGGATCGTGCAACCACGTCACGAACCGTGAGTCAAGAAACGGGGTCGTTTGGAAGACAAGTGTCTGCACGAACAGTTCGACGACATTTGCAGCAGCATGGCATCTCAGCTCGGAAACCATGGTTGCGGCTTCCCTTGACGCTGCGTCATAGACAAGAGCGCCTTCAATGGTGTGATCAACGACGAACCCGGGCGCACGAATGGCGAGACGTCATCTTTTCAGATGAATCCAGGTTCTGTGTAAAGCATCATGATGGTCGCATCCGTGTTTGGCGGCATCGTGGTGAACGCACACTGGCAGCGTCCATTCGTCATCGTCATACTGGCCCATCACCTGGCGTGATAGTATGGGGTGCCATTGGATACAGGTCTCGGTCACCTCTTGTTCGCATTGACGGTGCTTTGAACAGTGCACGTTACATTTCTGGTATGTTACGACCCGTGGCTCTACCCTTTATTCGAGCTCTGCGAAACCCTTCGTTTCAGCAGGATAATGCCCGACCGCATGTTGCCGATATTGTACCGACCTTCCTTGATACGGAACATATTCGGCTGTTGCCCTGGCCAGCACGTTCTCCAGATCTTTCACCAATAGAAAACGTCTGGTCAATGGTTGCCGAGCGACTGGATCGTCACCAAACGCTAGTCACTACGGTTGATGAACTGTGGCATCGTGTTGAAGCTGCATGGGCATCTGTATCTGTACATGCAATCCAATCTCTGTTTGACTCAATACCCAGGCGTATAACTGCTGTTATTACTGCTAGAGGTGGTTGTTCTGGGTACTGATTTCTCAGGATCTATATATCCAGCCAAATTTTTTGAAAATTTAATCACTTGTTATTTCTAGTATAATATATTTGTCCAATAAATATCATTTTGTTATCTGCATTTCTTCCTTGTGTAGCAATTTTAATGGCCAGTAGTGTACTTACGTATTAATGAAACCTCAGCAAGTTTTGCGCCAATGAATATAAATGTAAAAGCAATTACCATAAAATGACAAAGAAACAAATCTCTGGTAAAAAAAAAAAATCTATTTTAGGAGCATAAGGCTTCGAACTTGCTATCAACCACTGTTGAAGGATGGGTAAAAAATATTTCGTTTCTGTCGTCTGCATTCGCTTCTCTCGAGGGAGGTGGGTGAAATGTGTTCAAAGTATTCCCGGGTCTATGAAAAGTCCTCCCTGAAGGCAATTTTTTTACACTGGGGTTAATAACATATCTTACAGCAACCGGCGACAAGTAGGCTGCTCCTTAGATGGTTTTTAAAAAAAATCTGAGCTTATCGTGGCACAGAGGTACACCGGGATCTTTGAAGCATGAAGTCCTTGCTTCGAACGCACCTACTACTGATGGATGCAGCGCTTCTGCATGTATATCTGTACATGCATTAGGGCAGTGGTTTCCAACCTGTGGGGCACGACCCCCCAGGAGGACGCGAGACAGTTGAAAGGGGGGCATGCAGCTGTTTCCAAAATATCATTTTCGAATACGAACCAAAAAAGTCGAATAGATGTCAAAAAATGAATCAGCAGAATACATAATCCACAATCCTCGCTACGAATTTTTCGGGTACAAATGCTAAAACATCCCATTCATATTCTTCTTGGAACGAAATATACCTCGCTTTAGCGTTTGGAGCCGAGCACCCGTGGGGCGTGGAATCAAAAGATAAGCACTCGCAACATCCCGGGTATTCTCGTGCTTACTCGCGCCAAACTTCAGTATACAGAAGCATCTGATTGTTTCTGTTTTCTATGAACAGAATTAGTTCGTTTGTAGTGCTTGCGATAACCACATTGATATATACAGGGCCGGCCTCAGGGTTGGGCGATCCGCGCGGCCGCCCGGAGCGCAATGATCTAGGGGCGCCAAAATAAACTGGTAAAAAAATTAAGTTACAGGCTTTTATAAAATTTTAATCTACTTTTTAACTGCATATAAAGAATATTTTTTAATCATTCTGATATCATATCAATAAATTATTTTTCATAATATTGCGTTGTCATCGGACCCTTATATTGTAAGTATACCAAAGATCATTGAAATCGGTTCACGGGAATTTTCACAAAAACGCGTTGCAAGATTTGACTGATAGTTTTGATTTTGATTTTTGATTCTGAAACCAAGCGAAACAAGATCTACTTTTTAACGGCATATAAAAAAGGAAGTAGACTTAAAACAATGCATTATTTGCCACTAGACTTCGGCCGCTGCGAAATAAAATAGTTTAAATTGTTAGTGCAAAAAAGCTTTAAAAAAGTGCTTGTGCAAATTGTCCAGTACGTTTGGATTCTGTGAAGGGAAGTGTTTTAATCATTTTTAAAAACGAATAAAATCCATCAGACATAAGCCAAAAAAAAAAGGGTGGAGGTAGATTTCAAAAATTAAGGGTTTAGATCAAAACATGGCTTGCGTCGTATCAAAGAAAAGATATTATTCAGTCTGGAGTTGAATAAAATGCATTTTATTTTTTTAAGTCAGTGGCACACACAAGGGGGGATTTCAAAAATTAGAGTTTACATCAAAAAATTTCTTGTGTGGTATCATTTTTTTTTTTTTTTTTTTTTTTTTGATATTGGAGGTAACTATAGTGAAGGGGAGAATCGTTGTTAATAGTATGAAATCGTAATTTAAAAGAAAATATTGATATAATTGTATTGTATTTTAAATTAATATAAAGTCATTGATTTAAAATAATACCACTTTTTGATGGATAAATACGTAACTGGTTTGAAAAGAAAATTAAATGAAGCAGAGGGCAAAAGAAAAGATGATGAAAATATGGGAAATACATCTTTGTAAAATAGTAAACCTAAATATATAGAAAATATGATCCAATGTACTTATCATTAGGATTTACATATAAGGTTATTAAGGGCCAAGAACGACCATTGTGTTTTCTGTGTATGAATACTTTGGCATCAGATAGCATGAAACCAAATAAATTAAAACTACATCTTGAAAAAGTACATGCAGATCACGTTGTCAAGACAAGAGAATTTTTCCAAAGAAAATTAGAGAATTTAAATAAAGAACAAGACATGTTTTCAAAGACCATGTCTGTAACACAAAAAGCACTGCTTGCGCTGTATAAAGTTTCTTATAGAATTGCTAAATGCAAAAAATCTCATTCAATAGGAGAAACTTTGGTGCTACCTGCAGCTATTGACACGATAGAAACGATGCTCGGTGAATCATATGCTGATCGATTTAAAATCATTCCACTTGCAGATAATACGGTAGGAAGACGAATATCCGATATATCTGAAGATCTTTACGATCAATTCAAAGAAAAAGTAAAACTATCTTCTTTTGCATTGCAAGTAGATTACGCTACCGATGTTCTTAAGGATGCACACTTGATAACATATGTAAAATATGTTGTGGAAACTGATGTTAGAGGAGACATGTTATTCTGTAAACCTATTGAATGAAATACTACAGCAAGGGAAGTTTTTAAAATCATTGATATTAATTTTTTTAATGAAAATGGCATTCTGTGGGAGAACTGTGTTGGACTATGCACAGATGGAATCCACATGGAATGGATGATTAGGGCAGCATGTACAGGTACTTTGATGGAATGGACTATGGCAGGAAAAAATGCTGGTCTACAGGCACTAGTTTGAAAGGTGGCTCTTCGTGCAGTTTGGGCGCATAGCATGATTCATAGACAATCACTAGTTTCAAGAGATATGGTATGGGTGAAGATCTACTAACAGTATTTGAAGTTATTACAAGAGATGTAAATTTTATCAAAAATAGCCCATTAAGAGGAAGGCTTTTCGCAAAATTGTGTGATGACATGGGTTCAGAATATAGATCACTTCTATACTATTGTGAGGCACGTTGGCTTTCTCGTGCCAAGGTACTTCAAAGGGTGTTTGAGCTAAAGGAAGAGATAGCCATATTTCTTAGTGATAATAATAGAGATGAAGCACACTTGTTTTATGACACGAAATTCCTTGTAAAACTTGCGTATTTAGTTGATATTTTTCAAAAACTCAGTATTTTAAATAAATCAATGCAAGGGGCTAAAGTTCATGCTTTTACGCAGAAAGACAAGATTACTGCATTTATGAAAAAATTGGAACTGTGGATAATAAGTTTAAAAAATAATAGCTGACATGTTTCCCACTTTTAAAATTACCTGTCATACTGATGAAATAGAAGAAAGTAAATTTCTTATTAATAATCATTTGACCAATCTATGGTAGCAATTCTCGTTGTACTTTAAAGATCTTGACATGTCCAAATATGAATGGATTCGAAACCCATTTGTGATTGAAAAATATGATGATTTTGGCCTTACGAAGGCAGAGCAGGAAATGAAAATTGACTTATCTAGTGATAGCACATTAAAGCAGATGTTTCGAGATGAAAATAATATTGTTACGTTTTGGCTACGAGTAAAGAACGATTTTCCTACTTTGATAAACAAAGCTTTAGAAATTTTATTACCATTTGTAACATCTTACCTATGTGAAACTGGTTTTTCTACAGTAGCTGTCTTAAAAACAAAGTATCGATAGCGCTTAATGATTGAAAAGGAACTGAGAACAGCGATTTCTTCAATGATACCACGGTTTGAGAAAATTTGTACTGAAAAACAAGCTCAACCGTCGCATTAAATTTTTATGTTGTAGTAGTATTACTTATATATACTTTTTTGTTTTGTTATTATATTTCTTATAATAAATATATATATTTTATATTATAAATTATATATATATATATATTTATTATAAGTTATATATTTTTTTTATTATAAGTAAAAATATATATATTATATATATATAATATATATTTTTACATAATATATTGTGTGTGTGTGTGTGTGTGTGTGTGTGTGTGTATATTATTTTGTAGCCCCCCCCCATAAAATAAATTATAATATCAGTTGAGTATTTATGAACTTTGATTTTTATATAAATTAACGGGACGCAACAACTTGTTTTTTAAAGGGGGTACACCAATTTTTTTTTTTTTTTTTTTTTTTTTTTTTTAAGGGAAGGCGTTGGTACAAAAAGGTTGGAAACCACTGCATTAGGATGTTAAGAAGTCTTTCGCGGATTTCCTGCCTGAATACGGCCTACAATTCATGTAAAGATCACCCGTAAGGCAATTTATGTGGTGGATATTAAAATACCAAACAATAGTCTACACGCGTAAAGTCAAAACAAACGAATCTGAATTTCCATTGTACACGTAGAAGCAACTTGTAATTCCTGTTTTCAAGTTCCTCAATAGATAAAAAAAAATATTAGCACACGTATATAGGGAAAGTAGGACTCGTATATAGTTAATAGAAATTATGTATGTATGTATATGTATATGTATATATATATATATATATATATATATATATATATATATATATATATATATATACATAATCCTTATTTATTACATATATTTTTAAATAAAACGGGGTGTGTCTTATACGCCGCACTGCATCTATTACGGAATCAGGAAGAGGATGTAAAAAAAAAGCAGCTCACGGTTATCATAACCTGCAGGACCTATATAATTCAAAGAAAATAGTCAAATCATTTAAGAAGTGTGTTATTATAATGTATTGGATGGTATAAAGGTCAATTTTTGTTGTACGAGAAATCCGATGCTGATTTAGAAGGCTTCAAGTGACTCCTTCTCCGGAAATGAATATCTAGGTTTTCCACGAAGAAAATCAGAAGGTAATTCTTTCTCAATTCTTAGATTCAATATTTACAGAAAATATTAGTGTTTTTTTTTTTTTTTTTTTTTTTTTTGGATGATATTATATTTAAAAATACTGTAAATTCATTATTATGATCAGATGAGAACATTAATACTTAAAAAAATTTATAAGAAAAAGGGTGCGTCTTCTAAGCCGAAATGCCGTCAAATACCGTTGTTAAAAAATAAATCTTTTGTAGACATAATCTTTAATTGCAATCGACAGTTTCTATAAATGCTTACTTAAATGTATCTTTATAATTATTATTAATATTGAAAATACATTTTATTTAATTGTGATTCTGCCCCATATATTAAATTGAATATTCATGTTAGATTTATGATTACATTCCAACAAGGTTTAATGGTGTTTATTTTTATTTATGGAAACAGCTGCAATGAGCACGCGTTAGAATTCGAACACGTGAGACTTTTTAGATCTCCTGCAGCTGCAACCAAGTGTCGGCTTACAACCATTTTGTTTAAGCCGCTTAGAATTCTTTACTTTCGAAATCCCAAAGAAAAAGATAGGCCCAGTGTCCCAAAGGCTAGGTCAAAATATACTGTTGAAAATGAACTCATCTATTTTTCTTGGGAGTTGATGAAAATTTTCTCCCGGAATTGCTCGTATCTTCCGCGGTTGTTGAAATGCTGTTGGCAAAAAGCAATAATTTTAACTTAAATGTGTAACACTATATGGCACAGGCCGCACACTGAGGCGACAGCAGACGAGCAGCACGACATCGCACCGTTAAAACTGGTTTTCCCTATGCTGCGCGCGCACATTTTAGCAATATTTATGGTGAACGCGTTAGCGTCACTTAAGTGACAGGTGTCTACCGTTTGTGACTTGGTCTATTTTTATCGCTTGTCGCTTACATGTATGTATATTTGTGTTTGATTTCATGTCTTCAAAAGTGAATTTCCTTTGTTCACAAATGAGAGAATATGCTGACTTTAACCAGTTTCTTTAAATTTGTGAAAAAATATTTCCTGCATTATATGTTTTTAGCGTAGATTATTCTAATCAAAATAGTAGTTAAGTAGTTAGTATTTAAGTCAAAAACCTTTGATAGAAATATCTATTGAAATAAAATTTCCTGGTTACTTTTATTCTAAATTTTCATGATTTGTGTGTGTGTGTGTAGTTTACTTATATACAAATTTAAAATATGTAATTAAAAATTTTACGAAATTTAGACAAATTTAATAAATTTCCCGTACAAAACATTTTTAATCGATAAATATTTGCAGTTGAAATAAATCATCTTATGAAGTAAGTTTTATACAAGTTTTTTTTTAATTTCTTGTTTAAACGCATATATGTTTCTGAACAATTAGTTTCTAAATTTTTAAAAAATATCAAATTAAAATAATCTTGTTATAAAAAACTAGTTTAAATACTATAGTAAAGAGCCTCTATCCATATGAGTTGCTATGGATTTTAGTATTCACATATCTTCTTGTACATTATTAAAATATTGTTCAAACTAATTTTTTTTAACTAACATAAACCATTATAAGATTTACTATTTGGATTGCTCAGTTATTTTACATTTAAAATAATTTTTATATAATTTTTTAATAATTTCCATTGATATACATAATTTTTAATTACTTTTAGTTTTGAACTGATTCATATTGAACTAACTTGTAATGATGCATAAATATGTATTATTTTATACTTAGGTATCACAACAAATTTTAAATATCATGAAAAAGTAACTAAAATATATAAAAAAATTCTTATGTATTTTTAAAATAGCTTTAGCAAAATATTTCCAGTGTCATTTTTGAGTCCATGAATTGAAGAAACATTAAAATAACCCCTGTTGTGAATTGGACAGAAATTTAAAAGTTTTACTTGTAAAATTATTTTGCGACTGAATACAAAACTGTACAATAATATTAAGTAATATTGAAGTAAAATTGAATTAGATAGAAATGTATATGGTTATAAAATATATATCGCAATTTTTAATTACTCAAAGTATTTAGAGAACTTGAGTTTTTTTGAAAAATATTTGTAGTTGAAAAAAATTTCTTGTGAATAATCTTCAGCATACACAAATTAACGAATATTCTCAAACATGATAAGCATATCTTTTCTGTAACATTTATAATGGAAAGAAACACAATTGCTAAGTCTAAATATAATAAACATTTAAGTATTACATAAATGCTTTTAATATA
Source organism: Latrodectus elegans (assembly GCA_030067965.1). Classification (NCBI taxonomy): domain Eukaryota; kingdom Metazoa; phylum Arthropoda; class Arachnida; order Araneae; family Theridiidae; genus Latrodectus; species Latrodectus elegans. The sequence continues at coordinate 89,919,576 of CM057817.1, read as the reverse complement.
AGAAAAAAAATTAAATTTGAAGTATGAAATCAGAGTTCCCGAATTATATATGAAAACTATCACAGCAGCAGGAAGTAAAGAGTTGCAGAATCTGGGGTTATTGCTGAGATATTAATTAGTTTCGTAGAAACGTTTAAAATTTCCTGAGTTACTTTAAAACTACACTGAAAGAGAGAGAGTTCCCTCACTTTTAAACAATAATCTGATTTTACACAATTTTGAAACAGGTAGTTTAATTATATTTTATTCTTTAAATACACAAATTCAATCTTGAAAAAATCATTATTTTAGCAACTTTAATTAATTTTATTTAACAGATAATAAAAGGTTATTAAGAGAGAGAAAAGCTTAGTTATATATATAATTAGGAATGAATAATTGTTAAAAAAAAAAAAGTATACAAAAACTACAATAACAGATAGCTACAAAATACACAAAATATAAATCAAAATGCCAACGAACACTTGTAGCGATAACATCATATATCTCTACTGTTCTAGTGAACTTTATTGAGTGAAGTTCAACTCTATCGTTTGGTGTGATCCCCCACGGATTTGATTTCATACCGAACCAGAAGTATGAAACTCAAGAGTTGTTGCAAGAGCTCACCGGTTTGATTCCGGATCACGAACCCCGTGGAGTGAAGCTCAGGTGCCGTCGCGTGAGCTCACGCGTTTGATTCCGGATCAGGGACCCCGTGGAGTGAAGTTCAGTTGCCGTCACTTGAGTTCACAGGTTTGATTCCGGATCAGGGACCCCGTGGAGTGAAGCTCAGTTGCCGTCGAGTGAGTTCACGGGTTTGATTCCGGATCAGGGACCCCGTGGAGTGAAGCTCAGTTGCCGTCGAGTGAGTTCACGGGTTTGATTCCGGATCAGGGACCCCGTGGAGTGAAGCTCAGTTGTCGTCGAGTGAGCTTACGGGTTTGATTCCGGATCAGGGACCCCGTGGAGTGAAGCTCAGTTGTCGTCGAGTGAGCTTACGGGTTTGATTCCGGATCAGGGACCCCGTGGTGTGAAGCTCAGTTGGCGCGAGAGCTCACGGGTTTGTTTCCGGATCAGGGACCCCGTGGAGTGAAGCTCAGTTGTCGCGTGAGCTCACGGGTTTGATTCCGGATCAGGGACCCCGTGGAGTGAAGCTCAGTTGACGCGTCAGCTCACGGGTTTGATTCCGGATCAGGGACCTCGAGGAGTGAAAGCTCAGTTGTCGTCGCGTGAGTTCATGGGTTTGATTCCGTATCAGGGACCCCGTGGAGTGAAGCTCAGTTGCCGTCGAGTGAGCTCACGGGTTTGATTCCGGATCAGAGACCCCGTGGAGTGAAGCTCATGTGCCGCCGCGTGAGCTCACGGGTTTCATTCCGGATCAGGGACCCCGTGGAGTGAAGCTCAGTTGTCGCGTGAGCTCACGGGTTTGATTCCGGATCAGGGACCCCGTGGAGTGAAACTCAGGTGCCGCTGCTTGAGCTCACGCGCTTGAATGCCTCAGAGGGATCCCATAGAGTGACCACTTAAGATGCTGAAACAGTACTTCTAGATTTTATTAAATAACATACGTGAAAATGATAAGATACTTATTTATATTAAATTGGTATGATTGAATATCATGGGTCTCCTTGCAATAGTACTGTTCAAAATTGCTATGCGATTCTAGTTAAGCGTATCTCTACTTACTTTAATTTCGTAATTATAAATTCGGATTAATTTTTTTAAAATCTTTTAAAATGACTCATTTGGAAAATAAAATATTATAATTTCTGCAGTGACATTTGAGTGCAGCTTAAAATAGCTTTGTTACTAATTTTTAAGCATAATATATTATTACTTATTTTGGCTAATAAGTTCATATGAAAATCCATTAAATAACTATATAAAGCCGATATACTAAACATCATGGTTCAAAATACTTTTTAGCGGAGGTGTCTTGTAATCTGGCGTCAACATAAGCAAACTCAAAGAAGAAAAAGAACAATATACACAACACATCCTGTAGAAGAGTGCAACTGTGTGGTTAAATGAACCATATTTGAATTATAATATATATAAATTAAATTATAATCTTATAAATTTTATTAAGTTACTCTTTGCTGACATTTCTTTCTATTATATACTTACTTTTACTCATTATTAAGATATTATTTTTTCTATGCTTTATAAACGTAAATTATATTTAGAAACTGATTTTCATAAAGTACTACATCATATAAGGAAGAATAAAAAAAATGACACACTATTGTGATTCCATTCTTGTATTGCCAAAACTTATTCTGTTTGTAAATTGATTGTCTTAAAGAACATGAAATGTAAAATTTCATATTGTAAGGTTTTGTGGATTTGACATGAAAAGCTACACAAATATTACATAATAAGCTTGTACAAATATTTGTTTAAAATATCAATGCTTTATAATTTTTACCCCGTTAATTCGTATTTAAATAAGGTACAAACAACAAAATAACTACGTATAATCGTTTCTGTCTATCACCTATATTTTATAAAAGTCCACATATTTGAAATATAGATATCTTAATTATTCTTTTACATGTCATTAATTTATATAGTTTTTGAAACATTTAATGTAAGTGAAACATAGTAAATGGACGTAAATAGAGGTGTTTACACACACACATGCTCCACACATCTAAATAAAATAGCTAAAGCTTTTCATTTTAAAATCAGTTACTTCGAATTTCCGTAAATTTTAAAATATATTAAATATTGACTTTAAAAATTATGGCTCAAAATATAAGAAATAATATTATTAATGAACTGAACTGGAAAAAAACCTTGGTTATAAATTATAAAACAGAAAAGTTATAAGTAGGTTTTCAATTTAATAAATTAATCAAATCTATTTTTATTCAGATACTAAATATAAGAAAAATATCTCCTAGAAAAATAGCAAAATCATTTATAAAAAAAATGCCAAAATAATTTATCTTTCAATAAATTATTAACCACTTATTACAGCTAAAGTTAATTGATCAAAACAAGTCTCCAAAATACAAATTCATTTTTAAAAGAAATTCTAACTGTGAATTAGTAGCCTTCTATTTATCAAAATGTTTTACACCAATTACATTATTTTCCTAATCTGAAAATTAACACATTTTATAAGCAGGTACAAAAAGCCAACATAAGTGACTAAGGAATATAATTACTAAATTTTAATTTCAAATCAAAACTAAACACGAGTAGATTTTTAAGTCAATAAATTTCTCTGATGTTGATTTAATTGTTACCAAGAAAACTGCTTATTTAATATATATGAAAAATTATGTAGAACAACGCACACACACACATCATTTCCAAACGTGATAGTAATACATTCTTAAGTTTCTAAATTAAAGGTAAATTAAATATGCTAAAATTTGAAAATATATTAGAATCTTAACCTATAAATTATATAATGTAAATCTGAATATTAAAGATATCAGTTTAGAAATTGATAAAAATTTGAGAAAAATGGAAAACTTATTTTTAATACAAATAGAAATGCAGATACATAAAAAGAGATCTGAATAATTACTTCATCAGCTACTATCAATAAAAGACAACATATTGCCAATTACTTCTGAGAGTGAGTTTTCTCAGAAAAATCTCAAATACTAGAGTATTGAAAAGTTGCAAATTTTTAATAAAAAACTTTTTACAGTGAATACTTTAAAAATTTTTATTATTAACTCATATATGGGAATATTTCACCAATGATACAAAGAATGACAATTACAATATTTACTTTATGATGTTTATGAGAAAAAAATTTAAATTATAATTGCAATTATTAAGTAACTAAAATTTTCAAATTATTTTTCACTAACTCATAGTGAACTTCTAAAAATTGTAATCTTCAGAAAAAAATACAAATTACATGAAGAATGCTGCAACAATCACCATTTCACTAAAATTAATCACCATTTATATCTTAATCAGAAATTTTCAGTCATAATTTCAAACTAACTAGATTAAAAATTGAAATTAGCTTTTCATTAATGACCATTTTTATAAAGGTTTGGCATTAAATTTGAAATAAATGAGCTTCCCTGTGACAAAAAATTCACTATAAGTTTTAACAGCAAGAATTTGGCTCAGTTGGTTTGTCATTCTATGGTCATTTTATGCACCTGCTGGCTATTAATCTGTGTGTGTGTCATTTTTATGTGGATTCAAAACCACTACAAATATCCACGACAAGGTGGGATTCAAAACCATGATTATTTGTACCAAAAGCAAGAGAGCTAGCCATTCGGTTACCTTCTCGACTTTTACAACGAGAGACTCTTCTTCACAATATTCTACCAAACGGTTATTATTAGAGATTGAAATTGATTCGAGCACTAAGTAGAAAAGAATATATATATATATATATATATATATATATATATATATTAAGACAGGCATTTGTTTGAAATATATATGATATGACTATTCAAACATATTTTATATTGTTCACAATAAATTTAGAATAGAATCTTGGGCATACTTAAAATGTTTGTATTTTTTACCTCATATTTCTCATTATTATGATAAAATGGAACAATGAAATATGTAAATTACTATTTCATAATGAAAAACACGCTTAGAGATGATGAAACACGCTAATGAAATGATTTTCTCATTTTTGATCTGCTTCGATTTTTAAATTAAATTTGGTATTACTTGGATTGGGTGTGATTTGGTGATGAATTTATAAAAAAAATTTTTTTATAAATACGTTTAAGCAAATTGTTCATAGATTATGGTCATTACATATTTGTAATTGCCATCAAATTTGAAAATTTTTCAATAGATAATAAAATAACTTTTTACAGAAAAGAATGAGACATTTGGAAAACTAATCAATCCTTAAAAATTTACTAAAAATACACCATTTTTATAGAAATGAAATAAGAATATCTTAAAAATAAGAATATCCACAAAACAGAATATATACAGGAAGAATTATTTAAAATTGATATTCGAATAATTTTACTTACCTGTATTTTCTTGCTTTGGTTCAACTTTTGTATTTGGATTTAGAAATATGTCTATTTTTTATAACTGACAGTTTATTGGTATCATCTGCTAATGTTGATTATCTCCGCCATATTTAATATAATGCTTGTATTTCACACTTTCAGCAAAAATGAGAAAATTTCTCCTTAACAAGTTGGTATGATTAACTACAGAAATTAAATTATTTAAGAATAGAAAAACAACAAATATTTTGATAATAAATAATTTTAATGCGAATTATTTAAAACATTGTTTCTGAATATTTTGTTGAGTTTCTATAAAGATAGTTTTCGTTTGACATTTTAAATAAATGTTGTTATATTTAATATTTGGATTTATTAAGATTAAATACATTTTCTAATTTGCAGTAGAAATGTAGTTTAAAATATTTTATCGATTCTCTTGATTAGTAAGAATAATTTTTTTTATAAATAAATATCAGTTTTTGGAAATAATGCGAAATGCTCGATTAGTTGTATTTGAAATAGAAATTGAAAAGATTAATAAAAACAAAATATTTCAGTAACATTTCCGTAAATTCAAAAATAAAAGGTTTAAAATTTGGTATTATATAATACATCCCATATTAATTTTTAAATGTAATTTTGCAAACGTATTAAATATTGAGTTAGAAATTTACTTTTATCTTTTAAAACAGGATTTACATATGTTTTGTTTCAAAAGGTAAAAGTAACTAAAAGTTAAATAAAAATTTAAACTCTAATCAAAGAAGAAAATTTTGGAAATGTTAATCAATAAAATCTGAAAACAAATAATTTTTACAAAACAGGATATAATTAATTTAAAAATACACAAAATATTTGTTTTACAAAATTACTCTACCTTTCCTAAAATTTAGTAACAGTGTAATTATGAAATGTAAATAAAAATGAATGAAAAATGGTACTTTAGCATCTTTTAAATAAAGTGGATATTTCCTGAAATTAACAAATATAACATCTATTAGAATCATATATTGGTAAAATAAAATATCAGTCTAATTATGTTTTAAACATCATGATTTTTTAATTCACCAGTTTTTAAGTTCCTTACATGCTCTAATGTTAGTTATTTTAATAATTTAAGAAGTAGATATCACTGGTTAAAAAAATTTTAACTGTTGATGTTTCATGTTTTAATTGACAATTAAAAAACAATTTCAAGTTGACATGAATTTTAATGACAGTAAAATTGCAATTTAAAAACAAGAAAAAAACAGTTAAAACTGTTTAACAAGGGCAAATTCAAAGGTATAAAATATTAAATACAATAAATATCAACTGTTATAAAATACTTTCTGTGTGTATGCCGTTTTGTAGTTTCTATTTGTTACTCATGTTGACTTCATGGGAAGGTAGAGGCATGGCATCATAGGGTGCAATAGTGTGGAGAAATTCACTTCCCTTTCAGATCAATGCCAAAATTGAGGAAGTAGATCCTCTGGGGGGCTGCCATTCTATCGGAGAATTTGAAGAGCAAAAGTCGTACTTTCACCTTCATGGTGCTCTTCTTAAACGGAAGACGCCCCCAATTGATTTAAATTCGGATAATCGAAGCATAGCGAGCTTGGCTAGTTCAAGTGTCATTAGTAACAACAAAAACATAAAATAGTATTACAAACTTGTGTAAAAGTGAAATCGATAGGTAGGAATTAATTATTCGCCTACTGTTAAATGGCGGCTCAATGTGGACCTTTATTTATCAGAAACTAGTTGACAAATTAAATCCCGTGAAAATAAGAGAAGAAAAATTATCGGTTTTTACTTTCAGAAGGAAAAAAGATATAAACAAAATTTATGATGTCGTTCGTTTGACTTTAGAACACAGATTTTTCCTAACTCAAAAATAAAAATAGCAGCTTTAGTCATAGATGAAATATGAAGGTCAGACATACTACACCCTGAAGCAAAAAAAAATAATTAAATGAAAATATATAATTAAGAAATTATACCCTTGCTGACTCCCCTATTTGCATTGAGCCTGTAACTGTTTTTATAGGGGCTGATTACTATTACAACATTGTGTGACTAGTAAAATCAAAATATTTTAATAAAAATCTCATAGCTGTTGAACGTATTTTTGTTTGGTGCCTACAAGGCCGAAAAATTGATAATCACACTTCGCTCATATTTATTGTAGTAGTAGAGGAAACTTTAATTTCGAAACACAAATAGAAAAATGTGGGGATTTAGGAAACTGGAGTAATTGAAAAATATAATGAAGACAATTCTGTCAAAAAATAAAGTTTTGTCTGATTTTGAGTCAAAAATTAAGATACATGTTCGATTGCTTTGGAAGCTAGATAAAAATATTTAGATAACAAGAGAGAAGTCGCTGAAGTAGCATTTGATCGTTTATGAAGAAGATTGTTCAGAAATTCCAAACTATTTAAAGAATACAGAGAAGTGTTAGATGTTTACATAAAACAGGGAATTAGAAGAGTTATTGACCCGAATGAAACCAAAAACGTTGCGTTCTATTTACCCTATAGAGAAATTATTCGGGATGATCGTGCGACCAGTAAATTACGTTTAGTCTTTGCTGTTTCTGTTAAGTCTTACCGTCGAAAGTCATGAGACTGTAAAACAAACTTTATCTGTTACATTAAAATCAAAAGAAATTTTCCATCAAGCAAGTTTAGAATTATATAAATGGCTAACCAGTTCTGAAGATACACAAAAAATATGGAAAGAAAACAATATCGTTTCAGTTGATGATTCCGAAACCATAGGAACCAAGTTTTAAATCAGAATTGTATCTTGCACTTATAAATAAACGATGTAGTGAAACGAAATACAGAAAGACACAATTTTTCCACTGAATATAATTAAGGTTTTAAGCATAAAAATTAATTGCATACCTGCCAACTTTCGGAAAAGTATTTCAGTAAAACTTTTCAGTTTTAATTCGTGTGACTGAAAAAGAAGAAAATAATACCTCTACCATTTCTTTTCCCCATCTATAGTTTTTCAAGCTGGAGCGTTCCTCTCCTCCCCCCCCCCAATAGCAAAAGGGTTTGACATGTGCATTTTTGGAGCCTCTGGGACCACAGCAGAGTCTGGGAAGAGAGAAATAACTTCCCAGACTCTGCTGTGGTCCCAGAGGTCAAACCAAAATTGTTGGGTTGAATGGGGTGCTAATTTCCGTTTCTCATCATGACTAACGAGAAACGATCGCCATTATGTGCTAAGATTTAATATTTTTTTTCTTTTTAAACTTTGCCATAAAGAACCGAAACTCGTAAAATATTCACGCTGTCGGTAAAAGCGTAAAATCTGCGGATCTTGTGTAAAAGTTTGCAAGTCTATAAATTGTAATGCTGGTTCCTGTGGTGTTTATCGCTAAACAACCATTTCTTTCACCTATGAAATAATTTAACCAAGACCTATAGTTTAAGCGGATTCTGAAACGATATACAAATATCCCTAACCGAGGTGAGAATCGAATCCATGAACTCTTGTATCGAAGATCAGAACTGGAGATCCAATTCCGAGCATATTTTTTCAACTCGCAGTAGTTGAGATGCGATGAGAATTTTAAGAAAGAGGAAAAAAATCGTTTATTTTCTTAAAAACAATAGTCCAAAATGATCACGACATAAGTAACAATACAACAAGTTTAAATCACTATTGATTACGGTTTAAATTAATTTCTGATGTTGATATCAAAATATGGAAACAAAGCCTGGCTTATGTTTTAAGTTAGCTTAAATGCCAAGGTCATAGTAAAAGATTAGCTTTAATCATACTCACTTCAACCCTAGGAAAAATTTTGAGGAGAAAAGAATTTTATTTAATTTTATTTATATAGACTCGATACAAGCGCAGTTACTTCAAACTCTAAAATCAGATTGGAAAATGATAAAATAATTCTTAAATTAATTAAAAGAAGAGAATACTTCCAGACGAATAAAAACATAAAACTACAAAGCCCGTGGTAGTAAAGAATTCAAGTTGTAGATGTTTCTTCTAAATGGGAGGAAAGCACTTTTCTGCCCTTCTGTGTAAAATCTGGTTTTGAAGTGCATAAGAAGCTGGCTTTTATGTAAAAATTGATAAGCTATTTCTTTTTTTAGAAAAGAATAGAAAGTACTCTGATATTTACAATAACATTATTGATTTTGATGTATGCATAATGAAATACGATTTCGTTTTTCCGTATTTCCAAACGAATCATTTAATGTCTTGTTGGAATTTTTGTTATTGTGACGACCGATGGCTGAGTGCTTAGCGTCCCTAACTTCGAAGCAATAATTTGCCATTTCGAATCATATGTCGGGCATGGATGTTCCTTTCTTTCTGTGCGTGTGTTTCTTTATCCTTCAATTTCGGGTCGAAGATGGCACACCCCTCTTTGCCCCATTGTACAAATTACCAGTTTGAAGAATTGAACCTCTGAAAAAAGATTACAAAAAGGGCATTGTAGTATAATTTAATTCCACTTCGTGCGTGATTCTTAATTTAAAACCAGGCGAAGTGTCGGGTACAAACAAAAAACATGTGATAATATGTGACAATTTTATATAAATTTTCATGTTTCGAATATTCCGCACAGTAAATTTATTTCGTTTCAGCAAAAACTCTATTTGGAAACGACATTCCGTATATAGAGAGGATACATTGTGTAAATTAAATATATTGAGATGCGATTTTTATTTTTTTGTTCATTTCTGAAATTTTAATTCTTAAAACCTCGATTGGTTTTGAGACTTAAAAACGATAAGTACTATAACAACGAAGTTCTTAGTATTTAAAAAAATATTCACCAATTTTGTATTGCAGGTCATATTTTGTGTGTGTGCAAATTTTTTTAACTTGTTTCCAACTACCAAATCTTATACTATTTTTCAGTACGAATAATAAATATTAGTATACCAGTCTAACCGACCGATGGTGCAGAAGTTAGCGTCCTTAGCTTCGATGCAGTAGGTCCCTGGTTCGAATCCTATTATCGGCATGGATGTTCCTTTTTTTTTCTGTGTTGTGTACTTCTTTACCCTTTCAATTTCGAGGTGAAAATGGCACACCTACTTAGTTTCCCGGTTGTACAAGTTGCCCTCATCTTCGCTCCTAGTAGTGATGAGTGGATTAATTCTATAAGATTATTGTCCTGTCATTGGAAAAAAAAAAATATGCGAAATTTAAAAGCAAAAAAAAAAAGTGTTTGAGATTTAGTTTTCGTGTGTGTATGTGTGTGTGTATATATATATAGATGGATAGATATATATACACGAAAACTAAATCTTAAACATATATATATATATATGAGCTTTTTCCCTCCCTCTCACGTCCTGCCTCACTGTATAAGGTGCTGTCACCTACATCCCTTGTAGCGCTGAATAGATATATTCTAAAGGCTACCGGGTATTCTAAAGAAAATGCTTTTAGTTATAGTAATGTTGTTCCATTTGTTTGTCATACATTTTTATGCAGAAATTTAAAAAATCAGCAAAGAACCACTGATGTTTCAAAAACGGTATCATGTAAACTAATAAATATTTAGGTAACTGCTTAAAAATATTATACTTAAGCTTATTTTACATTTTAGCATTTTTAAAATTAAATTTCCCGAGTGTGGTTGCTAGTGGAGCATCGGGCGCCTGCCCAGGTGGCGGATAGGGGAATGCATCCCAGATATGGGTGGTACCGGGGAAATGAAATACTGGGGCAGACCAAAACTATATGAGGCGTTTGTCTCAGAGTGAGCAGCTTCTTAAAGCGTCTGTTCTCCATGTTAGGAGCGGCTGGCTTTTGGGGCAAGTCGTACTTCAACCTCCGGTGCCCCAGACCTTCGGGTCCTTGAAGATGCTCACTTACTCTTTACATTTTTTAGACATTTTAGATATTTTTGGTTTTATGGCAGTTAGACAATCCGAAATAAGTAACAACAACAAAATTAAATTTTCAGTATACCCTACGGTAATAACTGAAATATTTTATTAAACTTCATTATTATAAAATTTTTGAATAATTTATATAAAGTATCTCTTTTAATATACAGAAAATATAATAAAAAACCCTCTTGATGATCGAGGACAAGAAGCTAAATACAAATACGCGGATAGGCATCAGAAAAACACAGGGGAAAAGGACTTAAATAAGCATTTTTTTATCTTTCTTATATCCTTAGTATTCACCCGTCATTTTTATTCATTTGATACTAATTTTTTTTAAAAGTAAAATGCAAATTTTGACTTTATTAAAATAAAAATCGGAATTAATAATTTAGGGAAAAATATAACTCATATATCTCACAAGGTATTTCAAATATTTTTGTTAAAAAGTTTTTTATAATATTTCCAGAAAATTATCTTAAAAATTCATATTTCTCAATACATTTAAATTATCAATTTTAAAGCCTATTATTTCAATTTTTTTAAATTTCGTAATTCGTCAATTAAGTATAAACTTCATTCACTTCGTGTTTTTATAATAGCATTTGCATAGAAAGAAAGAAATATTGAAAAAATAAATAAAAAGATATTCGTAAACAAGAAAACAATAAGCACATGAAATGTTAACAGCTACAATTTGTAAAAAAGTATTTAAGAAATTACTTAAAAGTGAAATACTTTGTCCATTATATAAAATTATAAATAAAATTGATTAACAGGTACCATTTTAAAAAATAAAAAATATAAAGCGGAAAAATAGCAGTATATGTAATTATCAGTTCATTTTAGATATCAAAACTTTTTTTTACACATTACTTGCTCCAACATTACTTGCATTTTAAAAGACTAAACACAATAGTTTTAAAAAATTTATATTTAAAAAATGGAAATGACTTTAGTATTTAAATAGGAGCTTAAAAAATATAACTAATTATTAAAGAAACACACAGTTTAATTAATTATAATGAAATAACAAAGTTCAAAACAATTTTTTTGTAAAATGACGAATCTATTCATTATATGCTGTGGAAATAATTTTAATGACAAATATTGAAAGTTTGCTTTGCATTATATGAAATGAAGAGCTTTTGCACATTATAGAAGGTTTCGCAAAATAAAATAGTAAATAATAAAGACTATAATTATTTCCAAAATGCAAAAATTCAATAATTCGCTACTTTCGACGTTAATGGAAAAATAAAAATTATAGACATATATGGATTGTCATCGCAGCATTAAAAATTGATACCACTACAACAGTATCGAAATATTTTGGAAATAATTTTACTGATTAGCAAATTTATTTCAGTACATAAAAAAGTTACGTAAGCAATGCGCATAGAAAAAAATTTAGGAAACTATTGTGATTGCTCTTTTACAGGTTTATCATTAACGTTTAATACAATTTCAATAATTTCCATCGTTTAATAATGAAAAACACTATGAATAATGATAAACTGAAAATAAAATGCAGATTATTAGCGTAATAATCCCAATGGTAGCGCCAAAATAATAATCCCAAAATGAACATAAATGAAAACACCCTTGATTAGTAGTACTTTCAAAGGAAATAATGAAGCTGTAAAATTAAGTACACATTGTGCATACACGCACGCACACACACATACAATATATATATATATACATACACACACACATTAAATACGTACATATATATTTAAATGTAACCAAATAATATTAAGCACCTTTTCTTAATGATATATTACATTAGTTTAGTCTGAAAATAAAAATAAATACAACATATATTTATTAAAATGAAGGAATTCGTGAATTGAAGGTCTGCCTATTGTTTAAAAGAATTTTTTTCTGGAAATATAAATTTACTCATCCATGTTAACAGTTTTACTCATACCGATATTTCACATACAGTCAATCTTCATCGATATACACTACGTCTTTGTTTTAGAATGATTCTGAAAGATATTTTTTTATTTACTCATTTTAAAATTTATTCCACATTGTTATTTGTATTATTAACCAAGAAAAAAAAAACTCAATAGTAAAAATTTATAGAAGCTAATGAACTAATTACTCACGCATTAACGAATTTATCAAAACATTCAGAATCTTCACAAATAAAAAAAATAATAATGAAAAAATTTATTACAGAGAAAATTCAAGGATTAGTTTCTTTTGGTTGGCTTTTCAGTTTTTCGTTAAAATTTTTACTCTAGATCTAATTTCATTAGGTCCTAAAGTGGATACCGAATTACAAGAAACATTCTCGCATGGGGTGGTAATCAAACTGAATTTTTCGATTCGTTTTGATTAATTCTTTCAGTAATTTGGAATAATAGTTTAACATAAGGCCAGATTTCGATTGTTGGGCGAGGTACTATTAATTTTCGAAATCGATTTTTAATTGGACCCAGGCTTACATTTTTAAGTGAACTACTACAAATATCACGTCTGACAGAATTCGAACATAAGAGTTGTTTAACTGAAGGCTAGGGCACTGATTTGGAATTCGCTATCAGTAGTCATTGAATACATAAAAATACGCTGCCAAACATGTGTAGTTGCTGAATATCAACGAATATGGGAAGAAATTGGACAAATTTTAAAAAGTCATTGAATAACTCATGTAAAGTATTAGGCTTGTATACAAAACCTATCGGAAAATATATGATAATCTTTTAGCATAAAGCTATAATTAATTTCAAATATAACTTAGAAAGATAATTAAACTTAACGAAAGAAAAGTTATAAAATTTCTTTTTTTTTTTACCGAATTGCATGTGAACACTTAATTTTGAAAAGTTCAATATCTTTTAAAAATTATTGAAACTTTTCAACAATATCAAAGTAATATATTTTAATCAAGTGTTTGAATTAACATTAAAAAAAAATTTTATGAAGTAAGATTTTATAACTTTATGTTGAAACAAAAATAATAGTTTCAATATGCAGATGAATATAAATTTATTTACCTAATACACTAGGAAGAGATATCAATCAATTAAAATAGTATTTGGACATAATGCGGAAATATCGAATTAGTAAGTTTGTTTTCTGTGTTTTTATATAATATTCATAACGTTTTCACTCAAATAAATACACTATATTTCACTAAATGTGTGTGTGTGTGTTTGTGTGGAAAGCAACTATAAGAAAATTTTAGATAAAATATAAAATTTTCATTAATTAAGAGAATTTAATTGAAGGATTCTTTGTATTTTATCGTCAAAATTATATTTTTACACCATTGCAAATATAGAGAAAGAACATTTTTAGATGGATTTTGGAATCATAGTTAAGAATTTGATAAATAATTATATCAATTTCATTACATTCACTAGCTTAATAGAATAATTACAATAAATATTTTGGATTATTTAAGAAAATTGCTCAATTGCTCTTGAGCATTAACTTTCAGTATAAATCATTAACTTGAAATAAATATAAAGAGTGTATCTTTCGACCAAAAATTCTACATGAATTTAAAAAATATATAAAAGCGCATATGCCTGTAATCATTATTGAACTCAAGTTCGTAAAATCACTCTCAGATGAGTAGTAATGATTTCCATTTAGAACGATTTTATTAAAAAATATCATTAAATTTATTATTGTATGTCCTATATATCTGAGAAATATGTATTACGATACAACGAAACTGGACAGCTCGGCAGCAGAAAGAAAAATGGAAAACACTTTAACATTTGCTGTTTTCCACGAAAATATTTATAAATTATTAATAATTAAATAATATAAATATTTTAAATATTTATAATTAGGGCTTGAGTTAAATATCATAAGGGGCAAAAATTAAAACTTTCCACCACACAGACAGACGCGTTAAAACAATCAGCTGCATTCATAGAAAAATCAAATAGCTGCAAACAGATACAAAGATCTTCCGCTGATCAACTGTGACATTAGAGTTTACTTTTCCTTATTTAACTTTTACAACGTTTTTATTTCTAATTAACTTCCAATTAACTCTGATGCTCTTCTGCCCACAAAAATCTTATCACCTTAATGAATATCTCTCGTGACATTTTAGTATTTTAAATATTCTAATCTATAATGGTAAATACAAACACACATCTGATCTTTGGCTGGGTCAAGTATAGAGCCACTACCTCTTGTCATAATGATAACACCTTTTCCAACCAAACTACCATGTCATTTAGAATTAGTTACATCTGTTTACAAAGAGAAAAATATAACCAAAAATGTGTTAACATAATACATCAAAAATTTGATGTGCGTATCGAAGGTACGTATCATAAGAAGTAAAATTTAGTAAACCTCAAAGCAGTCATCTTTATAGATATGCACTTAAAAAGCATAAATTTAGTACTATTTAAAAGTTTGTGGTCTTATGATCGTATCTAGGACTTTTCACTCAAAAGAAAGCTTCCTTAACACTAAATTACGGTAAACTAAACCAAATTATTATGGTTTCTTTGTCACTCAATGGTCGTTTTTGCACATTGGTTTTAATCAGACAATCACCTAAAAAAGTTTAAAGTATATTCATAACCACTATTATCATCCATGCCGGAAGTGCGATTCGAACGCACGAACTGGTGAACCAAAGATCAGAGCAGAAATCGTTCGTCAGTTCAGTATAAACCAAAGCAGAAATCGCCTCACAACTGGTGTTTATTGTATTTTTAATCAGCTAATATATTTATTTGAAATCAAATATTTTAATATCAATTATTTTTAAAATTACTGTACTTATTATAAACATTGTAATTGAAATTCGCCTATCGTACCTAAATTCATGCATATACTATAGATTACATACAAATACACGAAATATTTGGAAAAACAACTTACTTAAAGGATGAATATAGGTCATGTAAGTTAATAATATTATAATTACAACCTTAACGAAACTAAAAAATTTATGTCAAGAAAGTAAAATTTTTTTTCCAACGTCGGGCACCTAGGTGACGAACCCTATGCCACAACAAGGCCGTAAACTGCTACTTATTTGTCGTTACCCAGCAGGAACATGCGAACCAAGTCACGGAGGCAAGTAGCGTTGCCGCGCCATGCTACCACAAACAATTCATACATCATCACAGAAGAAAGGACAGAAAAACAGAGAAAGAAAGTAACATCCATGTCGAAGCGGGATTCGAAACGTGGACCTACATCTCAGGAGTCAGGAGCACTAACCACTCAGCCATCAGTCGGCAGCAAGAAAGTAACATAATGAGGGGGAAAAAAATCAACTGTCTTTCAAGCTGCACATTTAATATTCAAGTTTAAAATACGAAAAAGAAAAGTTCAAAATTAAATAAAGGATATAACTATGTATAATAATAATTATTTTGTTCTGTTACATTCATATAAAAGATTGGACATTTAAGATTCTTTTATTAAAAATGCACTATATCCAAGTTGGTACAATGTTATGCTTTTCCATTTTACACGAAATGAAATGTGAAAATAGAAATCAACAAATAATTATGTTACTTTCCTTCATCATTTTATTGCTTTTGTTAGTGAGAAAAATAAGGATATATGTTTTATTTCTTTATTGAATTGCAAAAATACATTTCAAAACATAGGGATTGAAAAAGATTTGAAAACCGTAATTCAAATTTTATCATTTAATGAAAATAGATAATTATACATCGCAATAAATTAGTTTAAAGGATAAAAAAAACATGTTTCCAGTCAGTCAAAAAAAGTTCATTCTTGATACAGTTTAAAAAATAAATTGAGAAATAATATTTTACTAAAGATGTTTATTTTTTGTTCAGAAAAAGCAATTCATTTGGTAGATAATATTTTAATCAGTAAAAACGCAAACGATTTATTTATTTAACTATAATTTAAAATTTCTAAATGAAATCACCATTTATTGATAGACAACGAAATTTATATAGGTTATTTAAATTCATTGAATTGTATAAGTATTACAAATCAATTCTAAAATGCATACTAAAAATTATAATATTAAGATCTCTATAACTATTTGTTGGTTAAGGCTTTCGCTCTCGTTATTAGAGATAATCGGTTCGAATCCCGAGCCAACCGAAGAGCCACTGCTTTCTATAAAGTCGGCTGGAATATATAAAATATGTCGTAGTAGCAATGTACTACAATGGAAATATAACATTTTTAAATTTTAAGCATTTAAATTTTTTTTCAAATTTAAATGATTTTTTTTAATTCAAAAATCAAATTAAATTTTTTTAATTTAAATTGTTTTTGATTAAGAATTTTTTTTAATTTGTATACTTTGCACAATATTTATATTTCTATATATGTGTATTTCAAATTTTGTGATCTGTAAATAACGAAAATAAAGTTTATAAAATTTTTCAAATACCGTACTCTGGTCAGTTCCATTTTTATGCATTTCAGATGTTTTTGATTTTAATTTAAAGTTGTTTACAGTATTATTTATATTGATGCTTATATATCCTGATTTATGGATCAATGATTTATAGATTATAGACAAAAGGGAGGTTCCAAAAAGTTAAGCTGACTCGCGACCTACATTATTTAACTTAATGAATGCAGCAAGAACCACTCTATTCGTTATGAATCCTTATTTTTTTTAACAGGAAGTCCCAGTCAACTTGCAACTGTAAAAATTATATTATTGATTAAGCTGTAATTGATTAAGTTGTAAAGTAAAGTAATGAGTTAGATAATTAAGGTTTACAAACACACAAGTTAATGAACAATAAAAATAAATCCTCAAGAATAGTTTTAAATGTAGGACTTAATACTAATATTTATATTTAATAAAATGAAGTTTATATTATGCTCAGTTATTCATTGGATCATAAAGTAAAAATTAAAATCTAAAGATAATCTAAATGATTTAGTTTTAAATTAAATATTTTTGAATCATTATTTACGGATTATTATTAAATTTAAATATATTAGTTCATCACAAACAATTTAAAGTTTACATGCTATTTGTACAGTATCATTATTACATGTATATTAACTGATCGTAAGCCATCACGACCGGATCAAACAGAATACAAAATCATACATGTCAAAAAATACAGTTAAATAGTAGGAATTTTTAAGTGATAACAATTTTCCACATAAATGATCAGTTAATTAGCACAATCAACATTCATTTTAAAATATAAATAAGTAATGAGAATGATCAACTTACTTTTATTTATTGGATTAATCCTATTATCAATACAAAAAGCACAGTACAACAGGTTGTTTTCCTAGTGGAGTAATGGCGATCGCCGGTTTTCTCTTCACCACCGCTCAACTACTAGAGTGACGTCACGACCCTTTTTCTTTTCAGCCAGCAGGCCTTGTATCTAGGGGGTGTTGGCTCAACTCAGATCTCCATTTGGGGATGCGCGCGTTCGTCTTCCCTGTTTTCTCCCTCCTTCCCTATGATTTCTCTGTGTCCTCCAATCAGGGGATGGCGTAAACGTTCCTTCTTATTTATTTTTCTATTCGTTTTTGGAAGATGTAATTTGTATTTTTTTTTGAGTAGTTATTGTTTAACAATTATATATAATATATATATATATATATATATATATATATATATATATTTAGGATTGCTCTAGGTCGGCGTTTATTTATTTCATCTTTAAAATTGTAATTTGGGATACTTTTAATTAATTGGTTTTTGTGGTCTCATCATGTTTAACTTTGTTAAAAGACAGATATGGAAAATCGGAACATTTAATTAGTTGTATTGTAAACAAACTCTTAGAAATTCAGCCAGTTAAAAATTGTTCTATTATTCATGGGTTAAAGTATTTGTATGATGAAAGTGAAATTAGTAAAGAAATTTACAGTCGATGGGTGTGGCATCAGACAATTTCGGCCATTTATTAAAACAATTACCTCATAATCTAGTAATAGAGATCATGGTAAATCAGGTGATATAAACGAATTAATGAAATTCATAAAATTTGAAATTGAATCTCCAGAAGAAGCTTAATGCAATTTCAGGAGTTTCCTTAAGTACTCATGAAACTACTATAAAAAATATTCCAACTGCAGCCGTTCTAAATACAGTAGTTCAAAATTCTTGTATATTTTGTAACTCGACCTCGCATGTAGGACTAAAATGAAAAAATTTTACCGATGAACAAAAACGTTTTAAAATAAAAAACGGAAGGACGTTGTTATAGATGTTTAAATAACACCCATTTATTAAATTAGTGTAAAGTTAAAATTAAACCTTGTGAAACATGTCAAAGTTTTCAATACAATATATTATTCTGCCCCAAGACAAAATTTAAAAACTCAGTTCAAATTCCGCCGCCTGATAAAACTGAAACTATTGAAATTTCAGATAATCAAACGGTAATATATCTTCTGTTTTCAAACATAATAACTCGTTAAATAGTTATTCTACTTATTTAAAAACTGCTCAAGTTCAAATTGAAAACAGATATAAAAAATTAATGGCGAGAATACTTACTCTATGATTCTGCTTCTCGAAAATCTTTTATTCGAAGGGATTTAATTAAAGCATTAAATGTGAAAAGAATAAGAAAACTTTTTATTTACACATTTTCAAATCGAAATCCTTCTGAAAAGGAATATGATTGTGTTAATATCACATTGCATAGTAAGTTTTTCCCACACTCAAGTATAAACATTGAAGCTTTAATTACGGACGAAATATACGCTACTCAATTGTATCCAGGAATTGATCCCCAATTAATCGGAAGTTTACTTTTGCGCGGATATAAAGTAGCTGATTTAAGGAATAAAAATAAGCCCATTCCTATATTGCTAGGAGCACACTTTTTATTTTCTACTTTAAAATGAGAATTATTAAAAATAGGCAAGCACTAATTCCTTCAGCCAGCGATGTTTGGAGATACTTTAGTGGGACAGATACCAGATGATCATGTGAAGGGTGCGACTTCCTGTTAGAATGTTTTTTGCACTTCAGTTGCAAATGATTTGTCATATTTATGGAATATTGAATCTTTTTTAAGTACTCATGAGGGAGGGAATAAGGTGAACTCGGATCATCTGACTGATTTTCGAAATAAGTTGTGGTTTGACAACTGTAGATATGAGGCTCCGCTCTTATGGAAGTCGAATACTTCTCGTGAAAATTTATGTGGTAATCTTGAGGTCGCCGAAAAAAGATTCTGTTTATAGGAAAGGAAATTTAATGCTGACGAATCTTTATTTGAAAGATATAATGCTGTCATGAAGGACCAGTTAAGTGAAGGAATTATTGAAATGTGTGATTCTTAATGTTTTGTCGGTTATACAATGCCGCATAGGGATGTTTTTTAAAGAAACTTCTTCCAGTACAAAAACAAGAATTGTTTACGATGCTAGTAGTACGAGTTTTGTTACTTCTAAAGCACGAGTAGCACCCCTTAAGAAGTTAACACTGCCTCGACTGGATTAATGGGATCTGTCATAGCTGCAAGATTAGTCAAACATCTTATATATAAAGAACAGTTTAAAAATCGCAATAAAATATATTTGTAGAGTGATTCTACGATTGTACTCCATTGGATAAAAGGATCTACGACAAAGTCGAAGCAGTTCGTGGCCAATAGGGTAATAGAAATTCAAGAAATTACAGATCCAAGTGATTGGAGACTTTGTGTTGGGAAGAACAATCCAGCAGATCTATTGACCAGAGGAATTGCTTGAAAAAACTTGTTATCTTCAAGGAAATTGTGGCATGGCCATGAATAATTAAACAACTCGGAAGATACTTGGCCATGTGCACAACAAAAGCCTGAAATCAGCATTGATGATGAAAAGGTGGAATACGACGAACAAAAACGTGTTGTTACCTCAACAATTGTTTGTGCCAAAATTATGGATTTGGATAGATACAGCAGCTTGAGAAAGCTATTAAGAATAATTGCTTGAATACTTCGTTTTGTGAACGTGTTGAAAACCTAACTTCCACAAAAGGGTCCTATTACATCTTACGAACTCGACAAAGCGCAACAGTTTTGAGTGAAATCTGTTCAAAGAGAAGTTTTCTATGAAGAAGTAAAACTTTAATTGCAGGGAAACCTCTTCTGAAAGGCTCAAAACTTCTCTGCTTAAATCCTTCCCTTGATCAAGATGGTGTTTTGCGTATCACAGATTGCCTAGGCAGAACTGATTTAACAACTAATGAAAAACATCCAGTTATACTTCCTGCTAAATCTAAATTAACTGAATTGTTAATTTGGGAGTCCCAAAAAAGAGTATTCATTCAAGTGTGTCTCACACGTTAGTGAAACTCAGAGGAAAATACTGAATTTTAAAGGCTAAACAAACAATAAAATCGCTACTTCGGAAATGTGTTATCTGCAGAAGATTCAACTCCTCTCTTGGAGATCAAGTTTTAGCTCCATTGCCAACTAAATGAGTAGAGCAGTCGCATCCATTTGCAATCATCGGGGTTGATTTTGCTAGTCCTTTGTTTTTAAAGAATGATGACAACAAGCAATATATTTTGTTGATAACACATGCAGTGATAAGATGCCTTCATTTCGAGCTAGTTGGAAATTTATCGACAGACACTTTTCTTCTAACCATTCCGGCGATTCATTGCTTGACGTGATTTGTCATCTGTAGTATTCTCCGACAATGCGCGTACTTTTAAATGTGTTGAACAAGATTTAAAGCAACCTTGGTCAGTTTTGAACGATTCAAAATTTCAAAACTTTTGTTCTTCAAATCGCATCAAATGGAAATACATCGTAGAGAGAGCTGAATGGTGGGGTGGATTTTATGAACGTATGGTATGAACTGTAAGGGTTGCTTTTCCCAAAACTTATGGTAAATCCTCCCTAACCATTAAGCAGTCGCGAACTGTTCTCTTCGAAATTAAGGCTATGATAATTTCTCGCCCAATTGCCTATGCCGGAACTGATGTAAATGAATCAAGTGCTTTAACACCGGCTCATTTTCTTTTAGAGAAAAGAGTAACATTTTTGCCTTCTGTAAGACTTCAAATTAATTCAAACCTCTCTTCCAGGAAGAGTTTAATTAGCTTTCAATTATAGAGAAAAATTAATGAGACATTTTTGGTCTTGTTGGAAAAATGAATATTTTCTAAACCTAAGATCGGTTAATTACAAATTTTTAAAGGTAATATCACCCAGTTTAATTTGACGACATTCTTTGGATTAAGGATGATCATTTGCTTAGAAATGTTTGGAAACTTGGCAAAATAATAGAATAATTTCCTGGAAGAGATGGCAAGGTGAAAGCTTGCAAAGTGAAAACAGAATCAGTGATTAAATGTCCTGTGCAATTATTGTATAACTTGAAAATTCAGAACTAAATATTTATTTGAACTACATAATTTGAAATTTTTACATTTTAAGAATAGTTGAATTTAAGATTGTCTTTGCTCTTAAGCTTGAATATTGAAAATTTCTGATATATTGAAATATTTGTGTTTTATATTAACTATAGTATTAAAATTACTAAATACTTTTATCATTTGAAATTTAATAATTGTGATAGTTATTTTTTAATCAAGCTGTATTTAATTATATCTATTAGCATTTTTTAATTGAAATTTTGATGAACCCTTCCATGGTTCATGGGGGGGACTGGTTGTTAAAAACTATTTTCTTGAAAGCAGAGCCACTGGTGCCATCATTCGAATCTGTAAATAGTCTCTCACTTGTCTTTTACCCTCTCGAAGGAGCACATCTCGATTGCTCCTGTAATTTTATGTTCGTATGTGTTGTGTTGTTTTATAAAAAAATATGATAAAACTTATTTCTAGATTACTTGAGTTTTGAACCAGGGCACCAGATAATAGATTGCAAAAATCTAGATCGAAAGCATTCTCATTATTGGTTATTGATTTGTTATCAACGTCTTTGGTCGGAAAAGCATTGGAACACAAATGAAAATAATTCCGACTTCAATACTTAAAATTCGTCACTAAAGGATTTTTCAAGCATTATGTATTTCATTTGGTTTTTAATTAATATATACATGAAGCTTTTCGTGATGAGAATCATAGTTTTGAGATGCTGTTTTAAATTATTTTGTCATGTGTTTAACATTAAAACTTCACATTTAAATTGAAAAATCCGGAGTGATTTTCTTAACTCGCTTTTATCAGTTTTTTCTTATATATATTTTGATATACCGTGTACAAAAAATACTTACCGTAAGTTCTGCATTTGTTTTTCTTGCCCACATTTAATATTTGTCTTCTTAGTTCATAGCTAGATATGGATTTAAAATATATTTTTTAATACAGGCTTTTTGTTATATGTCAATCCGTAAAACGTTTTTGCTAAATCTTCAGTCCAAAGTGATTTTTTTATCCTCTGGATTTTAAAAAAATTCTACAACATTTGCTAATATCAGTATTCTGCGTGCAAAAAATATCGCGTATAAGTTATGCTTCTGTCTTCACTGCAGTCATTTAATGTTGTCTTTTCCATTTACAATTAGATTAAAACTTAAAATTTGTTTTATAATATATAGCCTTTATGCATGTTTTCAAGTTTAATCTAAAATTTCAATCAGAGAGAAGTAATTCTTTTTACTTTGTAATATTTTTTGTTGGTATATCGAATACAAAAAATTATCTAATGTACAGCGGGTGATCGGTTAACGAACATAATCTGTTACAAGAAATTTTTTATGAAATCAATTAATTCATTCTGGAGACCATAAGAATTAAATTTAAAAAAAGGATGTATAATTTCTTAGTAAATTTAAAAAAAAGTAATGCATACATACTGTAATGTCTTATACTCAGCCCTTTCGATTTCCAGAGCCTTCGAGGGGGAGTATGGAGACGGTTGGTGCGAGGAGCAGTGGAGAAGCTGCGTTTTAAGATTGATACTGACTTTAGTACGCTACCGAGGCGCTAGAGTTTTAGCGAACCCAAATATGACTCCTTTATAAAATCTTTAGTTCTTTGTTAATTAAATGTTTTTGTCTCAATATTTGGAGTCAGTAGTTTGTTTCATAACAATACAATCTTGTATATTAGCCCTTTACATTTTTTCTTCATTGGACGTTAAAAGAACATGTCTAGTGTCAATTGTGCTTTTCCCTCTTTTTTCCACGATTTTCTGAAAGTGATTAATAGCATTGTCGTTGTAAAGATCCATAACCATACTGACATCAGTTTGGTTTGGGTGCCATTCTAAGACCATTGTTTTGACATCTTCCCACATTTTCAAAAGATGTTTAACGGCAGATGTTAACAGGGATCCGAATTCGGATTTGATTGAAATCAAAAGCCATCAGTTTCAATCGGGAGTCAGTTTCGGTTTTGAATGAAATGAAAAGCAAATAATGGCCTACTTTGGCTATAAATATTCCATTTAGGGGAAAAAAAACTTTTTTTTCTCAAATATAGAACTTTAAAGCTTAATATATCAAGAAAAAATGAAAAACGATTTTTAGAACGTTGGATTTAGTAACCCTTCCAATTATGCTCTGAAAGCCAAGAAGTGTTCATGAGAATTTATCCGAAAATATGCTTGTGTGTCCGAACACAAAAATCTTTTGTGAAAGTTTTTGTTGTCCGATTTGTTCGTAGTCTGAACTGTTCATAACCGATCACCCACAGTATATTCTGTTTCCATTGATGAATGGTACAAATAGGCGGAGGCTCGGAATCTGGATTCACACGTTCTCCTGGTAAAATGGAATCAATTAGGTATAAACTATAAATATACACTGAAACAGATGTAAAATGATTTGTTTAAGTAGCGCAAAAATGCAGCGAATCAAGTTAAGTTTATAAATAAATTTAAAAAAAAAAAAAAAAAAAAAAAAAAACGGTTTTGGTCAAAACGATATTTTCTTTACGGTCGGAACTATTCCGCCTTCGAATAAACACGCTTGCTCACTTCACTTCGATCAATAAGAGTGGAGAATCAAATATTAACCTATAAGAGAATGCAACGTTTCCGAGCTATTAAGTATGTGTGACCTCAGGGCTAGGGAAAAAGAAGGGCTGGCTCAAATGCTCCCCAAAACTGACACCGGAAATAGCCGTTGATGACGTAGTCAGGCATCGAAGGAGATTAAGCTGCCGGGAGTTTCTAAGCAAAATACTTATTTTTTATTTTTAAGTTCATTTTGTTTTTAATCAGAATGAAAAAAATACAAATCCCCTCAAATATTAAGTGAATTAGCAATTATTATTTAATAAACCCAACAAAATTATTATTAATATTGAAATTTAAAATTGTATAACCAATATAAAAATATATTTACCTATTACGTTCAGTTTATCTTGATTTTTGACTATTGACCCATTTCTTAATTTTTTGTTGAGCTTTATTACGAGATACTATTGCTGCATTTCTATTCAAATACCTAATTCGTATAAATTTTCTCAAGCGACAAAAAGTTTAATTGTCTTTCGATTTACAGTAGAAAAAGAAGACTGTTCCATTTATTAATGTTGCTATGACATTTTTCAAAATGTGCCAGCATGAAATTTGCGAAACATTATGTCCATTTGTTTTATAGTTTCAATCCATGCTTTTGTTGGAACAGTAAGCCCCCCAGCAGAAACTAAATTAATCCATTCGGAATGATTCTGCATATCGACTGAATTCCTTGATATAGTTCCAAGTGAATTATCTTTAATTTTATAAACAATATAGCCCGCCACATAAGCCATAGCTTCTTTTTCAAATGGAGATGTATCACAATTTGAATTGGAAGAGGAAAGTTCATTTTCCCAAGATAAAGGTAAGGGATTAATTAAGAGAATTCAAGATTTAATTCATCATCTTGAGAATCAAAAGAATTGATAATTTCTTGACGTTCTTTTACATTAAACGCAGAGTCTAACATTTCACTTGTTAAATAAACGTCTGGTCCATTTTCTAAAGAGTTTACTTTCGGTGACAAATTAGGTAATTTATTTGCGAGCAATATTTTTTAAGCGAATAATTACTTCAGAAGGAGAAGGATGGTCATTGAATCTCCTGAGACCTCTAATTTGGCTGAAGCGGCTTTCGAGCGCATCTTGAGCAAGTCTACTTGTGACAAAATGGGCCTAATATTTCATCCAATGAAGAGTCGTAACACAATTTCGAATCTATGTGATTTCGTCAAAGATCAAAGAACATATCTTTCCCACGTCGCTCAAAGTTTCGCAATTTTTTTCCATCAATAACATTACATCTTTAAGAATTCCAGGCATGCAACTAAACTTGGAACACCATCTTTTCAAAGTACTTGCACTTGGCATATTTAATCCCATTTTATTTCGCCAAAAATCGTAAGATTTTGAAGATAATGATCTAATTAAAATACATTTTGAAATAGTGTTAGATGACCATTTAGTTCTTAATTTATTTTCTTCACCTTCACGCTTATAAGGGAATAAATTATTTATCCTCATCTTCCTAAGTTTAACGTTCTCCTTTTGAAGTAATTTATTTTCATTTTTAATTTTTCTATATCATTTAAAAGCAAATTTTTTTTTTTTTGATTTCAATCTTGTTTAATTATTCTTGGTGTTGAAGTTTGATTACTTTTTGGTTCATTTTTAAGGAATTTCACTGTATTTTCTCCGCATAGTATTCTTTTTTCAATTCTTCTATATTTTTTAAATATTAATTGCATTGATTTTTTGTATCACATAATTTATGTGGACTTCGACACTGAATTCTTTCAATAGCTTCTACTAATTTTCTTTTCGTTTGAATCTACTCTCTTGGAGTATTTCGAATTATGTTTAAAGTCGGTAATTTAAGATTAGGCAGAGCCGTCGGTTTAAATGTTTTTCTATCTGGCAAACCACTGGCACACGATGTCATGTTCTCCTCTTTAAAAATACTCTAGCTTAAAACGAAAACATTAACATTAAAACAAGCCAAAATGAATAAAAAGCTGCGATCAAACACAAGCTAGCGTAGAGAATGCCAGCCAGTCGATGCCCAGTGACGTCACGCTCTTCCCCTCTTCGGTGACGAGGCGGCATGCGACACCTCAAAGCGATGAGCCAGCCCTTATATTTTCCCTAGCCCTGGTATGACCTGGTGTTTTTGAAAACAACGCTCGAAACTGAAGACAATTGATCTTGCTTAATAGTGAAAATTCATTTTTGGATAAGTTACGACAGCCGAGGAGAAATAAGTTTACATAATTATTTCATTTTATTTAACATTTTTCAGAGAACATTATATTTTAACTTAGTCATTTAATAATTTGAGTCATTAATTTTCATCTCTTTATTATTGAGTTCGATTGCATGATAGTTAACGTTTATAGTAATAAAATGCGTAATTTATATATCCTTACGTGTATAAATTTTTGATATCACATTATGAAAACATAAAGCTATAATTTTCTTAATAATTTTAAAAGACGGGCCGTTTCTGTTATCCTAGTATACAGTCCTATTTAATTTTTCTTATCACCATATATATACTTATCATTCATTTTACTAGTGCTTTATTTTTTCTGCTATGCCTTAACGGCATACTCCTATACTATAAGACATAAAATTTCACTTTCCCGATCTGGCATTTCTATATTCATAATCCAATTATTAACTTACTGTATATGCATGCCAGATCGTCAAAGGCATATCCCAAGTGTTTTAAGAGAACCCGATTTAGGAAATCAAACTCTGCTGTTTGATAGTTTTGGTTAAGAACTATTATTATCGTTGCTATTCTATTTTAGTAATGATTATGAGTTATTTAACTGGGATATCTTTATTCTATCTATTCTCAAATTATAAACTTAATTTATGTTATGTAATTATCTTATGTTTAGTATCAATAAATTAAACTTACTATTTTTATGCAAGCCTCATTATTGGCATGTTATTAGTTTCTTAATTATTAAAGGTTCTATTATTAGAACGAAATACTACTTTATAGGTATTTAAACCAATGGCTAGCATTTCTTTATCTGCATCAAAATTGAACATTTGCAATTCTGCTTATCGTAATAATTATTTTTTGCAATTAGCCTAATGGTGGGTATTGGTATAATGACATCTGCCCACAGATACTTAAAAAGTGGTACAGACTGACAGTTACTCTCAACATAATCTAATCAAACCTAAGAAAAGCAGTTTATTATAATTGCATATCAAAAATTTTTAGAGCATTATAATATCCAATGCTATTTTTCGCATCAAAATACAATCCTTTGTGACTGATTTTTTTCATATAAAAAATGTAATTTTATATTCTTTTCTAGGAATATTTATGTTTAATTTCTATTGAATACTGAAATTCAAATTACCTTACTTTCCGATCATTTCACAATACAATAATCTAGTTCAACATTTAAAAAAAAAAGAAAAAAAAAAGTTTTTTATTTGCATCAAGCTGCTTTAAACTATGAACACTTTTTTAAATTGTGAAACATGCAATATTGTCTCCATGTTATTGTCTTGTACCAGCTAGGCTGGCATTATGGGATACACCGCTCCACTTTTCAAACTAAACGATATTTTGGGTGTGGAGTCCAACATCCTCATTATACACATGCCATGGGTACACGTTTATAGGGTAGGCAACCATTCATACAAAGACAGGATAGACAGAATGTACACCCATGCCCGAACCGGGATTCAAACCAAGACTCTCCCTATCCGTACTCTGACCACTAGACAGGGTGGTCGGCAATATTGTGACCATGTTCACATGAATTGAAAACATAAACCTAAGCACAAAATATTAATGTCAATTGACACGAGTCAACAAAAAGTGCAAAAATGCAATAACAATGTGAAATCAATGTAATACATATTTAAAAGCATACTTTTGAAATTACACAATTTAGAACTAAGTTTCTGGTAATTTAATTAAATGTTAAGACATGAATAATAATTCATTAATCTAGCAAAAATATGCATTAAACCTGTAATCCGCTTAAGTAAAAAATAGATTTTAATTAGCATAATAAGTAACACCAAAGTTGTAGACCGTCCCACCCGAAGGTATACGGTTGAATAGGGTCGTCGATAGTATATCCCTTGAAGGGAACATTAGGCTCGAACAAAGATGACTCAAGCGCCTGGGTGGCGAAAGTACCAGTACAGCAGTAATTTTGATCATCGTCTGTTTGAAAGATTTGTTTTTCTCTTTCTTTAAATTATTTATTTATTAATAATATTAATACAATCAAGGTTACAAAATGAGTTATAACAATGTAGCAAACAAACAGAGTTATTTGCATTATACAGAAGATTTACAATTAAGGGGAATCCTTCCTCAAAATAAATCTAGAAATCAGCTTCAGCACTATCTAGCCCAGTTGTTTGGAGGCAGTCCCTCTTTCAAAGACTGAAAGAACTGATTGGTGGATTAAAACTCATAAACCACGCCAAAGCACCTGTTACAAAGAAAAAATAACTCAATGGGGGGGAGAATTTTAAGAGGGGAATGAGTAGATCATTTAACGGCAATAGGGGTAAAGTGGACAATATAACCCCCCTCTCGCATCATATTTTCCATCAGCATGTTCCCATACAGATTTTCTTCGCATATGTGGTCAATTTGTCTTGTAGACTGTCCCTTGTCAACTGCCCTCATTATTATAGCCTCGGGGTATTCCTACCGAGAAATGTATGTCTGTAAATCTCATGGTTGAGGAAAAAGTAGGACAGTCTCAAATGCTTCTCAAATTTAAAATATCCGTTGTGAGCTTTTAGTCAAGCTATGAGAGAGAAAAAGCTCTGCTCGGAGATTTTTAAAAGAAATATAATTCGATTTACTGTTTTGCAGAAAAATATACAGATGCATTAAAAAAAATTTGCACAATTTTGTTATTATTATTTATTAAATGATCAAAACTTAATATCAATATTCAAATCAAAATAAAAGTATAAAATACACTTATTTTATTTTTCTTGATATAATTTCCATGTGCTTTGATCTTTCAAGTATTGATTCTTTTTTAATGGGCCTTATGAGAAAGCAACAGTTGCTCTTCTCTCTAAGTACTTCACTTGAATAAATATTTTCAAACAGACAAAAATGTCGAAGAGTTATCAATTCTGGAAAGCTGGCATTTCATTATTAAAATCCCTAAAATTATTCCATAAATCAATCAAAATTAGTATTTACTATCTAAAATAATAATTAATTGTGATTAATAACCATATATAACAATATTAAACGCTTGAAATCTTAAAAAATTGTTTTTGAATAAAAATTAGGATTATGTATTTTATAATGCATTTCCCAGCATTTTTATATTAAATAAATAAAATTCACGTAAGAAAACTTGTTATTCTAGTTGCTTGAGAAATGTTTCTATACTTAAAGAAGAAAAAAAAAAACTTTTTACATGAATTAATCTATTAGCTATGATAAACTTTGCTCACGCTAATTGCGGAGAGCGGCAATAGCAGGAGCTTTCGATTCCACCTCCCATGCATGCGCTCAGTTTCGATTTCTTTTCTATTTTTACTTCTAATTTTGCTGTTTTTATGTGTGTGTTGCAAATAAAAATGTTTTGTGCTATGGATGAGTTATATGATTTTCTTAATAGGTAAGAAATCCTCTCTTTGGATTAAGAATTCTCCACACCTTTATTTCGTTTCGGAGTTATAATTCTTCCTTCAGATTTGAATCTAAAATGCAGTGCTTTGAATAACCGAAAGAAATCATTTATCATTATGTAATCGTCCAGTATATACCACACAATACTTTATCCAAATATATATATATATATATATATATTGGTTTTTTAGTCATACTTTTTTTCCAAAAATCTTTTGTAATTTTAGAAATTTTTTCTTTATTATCACTGAACTTTTTATTTTTTAATGTGTGAAAGAAGAATAATCATGTGTGAGAAATAAAAATAAATCCTTGGTTTGGCACATTCTGTAAAACTTGTTTCCATAAGCATTTTTTATTTGAAAAGAGCAAATAAAAGATGCTTATGGAAATGTTATGTCAAAGAGTTCATTCACGCAAAAATTTTACTTTTCTTTCTAACATCATTCCTTTCAATAACTTACTTTAAAATGTTCTTATCAACTAAGGAAGTCAATTATTATATTTTTATCAATACAAATCGATATTATATTTTATAAATTTTTAACAATTACAATCAGTATAATAGAAAATTATATAATAATTTTTAGTACGAAAAAAAATGTTTGTAGTGACACAGTTAAAATTATAGTTAAAAAGAATAAATAGTTGGTTGAAAGTCACAAAATAAAGATAATTCAGTATTACTAAATGAAGAAATAAGAACAAAAAACAGAAAATCACAAAACTTAAGAATTAATAATTATACTATAGATATATTTTACCTTTCTTCAACCTGGGTTTTGCACCAAAACAATTCACAACATATCGATATTTGTATTTCATAATTTGTTTGACAGGACCTTGAACTGGTTTCCATTCTTGTAAATTCCGTATATTTATTATGTGTGATTTTCAAAATTGAATACACATTTGCTAGAAAGAAATTATTAAATAAAAAGTAGCAGACATTTAACCAAAATTATTAAGATTTCTAAGTAATGTATAATTAATAATTTATAAGGGAAAATTTTGACGTTAGTTTCAAACACCTTTTTATATTAATTTATAAATGAAAGGAAGAATTATATGGTTTCTAATTAAAAAAATAATGGTAAATTTTTAAAATTGATGTATATATCTCTTGCAAATTGTTACTGTTTTTATAAGTAACAATTTCTAACATTATTTGCTGATAGTCAGAAATAATTTTAATTAGTTATACTAGTTACATGTATAACACAAAAAATAATTGATTTAATAGAAGACTATGTATTATTGGATATTTATTTTTAAAAAATCTAAGCTAGATTTTTAATTATACTTCGAAAAAATTTTCCCTTTCCTTTCATGTTTAGGCAATAAATTTTTGTTTTTCTTACTTCTTTTCAATTAAATTCAACATTTTTAAAATATGTATATACATTTTTAATTTAAAAATGTAAACTTTCATGAACATTGAAGACACTAAACGGTGAAAGAATGTTTTGATTAAAGCAACAATGGCTGATTTGTTTGAAGGATAACAATATTTTTTCATTTATTGTTTTATATTAATGTACTTAGATTATTTTATCGCTGTGAAAATACGTTTAAATTCCATAAAAAATATAAAGTTATGAAACTTGAACTGTTTAAAAATTACTTAAAATATTAGATTCTGATAAATATTTTTTTGGATTTTCCATTTCCTATTCCTCTTTCAGTAGTAAGTATGCCTTATGCTTTTGTGGATATTGAAATTCACCGGCAACCAATCGAAATGATCTCAGAAAATTTGGTAGAAAAAGTTTTAATGTCTTTATGCCAAGATAACCAATCAGAGGAAGACTACACGATAGTCAATAAAGAAAAAAGCAATGAATAACGGAAAACAGGTGGAGATAGCTTGTTACTTATAACTGTGACTGAAACGAAATTGTGGTAGCATTGTGGGAATCAATAAGTAGTAATAAAGTTTAATTAAAAAATTGACTTTGATTTTTATTTAGAACATTTTCAATATCTACTACTTCAAGTAAGACGAATTTTGTTTTTTATTAGTGCTATTTTAAAATTTTCATTGCTTTTTAATAAGATTAAATTATGCATTAGAAGAATGATTCGTAATATATACATATTATATATTAGGAATCATTTTACTGTTCCGATTTGGAAGGGGGTTGGGACGTTTTGTACCCCTCCTTTATAAGGTTATTTTCTTTCTATTAAATTTTAAGATAATGCTATTTTATACTCAAATAAATTTTTAAAGAATAATACAAAAGTGTTCCTATGAATATCAATCTATTTACATTTAGAATAGAATTAGAATATTTAAGACATATAGAATTAATCATATTGTTGTATTTTTTGGAATGCCAGATTTTAAATTAGATAGTTATGAGAATAATGGAATTACATATATAATAAGAAATATTAAAATTACATTCTTATAAGCAATTTATATTTAAAGATATAGTTGGAAAATAATTGTTATTTGTTAGATGCTTTGGTTTATACGTTAAGAGAATCTTTGTGCTTTAAAAAATTGTAAGAAAAATATTTACATATATTTTTAATTACTTGTGAAAAATATATTTAATTAATAATTATTTATATATTTAATAATAAATTTAGGAAAAAATAGCAAAATGGCCCTTTCAGGGTGGTAGACTTTAATTTCGAATTATAATACTTTTTTATATGGTTGTCAACACTCCTAGAGTGTCATACAGTCCATGACACTTTTTACATCTAGATCCCATTACTTTTAATTTCCTGGTTCTAAGAAAAGAGCCTTATCTTATTTCATTAACTCATTCTAACTATTTTTCTTCATTTAGAAGAGCGAGCTTGGTCTCAAACTTAGGTTTAATTCATGGTATTCTAGTATTTTAACCGTTACACTACTGGGACCTGAGAGACATACTTTTTTTTGGATTTATCTAATAAACTTTGTTCTAACAACTGATAACAGTATTTCAATGAATAGTACTTCCATCTACACTCATGTCCATAAATTAAGAATCACACAGAAATTGAACTCTAAAATTAAAATTTCTCATGTAGAATTATCTCACACATGTTGAAGAATAATATGCAAATTACAAGAAATCACCATAAGGTGTCAATAATACAATGAAGAGAATGTAGTGGATGCACCCAGCTGGAAGTACCTGGGGAACTTGGAATCGCCCAGAGTGTCATCGCCAGGCTTTGGCAACGGTTCCAAGATGATGGTAATGTGAGCAGACGTTCCAGCTCAGGTCGCCCCAGAGTTACAACACGAGGACAGGTATTTGATAGTTACTGTCAAAAGAAATAGACATGGCATAGCATCAAACTAGTCTCGCCTGCTCTCTTCAGCTACCGGTATGACAGTTTCAAAGCAGACAGTGTACAGACACTTAAGGCACACTGGTCTATATGCTCGTAGGTCTGTCAGATGTGTTCCACTTACCGTAACTCACTGTCACCTGTGGTTAGCCTGGAGTAGAAAGCATGCATTATGGACAAGGAAACAGTGATCTTGTGTGATGTTTTGCGAAGAGTCCACATTTATCTTTCAATGTGATTCTCTACAGACTTTCATATGTAGAGGGGCAGGTACCCGTTACCATCAAGAGAACACCATTGAACGACATTGTTATGGTGGTGCAGGATTGCTCACATTTGGGGAGGAAATATTCTGGGTTCCAGAACCAACCTATATGTTCAGAACTTAACCATGGCAGGCCACATCTATCAAGATATTATTAAAAAACAATATGTACGTTTGTTTCGAGCGCCATGGGTGCAGAATTTCTGTTTATAGATAACATCTCCCATCCTCACTGTGCAAATATTGTAGGCGAATGCCTTCATTCGGAGGATATCACCCGTATAGACTGGCCATCATACTCACCAGATTCGAATCCAATAGAGCATGTGTGGGACATGCTTGGCCAATGACTTGCAGCCCATCAACACCCTCCCACATGTCCACCGGAACCTCGGAGAGCATTGCTTGATGAGTGGTGTAATATTCCCCAAGATCATATCGATAATTTGATACTCAGCATGCCTAGGCATTGCATAGCCTGTATTGCATCATCTGGGGGCATACTATGTATTAACCATCATACCAATCATGTTATATTGGTTTTTGTAAATAGGTTGTTTGAAATTTGCTGCAGGGATTAAAGTCTTAAATTTTATTAATGATGTCAAAGATTTAGCATCTTTTTAGCTCTTTACCTTTTGTTTAATAAATCCTGTATTATCTTATAAAGCAGAAATGTTAATATTTTCATTATATAGAAGTTGTTCAGAAGCAAAAAGTTATCACTTCAAAACAACCTTAGAAAAGAAAAAATGTGATATCTGTTACAAGAAAAGAAATTCTGAATGTGAACATAGTGAGGAGGATAGATATATCATAGGAACTTTGACAACTGATGAAATAAAAATAGCAAACGAAAAAGGATACGAGATTTTTTAAATATCTATGAAGTTTGTCCTTTAAAAGACAAAACAAATGAACTCTTTAAAAAAATGTTAAAATAATTGTAAAGATAAAATTAGAAACATGTCATAAATGGAAAAGCAATTTCAAAAATTAGAAAGAATACAGAATAGTCAAAGAAAAATTGGATGTATAACTAGGAAAAAATTGAAGAAAATCCTGGTTTGAGATTTTTATAATTAAAATCTGTTTAAATTCTTTATGGTGTAAGTTTGGACAAAGGAACAATATGAAACTAACAGAATATGTTACAGAAATTTAAGAATTTTACAGAATTATTTATGATACTATTAAAGACTTAAATATGATTTTTTGAATGATGATTTGTGTTGAAATGACTTATAAAGTAAAAGATAAATTTTAAAAAATAGCTTCAATGTTATTACATTTATAGCAGCTTTTACTAGTTCTGCTTGAATTAGATTATACGAAATGTTATCTAAGTTACAAGATAAAGTGATTTACTGTGATACAGATAATATTGTTTATATAGATGATGGAACTAACAAATTTGAAACTGGATGTATGTTAGGAGAATGGACTGATGAGTTGGGAAATTATAAATATATTAAATCTTGGATAGCTGGAGGTAGTAAAAATTACAGATACATATATTGACTGAGGGATCTGTACTTGAAAGAGCAAAAGGATTTGAAATGTCATATCAGAGTGAAACAATATTAGATTTTAATAATAGAATGAAAATAATAACTGGTGAAACAGGTTGTTTAGATGTAGAAATCAACCAATTTAAAATCGGAAAAGATAGAAATATTTCAAGCTTCAAAACAAATAATAAACATTTGGATTTGATAAGCATAGAATTTTAGACAATTATGATATTACCTTATGAATATTAATTTTAATCTATTGAACACTATACCTTTCAAATTATCAATATTTTTGAACATTTTATATTCTTGAGATTTCTAATCTTTTGAACATTTTCTATCTTTGAGATTTCTAATCTTTTTCAATTGAAATTTTAATTTTTAAAAAATGATATGTGTTGGAGTTTGAATAACTTGAAAAACCAAAATTAAATCTTATTAGAGTCAAGTGATCTTAAAAGTTTTATAAATTTTTAATCTTAAAAATTGAAATTTTATGTTTTTTTAATGTTTAATTTAAAATATATTCATTATTTTTTATAATATATTCAAGTATTTTAAATGCTTAAATTTTACAGTATTTTATTCAAAATAGGTCTTAAATCTATTTAAAAAAGGTTTTATTTTATACAAATAACTTTTTGAAGTTTAAAAATGTTTAAATTTTGCACTTTTTTTGTTGAAAAGATTTTAATGCAAAAAAAGTTTTAAAATACAAAAGTAGTAGCAAATTTGAAATGTCCTCTAGCACCTCCCTATACTACTAAAAAGCTTAGACCATTAGAAATTGTGTGTACATGTAATAATAAAGACTGGCTCCACCCATCTCTTCTCTTTTCAGCCATAGTCGGTTATGTCCTTGTTCAATGTCCCTCCCCCCTCCCAAAAAAACTTTGCTCTTTCAAATTTTTACTTTATTAGAAGACAATCTAATGTTATAATACAGCATTAGTTTTGGCACCAGTTATTTTTTTCTATCTTTTCTTGTTAATCAAATTATCTTTTTTGTTGCTACTAAGAATTATCAGCATATATATTAAAGAAAATTATGTGTACATAAAGTAATTATCTATGATTTTTTTTACATCATATAAATTCATTTTATTTGATAACAATTGCACTAATTTAAAAAAATAATAATTCTCAGAGTATAGTGAAGAAAACTGTTTTTTTTATAATCTGTTTCAATTTTAAAATCTATGGAATTGTTAGCTTTCTCAAAACTAATTCCTAATTTAATTTAGTTAAATAGAAAGTTTGTATGGAAAAATTTACTAGTTTTTGATACATTTAAAATTAAATTAAAAGAATTATGAAAAACTTTATCTAAATACTACAGATATAGTCTTAATCATTTAAATAATTAATTATTAGTCTTAATCATTTTTTTTTATATTTATCTCTCTGTAAATGTTTTAATATTTATAACATGATTCATGCGTAAATAATTAAACCTCTTTGAAATCATCTTCCTACAATTTTTAACTGAAAGAACAAGGTGTTAAACTAATTTCAATTTATAATTTTTAAATGAATAGAGTACTTAAATGAAGGTCCTTCCAATAAAAGTCCTTACTTAAACAAAAGTATAATTGCACACAATTACAAATATAAACACATAATTTGTTCATATAATTCTACATAATGTATGTTATTCACAAGCTAATAATATATGCCTTACAATATTATGAAAGTAGAAAATAATATATTATTCTTATCTTTGTTCTATAGTTTCTTTCTTACTTTTATATCAATTATAATGTTTCAATTCTTTAATTACTTTTAATTATATAAATAAACTTTATTGTACCATATATAAGCACCAGATTAATAAAAAATTTAATTTTTAAGACATTCCTTCTGCTAAATTTAGTACTTCTTACTGTTGTACAACACAATGTAAATTAGTATAAAAAACTGAAGTTACAACTTTTGCAAATTTTTTAGGTTTTGTATTAGAGAGAAATTTTAATAATAAACAATTAAATTTTTTTAAAAATTAAAGGAAATATCAGGTTTTATTCTTCAAGCACAGGTAACAAAAGCTCTTGTTGGTGTATCACAAACTACTGCATTAACAAAAACTGAAAAATTTTCACTTAAAATTTCTGTACCAAGATTACAAATTTTTAAATCTTTAATTCTTACAGAAATTCATTGACATTAGGCTTCCTTTTACCAAACTAAATACCAATGAAAAAAGGTTTATCTATTTTCCCTCTAATGTTACCTAATATTGGCCAAAACAAATATCATGAACTGCTATACAAAAGTAATCCCTCAATAATGCAAATTTATATTTATAACAAAATCTTTGGTTATCAATCTATACTAGAGTTTCTGTGGAACAGTGTTTTTTTTTTTTTTTTTTTTTTTTTTTTAAATTGAAATGGATATATTCACCTTCTTCAATTTTAGATACTGGAACAAATGTAGTGTAACGAGTAATGTTCCAGGATTTAAAGACAATTCTGTTTGATATAGTTTAAGTACTCTTTTACTATATCATTTATTGCAACATGTATTAAATTATGTTTAAAAAAAAGCATTGTTTTAATTTCTCTTTCAAACCTTCTTTAGGAATTGAACTATTAAAGTTATTTGATTTCTATTTAAAGAGTTAGGTCTCTATATCCTTAACTGGGACTAAATTGTTGATATGCGTCGATACCTAGACTTCTCTTGATTGCCTTAGAGTTTGACTGCTGTGCAGTAATATCACAGACAATTTTGCATTTTGGTTCTAGTATTTTTAACCTTTTGAGCCCGGCATCACCGTTTAAAAAAACTGCTCCTACGGCGCCGCGAGAAGATATTTCCTACCCCCTTAACCGAAAGGAGAGGGTCATTTTCACCCCACTTAAGTGCTGTAGTTACCTCCGTGACAAATCTTTAATCTTTTGAGGGTGATACAAAGAGCTAGGTTTGCTGTAAATTTCATGAATATGTGTTTTCCATAAATACTATACTTATCGACAAGCAATCCATTTTTCCAGTCATTGTTTTATATACCAAATAAAAAAATGTTATAAGAATTTTAAGATTATTTGCATGCATTTGTGAAACAAATTTAGTCTGTTTCAAAAACAATGCGATATAGAATATATTAATTTATTACAGAGAATTTTCTGAAATAATTGTTTAAAATAATTACAGACTTCTTTAAAGTAATGAATTTGCAATTAGTTATAATGAAAATGATAAGCAATTAACTAATTGTAT
This sequence comes from Latrodectus elegans, assembly GCA_030067965.1. Lineage (NCBI taxonomy): Eukaryota > Metazoa > Arthropoda > Arachnida > Araneae > Theridiidae > Latrodectus > Latrodectus elegans. The sequence goes on along the minus strand of CM057817.1, from coordinate 89,880,957 downwards.
ATTTCAAAAACATTCCTAAAAAACAATATGCCTGGTATTAAAAATGTAAATAAAGATATTTTGAACAAATATTTCTTTTTATAAGTACATGCAAATTGGCGAAGTTGCATTTGAGAAAGATTAAAAGTACTCTGTGTGTTAAATACAGTAATGATTTCTGTTTTCTTTTGATTTAAGTATTATTATTTATGACAAATTTCTGTATTGAATGGATTAAATTATTATTTTTTTATGTTTCACTTTTAAGAAAAAAGCTTTAAAATGGACTTTTCCTTTCTGCATGTTTCTGTAACTAAATATGAAATGTTTTGCACAATGATTGTAGCCAGACAAATCTTGAGTTTCTACTTTATATGTTACAGTCAGGTTGATTGTTTAACAAAATTACATTTGTCATACAATAAATAGTAATATTTTGTTCCTTTCTCGATGAGTAAAAACTTGAAAACGTTCATTAAAATAGTACATTCCAAAATACACTCATATTAATCTCAGAAAATATTTTTATAAAATTCTTATCAAAACATTAGCAAGAAAACATTATCTTTATATTGGGAATAAATTCTTATCTGCAGTGTTTTAAGCATTTATAAAAATTATGCTTATTAAATTATTTTTAAAAACAAAACAAGGATTATTTTTATTTTATACAGAAATTAAAACTACGAAGAAGAAAGACTGACAGAACTATAAGGCAACTTTCTTAAATATCGACCTCATCTCAATTTATGATTGGAAATATTTTCCTTTTATTTCTAGCAACAAAAAGTAACTGATTATAATGAAAACATTTGCTAAAGTGAGGATGAATATGCTTCCCTTTTAAGAAGAAGAGCAAATAAAACCGTTTTTCACCAAAATTCTCCGCTCAAACAAGTCCCCAATTTGTACGACTTTCACACACAAAAAAAGAATCAATTAAATCTCCCTCAACTGCGCAAAGAAATTTGAGCAGGAAAAAGGCACGTGCTTGAAAGGGAAAAAATCTATGGTAAAACTGCTGTACCACAGCCGTCTTCTGAAACACTCACTTTTGTGGTACAACAGTGGTACTGCCTGGACGAGAAGGTTAAATTCTTAAGATGACTTTCAACATTATATTGGATTGGATTTTATAAAATTATTCCCTTTGGAATAAAACTCTCGACTACTAAATCTATTTGAAAATGCTAACCTGCTCTTTGTCAAGCTTCAAATATCAATCCTAGAAACTAAAAAGAAATTGAAACTAACACATCCAAAAAATAGACAAATTAAATTGTCAACACAGCATTTTCGGGTAGTGGCATAATGCAATTACACATAAAAATTTTCAATACTGGTTTTTAACTATCATAATAAATATCGTAGCTTATTATTAACATTATGGTTATTTATCAATACCAAAAACAGTAAATGAATTAAAGTACAACTTCATAGTAAAAGTCATTATTTAAAATAGATTGTTTGCAATGTTTATCATGAACTTAATTTTACAAATATAAAATGAAGATTAGCTTGATAGCAATATGACAGAATTAAGTAAATGGATGTTTTAAATATATGTACTAGTTATTTATTTAAAAGAATTGATAGTACTTATCAAAATAATCTCTTAAAAATGCTTGCAAAAGTGATATAATAAGTAACTGATAATAGCTAATTCAAGAACACAAATGAACATACAGGAAAAGGAAATGATTTTTAAATCTGGCTGCCACATTTGTTAATAAGTCTAAGCATGATGCAACTTTCCTTCAATCTCATTGGTAAAGGTTATGGCTATCATTCATGGATTAATCCATCACCAGTCTACAATGATGTCGAGCACTATATGAATAAGAAAAACCAGTGATCCAATAATGTATAAGTTACTGTGCTCAGACCAATGAGAAAATATGGCATAAATGTAATATTATTGAGCCTCTGCTACTAGGGATTTGTTGAAACTCCAAAAAATATAAATTATATAACACATATGATTTCTATTAAAACAAAAATACGCATATTTTTTTAAATGTCTTCAAAAAATAGAAAATTATTTAAATTTTTTCAATAATGTCTTCAAGTTATAAACTAATTAACTGGTGTTTTTGTTTCATTTAGCCAGTCAAATGTGTGTGTGTGTGATCTGTCATAATATAAGAATTTTAAAACCTCAACTTTTTATGCATACATGTGTGCATAACACTTACATATAGGAAAAGTAATTATGCGACCAGAGTAACTTTAATTATATTATTCATTGTGCACTCAAAAGCCATAACTTACATTCAAATTGTAGTAAAATAAGAACAGTTAAAATTAATTGGATATTGATACTCATAGAGTAGTGTTATTTTAGAGAGTAAAAAAATAACATGATACTCAAGAAAATAAAATTAAAGTTATAATAAATGAACAGAGGATAAAAAATATAAGCTAAATTACATATATTTCTTTAAATTTTTAGAAAATATAAAAATAAAAAAAAGAAAAACTTTAAAGTCATTATACTGGCGAAGAAACAAAAAGCCACATAATGAATATGCAAGTCTTTGCGGTTAAAATAGCAATGTACATTTACTTAATTTAAGTGTCTTTCTCAAATAAAGTATAGTGTGTTTAAAATAAAAAATTATATATTTATTTTTATATTTTATAGACAATGAACGAGCGAAATAAAAAAATTGCAGAGGAAATGTTTGCCTACATTAGGAATCGTGGTAATTTTTTATATTTAACTGAAAATTTTGTTTGTTATTGTTATTAATACATTTATATATATATATATATATATATATTTCATTAGATGAAGAAATGCGTTCTGAAGAAAGGCAAGATCATGTCCCAGCAATAACAGTGAATATTACAGGTAATTTGTTTATATTTAACTGAAAACTTCATTTGTTATTGTTATTCATACTTGAATTTGTATATATATATATATATATATTTAATTACCATATTTATACAGTGGAAAATAAGAAAACTTCAGTTTAGTTCACATAATTGCTGAAGAATAGAGCAGTGTCGCCACACTGTTGAATAAAATAAAAAAAACCTGATTTTTAAAAAACTACAGGGCTTCAAATGTGACCCTGTTTTCAGGTTGCAATACATCTTAATTTAAGTCATAATTTTGATTTGTATATGTATATTAAGTTTTTAGCTATAAAACAATACTGTAAATTTAGCCTAAAATACTTCTAAACTGTATAGATTTTAGATAATATAACTGGTTCATAATTTTTAAATTCAGTTTACAGGAAACAGGGCAGGTATTAATTGCTATGAAATCAAGTTGTGTTTCTTTTATTAAAAAATTAAACCTTTTTTAAGAAAAATATTTTCGATTTCTTAAGATTTTAAACTAAAATTTTATTTGTAATGTTTCTATTAATATTTAAAAGTTACGAATTTCAATTTTATGAAGAAAATTTTTTTATGATTAAAAATATTACACTGAATGTGTTGTAAATGAATTCCTCTGAAGAATTAATGGAATGTGTTTAAAGGCTTTCATTGTAACACTGTTTTACTTGATTCAAATTTTTGTGATTTTAATTAGTACTGCATAATGTATAATTTAATAGCTAAGAACCATTGTATTGTTAGGTAATTCACTAGCAGTGCCTTCCTAGAGGACTAAACTAGACATAAGAAAATTTTGTTAAGTAAGGAGATTACTGTAATCAAACTTTTTCTCATCTTGAATTAAAAAGTATAGGATTTCAAGAGGAAAGCTTGCTTATGGAAATAAAAATTATATATGTAATGTAACTTATTGGAATCTTTCTTCCCCTTCCATCTCTAAAAACTTAATTTACTGAAATACAATATATTCGGAGTAATACCATATAATAACCAGACAAAAAATTAAAATATTTAAGCAGTATTCAAGGCACATTAAAATTTCCACCAAAAATCATATGGTTTATAAAAAATTCAGCTCTGATTACATTCATGTGTTGAACAATAGTTATGCAAAAAAATTTCAGTGCTTTGAAGTTAAAACATTCAATCAAATAATTCCAAATGTTCTTACTTTTTGTCTAAATACCATTCAATATTTATAGTTGATTGCTTTATTTAAATCTTAAAATTCTGTTAACTTAGAAACAAATCACATTTCAAGTAAGTTGCTTCTTTATCATTTTCTGTGTGTACTACAAATTTCTCATAAATTACATTTCTAAATAAATTAAATACTAACTAAAACTAAAAAATTTTTCAATGTTGCACTTGAATTATTCCTTCTAATTTAATAACAATTTGATCAGTGCATATTTACTTATTGATTTTCATTATGAAGAATGTGGATTATAGGGTTGGATTTTCATAAGTTTAAGTCTAAAATATATATTTACAGTAGAATTTTTTCATTTAGTTAAGTCTTATTTGAAGTAGAGTTCAAATAAAATACTTACATACCAATTCCTAAAATATTGTGTGATCATTTTTAAATGCATGCATTATTGTCCTTCATCATTTATATACATATAAAATTTTTTTTACAGATTCTGAATCTGAATCTGAAAAAACAGATCATCATTCAACATCATCATTAATGTCGGAAGAGTCAGTCACAGAGTCTGAGGCGACAATGTCAGACACTGGAAGTTCAACTTCTGACATTGTTGACTCTATGAGTGATTCTGAGCCAACCATGCTCGATTCGGATGTTCAACCCATGGATGTCGATTTACAATCTGAAGAGCTGCTATCAGATTTACGTAAGGAAATCTATTTCTTGTATAAAATTTCATTTTTGTTTATAAAAATCATCCATTGTATGAATTTGCAATTAAGTTTAAAGCAATAGTTCTTGATGTACTTGATACATGAAATATAATATGAAAAAACCTAATACTATATTTTAGCTTTGATTTTCTACATTGTTTGCTACCTATAAATCTATATGTCTTTGCGGAGATTGTAAGTATCATTGGTAGTTAAAAAAAATTCATATTACAGTGGATTCTGTCCTCTTTCTGAAATTCTAGATTTTATAACTGAATTCTTACTAATTTGAGATTTATAATTATATTATTAATTACAATGAATAATAATACAGTTTTTGGTGTCTTTTTTATTACCATTAAAACAATATCTTAGTTTATATATTTCCATTATAATGTATAAACATATGTTTTCCAAAAAACAATTTTTTAAATGGAGTAAAATTTAGCCATGTTTGTTTTTAAAAAAGTATTTCATAGGTAAAAAATAATATATCAACTAGATTTAATCTGTGAGGGAATTACTTAGCTTATAGCATTATGATTTCGATAGTTTTTTACCAGGATGCTATACCTATTAGATGAAGTTATCACAGTTTAGGAATTATATTACTTAAACAAATTAATGTACTGTATTTTCTTTGGGAAGACATCTCTTAAGCCTTATTATATTAATTATCTTTCTTAGGTTCACTTTCAGTGGAATCAACTGCATATACAAAAGAAGAAAAGAAAACTTAATGTGACTAAAATAGACGAAAAATTTTACTGCTGACCAGTATCATCAGCCGTCAAAAGACTAAAGAAAAATTTACACTTTATCATCATTTATAAAATTTTTCAATGTTTTCAAAATTATTAAATATATAAAATGTTGTAATCTCAAGTGTCTTTATCTCTTTTTCCTACTTCTTCAAAGAAAATAAAGTTACAATCTTTTCTAAGTTATAATACTATAATGTTTAAAAAGCAGAATTATTTCATTAAAATAAAAATTAGAATTTAAGTAGCTTTAGAGATTTTAACTGCATGTAAAAACATTTAAAAATTATATTATCTAAATACATACAAATAAAAACAGGATAATAGCAAATACTTTTTATATTACAATCGTCTTAAAATGTTAATCTTTAAATTCTTAAATATTATATTTTCTAAAACTTATTTCATAAAGAAGTGTTCACTTTCTTCAGCTTTTTTTTTTTCTGTTGTGAAAGAAACATTTTATTTTCCTAATTCAAGACTATCTACAACATTAAATTTATCATTTTAAAGAATAATTTAAAATTTTAATAAAACTAATTTTTCACTTATGTTTTTTTTTTATATTTACATATAAAATGAAGTAAATTTATGCATAAAATACATCAAATAATTGGTAAAAGATACATGAAAAAGAACATTTTATGAATTGTCACATTTTGAAGAGTGATAAAAAAAAGTAATTATGGTTTTAATGTACAAAGAAAGCAAATCTTACACATTTCAAAAACATAATTGCATGAGAATTGAAATGAAAAAAAAAAAAATTAACAGTATTCATATACTTTCTTTTATAAAACTTTATTACCCTTTAGATGATATAGAAACTGTTAAAATTATTTTGTTCTAATTCAGTGATCCATTAAAATAATGTTTAAAATTACTTGTATTAGCAGACTTTCTAAAATTATTTGCACTCTTTAAATTTAAACTTAAATACAGAAAAAACAGTTATGTATATAAAAATTTGGGTTCCTACACTGTATCATCGCAATTTATGAAAACATTTTTTTCTTTTGAAGTTGGAATCAATTAGAAGTTTGTGTTTCTCATCTCCTTTTATTTTCACTTGATTCCTTTTTGTTTATTTTTAAATATTTCCGTGATAACATTCTTATGTTTACAATTATTAAGAACAGTATTAGTTGTTGTCCTCATAATTTTGCTGTAGAAACAAACATTTTTCACATTAATCATTAAATTACGTTGAACTTAAAATTTTTGAAAAATTCATTATCATATTCTACAGAAATTAATTTTGATGTTACAATTTCTGAAATGTTACTATGATAAACTATATTGATTATAAATTATGATGGATAAAGTTAACCGTCTCAATCACAAATTTAATTTAAAAACCTTTTATGTAAACTAACATCAACACATTGTTTTTACATACAACACATACTTTATGACACTATTCCCAATTAATGCTTTTATGAATGATAAGACAGAACGATATCCTACTAAATATGTTACGAGAGGTAGAGAGAGTTACTTAATTTTTATATCAGAATACATAACTTCTAAATTCAGAAATATTTCATTAAAATCCTGATGTGACATTTAACTGTCATCAGAAATGGGATCCTCAAATATATTTATATCAAAACTCCCTACACTGTGAGATACCAGTTTCAGTTCTTTGTTTATGCGAAGTTAGTACGAGATTCACAAAACTGCCGTAACTAGTAGGATATCCCCCTCCCCCCCATTGGCGATCACTGCGACTTTTTTCATAGAAAAATGTCGCAAACCATCTGCCTAAGAAACCGGTTTTTTCCCGGATTTCGTATTACTAGCCGTAATACTACATAAGAAAACAATATGCGATTAAATAAAACTGGGTGCTGCCCCCCCCTCGATTGTAAATTGCTCAGTCTAACGGTATATAAGAAAACAGTAATCGTAATAATTGATTAAAGATTCTATTTAAAAATACTACAGAATTAAAATTAAAGGAAATAAAGTACCATAATAATTGCAGTTAATAACATTTGTTAAAAATAATGAATTTCAGTGATTTAAGATACAATGTTACAAATCATTACTACATAAAAGTACACAAATCTAGAATAATTTTAAAAAATAGATTCTATAATATCGTTTATAATTGGAAATTTAAATACTTAACATACAATTATAAGAAATCTATGCCCACAGAAATTAATAAAAATAAACTTCCTACTTTCACTTTTGTCCTGCGCTATACGTGCACAGCAAAATCCAAAACGAATATAAACGTCGGAGTTTAATTTCTGGCACGATATTCATAGTGAAATACAAAACGAACGTAAAAGACAGGATTGAATTCTGGCACTATATCCACAGCGAAATATGTGAATATGAATGACAATATTTATATTCCGAGCTATATCCGAAGTGAATTAAAAAATAAATATGAAAAAAACAGGATTTAAATTGCTACGCTTTACATCCAGTAATCAAAACATTCAAATTGAATAATGCAAAAACTCTAATTGTGCTCAAAAGTAAAACTAAATTTGAAGTGAAACTAAAAAGGCGAAGTGAAACTAAAAATGCTGTTGCCACTGTAAAGAAGCTTATATATGACGTAAAAATGATGTAAAACACGAGAAAAACAAAATCTGGCAACCAAATAGTCTGAAAGTAGCAAAAACTAAGTTTGGCAACACTGTTATAACAACAAAAACTCAAATTGGTAACATTACAATCAAAATAAAGGGAGCTAGTTTCAGTGAAAGAACACATAGAAAAGGATATCATACTTACATCTTCAAATGCTTTTCCTTATGCATGTTTGGGGATATTTCCGTAAGTAGAACTGTGGCGCAAAATGCTTCGCCAAGATGAACTATTGGCATATCATCATCATGGGGACTTCCAGAGTGTACAACGGCGAAGCCGTTTTTACTCTTTCATCTGAGATAATCAATGGCGATAGAGAAACTGAGGTAGGTGGGCGGAGCCCACGGAGTAGAGGGAAAGGGAGAGAGGGCAGTAGTCGCGTTCTCATTGGCCGAGCGCCACAAGCCTACTGAAAGTCAGCAGAATATCTGAGAATGTAATGAAAGTGAGAGTAAGTAAGAGAAATAAAGTAAGCAAAGTTGAACATAATTGAAAGCACAGTAATAAACAAAGAATACAGTTAGTAATATATAATACAACTTGCCAGAGCCGGCGGCATGGGGTTAGTTACATTTGTACACAACAATTAATTTAGCAAAATTTATTTTCTAGTTATTTCAAACTTATTTACAATAGCAATAAATTTTGTTTTATCCGGGTTATACAATGTTAAATAATATTAGTTCTGGTAATTCCTAATTTACTATTGGCATATTCACTACCTATATCTATATATAGTAAACCTAAGCTTATCCAACAACACCAATCACTCAAAGAGGCGTGGTCATATTTAACTCTTAAAAGTAGCCTTTCATCTTAACTGGTTTGTAAAAGGTTTACAGGAATGGAAAGCGAAACTTAATGGAGGAAATTAAGAATTACTTTAAAGAAAAAAAATTGAAAACAAATGTATCTTTTTTAAATACTCACATATATAAATCTAATTTTTTATTTTAAATATTAGTTTATCTAATTTTTGTTTGATTTTTTTTCCCTATGTCTTCAAAGTTTTTTAATATAACCAAAATTTATATTATATTTTTTTTGTATTCATATAAAAAATTGTATACATTTTTATATTTTTTATATATCAAATAATTTCGTCATACATAATATTAGTGATTTACGTAAGTAAAGATTTATATAAATCACCACCATTATACATGACTAATTTTATTGGGAATTACTTTTAAAATAGGAGGATCAGAAATTATTTTTTCTGTTTCAGCAGTTAATAATCCATGATGCATAACATTTTGTCGACGGAATATTTTTTCGTTTTGCTACCTGTTTCAATAAGATTAAACTCTTTTCCTGGAGATCATGGATATATTAATAAACATATCTCTGAAATTTTTGAAATTAAATTCCAGCTTAATGCCTGCTGTTAAATAATTGAAATTAATCAAGCTTAGATTTATTATTCATATCATTTATAAAGACGTAGATTAATTTCTTTTTAGAAAGATAGCAACGATAATCTAAAAAACAAAATTGTTAATGTTCAACAGAATTAAAAAGTATTAAATGCGTAAGATAAAACTTATATTTCATTGTGTCATAAAACCAGAAGTTACAATTAAATTTATTATGAATTGCAAACGTTATATAGTTAATATTATCATTTACCACATCTCAAATATTGGTACTCATTATTTTTGTTTTTAAGGAAATTTAAATCCCTATCAGATGATTTTCTAAGCAGTTGTCTTATAAGAAACGTTTTACAGTGATTAAGAAATGGAATACTTAAAACTAGATATTAAATGATGTAATCATAATGGAATGATTTAAGATAAAAAGATTGACAGTGGAACATCTCAATAATTAGTGAAAAACAGCAATAATTTTTAATGCTCTATTTCACTTACAAAGTATATGTAGACTACATATAAAATACGAACATATATGAATTAAATTTGTCAGTTAAAACCAAGAAAAATACAAATCCCATGTTTAAATTTCTCAGAAATTGAAGAAAATCTAAATTTTTAAACTTTTTATTATAGTTTATGCAATAATTAAAATGTATATTGAAATATATGGTGATCACCATAAATAATAATATCTTCAGTATAAGATTATTTATAAACTGCTCTTTTGTATTAATCCTTTCTTCCACGTTATTTTAAAATACAGAAATAAATTTTACAAAAATAAAGATACTGAAAAAAATTTCGTCAATCAACTTGATCGATCTAAGGAGTTTAAAGGACATGATGCGATATTATGACTATTATTCTTCAAAATTCATGGGGAAGAGGATACTTTATAATAATTATTTGTAGGCAATACTACTTGTGTAACTCCAAATATAAAAACTACTACTCATAAATATTTCAATCACATAATTTTTAATCATTTTCATTTGTAATCTCCGATGTAATGAAAATCTTATTACATCTTAGACCATTAAAATAATTATGTTGGAAATTTGTAATTTCTGTGCGAATTAAAAATCATCAGTATAATGGCTTTTTTATTTTGTGAATTCATTTTATGTATTGTTTCTTTTTTTATTTTATCAAATATTTCTCAAGCTTTATGCATGGATAGAATCTCAATTCTTCCTGCATACCTTAAGAAACGCGTCTCGTCCCTATTACGCAATATAAATATTTTACATAACATTAATTACTCTTAAACAAAATAAAGTTGTAATTATTTACTCTTAAACAAAAGTTGGAATTATTTATTAAATTAGTATAGTAATAACTATGGAGAGTCAAGTATTTGCTTACTTTTGCTTTGTAGAGGGAAATGTAAAGTGATCGGAAATACTCTGTTATAATTAAAATATCCCCGAATAAGTATTTGACAACGTTTCAATATATTTTCAATAACAGCACGATAGTGCATTATTTTTCAGTGCATATTTTAAGCTAAATTAATTTTTTAATATGTAAAAACAAAAATTAGGTTAAACAATCATATATAAGTGAAATGTTATATAAAAAGTCGTGAAGTTCTTATATAGAATGTAACTAAATTCACTATAATTTTTTGAAGCATTCTTGTACATATTCTTGCCAATTCGACAACGGCATATCAAAATCTGATGGTATCGGGTGCGGAACTTTATTTGACACTCCTAAATATCAGAAAAAATTTCATTTGACCGTTAGACATGCATCCAAAGACTAAAAATAAGGCTTTATTTATTTATTTATTTAAGAATGAAGGGATTGAGCCATAGACCTTCTGTTCCAAAAAACATGGTCTTGCCATTTATTTATCATTGTGAACCCTTTCTAGCGTACTTTGACATCGCATAGATAACCGCTGTTTAAAGGCTAGTCTAGGATACACTGCTTATTCGGGTTATGTTATTGATATAAAAAATAAACTTAAATTCTTTTGACTGATCTTCCTGATCACATTTTTTTATATAATTTTGATATATCTAATTACAATCTTTTGTTTTCAAAACCGATTTTCACAAGCAATTCAATCTGATTTCGCATCGCCATTTATAAGATGCGTGATTTATAAAACTCTTTAATTTCACTATATTCCAATTTTAAATAACTTATCTTTTTTCCGGAATGAATGCGTATAAATGTTTGATATTCTTAAAATCCTTGAAAAACGTATTCAAAAAAGGAAAAAGAATTCATTGACAAATCCAACTATTTTACGGAAATGAAAAAAAAATATATCTTTACGACGAATACTGTTGTATTCCTTGAAAAATAGGCATACCAATTTAATACCATTATCAAAATAATTTAAATTCATTCATAATTTAATTCATTTATAATTAAAAGTAACTAATGCGAACAGCATTTTACTTGTACTTTTTGATAAAGACGATATTTTTAATTCTAAATGTAATAAGTTTATTTTTAAATGGTGATATTATGACCCCGATACATCTGATAAATTTTAATAATTTTATTGTTCCCTTTTAATTTTAATAATTTGTTGTCAAAACATGCATATTTCACTCATTGAATTTTCTGCTTCCAAATTGATTAAAGCATATTAAAGTGAACAATTTTTACATTATTATACTACTACAAACCCATTTTTTGATCACTTATTACTTATGTTTTAAAAATCCAATTGATAAATATATCAAATTTCGTAATTTTTCGCTGTAGGTTGGGGTTAACTGTAATGTTTCGATTTTCATCGAACTTTTATGACATAATATATTCATAGATGAATTAAATAAAGTAAATCTAAGTGAAACGCACATTGTACATCTAGAAGAAACGTATACATTGATATATATATATATATATATATATATATATATATATATATATATATATATATATATATATATTGGTGTGTGCGTGTGTGTTACTTAAAAAGTAAAGATTTATTCTATTTAATTTATTTATTTCACCTTCATTAAAATTTGGAGTTAAATTAATTTTCTTATGTCTACAGTTTCTAAAGAATTTGGAATTATCTTACTCTTAATTTCAAATACTGGCTGTTTAAAACGGTCATTGGACGCTTTTCTTAACATTTTAAAATGAACATTTGATTTTTTTTTTTTTTTGTTTAGGAGAAATTAGGTAAAAATTGAACTTTAGCTCATTTTAAATGCAAGGAGCGCAGACCTCCTAGATTTCCCTGAATTCATTATTCTTCATTATATTCTTTTAATTTCTTTAAAATTCCAATTTAAAATTATATGTTAAAAGTATATGTTTCCTTTAAAAACAAAGCTGTCAAACGACAATTTTTTTTAAGTTATACATTGCTGCCCCCCCTCCAACAATACTTACAAAGTTATCTTTTCAATATCTAATTATTTATTATTTGTTTAAATTTAGACCACACCTTTGCAGCTATATCTAATGAAAGTTAAAAAATATGTTAACTAAAAATATTGTGAAATAACATTGCTAAGAGATAGAATTTATATAAAAAAAAATTTAAATAGTGATCAAATAATCCTTGTTAATGATTTAAAAGCTAAACTGAAAAATCATCTAATAGTTTTTTTATCTTAAAGCAATAAAATTAGAAATATTTAAGAAAGAATTATTTGTTTGATTTATTTTGAAATTTGTAAAGAAATACAAAGAAAACTCAACAAGCCCTTTATTTTCTTTTCAAAGTATTGAATTGAATGATACTGAAATTAAAATTTTTTTAGTAAACGATTATATTATTGCATTTAGAATGTATTAATACTAATATTAATTGCAAAAAAGGACAGTGTTCAATTTAGTTGATAGTTGTTTAATCTTGAATTGAATTTGAAAAAATAATAATTTGATTCTTTGTAAGTCTACCTTAAGGAATATAATAATAAGAGTAAAATCGCTAAACTACCTGTTGTTAGTGAAATCAAGTAACATGGCTATAGAAAACGATCTTGAAAAGTATGGAAAAGGTAAAAATCAACAGAAATATGCATTTGATCAATTTATGCACTCAACAACTTGAATAAACACCCTTATTCCTTGAGAAATATTAAAATTATTCCCATTTTCAAATTTGTTCAAAATTTGCTTTTTCAAAAATCAGTCATAATTTCCTTTTTTAAGCATTGTAACATTTCTTTGCTATTAAAAACTAAAAATTTTTAACATTTAGATATCTTGATAATCGGGAATTTACTGCCTCAAATATTCATAACAAGCATATAACATGTAATTAACAAGTATTGTGTGTGACCTAATTGATTAATTTAACCTAATTAATTACTTAAAATTTTTGTGCAAAATCTTCGAATTCAATTTTCTGAAGCATATATATATATATATAAAATGCATTATTACAACAAATAAGAAATAAAATTTCCCTTGGTATATTTTGTGCTACCTTTTCCTTGGCATTTATGAGAAATATATTTACTTCTAACTTAAAAAAACCTATACTAAATCTAGAACTCTTTATTTTGAAAATTAAATCATAGGAACAATGTTAGTCTTTTTATTCCCGCAATTTCTTGTTCGGAAAATGCTCCTACTCCCGCGTGAGAGAACAGTACCATCACCCTCTATAGCTAAGCTATTAGAAGGTACTGACAGTACACACACACACATTTCTACCCCCCCTTCCTCCTTACTGAAAGAGTGTCATTTGCTCCCCGCTCTACTGTTACTTGAAGATTTCACCGTGACGAATCTATATTTTCCGAGAATGAATTCCCGAGCGAAGTCTGCCATAACTTTCTGGAACAAGTGTTTACCATAAAATGTTAAACTTTTCCATGAACATTCGATTTTTTTCATATGCATAGTTTTGAATTATTAATAAAATTTGAAAGAAAATCTTTGCTACATCTAATTTTTAACAATTAAATCTATGGAAAATTTATACGTTTCTCATGTAGAAAACTTTTGTTTTTCTTCCATTATACTTTAAATAATTTCAAGAATATCATAATGATATTAGCCATCATTAATAAACCTTATAATTTTGCAAATTTTAGTCTATCAACTCCATATATTTAAATCTTTTTGCTAAGTTAAAAATTCTCATAACTTATTATATAAACTATTTCTTATTTCATGTTTGATTTGTAAACTCATTTTGGTTTCGGAATAAATTTGAATTCATGGAATCTTGAAATGGCAAATTTATCCAAGAAAAACATCCTGAAATTAATTTTCAAGATAAATAAATGAAAGAATTATATGTGTGGTAAACTTCATTGGAGTAAGTTTAATCTTTAACCATTTTGAAAATGTAGGATACTTTTAAAATCAAGTAAATGTAATTGGCTTTTAAGGGACCTGATGTGCAATAAAATAGTTGAATGAGAACAATAGTAGTTCGAAAAGCAACATATTCGATGCTAAAATCTATATGTAAATAAGAATATTTTTCAAGCAAGAAAATCTAAAATATCCAAATTTAGTAATTAAAACTTTTAAAATTTGAAATTTAGAAAAGATTGAAAATAATCGCATTTAAAAATAATGACGACTTAGTTTTTAATACTCTAAATTTTTGCATTGAAAGTAAATTCTATGTTCTATTACTTAAAGATATCACTTATTTTAAAGCTTGTTGACTTAGATTTATAAATCCAGTTTCACTTCGTGTGTTTCAGTGACTAATCAAGCAAAAAAAATTTTTTCGTCGACATGTTTGAAAAAAATGTTGCGAAATCTATCATAATTTTTGTTGTAGAATAGAATTGCAAAATTGTGTTCCTTCTGGATCACTCGGCGATTTCTTATACTATTTATCCAAGATCTTTTTCTCTGAATACATTTCGAAATACACCTATAATCCATAATTATAATAGTTAAAAACATATATTCTAATGCAGTATTTATTTCTTGAAAAAGGGAAAAAATACTTTAAAAATATAAATAAAATAAAAAAATTTCTAAAATATTCTTTTAAATCTAAAATTGTAAAATTTTCGAATTTAATGAGCTAAATAGCCTAAAATTTCCAATGTCAAAAACTTGTTTATTTTAAGTGAAATAAACATTTTGATATCGAGTAATAGGCAATCGTGAATTTCAAAATTCATTGCCATTCCCTTCAGAACATATAATATTTTCAATTTTATTTTCATTTAATTCTAGCAGAACATTTTTGTTGACATTGGATTAAAGGAATTGCACATCCTCTCATATATTTACTTCTATAAATATTTCACATTTTAAGGACAGTATAAACATAAATAATATCATAATCGGAAAAATCGAACAATACTTCTTAGAGAGAATTATAGATCATAGTGGATTCTCTATGAAGGTATTATTCGATATATTGATTTATAAAGAACTATATTATGATGGTAAAATTGTATAATAATTAATGTTGTCTCATGAAAATTAATCCAGAAAAAAATTTATCGAATGCACGATATATTACTTTTTTTTGTTCTAGTATGTAATCAATGTAATAAAATTAAATGCTTATTTATAGTGTACTAAAAATTTTCTACGAAATAAAAATGCACACGGCGATAATCGCTGCATATATTTTTATTACAATAGAAATTAAACATTTCATATACATTACAAATGTGATTTATTCTCCTTTGCTTCTTCTTTTTTTAGGAATATTTTGCTTAAATATATCATACTTCCAATGAATTATATCATTGCATAAATAGCTAAATTCTATGGGAGAATTATAATTTTTCAAAGAAAACTTTAAAAATGACTTTTGAAAAATCAGATTTTTATCAATTCTTACATTTTTTATGTAATTCTAATAAAAATTTATCGTATAGTCATGTTTGTAATGTCTTATCACACATACCTAGTAATTTTTGATAAATTTATTTACCAAAAATGTAATAAAATCTGCCACTACAACATAATTTTTTTTGCAAAACGGGAGATACCAAAACACTGTTATAATTCCAATCAATCAATACCAGTCCATTTTGATTTACAGTTTTTTTACGTCAAGTAAACTTAAACATAACAGTTTGAAATATGCATGTAAGTCATTTCCTCCCATTAAAAATTTTGAATTTTTAATGTACTGCAAATGTTGTTTTAAGTGTTCAAACTTTTCTAAAAAGTTTGCTCTGTGTAGTTAATAACTTTATGTTGATACAATTAGGCGATCATAAATAAAAGATGTTATGAAGAAACATATAAATTTTTTTAATGGTAATACCTACAGATTTTTCTGTAATTTTTAAATATAATTTGGTATAACATTGTATTAAAATTTATTGAAGCTTTTTATAAATGGATAAGAAAACTAATAATTTTAAAAAGAAATTTATTTAACATAAAATACTTTATTAACAATAATATGTTAAGCAATATAAAATATTTTTCTTTTCAAAAATTAGTCATAGAGACTTATTGTAATTTATTTTATATTTATAGAATACTTTTTTCTGCCATGGTTTATGAAGACTACTGACTTATTTCTTGAATTATTAACCCTCTGAAATCTCTCTTTTTTTGTATGTTATGTGAAAAAATTTTTTTCTAAATTATTTTTGTATATATTTAGAATAAACATGTTTGAAATGCACTTCATTTTTTTATATATATTTATATCTTAAATAGAATTATTTTGACTCTTAAATGTGTTTTATTTTATGTATTTATTGGAACATAATTGCAATAATATATTAAGTATCTGTTCTTTTTAAAATATTTTGTAATTTCTGCCACTTCTTTTATGGTTGGTATTTAGATGAATAAGAGGAAATGGTTACATATCTTTAAAATCAATCTTATTTCTTGTCTGATGCTAACTCTTTAAAAACTACAAATTCCTTCCGTTAACATATTTTATTTAAAATAAATCTTTTTTTTTTTTTTAAATTCCTTTTTAAATACTATAAATGTTTTATTAAGAAAAATTTTCTCTTACGTGTCAATATATATATATATATATAATTTATTTCTTTACTTAATTTTGACTACATGTTTCCTGTTTAAAATATTTTTTGTCCTTCGCAATATCATGCTTTTCTGTTTCTTCTAATTTAAAGTAGCAATGAAGTGGAATACTTCAAAAGTTTTCATTGTATTTCCCATGTTTGGTCAGCCTAATATTAGATTGCAGTCATTTTCTTAATTTCAGTATAAAGTAATGTCTGTAAAATTGTTTTAAAATGAAAAATATTCTTATGAAGTTATCTTTTATACTTCTTTTTATTGCTTCTCTTATATCTGTTTATTTGAACAAATTTTAAAATAATTTTATGAAAATTTTAACTATTTTGATATTTAAAATTAAAATAATAATTTTTGTCCTAGTTTAAATTTCTTACCTACTGTAAGCATTGATAGTTAATTGTTAATGATTGAATAATAGGCAGTTCCATTTTACAATGTTTTTGAAGTAGTGCTTGTGTGAAATTACTGGAGTTAAATTTGAATGTTACCAATAATGATTGAATTTTAATACACAGGCTCCTAAATTCACTTATAATATGTGGCAAAGTTTTTCAGAAAGGAACTAAATATATATTTTTAATTAGTTTCATTCAGATTTCTTATTTTGTAATATTTAGTACTAGATATTAATTAAAAAAGACTCAGTCAAATCAAATTGTAATATTTGAAGCAAAAGTCCTAAGAAAGATTTTTGGTGTTGTAATTGAGAGTGGAGTTTGGAGGCACTCGTATAATTTGAGCTCTACAGACTTTTAAGGAAGCTGACATCGTCAATTATATTAAAATATGTCACTTGAGATTTGCTTGTTATATTTGTCGAATTAACCCTCATCTTTGACTTCAAGAATTTTAAATTATACGTCTATTGTAAACAGATATAGGTGTCAGCCCAAACTTCGATCAACTGATTGTATAGAGGTGGCCTTTAAAGTGATGAAAGTGACAAATTGGAGAACTGTCGCCTTCCAGTGAACACAATAGAGATGTGTTCTGAGGAATGCCTTGGCTGAACCCTAGCTGTCATGCTGAAGGAGAAGAGGATATTAATATTATAAAAAATATTATTGTTCTTCATTTTTTAATTGTTTGAAATTTTTCCTTTTAAATGTTTTCTATATTACTTCTTTTAATAAATAAATAAATGAAATAAGTGTTCTAAAATAAGTTAGAACTTATTCCCCTTAGACATATGCTACAATGTTGCAATATTTTCAAGGTTTATATTTAAAAGTTTTATTAATAAAAAGTTAGTTAAATAAAAGGAAATTTTCCTACAATTTACGCATTTGAACTGTTTGAAGAATTTGAAATCAAACAACCTATTTTGTGAAATTTTTATTCTTATATAAATAGAAACAATTTTTATAATTTATACGAACATTTTCAGTTTTACTTTGTGAATAATCTTAACGAAAATGTTTTTTAAGTCAAGTAATCTTAAATTTAGCACTTTGAAACATGCATAATTGTTCCTATTTAGATAAAATTAAAAATATACTTCTCAGAAAAGGTTGTTTAATTTCAAATTCTTCAAAAAAAGAAAATCCTAATGCACAAATTGTAAGAAAATTTCCTTTTATTTTAATTATTTTCTATTACTTATAAAACTTTTAAAATATTTGCCTTAAAATTCTTACAACATTGTAGCATAAGTTAAAGAGGAATAATATCTAACACATTTTAGAACAATTACTTCATTTCTTTAATAAAAGATGCAATAGAAAATAATATTAATAAGAGAAAATTTAAGACTAGGAAACAATGAAAAAACAGAAATACATCTTATTATACGAGAATTGGATCAGTTTAAAGGTATCTAAATAAAAAAATACATCACAAAATAAGAAATTTGAATGAAGTTAAAAAAGAATATATATATATATATATTTACAGTTCTGAAGAACTTTGCACACTGCAAGTGCATTTAAGAGCCTGTATGTTACAATTCAATTGTAGATTAAAATTCAACCCACACATTATTGACACCTTTAAATTTTAAGTGTAATAATTTTATACAAGCACTGCTTCAAAAACATTGTAAAATGGAACTGCATATTATTCACTCATTAAGAAATGACTATCAAATCTTTCAGTATGAAAGAAATGTAAGGAAGAACAAAAATTATTATTTTAACTATCAAAATACTTAAAATTTTTGAAAGCTATGTATTAAAATTTGTTCAAATCAAACTGAAAAAAGAAAAACAATAAAAAGAACCATAAAAGATAACTTCATAAGAATATTTTTCATTTTAAAACAATTTTGCAGATATTACTTCATATTGAAAGTAAGAAAATAAATTGCAATCTAATATTATGGTGTGGGGAAATAGAATAAAAATTCATGAAGCATTCCACTTATTGTTACTTGAAAAAAAAAAAAAAAAAAAAAAAAAACAATACCATGATACAGGAAATGCATAAAAAATTTTAAATGGGAAACATTCATTACAAATTATGGATAGAAAAATGAGAAAAGGTCGCTAAGTAAGAAAATTTTTTTCTAAATCATATACTTAAATTATTTAGAGGGGAACTTTTTAAAAGATGTATTTCCACTAAAATATCTTAGTTAATGGAACGAATTTGTAGTTCTTAAAGAGTTAAGGTCAAATTAAAAGTAAGATTGATTTAATGATATGTAACCATTTCCCTTTATTTATCTAAATACAAATAAAAAAAAGAAATGGAATAAAATAAAAAATGTGTTACAAGAAAGTAGGGATGGATATTATTGTGTAATTATACTCCAATAGATACATAAAATCAATCACATTTAAAAGGGAACGTAACTATATTTAAAATATAAATGTGCTAAACAAAATGGAATGCATTTCAAATATGTTCATTCTAAATATATACAAAAGTAATTTAGTCCAATATTTAAATAAAGAAATTTTTAACATAACTTACAAAAAAAAAAAAAAAAAGAGGAATTTCAGAGGGTCAATCACTTCAAGAAATAAGGAAGAAGTCTCTATTGAAATAGTTTACTCTCTGTAGTTAAGGATTTAATGTTTATACACTTGACCGATTATAAATAAAACATGTTTTTGGGAAGAAAAATTAAAATTTTTTCAATGGTAATACTCACAGATATTTGTTATTTTTTAAAGATAATTTTGTCTATGAATATATTAAAATTTATTGAATCTTTACAAAGGTTTAAAAAACAAAGACTAATGAATTTAAGAAGAAATTTTTACTTAAAATAAAATACTTTGACTACAATGATATGTTATCCCATATAAAATAGTTTTATTTTCGAAAATTATTCCTGGAGACTTATTGTAATTTCTTTTATATTTATGGAATAATTTTTTCTACCAAGGTCCATAAATATTTCTGCCTTATTTCTTGAACTTCTTGACCCTCTTAAAATCGTCTTTTTTTGTAAGTTATTTAAAAAAAATTATTTAAATCTTGGGAATATGAATATATTATAATCTTGGGACTTTAAATCTTATATTTATTTTTATATGTATTTAGAGACATGCAGTGCAAGTGCAGTTCATTTTTTTTGTACAGTTATATTTTAAATACAGATATTTTGCCTTTTAAGTGTGCTTGATTTTATTTATCTATTGGAGCACAAATGCAATAATATTTATCCCTCTTTTTCTGTTGAAATATATTTTAATTTATTCCATTTCTTTATCTAGTTTGTATTTCAATAAATAAAAGGAAATGCTTACACATCATTAAAATCAATCTTATTTATTTGTCCAATGTAATCTTTAAAAATTACAAATTCCTTCTATTGATTAACATAATTTTTTTAAATAAATCTTTTTTTTTTTTTTTTTAAGTTCCCCTTTATGTAATATAAATATATTTTTTTGAAATACTTTCTCTAACACATTGATCTTTTCTGTAATTGTTTACATTTTTTTGTATACAATATTTTGCTTTTTAATATTATTTACTATAACCTTTTTTATTAAATAAATGGAATAAGAGCTCTAAATATTTTAGAACTTATTCCCTTATAACTTGTGCAACAATCTTCCAAGATTTTAAAGTGAATATTTTAGGAGTTTTATGAATACAATGTATGTAAAATAAAAGAAAATTGTCCTGCAATTTTTGCATTTGGCATGCGTTTTCAAAGAATCTGAAATTTTACAATCTTTTCGGAGAAGTGTATTTTTTTATGTTAAGTAATCTTACATTTAAAAGTTTGAAATATGTATGTAAATCATTTCCTCCCATTAAATGCTTTTAATTTAATGCAAATGTTCTTTTACGAATCCGAACTTTTTTAAATGGTTTGCTCTCTATAGTTAATGAATAAATTTTGATACGCTCGGCCAATCATAAATAAAACATGTTTTTGGGAAGAAAAATAAAAATTATCTCAAAGGTTATACTTGCAGATTTTACTGTTATTTTTAGGGATAATTTTGTGTTTGAATATATTAAAATTTATTTAATCCTTTTATTAGTGCTTAAAAAACTAATAAATATAAAAAGAAATTTTACTTAACATAAGAAACTTTGTATACGATGATATATTATCCAATATAAAACATTTTTCTTTTTGAAAATTATTCATAAAAACTTATTGTAAATTCTTTTATATTTATAGAAAACTTTTCCTGCTTAGGTCAATAATGAATTCTGCCTTATTTTTGTGAACTGCTGGACCCTCTGATATTCCTCTTTTTTTGTAAATTATGTCAAAAATATTTTATTTACATTTTTGGACTAAATTATTTTTGTATATATTTAGAGAGCATGTTTTATATGCAGTTCATTTTGTTTAGTTATATTTTAAATATAGATATTTTCCCTTTTAATTGTGTTTGATTTTATGTATCTATTGAAGCACAATTGCTATAATATTTATACCTCTTTTTTTGTTGAAATATATTTTAATTTATTCCATTTCTTTTCTAGTTTGTATTTCAATAAATAAAAGGAAATGCTTACACACCATTGAAATCAATCTTATTTATTTGTCCAATGTAAACTCTAAAAATTACAAATTCCTTCTATTGATTAACATGTTTTTTTAAATAAATCTTTTTTTTAAAATTCCACTTTATATACTATAAATATATTTTTTTGAAAAACTTTCTCTTAAACATCGTTTTCTTTAATTGTTTACATTTTTTTTGTATACGATATTTTCCTTTTTAATATTATTATCTATTACCTCTATCATTAAATAAATGCAATAAATTCTAAAATATTTTAGAACACATTCCCTTTTAACTTTTGCTACCATGTTGCAAGATTTTAAATTGACTATTTTAGGAGTTTTATAAATAGGAAATAAGTGAAATAAAAGGAAATTTTCCTACAATTTGTACATTTGGAATGTTTTTTCGAAAAATCTGAAATTTAACATTCTTTTCTTAGAAGTATATTTTTATTTATAATGTAAATAGAAACAATTTTTAAAATTGATTCAAAGATTTTCAGGTTAATTTTGTGTATAATCTTTGCCTAAATGTTTTTTTATGTCAAATAATATTACATTTAACAGTTTTAAATAGGCAGGTAAATCATTTCCTGCATTAAATGTTTTGAATTTTTAATCTACTGCAAATGCTCTTTTATATATCAAAACTTACTTAAATAGTTTTTTCTCTTTAGTTAATGATTTAATGTTGATACATATTGCCAATCATAAATAAAACATGTTTTTTGGAAGAAAAATAAAAATTATCTCAAAGGTTATACTTGTAGATTTTTCTGTTATTGTTAAGGATAATTTTATCTTTGAATGCATTAAAATTTATTGAATCTTTTCACTAGTTCTTAAAAAAACTAATAAATTTAAAAATATATTTCACTTAACATAAAATACAATGATATGTTGTCGAATGTAAAATATATTTCATTTCTAAAATTATTCATTGTGACTTATTTTAATTTCTTTTATATTTATAGAAAACCTTTTCTACCAAGGTTAATAAAGATTTCAACCATATTTCTTGTTCTGCTTGGCCCTTTGCAATTCCTATTTTTTTCTTTTTGTAAGTTATGTCAACAAATTTTTAATTAAATTTTGGACTAAATTATTTTTGTATATTTTTAGATAGCATGTTAAAGAAACAGTTCATTTCATTTTATATAGTTATCTTTTAAATACATATATTGTGCCTTTTAAATTTGTTTAAATTTATATATTTATTGGAGCGCAATTGTATAATTACATTTATCCCTCTGTTATTGTTAAAATTTATTTTAATTTGTATTTTTAACTTCATTACATAATTTTTGAACACATTTTCCATTTAAATATTTTCTTTTTTTGCTTTTAATTTAATCAAATTTTTTAAGATTGGTTTTAAAATTCTATATCATATTTCCATTGTGTGATTTTTTTAAAAATAAATTAGAATTCACATGCTTACTTGCAATATGAAAAATCATGTGTAAAGTTTTTTTTTTGTTATAAGAATAGCTTTGTAACAGTTCTTATTCCTTCCATTATTCATATTTTTAGTTGTTATTTTTAGTTTATTCCTCATCTTTTATCATTGATAGAGTAATAGTAGCCACCAGTAATTTGTTGCTGAAATCTACTATGTATTCATGCCTAATATTTATGCTTTAAAAGTTGTAGTATTCTTTATTTGATAGACATATTTTGTTTGAAGTAAATTTCATTGCTTTTATTAAATCCTCCTTTAAATATTAGAAAATTATTTTTCAAGAAAATATTTTCAAAGTTGGTTTGCTTTTTGTTTACTAACGCAATACTAGAATACATGTTTCCTAATAAATATTTTATCTCTCCTTGTGGAAAAATATTTCAATTGGGTTTATTTTGAGATAACATTGTATAGAAAGATTTTGAGAGTTTTTTTTTCTAATATTTCCGATGTGGAATGAGTTACTGATTGCAATTTCTTTTTTTCTTTCTTTGGAACAACTGTAAAGTTTTATGTGTTTATTGGAAGAACTTTGCAAAAATACTTATACTCTCAGTTCTTCTGATATATTTTGAATTTAGTCCAGATCTTATATCAATTTTATGTTAATAATTGGTAGTAGGGAATAATAATTTGCTGCTGTTTGTGGTGGTTGTAATATTTTATAACATTTCACATTTTTACTTGCATTATCAAAACACATGTATAAAATATTTTTTTATACTAGAAAATAATAATTCTTAGTAACAAATAATAATTTGTTGTTAAAATCGACTCTAATTTTTTGTGGATACTATTTCTACCTTAAAAATTGTAATTTCCTTAATGTAATAGATTTCATTACATAATATTTGAAAGTATAGTCATTATCTAAAGTATTTTTGTTCTTGCAGTAATTTGATATTTTAGTTGCTTTCATTTTAAAGTAATATTTTAGGGAAAATGCGAATTTTATTCATGTCCTGTTAATATAATCTCAATATTTTGGTGAAGGTAATTTTATCATTTTATACATTTTAATTGATTTAAATTTTATTTAAATATCTTAGAAAGCTTATAATTGTGATTTAAAAAAAAGATCAATTAACATGTAGTACACTGTAATCAGTTATTTGTTATTCTATTTAAACAGTTTTTATCAAGAATATTATTTATACAGACTGAAAGAAATATTTTTTATGTACAGAAAAATCATTTGCCGCCAAATTCAATTATTACTCGTGATTTGTTTCTTATACTGCTTGACTGACTGAAAATTCTTTTGTTGTAAGTAATGTTTGCTTCAAGAAATTTTTATTATATTTTTAAGAAATTGGAATTGATATGCTTAGAATGAAGATGGAAAAAATGTTATTCATTTTACTTTGCGTGCATTTTTTATTTCATTTCTTTATTCATTAGTACTTTTTTTTTTAACTTTAAAATAGTTTCTATCTTTCCTGTAATATGATATATATATTTTGCTTTTTTTCAAATAAGATTTAAGAACAAGATTTTTAAATTATTTATAATATTTCCACAGTTTGAGATTGGTGTAAGGATAGATTGCAGTTCATTTTCTTACTTTCAAGATGAGAAAACAGCTGTAAAGTTTTATGTGATTTTTTAAATAACTTTCAGAAATACTTATACCCTCCATTCTTCTTATGATAATTTGAATTTACTTCACATCTTTTATCTTTTATATGTTAATAATAATATTAGTGATTGGTAATTTTTCACTAAAATCAAGTTTATTTTTGTGTTGAATATTTATGCTTTGAAAATTCTCTTATTAAATAAACATGTTTTAATTAAAGTAAAACTCACATTACTTTTATAAAATTATCCTTTTATTATGAAAGTATATTTTAACAAAATTTTCTTCAAAAATGTTGTATTTTAGTTTTCTAATATTAGAGTACAGATTTTCAATTTAAAAATGTTATCAGCCCTTGCAAAACATTTTATTTGCTTTTATTTTAATATTACATTTAAGAGAAAAAGAATTTTATTCAATTTCTATTGATATAACCTTTCTTTTATTTTAAGTATATTTTTTCAATAAATGCATTTAAATTCAGAAAAGTTTTCTTAAATATGTAGGAAATGTTATAAATTTAGTAAGAAAAACATTACTTAAAATGAATTAATTAGTAAACAGTTATTATTTGTGCTGTTTAAACTTTTTATTTTGATAAGTATTCAAATTATGACTCAAATATTTTTAATTTTATAGAATAATGTATATACTCTGCAGCCAGGTTAAATTATCACTTCTGAATTTCTTCAACTGCTTGACACTCTGAAAATCTTATTTTTTTGTAAGTAATGTTTTCTTCAGGCACCCTTTATTATATTTTTACCAAAATGTTTTAGTTTACATTTAGAATGAAGATGAGAGAAACACTGTGCATATTAATTTCTGAGCTTATTTTTTTTTTTACCTCTTTACATAATTTTTAGTACATTTAAAGTTTTATTTCCTTGCTGTAGCAAGATATTTAGTTTACTTTTATTTTCAAATAAGGTTTAAGAGGAAGATTTTGAAATTGTCATAATTTCAGTAAGAGATCTGTGTAAAAATAGATGAGAATTCTTTCTCTTACTTGCAATATGACTAAATGTGTACACTTTAGTGTCTTTATCATAGTAAATTTGCAATACTTATTATTCCCTCTTTTATTCTTATAATATTTTGAAGTTATTACAAATCTCTTATGGTTTTAAAAATTAATTGTACTGAAAGGTCATTTCTTCTTAAAATCAACTTTAATTTTGTTTCTAACATTTATATTTTAAAAATTATAATTTTTTATATAGTATATTACATTTTATAAAGTAAACCTCATTGCTTTTAAAAAATTCTATAAATATTATAAAAGTATTTTTCAGCAAAATATTCTCCAACAAATTCGTGAATTTTTTGTTTCTTTACATAGTATTAGAGTAAATGGAAAATATTATCTGTCTTTGCGAAAACAGGAAATTTGCTTTTATACTCATGAAACATTCAAGTGAAAAAGCAAATTAAATTCCAGTTCTTTTAATATCTTTCTATTATTTATTGAAAAATTTTTTTCATTGAATACCTTATAAATGACCTGAATTTTATTTAAATATTTAAGAAAACTTATGAATTTAGTAAAAAGAACTTTAATTAAAGTAAAGTACTTTGTAAACATTGATTTGTAATCCTGTTTAAACAGTTCTTATTAAAAAAATATTGATAAAGTCTCATATATTTTTTAGTTGTGTTACAATCTGTTGCTGCCAGGTTGAATTATTACTTATTACTTCCAATTTATTTCTTAAACTGCTTGACAGTCTGAAATACCTTCTTTGTTGTGAGAAACTTTTTCTGTAAGAGTTATTTATTATTATTATTATTATTTTTTTTTTTTTACCAAATTGTGTTTGTATATGCTTAGATGGGAATTGTAAAAATGCTGTTTATTTTGCTTTGCATTTCTTTTTCATTACATAAAATTTCAGAGCATGTTTCACATTAAAAATATTTTCTGTACTTCCTGTAAAATGATATTTTATTTGCTTTATTTAAAAAAAAAAAAAAAAAAAAAAAAAAAAAAAAAAAAACCTCTGAGTGATTTTGACATTTTTTTATCATATATCCAGTGGGAAATCTTTGTAAGTTACTCCATTCATCTTATGATATTTTGAATTTAATCCAGATCTACTCTCATTGATATGTCAATAGTTAATGTTAGGAGTTGGAAATCAGTTACCAAAATCAACTCTATTTTTGTATCTATAGTTCACTCTTGAAAAATTATTATTTCTTTTAGTTGATTAACATATTTTATTGAAAGAAAAATTCATTACTTTTAAAAAATTTTCATTTAAATATTATAAATGTAATATTTAGCAGAATTTTTTCCAAGATGTTTGTTCATTGTTTATTTCATTATGTAATAATAGACTACATGTTTCCCAGTTAAGGTATTTTCTGGCAATGCTGTAACATTTTATTTTATTTGCTTTTACTTTGAAATAACAGTTAAGAGAAAGATTTTTAAATTCCTTATGATATTTTCAGTGTGATATGCTTGTAATGATATATAGCAATTCATATTCTTACTTGCAATATGAAAGCTATAAAAATCTTTTTTATTTGGAAAATTTTTCTTTAATATATATTTTTTTAATTTGGTTTTAATTTTCTTCTTATATCTTTTTCGTTTAAACTGACTTTAATATAATTTTTCAGAGGAATTTGTAAAATTTCAAAAGTGGTTGATATTTTAAAATTATATTTTTTGCTCTTTTTTACATTTTGCTGCAGAATATTTGAAATAAAATTATTTATTAATGATTGAATGATATCCTCTTGCATTTTACAATATTTTAAAGAAATATTCTGGTAAAATAATTTTATTTAAACTTGTTAGATATCAAAAATATATTCAATAAATTTCAAAGTACAGACTCTTTTCTGTCACTTGACATCTGGCAGTGTTTTTCTCTAATATTTGAAATATTTTTATGCTACTTAATGGCTATTTTTCATATTTCACTATTTATTTTATTAGACATCTAAAAATTGATCGGATATATATTTGCTTGCATTAAGACATATATATGTAGACTTGCATTATTTTATAACTGAGGTTTCTTCTTATTGTCTTTTTCTTTGAATGTGTTAATGATACAATTATTCACAAATATTATATAACTTATTATTCTTTCTATTTTTCTACAACATAAAAATATTTTCTTGGAAAAAATTAAACAAATATTATTAGAGTTTTATTTAAAAGAATTTGGTAAAATGGAAGAATTATTTTGAACAAATTGTTTAATTATAACTTTTTGGGAGCTAGTTTAAATTCAAGAACCTTTTTATAGCGGTTAATGTTTCAATTCATGTAAATAGAAACAATTAATTAAGTTGACATTGTAATTTGAATTTTTATTTAGTTTATACTCTGGAACTGAAACTTTATTTTGTGTTAATTAATCTTACATGGTGCTGGTTAAATGTAAGATATTTTGCACCAGTAAAAGTTTTTAACTTCAAAGTAACTTTATTTGTTTTTTTTCATGTCTGTACATTTATACTTAGTTTTCAGTATACAGTTAATAAATTAAAATTGCTGTATTTTCTGATCACAAATATGTTGGAATGAAGATAACTCAAATTTATCCTAGTCTATTTTAATTTACTTGAATTTTACTTAAATATTTAAAAAAGATTATAAACTTAGTAACAAAAATTACTTAACATGAAGCACTTTGTTAGCAGTAGTTATTTATCACATTTAAACTGCATTAATTTTTTAAATTACTCAAAAGCTCAAGGAAATATTATTTCTTCAATACAATTATCTGTCTGCTTGTTCAGTTATCACTTTTGAATAATTTTTAACTTCATGCCAATCAGAAATTCTCCATTTTCGCTTAAGTGATGTTAGTTTGCAGAAATTTTTATCATCTTTTTTACGAAATTTTTTTTTATGTGTAAAATGAAAATTAAAAAACCACATCCAGTTTTACTTTGGGTGTATTTATATTTAATTACATCTTTTTTTAATACATATTTTGTTTTTAGAATACTTTCTGTCCTTGTCGAAGCTTGATATTTTATTTGCTTTTATACTAATTTTATATTTAAGTGAAACTCAAATGTGATTCCAGACCTATTAATATAATATTTCTGCTATTAATTGAAAAGAATTTTTTCAATGAATATATTTTAATTGACTTAAATAATATTTAAATGCTTAAGACGACTGAGAAATTTAATAAAGAAACATTAATTAAAATAAAGTACTTTGTAAGCAATAGATTGTGATCCCATTTAAACTTTTTTTTTAATTATTGATATAATCTCAACTATTTTTGGTATTATATTATAATCTGTTGCTGAAATGTTCACTTGTCACTCCTGATTTATTTCTTTAACTACCTGACAGTCTGAAATTCCTCTTTTGTTGTAAGGAATGTTTACTAGAAGAAATCTTTATTATATTTTTTACGAAATTGTGTTTGTGTATTATTAGAATGAAGATAACAAAATGTCTGTTTACTTTGCTTTAAACTTATTTTTTATTTCATTACCTAATTTTTGAACAAGTTTTCCATTTAAATATTTTCTGTCTTTTTCTGTTACAGGATACTTATTATTTGCTTTTAATTTAAATAACTTTTAAAAGATAGATTTTAAAATTCTTTATCATATTTTCGTTGAAGAAAAATTCATTAATTTAAAAAAAATTTTCATCTAAATGTTATGTAATATTTATATATGTAATATTTAGCAAATTTTTTCCAAGATATTGTTACATTGTTTATTTTAGTATGTAATATTATAATACATGCTTTCCATTTAAAATATTTTCTGTCAATGCAGTAAGATTTTTTTTTTTTTTTTTTTTTTTTTTGCCTTTATTTTCGGTTAAATGTTAAGAGAAAGATTTTTAAATTCCTTATGATATTTTTAGTGAGTGGTGCTTTTAATAATATGTAGCAGTTCTTATTCTTAATTGCAATAGAAGAAAATTTGTAAAAAATAGTCTTTTTTTTTACTGAAAAATTTTCTTTAAAATAAATCTTGTATTTAATTAATTTTTAACTTGATTTTATTTTTTATGTTTATCTCTTTGAAATAATTTTTTAAAAATTTTTTTATTACTTTAAAGAAGATTTTATTTATAAAATTACAATTTTTACCCCTTTTGACATTTTTTGCTGTTGAATAAGTTAAATAAAAATTGTTTATTGATGATTGTAGGATAAGAATTTGCACTTTACAATTTGTTAAAAAAGTACTCATGTAAAATTGTTTTATTTAAATTTGTTATACATCATAAATATATTCAATGAAATTCATAGTGAAGACTCTTATAAGGCATTCCACATCTGGCAGTATTTTTCTCTAATGTTTGAAATAAATATTTTCCTGTTAATTAATGGAGATTTTTCATATTGGAATATTTATTTTATTACGCATCTTAAAATTGATTTTATATTTATTTGCTTACATAATGAAATATGTTATGAGCCTTACTTTATTTTTTGTTTAAGGTATCTTCTTTTAATTATCATTTTCTACTTCAAGTTTGAAAATATAAATGATCCAACCCTTCACAAATATTATATAATTTATTATTCTTTCTATTTGTCTACAATACAAAAATATTTCCTTAAAAATAATGTAATGAATATTATTTGAGTATTATTTTAAAAACTTGGTGAAATAGAAGAAAAATTTCAAACAAATTGTTTCTTTGTAATGTTTCTGGGAGCAGGTTTAAATTTAAGAAACTTTTTGTAGCAGTTAATTTTTCAATTCATAAAAATAGAAACAATTATTTAAATTGAAATAATAATTTGAATTTTTACTTAGTTTATACTTTGAAACTAAAACTTTGTTTTATGTTAATTAATATTACGTTTAACAGGTTCAATATAAGATATTTTCTACCAGAAAAAGTTTTTAACTTCAAAGTAACTACATTTGTTCTCTTCAGTCGCTGTGTATTTACAATTAGTTTGCAGTATACAGTTAATAAATAGAATTTCTTTTTTTTTAGATCACAAATTTGAAGTGTTTATATTACATTAAATATGTTTGTTTGAAGATAATTCAAATTTTATTCTAGTCTTATGGATATAGTCTTCTTGTTATTTGTGGAAGAAGATTTTATCAATAAATACATTTTAATATACTGAAATTTTAATAAAATGTTTAAGAAAGCCTATAAATTTACTAACAAACATTAATTAACATGAAGTACTTCATTAGATAAATAAAAGGAAATGGTTATTTATCTTAAACATGAATCTTATATTGTTTTCTGATGTAAACTCTTTAAAAATTACAAATTCTTTCCATTAATTAACATTTTATTTTAAATTAATCTTGTTCCCCTCCTTTCAATATTATAAACGTATTTAGTAAAATTTTCTTTTACAGATCGCTTTTTTCTTTATTCCTTTACATAATTTTGAGTGCGTGTTTCCTGCTTTAAAATATATTTTGTCCTTGGCTGTATCCTGATATTCTAATTGTTTTTATTAAGTAACAATTAAGAATTATAGTTCCAAATTTTTCTTATATTTCCCATATTAGGTCTGTATAATATTAGATTTCAATTCATTTTCTTATTTTCATTATAAGTAATTTGTGAAAAATTGTATTAAAATGAAATATATATTCTCTTGTATATTCTATATATATTCTACCTTTTATAATTCTTTTTATTGCTTCTTTCTATCTGTTTGATTTAAACAAAATTTAATATATAATTTTTGAAAATTTTTTAGAATTTTGATATTTAAATAGGTAATTTATATCTCAGTTTACATTTCTTACCTACTTAAAGCTTTGATAGTTAGTTCATAATGATTGAATAATATGCAGTTCCGATTTACAATGTGTTTGAATCAGTGTTTGTCTTAAATTCTTGTAGTTAAATTTGTTAGTATTATAAAATCTGTTTCTGTTCTTTCAATGTTTCTTAGTCTGAAATTTTCTCATTTTTAACATTTATTTCTATTACCTTTTTTATTAAATAAATGAATATGTTCTAAAATATGTTAGACCTTATACCCTTTTAACTTATGCTACAATGTTGCCACATTTTTAAGGCAAATATTTTAGCAGTTTTATTAATAGAAAATAAGTAAAGTAAAATGAAAATTTCTTACAATTTGTGCATTTGAAATAATTTTTTTTTTTAAGAATGTGAAATTAAGCAACCTTTTCTGAGAAGTATATTTTTATTTTTTTATGTAAATAGAAAGATTTTCAATATTAATACAAACATTTTCAATTTTATTTAGTGTATAATCTTAGTCTAAATGTTTTTTTTTTTTTATGTCAAGTAATAATACACTTAACTGTTTGTAATATGCATGTAAATAATTTACTCCTATAAAATATCTTGAAGCTTTAATCTAATGTAAATTTTCTTTTAAGTGTCATAACTTTTCTAAATAATTTGCTCTCTATAGCTAATGATTTAATGTTAATACACTTGCCCAATCATAAATAAAACATGTTTTGGGGAAGAAAAATAAAAATTATCTCAAAGGTTATACTTGCAAATTTTTCTATTAATTTTTAATACTAATTGTGTCTATGAATATATTAATATTTGTTAAATCTTTTTATAAATACTTAAAAAAACTAAAAAATTTAAAAACAAATTTTACTTAACATAAAATACTTTGTATACAATTGCAATAATATTTATCCCTACGTTCATGTTTAAAATATATTTTAATTTATTCCATTTCTTTTTGCATTTCTCTTTTTCGGTAAATAAAATGAAAATTTTTACATGTCATTAAAATCAATCTTATTTTTTTGTCTCGTGTAAACTCAAGAAATTATAAATTCCTTCCATTAATTAACATTTTTTTAAAAAATAAATCAGTTTTTTAAATTCCCCTTTAAATATTATAAATATATTTTTTTGAAATATTTTCTGTTACATATTATGTTCTTCATTTGTTTACATTTTTTTGTATAATTTTTTCCTTTTTATATATTATTTTTTATTAACTCTTTTATTGAATAATAGCAATAACTGTTATAAAATATTTTAGAACTTTTTCCCTTTTAAATTTTGCTACCATGTTGCAAGAGTTTAAAGCGAATATTTTAGGAGCTTCATGAATAGAAAATAAGTAAAATTTCCTACACTTTGTGCATTCGTAATGATTTTTCAAAGAATCTGAATTTTAACATTCTTTTTGCAGAAGTATATTTTTATTTGTATGAAAATATAAAAAAATTTTAGTATTCTTACAAATATTTTCAGTGTTATTTAGTGTATAATCTTAGTCTAAATGTTTTTTTATGTCAAGTAATATTACATTTAACAGTTTAAAATAGGCATGGAAATCATTTCCTCCAGTTAAATCATTAATATTTTTAATCTACTGTGAAATGCTCTAGTATGTGTCCAAATTTTTTTAAACAGTTTGCTCTCAATAGTTAATGAGATAATGTTGATACACTTGACCAATCATAAAAAAACATGTGTTTAGGAAATAAAAATTATCTCAAAGGTTATACTTGCATATTTTTCTGTTATTTTTTAAAGATAATTTTGTCTATGAATATATTAAAATTTATTTAGTTTTTTATAAATTTTTAAAAAAAATTGATGAATTTAAGAAGAAATTTTATTTAAAATAAAATAGTATTTGTATACAATGATATCTTATCCAATATAAAATATTTTTCATTTTGAAAATTATTTATTGAGCTTTTTGTAATTTTTTTTATATTTATGGAATACCTTTTCTGCCATGGTCAGTAAAGATTTCTGCCTTATTTCTTGAACTACTTGACCCTCTTAAATTCCTCTTTTTTGTACGTTGCTGTTCTTTTTTTTTTTTTTTTTTTTTTACAGTTATATTTTAAATACAGATATTTGGCCTTTAAATATGTTTAATTTTATTTTTCTGTTGAAGCATAATTGTAATTATATGTATCCCTCCGTTCTTTTTATAATATATTTTAATTAATTCCATTTTTTTTCTAGTTGTGTTTTCGATAAATTAAAGGAAATGTTTACATATTATTAAAATCAATCTTATTCTTGGGTCTGCTGTAAACTCTAAAAGTTACAAATTCCTTTTATTAATTAACATATTTTATTTGAAAGAAATCATTTTTTTTAATTCCCCTCTAAATATTATAAAAATTTTTTGAAATATTTTCTCCTACATATTGATCTTTTCTTTATTTACTTACATATTTTTTTGTATATGAATTTTACCTTTTTAATATTCTATTCTATTACCTTTTTTTTAAAAGTAAATACAATAATTGTTCTAGAACTTACTCACTTTTAACTTTTGCTTACTACTGCAAGATTTTAAAGTGAATATTTTTATTAAGAAAAACTAAGTAAAATAAAGAGAAATTTTCCTACACTTTGTGCATTTGGAATATTTTTTCTAAGAATCTGAAATTTAACAATCTTTTCTTAGAAGTATATTCTTATTTTTATGTAAATAGAAACAATGTTTAAAATTGATTCAAACATTTTTAGATTTATTTAGTGTATAATCTTCTCCTAAATGTTTTTTATCTGAAGTAATATTACATTAAACAATTTGAAATAGGCATGTAATTAATTTCCTCCCATTAAATGTTTTGCTCTTACATTTCACTCATAAGTATCTATTCTTAAATGAATTAAAACCTTGGTGTAAAATGTGGGGTGAACCTTACACTGTGTTTCATATTTTTATTTCATGCCCTGATTTTAACCAATATCGTTTTAAATTTTTTACGACTGATCATTTAACGATGCGGGATTTGCTGGGCGAACCTCCTCATTTAAATATTTTTCCTTTTTAAAGAAGCATTGATTTTGTAGATTGTATATAATTTTAAATCAATAATTTTAATTAAAAACTAATATCATTTTATTGATTTACATTAGTTTGTGTTTTAGATGCTTTAGATATAATTTATTTTGTTGCATGTTGTTTTTTTTTTGTTTATTTATATTTTTGCATATATAATATAAATATTATTTATATTTTTAAATGAATTTTAAAAGTTGATTATGATTTAAACAAATATTAGAGAATATAAGGAAAAAAAATTATTGGCGTAGCTTGTCCTTATTTGAACTTTGCGCCATAAAACTCAACCAACCAACCTTTAAATGTTTTGAATTTTTAATCTAGTGCAAATGCTATTTTATGTGTCTAAACTTTTTTAAATATTTACTCTCAGTAGTTAATGATTTAAGGTTGATACACTTTGCCAATCATAAATAAAATATATTTTTGGGAAGAAAAATATAAATTTTCTCAACAGCAATAATTGCAGTTTTTTCTGTGTTTTGTGAAGGATAATTTTGTCTCTGAATATATTAAAATTTATTGATTCTTTTTATAAATGCTTGAAAAACTAATGAATTTGAAAAGAAATTTTACTTAACATAAAATACTTTGTATACAGTGATATGTGTTATCCAGTATAAAATTATTTTCATTTCAAATATATATAGGGACTTATTGTAATTTTTTTTATATTTATTGAATACTTTTTCTGACATGGTCAATAAAGATTTCTGCTATATTTCTTGTATTGCTTCAACCTTTGAAATTGCTATTTCATTTTTTGTAAGTTATGGCAAAAATTTTTTAGTTAAATCTTGGACTAAATTATTTTTTGTATATTTTTAAATAGCTTGTTTTACATACAGTTCCTTTCATTTTGTATAGATATATTTTAAATACAGATATTTTGCCTATTAAATTTGTTTAATTTTATATATCTATTTGGAGCACAAAACACACAATAATAATATTTAACCCTTCATTCGTTTAAAAATATACTTTAATTTATTGCATTGCTTTCCTAGTTGACGTTTCGATAAATAAAAAGAAATGCTTACACATTATTAAAATCAATATTATTTTTTTGTAGGATGTAAACTCTAAAAATTGCAAATTACTTCCATTAACATATAATATTTGAAATAAATCTTTTTTATTAATTCCCCTTTAAATATAATAAATATACTTTTTTTAAAATATTCTCTGTTACTTCATGATCATTTCTTTGTTTACATTTTTTTGAATACAATTTTCCCTTTTTAATATTATTTTCTATTACCTCTGTTATTAAATGATATAACTGTTCTGAAATATTTTAGAATGTATTCACTTTTAACCTTTGCTACCATGTTGCAAGATTTTAAAATGAATATTTTACGAGCTTTATGAATAGAAAATGAATAAATAAAATAAAAGGAAAATTTCCTACACTTTGTGCATTCGAAATGATTTTTGAAGAATCTTAAATTTAACATTTTTTCGGAGAGATATATATTTATTTTTATGTAAATAGAAACAGTTTTTTAAATTTATACAATCATTTTCAGCTTTATTTATTAGAAAATCTTAGCGTAAATTTTTTTTATCTCAAGTAATATTACATTTAACAGTTTAAAATAGGCATGTAAATCATTTTCTGTCATAAAATGTTTTGAACTTTTAATCTTCTTCAAATGCCCTTTTATGCGTCCAACCTTTTTTAATAGTTATCTCTCTATAGTTAATGATTTAATGTTGATACTCTTGGCCAGTCACAAATAATACATGTTTTTAGGAAGAAAAATAAAAATTTTCTCAAAGTTTATTCTTGCAGATTTTTTTTCTGTTATTTTTTTAACCATAATATTGTCTATGAATATATTAAAATTTATTGATTCTTTTTATAAATGCTTAAAAAAGCTAATAAATGTATAAAGAAATTTTACTTTACATAAAATGCTTTGTATACTATGACATGTTATTCAATATAAAATATTTTTCATTTTGAAAATTATTAACAGTGACTGATTGTAATTTCTTTTATATTTATAGGATACTTTTTCTGTCTAGGTCAATAAAGATTTCTGCCTTATTTCTTGGACTACTTGACCCTCTTAAATTCCTCCTTTTTTGTATGTCACCTCAAACATTTTTTAATTAAATTTTGGGACTAAATTATTTTTGTATATATTTAGAGGGCATACTTATCTTGCAGTTCACTTTGTTTTCTTTAGTTATATTTTAAATAATAGATATTCTCCCTTTTAAATTTGTTTAATTTTATGTATCTATTTGAGCATAATTGCTGTAATAATTATCCCTCCATTCTTTTTAAAATTTAATTATTTCAGCCTTATTTTTGTTAACTGCTTGACTCTGAAAATCGTCTTTTAGTAAGTTATTTCAAAATAAATTTATTTAAATCTTGTGACTAAATTGTTTTCATATATATTTAGAGAGATTTTTGAAGTGGAGTTCATTTTGTTTTGTATTATATTTTAAATTCAGATATTTTACCTTTTAAGTGTGCTTGATTTTATGTATCTATTGGAGCACAATTGTAATTATATTTATCCCTCTGTTTTTGTTAAAATATATATTAATTTATTCCATTTTTTTTCTACTTTGTATTTCCGTAAATAAAAGAATTGCTTACATATCATTAAAATAAATCTTAGATTTTTGTCCAACGCAAAATCTTTAAAAATTACAAAACCTTTCCATTTATTAACATATTTTATTTGAAATAAATCATTTTATGAAATTTCCTGTTAAATATTATAAATAAATTTTTTGAAAACATTTTCTCTTAAACATCGATCTTTTCATAATTCCTTTCAATTTTTTTTTGTATGAAATGTTTTCCATTTTAATATTATTTTCCGTAACCTCTTGTTTTAAATAAATGCAATAACTATTTTAAAATATTTTAGAACTTATTCCCTTTTAACTTTTCCTTTAATGTTTGGGATATTAAATTGACTATTTTAGGAGTTTTATTAATAGAAAAGAAGTAAATAATTGTCCTACAATTTGAGAATTTGGAATGTTTTTTCGAAGAATCTGAAAATTAGCATTCTTTTCAGAGAAGCACATTTTTATTTTTAAACAAATATAAACAATGCTAGTATTCATAAAAACATTTTCAGATTAATTTAGTGTATAATCTTAGCCTAAATGTTTTTACCTGTCAAGTAATCTTACACTTAAAAGTTTGAAACATGCATGTAAATCATTTCCTCCCATTAAATGTTTTAATCTACTGCAAATGTATTTTTGTGTGTCCAAACTCTTTTATATAGTTTGCTCTCTATAGTTAGATTTAATGTTGATACATTTGACCAATCATAAAAAAAACGTGTTTCTGGGAAGAAAAATAAAGATTATCACAATGGTTTTATTTGCAGATTTTTTTTTCTGTTATTTTTTAAGGATAATTTTGACTAAGAATATATTAAAATGTAATGAAATTTTTATTATAAATACTTAGAAAAACAAAGAAATTTTCCTTAATATAAAATAATTTATATAAAACAATATGTTATCTAATATTAAATATTTTTCATTTCGAAAATTATTCATAGAGACTTTTTATAATTTCTTTTAAGTTTGTAGAATACTTTTTTTCTGCCAAGGTCAATAAAGATTTCTGCATTATTTCTTAAACTGTTTGACCCTCTGAAAATCCTCTTTTTTTGTAAGTTGTGTCAAAAAAGTTTTATTTAAATCTTTTGACTAAATTATTTTTGTATATATTTAGAGAGCATGTTTAAAATGCAGTTCAATTTGTTTTGTACACTTATATTTCAAATGCAGATATTCTGCCTTTTAAATGTGCTTGATTTTATGTATCTGTTGGAGCACAATTGCACAGAATAATATTTATCCCTCTGTTCTTGTTAAAATATATTTTAATTTATTCCATTTCTTTCCTAGTTTGTATTTCGATAAATGAGAGGAAATGCTTACACATCATTAAAATCAATCTTATTTATTAGTCCAATGTAAACTCTAAAAATTAAAAATTCCTTCTATTAATTAACATATTTTTTATTGAAATAAATCTTTTTTCAAATTCCCCTTTATATATTATAAATATATATTTTTGAAAAATTTTCTCTTATTTATTGATCTTTCCTTTATTTGTTTACATTTTTTCTATACAATTTTTTTCCTTTTTAATATTATTTTCTATTACATGTTTTATTAAGTAAATGCAATAACTGTTCAAAAATATATTAGAACTTATTCCCTCTTAACTTTTTCTACCATGTTGAAGATTGGTTAGCGAATATTTTAGGAGCTTTATGAATAGAAAATATGTAAAATAAAAGGAAAAATTCCTACAACTTGTTCATTTGAATGTTTTTTTTCTAAGAATTTGAAATTTAACAATCCTTTTGAAGAAGTAAATTTTTATTTATAATGTAAATAGAAACAATTTTTAAAATTGATTCAAAGATTTTCAGGTTTACATATTGTATGATGTTAGTCTAAATGTTTTTTTTATTTCAAGTAATATTACATTTAACAGTTAAAAATAGGCATGCAAAAAATTTTCTCCCATTAAATGTTTTGCACTTACATTTCACTCATAGGTATCTATTCTTAAATGAATTAAAAAATTGGTGTAAAACGTGTGATGAAACATACACTGTATTTCATATTTTAATTTCATGCTCTGATTTTAATCGACATTGTTTTAAATTTTTTTAAAAATGTTGGTTGTTCTTTTAAGGATGCGGTATTAGATGGGCGAACCTCCGCATAAAAATGTTTTTGCTTTTTTAAGAAGCATTGTTTTTATAGATATATATAATTTTAAATAAAACAATTTAAATTAAAAATTTATTTTAATTTATTTGTTTAGTTTAGTTTGTGTTTTTGATGCTTTAGATATAATTTATTTTGTTGCATGTTAGGTGTTTTTATATTTATATTTTTATGTATATATTATTAATATTACTTATATTTTTAAATGAATTTTAAAAGTTGATTGGGTTTTGAAAAAAAAAAAAAACATTAGAAAATATACTAAAAAAAATTGTTGGCACAGCTTGTCCTTATTTGTACTTTGCGCCATAAAACTCAACCAACCAACCTTTAAATGTTTTGAATTCTCAATCTAGTGCAAATGCTATTTTATGTGTCCAAACTTTTTTAAATAGATACTTTCAATAGTTATAGATTTAATGTTGATATGCTTTGCCAATCATAAATAAAATATATTTTTGGGAAGAAAAATATAAATTTTCTCATTAACAATAATTGCAGATTTTTCTGTTATTTGTAAAGGATAATTTTGTCTCTGAATATATTAAAATTTATTGATTCTTTTTATGAATGATTAAAAAACTAATGAATTTAAGAAGAAATTTTACTTAACATAAAATATACTTTGTATACGATTATATGTTATCGAATATAAAATATTTTTTATTTCGAATATTTATAGAGACTTATTGTAATTCCTTTTATATTTATTGCATACTTTTCTGCCAAGGTCAGTAAAGATTTCTGCCTTTTTTTTTTTGAACTGCTTGACCCTCTTTTTTTGTAAGTTATGTTAAAAAAATTTTATTTAAATTTTTGGACTAAATTATTTTTGTTTATTTTTAGAGAGCATGTTTTAAATGCAGTGCATTTTGTTTTGTGCAGTTAAATTTCAAATGTATATATTTTGCAGTTTAAATGTGTTTGATTTTATGTATCTATTGTAGCACAATTGCAATAATATTTATCCCTCCGTTTTTGTTAAAATATTGTTTAATTTATTCCATTTCTTTTTTGTTTGATATTTCGATAAATAAAAGAAAATGCTTTTATATCATTAAAATCGATCCTTGTTGAAAAGAATGTTTTAATTGACTTAAATTTGATTGAAGTGCTTAAGAAAATTTATGAATTTAATAAAAAAGTTTCATTTAAAGTACTGTAATTTTAAGCATTGGTTTGTGTTTGCGTTTAAGTAGTTTTTATTTTGAAACTTATTGATGTCTGATATATAGTATACGCTAAGAAATATGCATTTACTGCCTGGTTTAATTACTACTTCTGATTTATTTCTTAAATTAGTTGACAGTCTGAAATACCTCATTTGTTGTGAGTAGTGTATTCTTTAAGAATTTATTATTTTTTATTACTATATTGTTTTCGCTTATGTTTAGAATGAATTTGTAAAAAATTGTTTATTTTGCTCTTCATTTCTTTTTCATTACATAAATTTTCAGTTTATGTTTTACATTTTAAATATTTTCTGTATTTGCTGTAAAATGATATTTTATTTACTTTATTTAGAAAATAAAAACTGTGAGCGAGCGAATTTGACTTTTTTATATCATATTTCTTGCGGGAAATCGTACTTCACTTCATTCCTCTGAAGATAATTTGATTTTATTCCGCATCTGCTATCATATATATGTTTATAGTTAATATTAGGAAATGGTAATTAATTACCAAAATGAACTCTATTTTTGTATCTGTTGTTCATTCTTTAAAAATCATAATTTCTGTTATTTGTTAAACATATTTTTTATAAGAATAGCTCATTAATTTTTAAAAATTTTTATTTTAATATTTTGAATATGATTTTCGGTAGAATTTTTTCGAAGATGTTGGTTCATTTTTTTTCCATTATGTAATATTAGACTACATATTTTCATTTAAAATATAATCTGGCAATGCAGTAACATTTTATTTGCTTTTACTTTCAAATAACTGCTAAGAGAAAGATTTTTAAATTCCTTATGATATTTTCAGTGTGATGTGCTAGTAAGAATATATAGAAGTTCATATTCTTATTTGCAATATGAAAGTCATAAAAAATCTTTTTTATTTAAAAAATTTTTCTTCAAAACATTTTTTTTTTAAACTTGGTTTTAATTTTTTTTTTTTTTTATATGTTTGGTTTAAACTGACTTTAATATAATTTTTCAGAGGAATTTGTAAAATTTCAAAAGTGGTTGATATTTTAAAATTATATTTTTTGCTCTTTTTTACATTTTGCTGCAGAATATTTGAAATAAAATTATTTATTAATGATTGAATGATATCCTCTTGCATTTTACAATATTTTAAAGAAATATTCTGGTAAAATAATTTTATTTAAACTTGTTAGATATCAAAAATATATTCAATAAATTTCAAAGTACAGACTCTTTTTGGTCACTTGACATCTGACAATGTTTTTCTCTAATATTTGAAATAAATATTTTTATGTTACTTAATGGCTATTTTTCATATTTCAATATTTATTTTATTAGACATCTTAAAACTGATCGGATATATATTTGCTTGCATTAAGACATATATATGTAGACTTGCATTATTTTATAACTGAGGTTTCTTCTTTTTGTCTTTTTCTTTGAATGTGTTAATGATACAATTATTCACAAATATTATATATTCTTTCTATTTTTCTACAATATAAAAATATTTTCTTGGAAAAAATTAAACAAATATTATTAGAGTTTTATTTAAAAGAATTTGGTAAAATGGAAGAATAATTTTGAACAAATTGTTTAATTATAACTTTTTGGGAGCTAGTTTAAATTCAAGAACCTTTTTATAGCAGTTAATGTTTCAATTCATGCAAATAGGAACAATTAATTAAGTTGACATAGTAATTCTAATTTTTATGTAATTTATACTCTGGAACTGAAAATTTGTTTCGTGTTAATTAATCTTACATGTAACAGGTTAAATGTAAGATATTTCCTACCAGAAAAAGTTTTTAACTTCAAAGTAACTAAATTTGTTCTTGTTCGTGTCTGTACATTTATAATTAGTTTGCAGTATACAGTTAATAAATTAAAGTTGCTGTATTTTCTGATCACAAATTAAATATGTTGCAATGAAGATAACTCAAATTTAATCTAGTCTATTTTAATTTACTTAAATATTTAAGAAAGATTATAAATTAGTAAAAAAAATTACTTAACACGAAGCATTCTGTTAGCAGTAGTTATTTATCACATTTAAACTGCTTTAATTTTTAAATAATTTGTACAAACTCAACAAAATATTTTGTGTTCATAGAATTATCTGTTGCTGCTTGTGCAATTATCAATTCTCAATGTTAGCTTCAAGAAATTTTTATTATATTTTTTACCAAATTATTTTTTTTTGTGCAAGTTTAAAATTTTTTTTTTAATTATGTCCTTATGTTGGCTCTTTCGAGCATAATAAGTCTTGCAGTCCAATAAAGGAAAGAAATATCTCCAGGAGTGGAGAGCATCTTGAAATGTGAAGAAGAGCGGGCTTCCTGGAGGGCAGAATATTTCCAAAGATGCTTGCAATCCATGTCAACATGTTCCCTACATAAAATGCAGTTGGGTGAATCCACAAGCCCTATGTGATATAGATGTTTCTGGAGAAAATCATGCCCAGTAAGTAACCTGAAGTAGGAGACCCCTATAGATCTAGGTAGATCTGTGGGGATACATGATGTCAGCAGGGTCCTCCAAGAGGCATCAATTGCTTTCTCTTTGTAATAAATTTTTCGCTGGTGATGCATGACCTGATTTAGAAGGAGTTTGACATTTCTCAGGCCAGTAGGAGTATCTGGAGGGTTTAAAAAAGAAGCCTCTTTCGCAAGATTGTCTGCTTTTTCATTACCAGGC
This sequence comes from Latrodectus elegans, assembly GCA_030067965.1. Taxonomy (NCBI): domain Eukaryota; kingdom Metazoa; phylum Arthropoda; class Arachnida; order Araneae; family Theridiidae; genus Latrodectus; species Latrodectus elegans. The sequence goes on along the minus strand of CM057817.1, from coordinate 89,837,281 downwards.
AAGCCACAATGGCTAGGATTCATTGTAAAGTTTAAAATGAAGATACAAAAACACTAGTGACTTTTACATTGGGTTTAATTTTATTTAATTACATATTTTTTTAGTTACAAATATTTTTTGTCCTTGTTGTAACATCATATTTTATTTGCTTTTATATTCATAGAACATTTAACTGAAAAGTCAAATTGGATTTATGACTATTAATATAATCTTTCAGCTATTTTTTTGAAAGAGTGTTTTCATTGAATACATTTTATTTTACTTAACTATTATTTAAATGTTTAAGACAACTTATAAATATAACAAAGAAACATTAATTATAAATTTAAGTACTTTGTAAGCATTGATTTGTTATCCAATTTAAACTGGTTTATTTTTATTATCTTTTATTTAATTATTGATAAAGTCTCAAACTGCTGCCACGTTCGCCATCACTATTGATATATTTCTTGAATTACCTGACAGTCTGAAATTCTTCTTTTGTTGTGTTTTCTAGAAGAATTCTTTTTATTATATTTTTTACAAAATTGTGTTTGAATCTGTTTAGAATGAAGATACCAAAAGTGTTGTTTATTTTGCTTTGGGATTATTTTCTATTTCATTACATAATTTTTGAGTACATGTTTTCCTTTTAAAATATTTACTGTCCTTGCTTATTTTCTTTTATTTTTAAATGTTTTTTTAAAATAGATTTTGAAGTTCTTTATCATATTTCCGTTGTGTGATTGATTAAAAATAGATTATAATTCATTTGCTTATTTGCAATATAAAAAATCATCTATAAAGTTTTATGTGTTTTTGAAATAGCTTTGCAACAGTACATATACCTTTCATTCTTATGCTATTTTTAGTTTATTGCTCTTTTTTTTGTCAATGATAGGTTAATAGTAGCCACGAGTAATTTGTTGCTGAAATCTATTGTGTATTCATGCCTAATATTTATGCTTTAAAAGTTGTAGTATTCTTTATTTAATAGACATATTTTATTTCATGTAAAACTCATTCCTTTTATTAAATCCTGCTTTAAACATTATAAAATTATTTTTCAAGAAAATATTCTCCTCAAAGTTGATTTGCTTTTTCTTTCCTTACACAATACTAGAATACATGTTTTCCAAAAAATACTTTATCCCTCTTGGTGGTAACATATTTCATTTGCATTCATTGAAATATAACATTTTATGTAAGATTTTGATTTTTTTTTAATCTTATTCCCGACATGAGATCATTGCAGTTATTGATTGAAATTCGTTTTCTTACCTGGAATATGAAAGAACTTTGGAATAATATTTCTACCCTCCATTCTTCTTATGATATTTTGAATTTACTCCATATCTTTTATGGTTTATATATTAATAAAAGCCACCAGTAATTTGTTGCTGAAATCCTCTTTATTTTTGTGTTTAATATTTATGTTTCAAAAATTGTAATATTTTTTTTATTAAAGGACATATTTTATATTAAATAAAGCTTATTACTTCTATAAAAATCTCTTTTTAACATTATAAAAGTACTTTTTTGTTAATTTTACAACAACAAGTTATTATTAAGGAATGATAGTATTTCACTAAAATAAATCTATTTTTCTGTCTAATGTTCATTGTTGAAAAATTATAATTTCTTTATTTAATAAACAAGTTTTATTGGAAGAAAAATTCATTATTTAAAAAAAAATTTCATTTAAATAAAGGTAAATGCCATACCTAATGCCTAGTCTCGATAGTGATCCAAAGCCCAGAACGATCAGTTCCACTATTGAAGTGTGAAAGGAGGTTAGTGTACAGAAGGAAGAGATTAAAACCATGTCCTCCATTGAATAACACGTTTTTCTGGTGCTAGAGTACCACAGGTTAAAATAGAGTCCTACGGCAACAAGGCACAGTTTTCAAGCACGACTTAATGTTACAAAAGGACCCGATGAGAAAGCCATTCATACGCTCTATGCCAAATTTCAACGAACAGTCAGCGTAACTGATGATCTAGTGGGGAATGTTGGCCGCACGTAAACTGCAAATACACCTGAAAATGTTGCCCCAGTTTCTGGAATTATTCAGCAAAATCCAATGTCATCCATCCATAGAATTGCAACTGAGACTGGTTTGAAGAGTTCCAGCATGCAGAAAATACTGAGAAAGAGCCTACACATGTTTCCATTCAAAATTCAGACTCACCAGACCAAACCCATATGAGCTGTGCAACAAAGACTTTGCTAATGGCTGCATCTGGTTTACAGATGAAACAAACTTCCACCTGAATGAATTCGTGAATAAACAGAATTGGCGGTTTTGGGGTTCCGAAAATCCATATTGGTGTGAAGCAAAACCCCTGTATTCTCCTAAAGTTACTGTTTGGGCTGCAGTATGCAGCAAAGCATTACTGGCCATTTTTTCATTCGAGAAACAGTCTCTAGTGAATGTTACATTGCAATTTTGGAACAATTTATCGCCACACAGCAACTGTTAGAGGATCAAACACATACTGAATGGTTTATGCAAGATGTAGCCTGACCACATCCAACCAGACAAGTGTTTTGCTTTCTTGATGAATACTTCGGGAATCGAGTCATTGCTTTGGAATATCCCAAATTTACTTCTGCAGGCATGGATTGGCGTCCATATTCGCCAAATTTGATTCCCTGTGACTATTTTTTGTGGAGCACATTGAAAGACATTGTCTACCGGAAGCATCCCGCCATGCTGGACGAACTTGAATCGGCGATCTGTGTGGCATGTGAATCCATTTCTGTTGAGACACTACGAAATGTGATGGCAAATTTCATTCTTCATTTCCGCCACCTCTGTAGAGCCAATGGTGAACATTTTAAAAGCATTGTGATGTGATTTTTTGCAAAGAATGTTTCCATATGATTATTTCATTTATGCACACTGATATTAGCTATATAGAGTACAATGCCATCTGTTAGCAGCTTTTGTAACTAATATTTCAAACTGCTGTATAAAATTCTTACAGCTTTCACAATAAACATACCATTTACTGCATTCCTCTACCAATCTTTGTTTTCGAGATATTTAATTCTGAAATCAGGGAGTCCTTTTCTGGACACCCTGTAGTTACACGTTAATGAGTTATTGACACTAAAAATTAAAAGCAAAGAAATTTGGAACATAAAAGAAAAATTTTAGATGCAACAAACAAATAAAATGGCAGTATTAAAATTCATAATCTGAAAAGGCATTTGATTTTTATGATTATTATTTAAAAAAGAAAACTATATATAACATAACTTTTATGTTTCAAACGTTTTTTCAGCTCTCTCCTTTTCTAAAAAAGAAATAAGTAATTTATTTGTGCAAAAAATCTCTACATTTTACAAAAGCTTGCCAAACTTTAGAAAAATTTTTTGGTTAAATAATTGCTGAGATTAACAGTAAATATGTAGATTGTACATAATTATTATATCAGTGCTGTTAAATAAGTTAATAATTAGCAACAAATAATACCCACAAGAGCTCTTTAAAAGTTACAGCAAGATATTAAATATATACAGGCTTGTTACATTTCTGAAATGTTCAACCAGAGCACTGGAATACCCTTAGTATTACAGATTTACGATACACTCTTGACAACTCTTTTAAGGATAGCTTATTCTCAATGCTATGAGTAAATGGTTACTAATTAGGAATATAAACCAGGTGTAATAATAAATGATAGAAGCATGTAAATTTAAGGATTTTATTTCTTACATGTTAATATTTATAAAATTACACTTTAAAAAACACCTTGAACCTGGAATAAAAATTTAAACAATATTCACATGTAATTTTCATTGGGTAGAACATTTTTAGAAAGATTTTTGATTTTAATTGGGTAAAAATTTTCACAAGCTAATCTGATGTTAATTTTACATATCATGAAGCCTTTAACTGAAGGCTCCTACATGAAACCCCTATGATCAGTCCACAGGTTGTTATAGGAAATTTTCTCTCAACTGGTGATGTTGCAGGTAAGTAGAATGCAAACTCAACAGTCTTGATGAAATTGGGGGCTGTTATTTGATTCTCTTTGAAAAGTCCAAACAGTCCAAGATATTTTCTGTGCTGAAATAATAACATCTCTAATAAACTCTTCTTGCTTCCACTACTTCTTAGCAAGCACAACTTTGTCAAACAGTCATTGTTTATTTTTATATCGGGTACATCAAGAATACTGTTATTATATATATATAATTTCAACAGAAGTTTCGATACTTTTCCAATCAACAGCATTTGTTTTGGTCATATTGACCCTGAAACATGTACAACATTTTCCAGAGGTCTAAGTATGCAATGCATCTTTCATAAAAGCCATCAAATTCATCTTCCACACTATTATGGACTTGCTCATCTATATTTCTGTAAAAGTACTTTGTGTCCATAAGGATAATCCTTGAATCCTTTTTTTCTGTCAGGCTTCTTTTAAAAGCGTTATAAGCTTCAGCAATTTTAAAAGCTGAAATGTTATATTTTATCATATCCAGAATAACCATTTAAAAACAGTGCAAGCTGTCTGTGGACAAACAACATGTAAAACTCACCCATTAAATCAGGAACCAAATTTTTTTATTATTAATGGAGACATTTCTTGGTCTAAATAATGAAACCTTCAAAAATATTTATAATTCTTTTCAGTAAGGACATCATTGATAAAAACGGGTTGTACCTGTGTTGAATAAGTTCACAGGACTGTATCTTGGCATGTTCACAAGATTATTTTAGTTTAGTTACACAAATTGCGTATACGTGCAAATATTTATAAATCTTTACCAATAAGGCATCAATATCGAGTGGCAGATTATCCTACTGCAGTTTGCACACATTGGAACAAAATGTGTGCTCCACATCTGATTAATTGATTTGTTATCCTGGCCTATTCTTGCATTGATGCAAAACATTGCTTTTTCTGCTCTTTTTAACACCACCAAAGTTAGTTTAACACCACAAAAGCCAACTACTTTGATGTTCAAACCGTTTTGCAACAGGATAGCATAAGTGATTAATGAGAATTTCAGGTGTTTCAACTGGCAGATTTGAAATCTAACTTGAATTAGGATTAAAGTAGAGAATAAAAATTTTTCCAAGTTTTATAACCTTTCTGTTTGAAATATCCATACTTACAGACATGTAGTTTGACTAGGTCACACAATCCTTCTTTAAGTTTTTTATTGCCTCTCACTAATTTTTCAGAGAGAATTTAGGTTAAAAAAAACTTATTTTCTTTGTTACGCAGAAAATTAATTAAGTAGTTTTGATGAAGAAGAATTTGAACAGAAACTTAGGCTACGGTTTGCTGAGTCATAAGCAATGGATGCCCCTTTCACTGTTAAGCCTATATTTTTGTCATTAGAACTTACAGTCTTAAAAAAAAAACTGGTCAGTTTTGATGAGTTAGCAACATATGTTAAATCCTTTTTGTTTACTACAAATGATCTATTATTTGAATCAACAAAAAACTCAGAATTACTATGTGAATATTAAACTCCATTGTTTTGATCTTGATTATAAGTACATACTTTCTTCAAAAGAAAATGCATTCTGTAAATTCCTTTAAAAAAAAAAAAAAAAACAATAGCTCACTAATACAACAGGCACTGGCAAAAGGGAATTAACAACTGACTCTGACTTAGCTTAACCAGAAGCAGCTAGCAACAAGGTGGGTGAGTCCAATATTATTACACACAAGATAATGTAGCATGCAACTCTTTTGTTGATAAAGTTACAACTTTCAGTCAGTGCTCAATACTGGACTCCTTTCAGAGCCTCTCATATTGAGCATGGTCACAACTGGCGAGACAAGACGATGCAATGATATTTATCATTAAACCATCACAATTCTGTAGTTTTATCTTTTCATACAGTACAGAAATAATTAATAAAGTAGTTATCTTAAATAATCCTTCGTGCCTAATTATTTTTAGACTTTTTTGGTCATCTATAATATCAAATTTAATTTTTACTGCAATGTGAAGTAAACTGGGCAGGACACAGTGTTTGTCCGAAACTGGAACTGCCCCAATCAAACTAGGATATCTGGCAACCATACATGTAAATGCATTTTTAAAAAAACTATGGTAGAATTACTTTCATAATAAAGGTAATTTTTAACAATCTTAATGAAATTAGTGATATTTAATGAAATTTTTTAACAGTATTTTGGAAGGAACTTCCATTTATAGAATTGTAGTGATATACTTTATATCAATCACCAGCAGAGGAAGAGAACACAAATGAAGCAGTCTGACTTTCCTCTCACTTATGTAAAAAGAATTCACTTCCAGATGGGTTATGTAACACCTAATACTGAAATTGTATTAGCTCTTTTAATATTTTAATTGTTTAGATTTAATAAATAGTTTGTTAAAATTATTTAAACATTCAACCTTCTTATTAAACGGATGAAATATCCAACATTTATAACTAAAGAACTTTGTTAGAAAATTAAAATTTCTCATAGCAGCAATGTAAGCAATTCTAAGGAGCTAGATAAAAGGGCAATACCTTTTAATTCATGGTATTAAATTTAGAATTTGTATATAATTTACATACAAATTCTAAATTTAATGACAAATTTTTAACAAAACAGTATTGAAATACTATATTATACTATACTATAAATAATTAATTTAGCTTTAAAAACATTAAGCATAATAAAGGAGATGTTAGTTTCATAAACAAGAAAATTACAGTTGATGAAAATCAAAAATTTAAAGCTTTTCTTTTTAAAAAAAAAGTTTTTACAAATTTTAAAACTTTAAGAACAATAAATGGCAGTTTCACAAATAATTCCCTATAAGAATTCTAGATAAATTTTAGATTAAAATAATTTTAAATAGGTACTTAAACATTATAAAAAGAAGAGATTACAATATAGTATAACACATTGGTATCAGCAGTATAGTATAGCAACTGGTATTCAACCTCATATAAACAATACATTTTTTCTATTTATTTTAAAATGATTTTTCTCGTATAACTAACAAAATCTAGTTTTTTGGAAAATTAATTTAAAACTCAATAATTACAAAATGTAACAATCATACAATACTATTTTGCACAGACTTAAAGACCTTTGAAAAAGATAGTTAGTCCAATTCGAACCTCCTGTTTAGTTCCTAATTATGCTTGGTACTCAGTTTCATCGACCAACAGAAGGGTTGAAAAACTAAGTCATCCTCACCCAGCCTGGTTGATACAGTGGCACAAACAATTGAGGATACACTTTAGTTTTACTTGATAAATCCAACTTTCAATCGAAATAACACATTAAGTAGAAGTTTAAACGTAATTTTATTCTCAGACATAACAAAAGATTTAATTAACATAAAAAAATAAAGAAAAATCAATGACAAAATTCTAAAAAAAATTTTTTCAAAGATATTTCACATAAACATAAGCAGATTTCTATCTCAAAAAATTGAGGATACACCAATGAAATTTTTGTTTCACTACCACTAAATTTTTATTCTGCTTGCTACTATAATAATCTAAATTTAGGCAATGTTATCTTGAACTTTTTCGACTGTTATTTTTGTCTTTTGAAGGACTGTTATTTTTCTCTTTTGGTTCTGCGAATTTAAAGTCACAATTTAAATAGAAAATGGCTGCTCGGATAGAGACCAGTATTGATGTAAGAAAATTTATATTAAGGTTATTTAAGAATGGAAAATCTTATCGTCAAATATCTGAAATTGTCGGTAGAAGCCATTTGTGTGTCCAGAAAATCATTGGAAGATTTAAAAGCGATAGATTAATTAAAAATAAAAGTGGAAGAGGAAGGAAAAGTATTCTGAGTGATGTAGCTAAATGGAAAATTTTTAAAGATATCAAAATGGATCCTAAACTAAGTCAGTCAAATTAGCTGCAGAAACTTCTCGAATAATAGGCAGAAGTGTAAGTGCTGAAACGGTGAGAAATGTGATTAGACATGCTAGATATAACAGTTGAAAAACTCGAAAGAAACCATTTATAAACTTACAAAATCAGAAAAAGCATTTGGAGTTTGCAAAAACTCATCAATTGAAGACAGATAACTTTTGGAAGAAAGTTATATTTAGTGATGAAAGTTGGAAGTAATGGTCGTCAGAGCGTTTAGTGAAAGCCGAACACTGCTTTCGATCCAAAAAATTGACATTCTACAGTTAAACGTGGCTGTGGCTCCGTCATGATTTAGGGTTGTATGGTTTCAAATGGAGTAGAAAATTTAGTTTTTATATATGGCATAATGGATCATAAGCTTTATATACATATACTCCACAACAATCTTAAAGAAAGTGCAAAAAAATTGGATTCAGAAGGAAATTTTATATTCCACTATGACAACGACCTCAAACATACAGCATGTAATGTCCTTTTCATTGTAAACAGCAATTGTACAAACCACCACAGTCCCCTGACATCAATGTCATAGAAAATTTGTGGGCCACACTCGGAACAGCGGTCCAAAAACACCAAATTAAAAAAAATGCAGACCATTTAAAGCAAGTGTTACAAGAAGACTGGGATAAAATATCACCAGATACTACGAAAAATTGATCGAATCGGTACCAAGACGTTTGGAGGACATTATAAAAGCCAAAGAACTTGCAACCAAATATTGACACTATCTTTGTATGTGATATATCACCAAAATTTCATTGATGTATCCTCAATTTTTTGAGGTAGAAATCTGATATGTTTAATTGAAATGCCTCTGAAAATTTTTCTTTTAGAATTTTGTCACATTGATTTTTCTTTATTTTTACTGTTAATTAAACCTTTTGTTATGTCTAAGAATAAAATTACGCTTAAATTTCTAGTTAATGTGTTATTTCGATTGAGAGTTGGATTTATGAAGTAAAAGTAAGATGCATCCTCGATTGTTTGTGCCACTGTAGTTTAAAGGGTCACTCAAATCACACAATATCAAGCTGATGATTACAATATTCTTAAATAAATAAATAGAAAAAAAATTAATTGAAATAATTTCCAAAAATAATAACTAGTTGAAAGTTTCATCAATTTGATATCCCAATGGTAGTTTTTCTATTTTAAAAATTTTTATAGTATACAAATTAAGAAAATTTACAAATTAAAAAGTATATAAAATAGGAGTGTGAAAAATGTAAAATCGCGTCGCTAGGGGGCGAACGGTAAATTGTTCAGTTGATGTACGTAAACCGTAAGAATTGGACAAATAATGGCTAAGCGCGATATTTAATAAATTTGTTATTTGTTACTGAACAGCAGTCTTTTTTTAAAACGTCCTGAGATGGCTATCAGAAAAAGTATTTCTAATGACAAATTAACTAAGTCAATACATTACATTTCAGAAGCGGGATTTATCACCATATGATGTTAGTTTTGTTTTTTCGTTTCGATGTTGAAACTCGAGTGATTGGGAATTACGATTAAAAATAAGAATACACTCCTCATCTGAAAATAACTAAGGATAAATTCTCTGTGAATAAATGAATTTATGATGAAAAGGTTTCTGAAACTAACGAGTTACATCAACATTGGATAAAAACGAAAATGCTCAAGTGAGTGACCTTTTTTTATTTAATCTTTTAACTCTGCATGCTTTAAATTGGTTTCGTTTCTGGCGAAAAGCAAAAAATATATTTATTTTATCTACTGAATAGGGAGAAACCGTTACCCAAGATTGTAAGGTAATAGAAATACATAATTATTAGTTCTAAATGTTATGATGATTTTGTTAAAGTTTAACATGAAGGTATTGAAGATCGCTTACCCCCCAAAAACAAGACGAAGAAGTAACAGCAGCTTGCAGGTTTGAGATAGAAAGATTACGTTTGCAAAATGAAAATACATTAGGAAATGCTGGAGGTGCAAATAATTCTAATTTAGAAAGGCACGATTCATGCAATTTTCAACAGCTTATGCAGAAATATGTGAATGAAAGCGATATTAGTTTATACCTTATATTATTTGAATTACAGCGTGGTGAATAGAGAGATTTAGATGAAGCTTATTGGGTTTTCTATCTTCCAGTACTTTTACCATACGAAATAACTCAGTGTTATTTCCCCCTAATCGGACGGTAAATCAAATAATTACTATCACGTGAAGGAACTCAATGAAAAAGATTTAAACTAAGTCCAGAACAATTTCGTCAGAAATTTTATGAACATTCTCGTTAAATTAAAAATACATGGGAACATGTTATTTATGAGTTATAAACCATTAAGCCAGTTTGTTGCATTTTACCCTCTCTCTCTTTCTCAAAAGTGTATAAATTACACAGTAGATTATAAACTTAAAGTGATAGAGAAGATAAATAAAAAAATTACGTGTTAATGTAAACATGAAAAAATTTACTATGTGTAATACAAAAGAAAAAATGCATTTAATGTGAAGTTCAAAAATAATTTCTTTCTTTCTTTCATCGAATTATTAACCAAGAATATTTTATTTTAAAATATGTGTAACCTTATTTTAAAAGTAATTAAAAACGAAAAATTCATTTATTTTACCAGGCTCTCAGAATTATCATTTTTGATGATCCATTGAGGGGTTTCTGTTGGCCATATTAATTATTTCTTAAATTTGATATCACTTTTTATTAAAAAAAAAATCTTGTGTGACCAACTTTCTATTGTTTAGCAGTCTGCAAAAGCAGAAATAATTTCTAAGTTCATTCTGAAATTAAACAAATTGCAATGTGAAAACAAAACTTGAATTTATATTTCTCCTGTTTCTGGTCACAGTGGAGAAAGTTTAAATTTGCTTCTGCTTATGGAAAACTTGAATTTTGTTGGTCTTTTATAAAATCCGAGATTTTAGCCGCTAAGTGTCTGTTGTTCATAATTACTTACCTTCCAGATTTTGGCAATAGCTAATAAACTAATTACTGGAAGTGAGTAGTGCTTAAGGTGTATATTTAAACTAGTTACAGGAGGCAGGTATATATGTTGAACACTGACAAAGAATTTTCCATTCTCCCTTGAAGAAATTGGTTTGTTTGTCACTCAGTCATTTTTTGCACACGAGGGCTAATTAGACTGGGACCTATGGTTTAAAGTGGATTCTGAACCACTACAAACATCCATGCCCAAGGTGGGATTCAAACCCACAAACTATTGAACCGAATGCAAGAGTGCTAATCCTTCAGCTGCCAGCTCAGCCTTTAGAAGAGGTTTTGTGTCAGATAGCTTTTATGGGCACATGGCTTGTTTGTTTAGTATTAAGTATTTCTTCTTGTACATGCTCACTGTCAGCTGTCTGATTGAGGAGATGCCGTTATGTGTAAGTGTTTATTGAAGTGTAATAAATCTCCCCAGGTATAGTCACAATTTTAAGTTACTTTTCATCAGCCACTTTTATCCAACTAAATCTCTAAAGTTAACTTTTTAGATGCCTACAATATTAAATACTTTGTCTGGCAGCACACTTTGTGCTTTTCCATTAATGTTAGAGCATATAAAAATGTGAAATAACCGACTATTTCATCTTTAGTTTATTGAGCTTTGCGCTGAGGTCGATAAAATAAGATGATTTCCATAATAAATGTTTTTTTCTGCAAAATTTATTATACTTTTAATCATGCTGTGTATTTTGAATTTTATGCGACATCACATTATTAACAGTATGTATTTTCAACTATATAAAAATTGCCATAGGTTATGGGTTATTGAGGAATACGCGTCACTTTGCTGCTGTTTCTGATCTCTAATTGAGATGACAAAATCAAACCAACTCCATAAAAACTTTCCTAAAAACTAAAAGTTCAAGAGGTTTGGACAATTTAAAATACGTTCAGTTGAAGCCTGAGTAGATATATACATTAGGTGCAAATTTTTTGTCCCTGCTGAAAGAAAGACCTCAAGTGTGCACTGGCAAATCCCAAAAGAATGTCTGCTGGCATCTGTTGCTCTTGAAAAAGATAGCACCACTAGGTTTCTTCCTAGAATAACAAATAGTGTTACAGAGGAAGTTTCCATAGTCCCTATTCAATTTCTTTATCTCTAAGAAAAAGAAAAATCCTCACTCACTGAGAGTGAAATGCGTATCTGGTTGAGAAATAACAAGAGCAGTTGTTTTCACCAGAGTATCAGCCGTCTCATTGCCAGAAATACCAATGTGAAATATCCTGCTCCATATGTGTAGAACTCCAGTAGCTCAGTAGTTTCACACTATTTCCTGTTAAGATCAGCAAAATAAGAGATCATTTGCCATGGGCAATGTTAGGGAGGGTGATCACGTTTTCTCCCTAACAGGGTTGCTGTAGCTTTGTGGGTTGGGGAAGTGTCCATGTTAATGTGTGATATCCAAAATCCTTCTGTTGGTGTGGCATGGATGTGGAGAGAATGGTGCATGGTTCAAAATTACAAGGCACTTGGTGACGGATGAGCATTCCAAACCCATTTGCCTTAAGGTACAAGTCCAGAGCTCACCTGCATTGCTGTGAATGTATGCCATATGATATCCATTGGATATGAACTTTAAAATCATTAGAGAGTCTGTAGATAAGAGCTAGAAATGGACATTACGACTGATATGACCAAACTCCCTCCAATTACTAATATGTTGAGCTAAAAATCTGTCAGTAAGTATCCATATAGTTGTAATGCCAAGCTTAGTAATACCATTAACAAAGACAAGATCATTTTTATTTGTAAGTATTTTTGATGAAGACACCAAATATAAAATGCAATTGATCACTCCTGCTCCCATCTGTATACATTTGAAGAGTGTATTTTGGAATGTGGCTGATTGTGTCAAAGGTTATTTGTTTCATAAACTCAGTATTATCAGTGTTGGTAATGTAATGGCTCAGAAAACTGAGTCGGGTTCATTAGTTCCATATTACAATATACACCTTTGATGCAATACTTGCTCTTTTACTCATAAAAAGGATTTTACAGATAATATACCACAACGGATTATATACAGAAAAATATGATATTTGAAAAAAAATTCAGAGCTTTTCAAAAGTAAATATTAGTTTATCAAAATAATAAACTTAACATTTTCCTGGCAACATTCAATATTTAAAATAATTAAAAACTTATTATAAAAAAATGCTCTTAAGAACCTTTTTTTCACATATCAAAATTATAGTAAATTTGTAGAATTTTAATAGATACACATTACTTTTACTATAAATTTCTATTCTTTAAAAAATAATGAGCTTAAAAAATTATTATGCTTCAATATTTGAAGAAATTTTATAAGAAAAAATAAATAAAAAATTTTACAAGTAATTTTTTATCATTATCAAAAATATTTCCCCTTGAATAATTACGTGCAAATTAGTATACCAGTGCAATAATATAACATTCACAACAAAAGCCATAAAAAGGATTTAAATAGATTAATTATCTTTATTTATTCTTTTCAAATTTTATAAAGTATTGACATGTTTAGGAAATATTGTTACAATGGTCAATGATCAGTAAAAGAAATAGATTTGTTTCAGTACTGAATAACTTTGTAATTTGCTAACAATTTTCTCTCTGGCGATTTTAAGATCAAAATCAATAATGTAACAGGGTGTTTCAGAACTTGTAAGAGGGGTAGGATACATAATGACAAACCAAAACCATATACCAATGGCAGTCAGAAATGCTTTTCTGACACAGTAGATGGCATTGTGCAAAAATTACTAGCTTTTATGCAGGGAATCTTCATTTCACACAAGAACGCCTAGTTAGTAGGATGGATAATTACATGAACGCAGAGTTAGCCGATATCCATTTGGCGTACAGGGCTGCAAATTGTAGTGGGCCAGCAGCACAGCGTTTGTATGCAGAACGATATCTGACGAACTGCATTCTCAGTCATAATTTATTTGCAAGTCTGCACCAGAGGTTAGTTGAGACAGGTTTATTTGAAAGAGCTGACAGGGACAAGGTAAGAACAGCACTGACTCCAGCTGTCGAACAGAATGTACTACAGCATGTACATGGGAATCCAAGAACAAGTACGCAAAATCTAGCAAATGCAGTCGGGATTTCCCACTGCAGCGTCTGGAGGATTCTCCGTGAACAAGACATGCATCAGTTTCACATGCAGTGTGTCCAGGCAAGCAACTGGAGGATTATCCAAGGTATTGCTTTCGCTTAATGGTACCTTGGAAAATGTGCTACATATCCCACTTTTTCTGCTGAAGTGTTTTCCAATGAAGCAGCCTTCACAAGGGAAAGAATTTTCAACTTGCATAACAACTATATCTGGGCAGCCGAGAACCTGCATGCAATATGACATCGTGCAGCACAGATTCAATTTTGGGTCAGTATTATGGGATATCACCCCATTGGACCTTACCTTTTATCATGTCGTCTAACCAGAGATAACTATTTTCTCTTTCTGCTGCAAGTATTGCTACAACTTTTGAGAGATAAACAGATTTTTGCATCAACGCTACATACGATGCAGTTCCAACACGATGGAGCCTCTGTTCATTACATCGGAGGTGTCGTAACTTCCTGGATGTCACATTTGGTCAACAGATCAGACAAGGTAGTCCTGTGCATTTTATTTCTGGGATCATATGAAATCGCCAGTTTATGACACCCCTGTTGACAATGCTAAGGAGCTAGTTGCAAAACTCACAGTAGATGCTAGAGAAACTCGAAATTTGCCTGGAGTATTCCAGAGTGTTCGGATGTCCATGCGTCAGAGATGTTAGGCATGGATTGTAGCCTATGGAAGAAAACTTCAAGCACTTACTTTAATTCATGTGCATTTTGCTTCTTTTAATGTATTTACTAAAATGAAATCATAAACTAAAATATATATCATAAACTAAGAAGTGATAAACAATCATTTTGGTTAAAATAATTTTATGAGAATGGTTTGGATGATATCATTGGTAGGAGCATTAACAATGTGAATTGCTTTTGAAAGTCATTGATGAAAGTATAAAAATTGCATAATATATTTTAATAAATGCAGGCTTACATTTATTGAAATAAACTTGGTGAACATTTATTTAAACCTTACTAGTAATCTGTAAGAAAGTCAGTAATATTCCTAGGAATCATAGTACCCTTACATACTGTTCAATATAAGATTAGTTTAAAGCCAGTGAGATAGTAAATCTTTATTTTCCAGAGATAACAAAGAGGAAGAACTTTGGACTATATTATGTTTTTACACAACTAATGTGTTGGTATATACAATTCATAATCTAATTCATTAGATAATCAAAATACTAAATGCCTTTCAGCCATTCAGAAATGTAAGGATTAATTTTCATAAAGTTTTTAAATAATATATCTACAATAACAATTATAATATCTAACTTCAAAAGCTGTTAATATAATTCTAAATGGTTGCCTTATATAGCATTTAAATAATGTTAATAAATTTTGATTTCTTATTATAAATATAGTAGAGATTTAATTTTTAATTAATCTCTCTCTTTACATACAATTTGCACTTTCGCGAAGCTTGCCGAAATTAGCAAAACATTGAAAACCATTTGCAAGTGGTTGCTTATAGTATGTAACAAAATAAAGAACACAATTCTCAAGTAAGATGCAGACAGCTACACAACTATAAATATTTAAAAAATTATAATAATAAATATCTTGATGAATGAAAAATTTGTAAAACATGGAAATTTCAAGAATTCTAAGCTTTTAATAAATAATGAAACTAAATTTTTTGTTTTCTCTGTTTTGTCCGAAAAATTAATATACTTAAAATTACCTCTCAGCTCAACAAGAGGAGATACAAACTCATCAGATTCAGAACTAGTGCTACTTATATCCAGGACAATTTCATGATTGGGATTTATCTTCAAGAAGTTACGACACTGATAGGTGAAATGACCAGCTAAAAAAAATTTAAAAAACAAATTAGCAAAATGAGAATCGTACACTAACAAAATTAATATTTTTATAACAATATTAATATTCTATTAACATAAAAAGAACACATTTTGCTTGAACTTAAAACACATGATATAAAAGGAAAATTAAAGCTCAAGATTCATTAAAGTTATGTAAAAGTACAATTAACAATTTTAAATTGAAAATTCATGATAATATAAGTCACTAAACAGCTGCCATGAGCAAACTATGTTACATTTAAGTTTTAATATAAAAAACAATTTTGTTTTCATATAAATTTAAAACATTGAACAAAATATTTAAAATTTAAATTAAAAATGCAATCCATAAGTGAATACTTTTTTAAAACTGCACTGTAAAACTAAACAATGCTTGATATTACCTGTAAAAATGAAAACTTTAAAAAGAAAATTAAGAATTAAATAAACTGGATGTGAAATAACAAACTGCCTTATTACTTTCTTTATTCACACAAAAATTCATTCATTTTTCTCAATAGATAGCTGAAACATTTAACACACTAATATTTTTAAACATTCTTAATGAATAAAAAATAAATAACTGTTAAAAATGAATCAAAATAGAAACTTTAACTGGATATTTAAGGAAACTAAACTAAATAAAATTTGTTACACAGAGGCTTTAAATTTTGTCAAAATATTCAAGAATAAATTAAACTTGTCTTATAAAATTTTGGCAAGTTTTTAAAGGCAAACCTACTTTTATTTTCAAGAGATTACTATTAGATAAACGTTCTTTGTATTCACAATTTGTAAGTGTTAAAGATAGTAGAATCACATTAGTTGAATTTGATTCAGAAAGAATTACTCAAGTGTAGAAATGTTTTGCATTAAGTGAATTACTATAAAGACATTGGGATTAATTTCAAAACATTAAAAAAATTTAATGTATGGTGGAAAGTTTAATTCACTCCTACTTGAAAGATTATTCCAATAAGTATACTTTTTTACAGATAGAATTAATAAAAGATTTTTAAATAAATAAACTTATATTTAAAATTTATTTTATCTTCATCATCTCATTTATTTTACTTACTAGTATCTTAATTAAAATAAACTTTATGTAAATGAACTAATTTAAAATTCATTTTAAATGAGACTCTTAAGATAATTACTTTCTGTGAAACTTAAGAGCACACATTACAGGATTTTTCAATGTGTTTATTGCTAACCAAAATTTAGTTCATTTGTGAGTAAACTCGTATTAATAACTAGAATCAAGAGTGTACATAATTCAAATAAAAAATTATTAGCTCAAGTGAAGAAAAAGGTAATTATGAACTTACAATATCCACACTTTTTGCATGCAGGTCTTATGTTATCAGCAGCTTGATTAGTAAGCTTGGCCATTAAATCTGAAATATATTTAATTAATTGAGATTGATAAAAAAAAATCTATGAAGTACATAAAAAAATAATCATTCCAAAATAAGAGAAAGTGAATATTGTACACATGGAAATTAAAACTTGTTAACCTACATTAAATATAATGCTGATATTTAGAATACATTGTAATATTTTATATCATGAAGGTTCCAAATGTGTATAAGGAGTACCAAAAAACTTATATATTCTTAATTCTACAGGACAAAGAAAAACTTTTACAACAAAAATATAATCATTACATTTATATTCAAAAAATATTTTATATTTTATTTCACTATTATAATATAAAATGTGACCTAAGTAATCTTAACTAATGAAAACTCTTACAAAAAAGTTCAACAAATGTTTTGTTTCCTGAAATGTGTTTTATTTATTTCACACAAAATGACTTATATAGATGTTAAAATAAAACTTATCATTATGAATAATTTGTATCACATAAATGATTATTAATCTTAAAATTCATATATTTATGCATCTTAAAATGAAATTTATTTAGCATGAATTCATTAATTTTAAATTATCTAACATAAATTTTAAACTATCAACAATTTTGAATTTATTTTTCAATAAGTTTTATTTAAAGTATTTCTGGGTTCAGTTTTCAATCTTATTTTGGGATGACATTTTTAAATTTGCAGTTTTCTTGGAAGAGAATGTCTTTTAGAAATTTTGAACTGCATGTTTAAGTTACTGAGAAAAATTCAGTAGAAATTTTTTCCTACAAAATGCTTATCAATATATATACCCAGAGATTTTTTTTTAATAGTAAATATCGTGATGTGAAATAAATTCAAATATTTTTTATTAATTTATAAAGACAAAAATTTCTCAATGTCTTAATTTTTTTTTTAGTATATTTTAATGTTATACTGCACTTTCTTTTGGTATATATTAAATTCTTTAAATTTATTTATAGATTTTTAGAAGGAATGCATTATAGCAATTAAAACAAAACTTTCAGTTGTGTAGTTGGGATGATATATCACTGCTCTCATACTTTTGTTTTATAAATAGATTTTACATCACAGCAATATAATTAGCATCCTCTTTTCACAAATTCAAAATTTCATAATATTTGGGAAATCCAACGGGCTGTAAGAGCTTCCCTTTAATCAGTAAAAAGTATGCTCCATAAGTAATATTAAAAGATTTTGAAGTGACCTACTATAATAAGAAGCCAAGCTATTATCATTGTTAAAACATATTTCAAAAATGTAACGTAAAGTAAAGTAGCTGGAATTTTGTACAAAATAGGTAGATACAAAAATAAATCAGAATAATATTTTAAAAGTTTTGTAAATACAACTTTTCTAAGCACTTAAAATTATTGTTTAATGAAAAGCTTAGTTAACTCTCTTTTATGTACCCTACATTTACTAATAGTCTGAATGATCAATATTCCAAATTCATAAATTCTTTTTATATACTTCCCATTTTTTGCCTGAGAAAAATGCACATAAAACACTTGGTATAATTATGTCTATTGTGAATATGTCATGCATGTACTTATTTACATTTATTTGAAAAAGGATCATTGAGTTTTGGTAAATACAAGAACAATTTAATCACGAAACCTTGTTGAAGAGTGAGTTATTCTGCATTATTTAAACCGGAGCTTTTTATAAATAAACATGGCAGACATTGTGAGTGTAGTTTAAGTCTGCATCATTGAATTATCATCCAAGTTTCTCTGTGGATTATCATTTAAATTTATGACAAATTTGGCTCTAATTAGAAGTACAAAAATAGCTGATATATATATCTTATTTATAAAAATTCAATAAATATATCTAGTTTATAAACTGAACTGTACAAGTTGCATACTACTGATCTGATTAAAACTTTTGCATGTTATAAAAAATTCAAGTTTCCAAATTAAAATATAAATTGCTATATTTCTACAGCTAGCCTCTATAATTTACATTCTAAAAATATTTGGTTTTATATTTTGAAATAAATCTTAAATTCATACATGCTATTGGTAAATATTAACACCAAAATTTTATTCTCATTTGTGTTGACTTGAGTTATTCTTTTATTTAAATTTACTCTCATTTTATATACAAAACAATAATCTCACAATAATAGTATACTTAGTTTTACTATGTGAATTAATAATGTAAAGATGATTATTATATTACTAATTTGTGTAGAATTTTCTTTATCTTGGCTAATATTTTTGATAATTTTAACATATTACTTAAAATACATATTTAGAAAAATAAAATATTCAGATTATAAAATAAAATATTTTCTGTGAGCATTCCACAATTTACGTGTTTCGAAAATTAATAAGCAGAAATATTGTTTTTTAATCTATGAACATGTAAATAAATTTTATTGTAATGAATTATGTATATTATTTTCTTGTAATTTTGATACCTTTCTATTTACTTTGTACTTCTTTTTTTTAACAGATCAGATACTCTACAATTAGACATCTACATATGCAAAGAGTGATAATGAAATGAGATACAGGTTCCCATTAGTCTGCTAATTGAAATGTAAGTATTATTTAATTTAGTATTAAAAGAATGTATGAAATGTTCTTTGCTGAATGATAATATATATAAGTTATCAAGTTTTGTGGGTGATTGCATATTTTCAAATTGACCATTTCTGTCAGGAAACAATTATGTCATTAATGATTAAATGTTGCATATTGCAATTTAATGACCATACCAATTGATTTGTTTCATAAACATTTTGCATTAAATATATCAAGATTTTTGCTATTAAACTTGCAATATTAGGTAATATATTTTTTTACTAAAATAATTGATAGGTTAATATGTTATTTTGTTTTACATTTGTTATTTATCTGATTTCATTTATGTGAATTTTTTATTATTATTTCTTTATTTCTTCATATATAGTTATAGTTCATATATGAATTCAAGTATAATATATTTTGCATTAAAATGAAATCACAAAATTTTATTCCGAAAACTTTTTCAACTTTTCCTCATAATACAGATATTTGTTGTTTTATGAAACTAAATATTAAGCATGATAGTATTTTTTCTTTAAAATTGCTCTTTGAGGGTAATGATGAAAGAACTTAAATTGATTAACACACAATAATTATTATATTGATAACACAGTGTAAAACTTAATTCTTAAAACTATTTTTATTGCTTTAGTTTCATACATGGATAAAAGTACCTAACCATTCTTTAGATAATGTTTTAATTTTGCTAATATTCTGTAATTAAAAAAGCATAAAAGATAAAGTGGTTAGTCCTAATTTTACAAAATGTATTGCAATGTTATTAAATGCTAATTAAAGCTACATAAAATGTGTTCCCATATTTTTTGTACCAAATAGTTTTGAAGCTAACTACTTGATGTTTCAAAAGCACGAGATATCAAAATTTAGTTCCTACCATTTTTATTTAATTGTCTGAACAATATTTTCTCTCAGTGTTGGAAATATAAGTTTAATAGATATTCCACTTCATTATTCATATAACGTTATTTCATTACATACATGTATATTTTATTTGCCTGTATACCTTATTTCTGATATTTTGGGATCAATTTAGTAAATTAGAAACTTTTTTATATAAAAAAGTTTTGGAAATAAATGAACAATAACTTTGATTCTTATAAATGCAATCTAATAATTTTTATGTATATAGAATGTGTAGTAATTATGTGACTGGCATAAAACATTACTGCTTATTTTATTTTGCATAGATATTACACAGTTCATGAAATGTTTATCAGTCAGCAGTTACTGTAAAAATTAATATTGAATTAATGTTGAAATGATATCAGTACTTTTCCCTTCCTTTATAATATTGTACAAATAAATATTTTATGATTTTTTAGATCATTTTCTGACACTTTATTTTCCACACTTAAAAAAATTAGAACTACACATTAAAAATTGTATTCAGAAATTTAAATTTTATTTGAAGCTTAGTTCAAAATTTTATCCAGCAATCTAAAAATTGTAAAGCCTTTATTAAATTTTTATTAGTCAATATAAAATAGATTTTTCAAATCTAGCTATTAATGAAATGTTATTTTTTATTTAAAAAATTTTCAGCAATTAAATGTTGATAAAAATTGAAGTGATTAATTAACTAAGTCAAAAATTAAACAAACCAATGTATGAATTGAGCTTAAAATTATTACCTTCGTAAATACAACTTTATATAATTAGAGAAGGTTAATATTAAAATATATCTATTAATGAATTTTTTAAAAAGAAATATTGGAAAAAATTTGACTTTAACCACCTTATTTATATATATATATATATATATATATATATATATATATATATATATATATATATATATATACATGTGATAGACAAAAGTATGGAAACACCTTGTGAAATGATTGTTTGAAACAAAAGATTGATTTTAACGAAATTTGTAGGTGGCACTGGCGTTTTCACCAACTGACGCCACCTATACAACTTCGTAAATGCACTGCATAGTTAAGTTGTTGTCGGAGCACTGTTATGGGAGATTGTTAACTCTGATATAATGCGATTCCAAACTTTATAACGTGAGCAAATTGTTGCAGCACATGTAGTAGGTGCTTCCATAAGCAAGGTAGTCGAGGAGTTTAGTATTTTAAGGGGTACTGCATTGAAGATTTATTTTGCATATTTGAAATTTGGAAAAACATCATCCGCTAAATCACAGCGCAGACAAAAGTATGTGCTGAGTGATCGTGACAGACGATCATTAAGGAGGATTATCACAAAAAATAAATAAACCACAACTGCAAAAGTAACTGCCGAAAAGAATGTCATGCTATCAAACACCAAAGTACCAAAACAATTCGAAGGGAGCTTCACAAACAGGGAATTGCTGGCCATGCTGCAATTAAAAAGACATTCATCAGTGATGATAATGCCCGTAACATGAAAAAGTGGTGTTTAAATCATAAAACCTGGACTATAGAGTAGTGAAAAAGAGTAATTTGGTCTGATGAGTCTTCTTTCACATTGTTTCCCACTTCTGGCCAAGTTTATGTCTGGAGACTGTCATCTCAAGCCTATAATACAGACTGCTTGTTGCCAAGAGTGAACATGGTGAGGGTTCTGTGATGGTTTGGGCAGCCATATTGTGGTTCTCTGCTGGCGTCATGATAACTCTGTCAGAGCAGATTACTGCCAAGACTTATGTGAACATTTTGGCTGATCAAGTCTATCCTATGGTACAAACTTTGTTTCCCAATGCTGATGGTGTCTTCCAAGATGACAAAGCCATTATTCATACAGCTCACATTGTACAGGACAGTTTTTCTGATCATGAGGATGATTTGATGCATCTCTCCTGGCCACCAGTCACCAGAGCTGAATATTATCGAACCTGCAGGAAGAATGGTACAATATTCCCTTGGGAAACATACAGGAACTGTATTTATCCATTCCAAGAAAACTACAAGCTGTTTTAAATACCAACAAGTTTTCTACACCATATTAGGCAATTAAACCTGTTTTTTTTTAAGGTGTTTCCATATTTTTGTCCAACCCTTGTGTGTGTATATATATATATATATGAATATGCCTTATATATACGCAAACCCAGAGCCAAAGAAATCATTGCATAAATGAAATTTATTTCATGTTAACATTAACATATATAAGAAATGTTGAAAAATTTAAAGTGAAAATCTAAATTAAAAAATAGAATTTAACATTTATTTGCTTAGAATTTTTTAATATTACAAAGTTGAAAATTGTTTGATTTTTATGTCACAAGATAGATATAGAAATATTTGGATATAATCAAAGAATTCAATAGGTTCTAACATAAATGTATATATTTTTTTAAAGATAGCTCACTATAATTTTCGTCGTTCCTAAGTTTCAAATTGATCATTGTTGAACATAACAATTGAGTAATAATTGTTATGTTTGGACATGACAGCTAAATTTTAGTGCCTCGAAGTTTCCCAGATTTTTTCTCATCTCTCTATACAGTAGGTAAATATAACCCTAACTATGGGAAGAATTGTCCTAGGGCAGGGATGGTGAACTCTTTTTGACGTATGTGCCACAAAGTCATTAAAAATTCTTTTTTAAACATGTAACATGCCACAATAAAATTTCATTAGTAATGTTAGCATAGTGAAATTATATGTAAGTATAATTAAATAAACAAATATAAAAGCAATTCTTCTTTAAACAATCTTATTAATCAATGTTTTACAAAAATCAATATGATAGAAACAAAATTCACGTTAAAAACAGTTGTTTTTAATGTGATTTTTGTAGCTGTACACAAGATGATAAAGATTTAATATTTGGTTCACATTTAGTTAATTTCAACAATAAGCATGCAGAGCTCAACACATCTGTCATTCTATTCCTTTATTTTTTATGAAATTTAATTCTAAAAATAGAGATTCACATGCCTACATTGAGGAAAATGATAAAATTGCCTTTGCTAATATTTTTAAATGTGTCAGGAATTCAATTCCATGTAGTTAGAATTTCATCTCTTCTGTATTTTTATTTATTTTATCCAATAATTGATTACTTTCAATAATTTCAAACACTTTAATTAAGTCAAACATTATAATGACTGTTTTATTAATGCCTTGTAGTTTTATATTTAATTCATTTAAGTGAGAGCATAAATCAATGAAAAATATAACTTTGTTAGCCATTCTACATCCAATAATTGATTGTACTGTTCAATATTGTTCTCATTACTTAAAAATAATCCCTTACTTCCTTTAAACAATAAATCTTTCCAAAACATTTCCACGGCTTAATCAGCCTACATTATTGTCTAAAAGTTAGCTATTGTATGGTGAGTTTACTTCGTTTAATAATTCAAGAAATTTTCTTTTATTCAGCCTTTGTGCTGATATAAAATTGACTAATTTTGTTACAAAATATCATCAAACATTTATAAATCTGTTTTGGCACATAACGCTTGTTGGTGAATAATACAATGAAAATCGAGAATTGTGTGTCCAATATGTTTTGCAAATAAATTTATAAATCCATTTTCCCTTCCACTGAAGCAAAGGGCACCATCAGTTATAACTAACACAATTTTAGAAGCACATATTTTTCTTTTTTCCAAAGCACCTATAACTCCATTACAAATGTTTAATCCTTTTTCTGTTAATGTTGATAAACTTATTAACTCTTTTTTAATATTGTTTCGAACAAAATAACGTACAAAAATTGCTAAGCGAACAAAGCCTTATGTCGGTAGACCCATCAAGGCAAATAAATATAAAATTGCAAGACTTTATATGAATTTTTTGTTGAAAATTTACATTTTCCGTCATACCCGAAATTCTCTCTTTCACTATATTCCTAGCTATTGGTATATCTTTAAATCTTTATATAATTTTTTCTTTGTTTTCAAAATCATCGAATAAATATGGTGCACATTACAGCCAAGCATCTTTTAAAAATTCACCTTTATCAAAAGATTTCACATATTGAGCAATAGGTTTTGAAACTTGATAACTAGAAGCAGTGGTGTTTGATTGAGCTCGAATATATTTTATTAAAGGAGCAGTTTGAACACTTTTATTTTTTTAGGCACGTGTATATATTCCATTTGCTCTTATGCACTTTGATAGAGAAGAAATTTATGATTAGTTTTATAATGCAGCTTTACTGAATCGCTTTTCTGTTCTTTTTAACCATGCTGTATCTATCAGTAAAACAATCATGAAATTCTCTGCTGCTGCATGTGTCAGATAATTTTGATTTCTTCATTGAATTAACCATAATAAAAGATTCTAAAATGTATATATTTTGATAATATTGTTATAAAATAAATAATTTATTCCGCATTTGTTTGCAAGAGCATATTTTGTCCCATATTAAAGTATTAAAAATATTACCAACACAAGAAAATAATGAATAATATATTAATTCAAGGTATTTTAATAATTATTTCTATATTTTTCATTGATTTAATGATAAAATAATTTCTCATAATATTAAAATATTTTGTTCAAAAATAAGGAAAATAATTTATAAGTTTAGTAACTTTTAATACCTTAAGGGTGTTACAGGTTAAAACTTCAGTCATGATGCAATATGTTCTTGCAAACAAATGCAGAATATTAAATATGAAATAATATATCAAAATATTTACTTAAAGATAACACTAGATGTATTTACAATAAACAGCTATATTTATTAACAAGTCACTGAAGTTTCAAAGATGACAGTTTACTAAAAATGATTCATGCAGTCTGTCGTTTGATTTGGGCGCTGCAACGGCAACAACATGGAATAACATTAGAAGGCAAAACTGGTTATGGAAATTTCTTTTTTCTAATGCGCATCTTAATATACTTTGAGAGAATTCATGTGATATTTTAATAATAATATGTATAATTTGACGGTTTTAGTTAACATACTAAGATAGGTGTATTCACTACTAGACGTTTATATCATAAATAATAAATTAAATGTAGATAAATAATTTTTAATTCATTTCTATCAAAAAAGATAACTTATAAAAAAATATAATCTTGTTTTTATGCATGCCATCAAAATTTTTAAATATGCCACTTGTGACATGTGTGACATTGGTTCGCCATCCCTGTCCTAGGGTCAAACTGGACACATTTAGATGCTTTACAACAGCTGAATATATACTTTTTGCCATTCACATATTACTTCTAAAAAACTTTTTTTGGTACAAGTTCAGTATCCCCATATATGATTTCTCGCCAAATCTGGCGCCCTTTGTTTACTTCATAGTGTTGCCGATTTCAGCTTTTGTTTTTATTGTAGTGTTGCCAAATTCAGTTTTAGTTACTATTTCTTTTTTTTTGTTGCCACTATTCATTTTTCTTGTGTTTTAAATAAATTTTACAACTATTTTACTTCGACTTTCATTGTTCTAGAACATTCTTTGTTCCACGTTTCTATTGGAATTGGAAGGAATTTTCCCTCAGTTGGGCCTCGTTGTCACCAGCGTCTAATCATCGTAAATTCTTCTTTTTTACAATTTCTTTTACATTATTTCATTTTATTTGGTTTATTTATTATATATATTTATTATCTTATTAATTTAATTTATTATCTTTTACATTTTTGTTAAATACAATAAATAATTACAGATTTTAAATTTTACCTTGCAATATATGTTTCATAAAGCTTGCATAGCTGCAAATGAAAATTGTTTTAAGAAATTTGTTGAAATCGTGTCGGGAATTAATTGGAGTGAGTACCAAATTTGAACTAGTTCCAATTTTTTTTCTAGTTTACATATTCATGTGTAACAAGTGAAGAAAATTAAAACTTCCAAACACAATACATGTGTAAGTCAAAACAACACTTATCTCCCATGTCAAAAAACTTTTAACTTCAAAAATTTTAGTCCTATCACAAGGTTTAAGTAAGTTCTCAGATATAAAGCTATCTTCTTCATATAATTGAAAACATCTGTTAGGTATAGCAAAAAATTTTTCTTCCCTTGCGATATTTCTGCAAGCTATATGTAGTTGACTAGTTTAAAAAATGTGTAATATTTTTCTGTTTATATTAAATAAAGAAACCAATATTTTTGATTAAGTTTGAAGTACAGAATTTCTAGAACACCCTAAAAAAAGTAATGAAACAATTATTTTAATGCTATAAAATAGATATGTCTCTTATCAATGATATATAGTTTAAAATTATTTAGCACAATTTTTATAGCATTTTGGATAGCTACTGTCGAATCTTGTTCCATCTACCACCAAAAATTGCAATCCTATCACAAAGCTACAGTTAGCCTTTCAGTTATCCTGTTTTGTAGTGTCAAAAACATCTATTATGCAGAATACTTGGAAAATAATGTTTCTCTTTCATTGTGATAGCTCATAAGATATATGAAATTATTATGGATTTAAAATAAGAAGTAATATTTCTATTTATAGCTGAAGTCTAGAAAATGTATTTATGAGAACCAAATAATAAATATTAAAACCCTGTTTGATGCCATGTAAGATACCTTTCCTTAATGACATGCTATTGAAAACATTTCAACAAATTCTTCCTGACATTTTGATAAAGCTATTACAATATCCATTTGTAATTATGCTGGATAAAATAAAAGATTTTGTAAAACAAAATGGAATCTAACTTATAGAATATAGTCAAAATGATTGACAATTGAATGAACACATGTGAACAAAAATTTTGATATTTAACAGGTTATTAATATTTATATAAAAATGGAATCTTGTACAGTAGAGATTTAATGAATTTAAAATTTAAATAATCCTAATACCCATAACTATATAAAATATATTTAGTGATTTTTACATTCTGAGTCTTTATTCTGCTTAAAATATGAAATAATTATTCTATTTTAAAAAATTTATGAGTTTTTTTTATTTTATTTTTATTTATTTATTTTACATTATAATATAAAACACTGTAATACAAGCATTTGCATGCTTATGAAAATTTTATTTTAAATAAATGACTTTCACACTGAATATATATAAATATTAAATTGATTTATAAAAATACTACAAACTATTCTATGAATTAAATTTTATTTATATTTTAAATCTGAATGTCTATTTCTTGGCTCATAGAAGAGAATTATAATTATTAATACTGTATATATATTATTACTAACACTTCAGTAGTAATTAATAATAGTAGATTACATAAAATTATAGACCCTTTTTTTTGACACCATCTAAGAAGCTGAGATCGAACCAAAAGCATTATATAAAAACAAACAATCACAATATGCAACATAATAAACAGTAAGATAAAAAAAATTTAAATATATTTCTTACATACCTTTCAAATTGTTTTCCATTTTCCAACTATTGCTCTTTACGATTAAAAAAATTATACGATGAATAAAGTCAGACTAGACATTTCACATTAAAATTATAAAAAATATCTTCTGAGTTAATATTTATCGAACAAATATTTGAAAGTTTAATTCGCAGCAGGTAGGTAAATTATGTCGGACACTTTTGGAGCTCTATACTCAGATGCTTCTAGATCACATTGAAGAAGATACCTTGAGATGATTTATAGTCAATTAACTAACATTGTTTAAGAGAAGTCGATTTAAGTATTTTAATCTATCGATGAACACTAAGAGATATGTCTTGATTAAGCATATAGTTCGCATTAACAAAATTTGTGAGACAGGACAGCTCAAAGATTTTAGACGTTACAAAATATCACTTTTTATTAAAATCTTTTAGTTAGTCATAGAAATTCACAGCAAGCAAGTATTTTAATTTCCTGATCAGGAGATAATTCAAATATCCAAGAGTATGACGACAGTCAATGAAAATATGATTATGGTTTCAGATTCACCGCATTTTAACCAAGACTAAATCTAAATAAAACCAAATTGGTTGAGAAAGTTCTTGTTCTAGCTCTGGCCACACACGCGCCTTATAGTCGTGATTTCGTCAACAGTCTGATTTTTGCGAATAAATGTAAGATGAATGATCGCTTCAGCATAATTTGCAGCCAACGACCAAGATACCAAGACCAACAACTTTCCCCTTGGTGGCTTCAAAAAATTACACGCCATCTTCGAAGATTTACCTAAACATTTTTGACATTAGGTGGCGTAAAAAGCATACCCAGTGCATGTGATTCAATTTACTAACATTGTGTTGGATAGCATTTTACAGTTGATACTTATGTTTTTGTAATTTATAAGTATTTTTATTATAATAAAATGCCAAAATCATGCTTTTGTCCTGGTTGTAAAAGTGGCTATAAATAGGATATTAATCAAAGAAAGAAGAATGGGGAAAAACTACCAAGCCTTTTTAGTGCACCAAAGGTATTGTCAGAAAATTCAACGCTCAAAATATACTTCATCTACTTTTTTTATTTTAAATGAATAATTTTTATCTTGATAAGTTAGTTTATGTTGTAAAATGAATAAAATGTATGTATTTGTATTACTTTTTGCGATCTGGCATACAATCGGCAATTAAATTTTGTTTGCGAAATATAATAAATTATCTAGTTTACTTCTTTTTTGTAATCAAATAATTGCTGGTTAATTAAAATGCAACCATTTCAGTTTGTTGATTGTGTTTTTCTTTTTTATATTTCTGGATATTGTTTTGTGAAAAAAGTTAAAAATCATTGTAAGTAATTATTGAAATATTTATATATCAATCTAGCTTTACCCCCATATATCTCTATTGTTTCCTTTATTTATTAAACTGCCTTCTTTGTTTATTAAATTAAATTCTATTTAGTATCAATACAAAAGCTAAAATTTAGTAAATCACTTAAGTGACTGATTTACTGATTTAAATAAATCAGGAAAATACAATTATAACTTGGTATTTTAAAAGCTGATATACTCATAAGTAAACGTATAATTATTATTTTATTGTTAATTTATTCTGCATATTATAATGTATTCTTGATTTAGGATCCAAACTTGCTTGAAAAATGGAGGCGGGCAATTCCTCGGGCTGATAAGCAATTGTCTTCTTCAGATGTTGTGTGTTCCTTGCACTTTAAAGAAGAAGACTTAGGTAGCTATTATACACAAAAGCTATCTGATGGAACTGTAAGTTATTTGTGTTGTACAAATTTTTTGAAATGTATAAGACATTTTTTAATGTTTTGTGAATTTATGTGCTTAGATGTGGAAATTGCCAAAAGGAAAGCCAAATTTGATGAAAGATGCAATTCCAAGCATCTTCCCAAATTTGCCCAAGTATTTTTCATCAAGCTCAAGAAAAAGAAAACTGCCTGCTGTTAGAAATACAGCAAAGAAAATTTGTGACAATTCTCCAACATCAGTAAAAAATGAGCAAACTTCGGTACATGGTAAGTAATTTATCAATTAAGAAAAATTTATCAGTAATTGAATACTTAATAAATGGTTTCCAATCAAACTCATTCAGTTCTAAAAGTATTTTATAGATTATTATTTAAAATGTATTGAAATTTACAAAATGAAACTCAGTTGATTACTTCAGTAGGTTATTTTTTAAAAAGTAATCTAGTTCAAATGAACTGTTTCATCTTAGCAAATTTGTAATTTGCATTCATAAAAATTGTTACTATTAGGGTTTGTGGCTTTTAGGTGAAAGTTTGCTACATACATTTGATGAAAGAATGTCATTTGCTTTTATTTATAACTTATCCAATAAACTAGAATGGTGATATGAAATATATGTAAAAATTTTGTTAGAATTTATGATCTTAGATTGAAGTATTTTTTTTCTTTTTTTAGAATTTGTTTATAATTATTTATTTAAAAATATAAAAAATCTTTTTAGATTCCATTACAGAAAATATATTAGAATCATTACCTGAAATAGACCATGATATACTGGAATCTTCATTACCAACACCTGAATTTAACTTTGGATATTTGAAAACACAGTTACACCAGCATCTCTTTGTCCGTGCTCAGTGGTCATTCTCTATCACAAGGGATTCTGTGGTTCTTTTGTTTTGGACTATTGATCAATGTTTAGAAAGGTGGATTGTAATAAATGAAAATCTTAATGTCAAAGTATGCTGACTATTATTCTATTTCTTTAAAGTAAAGTTTTGCACGGTTACTTATTTTATTTACTAAGAAGCTTTCAATTTTATTAGGTTTTCTTAAAAGGAATTTTAACTACAATTGGAAACAGTTTCAAGCTAACAAGAATGGAAAGTATATGTAATTTGATTAAAAATGTGGAGAAGTATATTATCTGTGCTGATGCTAGGAATATGTAAGTAAAATAATTGTCCCATTTATTAAATACAAATAAACATTGTTATGTATTAAAATTACTTATTTTATATTTATAGAGGAAAAAACTGCTCAGGATATGTTCCTAGCAATTTTTACATAAAGAAAACGGGTCGTTGTAAAAATTGCTTCCAACAACAACCTAAAATTAGACCTAGATATGCTTCCAACAGTTTTCTTCTGTTGAAGAAGAGACAATATCTTCATAATGCTTTACAACAAAATGCAAGGCTTAAAATGAAGGTAAAATGTATAGCAGAAATAAATTTATCAAAAAAAATTTTCCTTAGTTTTTTTTTAAAATCTTCTGGATATGAATGTTTTTTTTTTTTTTTTTTTTTTTTTTCCTCCTCTTCATTGTAATTTTCAAGTTCTAAAAAATTTATTACCATTTCATTAAAAGTTATAAATTATTAAAACAATTTCCTTTCTATAAATTGCAAATTGCTTTTTTCTTTTAGACAAATTTTTCACATATACAGCTTCTTATGATCATAATTTTATATTATTTGACAGTTGTTTTTGTTAATCGAGAAATTATTCCATAAAGAATTAAGTGCAATATTTATAAATAATAGCTCACTATTCCTTTTTAGGTACATAGTCCACCAAACTGACTGATATTTTCTTTTATAGGTAGATAAGTTACAACAAAAATTTACTACAGCCAAGAAAGAATGCATGACAATCAAAGAGAGAAAAATTTCTGAGATTGTTTCTGATCTTCCTGAGAATCAACGTGAAGCTATTCAAATATGTTTGAAAGCATCACAGTGTAAAGAAAAGGGAATGAGGTACTCACATAAGTGGATTTATGAGTGTGTTTTATTGAAAATAAAGAGTACAAAAACATATAATCATTTAAGGAAACACGAATTATTAAAGTTACCTTCACCTAGCACATTATACCAATATTTAAGAAAAATTAAAGGATGCTACGGTTTTCAACCTGTTATTTTCAAGTGTTTGGAACAAAAATCAAAAGTAATGGCTGAGATAGACAGGCATGGTAATTATTCATCAATAATTAATATATATAAAATTATTTAGTTTATTAAATGAAATACCTGAAACTTTTGCTTGTAAATTCTATAATTTAGGATCATTGTTAATTGATGAAATGAAGCTGTCTCCAACACTCACATTTGATAAATCCACCTTAGAGATTCATGGTTTTACAGACCTTGGTAAATATACACCATTTAAACATGCATCTGAAAAAGGTGATTATGCCCTAGTGCTTATGTTTCAACCTTTTAAAGGGAAATGGGTGCAAGCAATTGCTTGTTTTTTAAGTAAAGGTGCAACATCAGGTAATATTTTTTTATCTTGTTTTTTTTTTATTCACATTATCAATAGTTTATTTAATGCATGCATCTATTTTTTTATTTTGAATACTTTCTACTGATTAAAAAATATTACATTTCACTCAAAATATAATTTGTAGGTTCAATTTTACATCAAATTGTTATCGAAGGAATTATTTTGTTAGAACAGTCTGGATTTTTTGTTGATGTTGTTGTCAGTGATGGTGCATCATGAAACAGAAAAATGTGGGGAAAATTTGGGATTGACCTTGAAAATGTAAGCTGTGAGCACATTTATGACCCAAGTAGAAGATTATGGTTTGTTTCAGATTTTCCACATCTAATGAAAACTTTTAGGAATTCCATTGTGAAGAACAAGATAACTCTTGTAAGTTAAATCGCTGGCCCATTATGGAATTTATTTGCTTCTTTCTTAAGCAGTATTACTGTTACGAAATTATTTTATGTAATTATATTTACATAAAATAGTTATAACAAATATGTGAATTATTAATCAAGCAATAAATACAAATGGTATTAATCTTATTTTAACCTTGTTATATTCACTTTAAACATTTCAATTAGTCCTTACCATAAAATTATTTTCTGTTTACTATATATTTTATAAAGCATCAATTTTTCCATTCATGCTGTTAATATTTCTGTGTTGATGTTTATTACTTTTTCAACTATACTTATTCAAACTGACATCAAATGAAGCTATTAATTCTCTCATTGTCTTAAACATTAATATTAAACAAAAAATATTTCAGACTCCTGATGGCTTAGTTGATTTAAAGTTTTGGGATGCTGTAATTCTGTCAGATTCACCAAACAGTTTCAGTTTAAAAGTATGTCCGAAATTAACTGAAGATCATATACGGCCAAAGTTTTATCAGAAAATGAATGTTGGAATGGCTTTTCAAGTATTTTCTTTAATTTCATATTAAACATGATAATGGTATTTTATTTTATTTTAAAACATATTTTCATCATTGCAGTTTTTTAGTGCATCTGTTGCTGCCTCAATGACTGTCTATAAAACAAATGACTATAATCTACAAAATTGCGATGGTTGTGTTCAGTTTGTGAAGCGTGTGAATCAATTGATTGATAACATGAATTCTAGGACACCTGTAACAGCTTTGAAATTAGATTCATCTTGTTATAATGTAATTATAAAAATTTACAATATTAAATATATGTGCTTTCTAAGTTGTTTTGTTGTCCAAGAAATTTGTGTCAAATTATTTTATAATCACATGTCATTATAAACTTAAGATCCAATTTTTGATATATATATAAAATCTTGATCATTTATTCTTTTTTATTGTAAAGACTATGTTTTATAGGAAATCAAGTCTTTCATTAATTATCTTGATGAGTGGGAGAAATTATCTAAAGAAGCAAAATCTAATTTCATTACTGCCTCTACCTACTATGGTTTAAAAATAATTTTAGCTGCTACTTTAGAAGTTTCTAAATTTTTAATTGATGAGTGTGGTTTTACTTACTTAATGACAGCGAGATTAAATCAGGATTCTTTGGAGGTATGGTATTTCATATTTATTCATTGTTTTTTTTTTTTTTTTTTTAATTTTGAAGTGTTTTTTAGTTTATTGATCTATTTATTTTATTTTCAGAAATTTTTTGGAATTATGAGACATGCCTGTGGTTGTAATGACCATCCTAATTCATTTGTTTTTTTGCAAGTATTCTGTCTCATTGGAACATATTCATTAATAAAGCCTCTTGAAAATTGAAATGTTGATGGATCAGAATTTCTAAAGACTTTATTAGAATTAGATTTCAATAACACTCAAAATACTAAAAAAATTAGAATGGAATGAAAAGATAGATGCTATGATAGAAAATAGTTCCTATTTATTTCAGGCATCAGCTGCACTGCAAAATGATCACAACTACAATTTATTTGATTCAAATGATATGGTTGTAGGTTATTTTTCAGGTTATGTTGCAAGAAAGGCCAGAAAATTTACATCTTGTGAATCTTGCAGAAATGCTTTAGTTGATGAAATAGGGGATGCACAATGCTCTACAAATGCATTAATTGAGGCCAAAAACAACAATGGTCTTCTAACACCATCCACAAATCTTGTTTTACTTATAAATATATTAGAAAGTGCTGCAATGCAAGTTTTAAGCACAGGAAAGTTAAGCATCTGTACTTTAAATGGCATATTTGAATGCTTAGAATCTAAGAAATTACCACTAGTAGGCTGCTTAAATCATCAACATTCTTTAAGTGCTTCAATCGTAAATTTTTTATATTTTTTTTTGATTACCAGGATGCATTTTATATGTGACAGAGCGAATAAAATTGATGCAGCTAAAGTTAATAAAACAAAAAAATATAGAAAATTATCAAAATTATAATAATTTTTTTTGTATTGGTGAGTTGTCGGAAGCTCAGTGGTAGAGCACTAGTTTCCAATTTTTTTAATGAAAATTATTACTTTATCTTTGACGACTTGGGGTCCACTCAGCCTCAGAACAATGAGGACCAGAAGTAATTCTGGGGAACATAGGCTGGGTCTGAGTACAGTGTCAACAACTTTTTTGTACCTATGTTATATAATAATTTAAAATTATGTGTGCATGCAGATGTGGAATTGTATTTGTGTGTGTGTGTGTTTCTTTCTTTTCTTTTTTTTTTTTTTTTTACTGGCATTTGCCTGGATAAACATGTAGTTCTTGTAAAATTAATATTTGTATTTGGAAATAATTATATATGTGTACTAATAAGTATGTAATTATTTTCCATGAATTCATAATAATTAATAATTTTTTACAACTTTACAGGGATGTTAGATGGAACATATGCATTAAAAATATTGAATATTTTATTTTATAATTTGATATAACTATTGTAATTTGAAGTATTTATATTTGTATGTGTTTATAAGTGCTAAAAATTTAAAACAATTTCAAATATTTGCATGATTTATTTAAGGAAATTCTTATTATAATTTTTATTTCTACCATATTTATATCATTTTTAATTTCATCTTGCTAATTTTACTTTAGATTAAATTCACTAAATTTTCAAATTATTCCTTTTTTATGCTATCACTCAGTTTTGTGTATAATTATGTATTTTTTTTATATTTAATATAAGTTATTATTTTCTTTTAGTAAAGCCCAACTCGTTGTCAAGCAGAAGTAGATACACAATACAAAGTGAGTGAAATTTCCATGACACAAATATTCCTAACTTAACTGACATTGTTGGATTCATTGAACCCTATACCCCATTTAACTAAATATTCTATTTTTCATGAGTTACTATTTTTAAAAAGTGACTCAGTGAAGTAGGATATTTGGTTTCTAATTCATATTAAATGAAGCAAAGATTTAATTTAATTTGCACTTTATGTTATTGCTTTCTTTTTAAAGAAATGTAAATTTAGATTTTTACTAACTATATCATTCAGGAAAAATAAGAAAGCTTAATGTAGTTGATGATTTATAACTAAATTTAAGTAGTTCCTACCTGTAATTTTAAGAAATGTTATATTTATATAATTATATTTAATTACATAGCATAGCTATATATTGGTGATAAGGAATTTGAGAAATATTTAATTTTTAATTTTTAAAAAAATTAATTACAATAAAATGCAAATTCATAGCAAAATATATTAAAAGCTTTAACTAGGAATAAAAGAATTTAAAATTAGAAAAAAAATTTTATATTAAAATTATTTTCTATAAAAATCACTAGAATAACTAAATTGAAATGTAAAAAACTTATATTTGATTCAAATAAGATTAATTTTAATATTATAACTATATTTATACATTTAAAAATAATTGAATAGAATTTGATTTCCTATTAAAGTATATTGAATTTTAATTAGTTATTCTAAAATAATTTGAAATTCAATTTCTAAAATTAAAATTAATGGTAAAATGAATTAAAACAATGTATCTAGCAAAATATCTTTCAGCTTTATAAACTATCTAAATGGTCAAAATCAGAGAAAATAAAAATAAATAATCAAGGGAAAACATCAATAATTAAATATAACTATTCACAAATAATATTGGAAATAGATACAATGAATTTTGTAAAATAAATATTTCTCTATCCTCAAAAACGAAAGTAAAATTGGTTCTATTCTGAATAACACCTAACAATAAAATGTTAGATTTTGTATTTCAATTATCATTTCTTTTACTATAATCAATGACAGATTAATATTCAATATATTTATCATGTAAATTCAACTATTTCACATTATTTTCAGTTTCATTTAATTAATTTTAAAACATTTTTATTCCCATAGACACCAATGCATTTCCCACTCGATAGTGGTATCGTGCATCGGTCACGCCGCCTAGCAGCAATTAAAATTTTGGCGTGCCGTTGTTTTCGGCAAGATGTACGTCTTATAAATATTGGTCTGTGTTCGCAGCACATTTGTCTTCCTAGCAACCTATTTCAGCCGAGAGTGTAAAGCTGCTAAGCACAACCTATGAACTCGTATATTTGAATCACCTTTAATTGACGATGTTAACACCCGAGCAAATGCTCAGTTTTTCTCTCCCAGTTAAGGTCATGCTAGACAACTGTTGGGGAAAATTGAATCCTATGTTAATCCAAAGGATCATATTTTAACATATCACAAGTGCTATTTTCATGCTAAAAATTTCCGGTTATTAGCAGATTACAAAATACAGGACTTCTCTCACCTTGAAGAAAATTTTTAGTGTTTAAAATTTGTCCAAATATATTTAAAATGTCAAAATATTTCTATTCGAGTAAATTTCAACCAAATTCTAATTTCATTGAGGCAGTATAAAATTTGGTTTTGTGATATTTTCTTTTTTTCTTCATACAATTACATAAATATTTTTGCATATTTTTAGCTAACAATGTGTTTGATTGCATCAATCTCTCCTTACGAATTTTGATTAGAAATCAAACCTACTCTTACTTTTGAAAATCAAGCTCTGCACACAAAGCCACCTATGAAGCTGACATTTTTTAACGCCGAACTTCACTGATTTTTATCTTACACTATGGTAACCTAAAGTTGGCGTTCTAAATTTTTGACGAGTTTTGTGAAAAAACTCATTCTTACTCAATGCAAGTTATAAGCCTACGAGCACAAAGCTCCAAAACTGTCTGTCATATTACTACTACAACCTAAAGTTAGATGTATTTATGTGGAAAACTTCTCTCCATACGATTCCCGCTGTTTTACAATGTGGTATGGGACAACTTTTAAGTCAAGAAAGGAAAATTAGCCTTTCTCACTCAATGAAATTTGTATAAAATAGAAAAGACATATGTACATAATGTATGTTGGATTCTTGCTTACTAGCGTTGGAAAAGTAGCTATGATGTATACTTTTAAGTCCACTTTCTTTATTTTCCTTTAAACAAATCTTAAAACTGAAATGGTATAAACTATTTTGCTGTTACCAGGTTCACTTATATTTTTTACTACGATTATGAAACAAAACTACTTATGTATTAAAATTTTCAGGGAATTAATTCAAAGAGTGTGTGTGTGCGCGCGCGCGTGTGTGTGTACACTGTTGGCCACCCAAACTGCAACACCAAGAAAGACAAGAGGTATTACAAAAAATTTATTTTACAGATAACATGTTGACCAAGTATCAAATGATATAATTTACAGACTTCTGTGAAGCGTGGTTCCTGCCAAAATCAGTAGTCAATGTAGCCGCCATAATTGGAGATAATCGCTCGCACATGCCTCCGAATTACTTCAAAGAGACTTTATATGCGTTCTTGTGGTACAGCAGACCAAGTAGCTTCCACACGTTGTCAAAGTTGATCTGGTGAGATATCTGGGGATCTAATAATAATCTAGAATAATATGCTTTCTCATGTTCATTATAAAACATCACAACATATAAAATTTAGACTGAAATTACAAGCGCTTTCCAGATCTGCTCCTTCGAGAAGGTAAAAAACAAAGAGAAGAGAGACTATTTATAATTATTTGAACGACGGCAGCAGTGGCTCCACCTTCAAGAAAATTGAAAATATTACATATAAGTAAACGAAACTTTTGTTGGTTTGCCATTTGGTTCCCCCGAAAAGTGTTAAAACTGAACAAATTTTTAAAGATGATATCTTTTGGGAGATACAAATAAAAATTAAGTTAAATGATTTTTAGTTTGACTGTCTTGCCGGAAATAATTGATCCACGTTATTCCAGATCAATGGACATAATTATATAATGAAGGAAAAAAAAATTGTTAAAATCCGAAAAAATTAAAAGTTCAATTATATAATGTGTGTGTGTTTGTTTGTGTATAGATTTTGTATACATTGAATTTATATTCTTTTTTTATGAAATAAATTGCTTAAACATTTCGGTATTCATAGATTAATTTTTAATTACTGATTTACCTCACATATACTGCAGACAAAAGAGTATTAACTAGATTTTACATATGTTCATGAAATTAAATTAATTTCATTTCTAGATTTATATTTTTTAGTTTGGGCTGATTGATAATAATTGATAAAATCATGTTTTGCTTGTATTACTGTAAGTTGTATTTGAAAAAGGAACATTATTTATATTTCTCACAGTTTTTCTAGACTCATTACTTATTCTAGTCTAATTTAACCATGTGTTTTTATGATGTATTTTTAGTGCTATTATAATTTTGTTTTTATCAAGGAAGGGGGAAAACTCTAATAAAATAACTGAAGTATTTTAAAATCTTCAGATTTAAAATGTATCTCACAATAGATTTTAAATCCGAATATACTGACATTTTAATAAACGTGTACTTCAAATTATAACGTAGTAAATTTCATTGATATTTAGCAATAAAGTTAGAATGTAGGGACTTATATTATGTGATAAGAGGAATCCCTCTTTCTCTCTCTCTCTCTCTCAAGCTCTTTCTAAGTGAATCTAATTTTATAAAGTTGGATTATGTGTATATATATAGAAAGAAAGAGAGAATTAGATTTAAAAAACGTGAAAAAATTTTTTAACATTAAGTTGTTTTTGAAAGTTATACTTTTTAATTATTTGTTGCAATCTGATTAAAAAATATCTTAAATCAATGAATCAAAGTCTCATAAAATCGGGAGAAACTATCATAGTATTGAAATAAAATCCAATTGAACCAAGGCACTTATAAATACATTTTTAATCATTCATATATCTCAAATTTGATTTAAATTCTGATAATCATTTTTGACCGCTTAATTATTAATAATTGTAAAATCACTTAACATTTGCAAGATATTCAACAATCATGCAGAAATCAAAATTTTTACATATTACGTTGTAAACATAAATAATCCAATTAATACTATGTTTTGATAATTGTTTCAAAAATAATACAGAAAGTCTAGCATATTTTTTAAAGGCAAAGTTATTATTTAAATTAATCTTTGCTGCATTTTTTTATGAATAACAAAACCAAATACCGTACTTCACAGAATCACTTTAAAAATATGTAACAGCAACTCTAGAAAAATAAGGCATTAGTTAAATGAGAAATTATCTTTGATATATCTAACAAAACACTTAAAATAATCACTATTGCATTACGTTTTATTTCTGCTTATACTAATAAATATCGAAAAGGAATAATTGTGCAGTATAGACACAAAATTGAAAACAACATATAACTAGATGTAACATTCATAAATCACAAAATTAAATCTCAAGAGATAAAAAATAAACAGATTAAAAAGTGTAATATTTTCTAAATAAATTAAGAATGTTTTGGTGTAGTCAAATTTATGTAATAATTATAGAGCTATGGAATACAATTGCATATTAAATAGTTTATGCTAAATATGTGCGAATACTGTATCTACAAAAATGATACTCAATATATATTCCTAAATTTAGAGCACTTTGACGAAGAAAATAGGAATTCATGAAAGATTAGTTTTCTTAATGAAGTGAAAGTTTATGATTTGGAATCAGAGTTAAAAAACATAGTTAACTTCCAAACTAGAACCATCCTCTTCTACAAGATTCAAAGCAATATAAGCGAGGAGATATTATACCTTAACAAAAATTTAATGTTTATAGATCTCTTTTGAACATAGCAATTAACAAAGTTTTTATTTATTAAAAACTGAGCTTTTCAAATGAAATAAAAATTGTATGCCTGGATTCTATTATGTTGAAACTAGAGTAACTCTCAGGTCCCATTATTTCAATGGACTAAAATTATTTTTTAAGTTAACGTCATTTTAAAAGTAAAGCAAAAATTTTACCTCGTTTGATGACGATACCGCCTTAATGAAGAGGCAAGAACTTTTTAAAACTGTTCCCCCCTATATATATATATACTACAAAATTACTTATCCTAAACAGAGAGAGAGAAAATTAGTTTAAACGTAGCAAAAAATAAAAGAAACCTTAATAAAATTTAATTTCCAAAACTATCTTGTTCTCAGTGAAAATGAGCTTAAGTGGCTTGGGTGATTTTTTAATGCCTTAAAACTTAAAATGAAGAAATATCATTTTCTCAAATAAGTAACTAATTCTTCTAATATTATTTTCAAAATTAAAATATTTTGAATAACTTTTGTAGAATTGCCCTTAAAATTTATATTCCAACATGTTCAAAAACTTTAATTCAATCGAAGACGATGTCCTTAGAAATATTTTATTTTATGATGAAACAATTTATATTTATAAAGGAAGATTAAGATCCAATCTCTAAACCTTTTTCCATTTTCTTTTCTCTTCTTTAAATCATATATTCTGTTCGAGCTAATACTCACTGACAAAAACCAAATGTAAAATGTCAGATCAACTAAATATTTCCTTCTATTTAAATTTGTTTTTTGGAAAATAAAATCTCAAGATTACGTAAAATGAGAACAAAATATACGTGTGATATCTCATGATTAATCAATCGATCGAGACTTTAAATATACTGAGTTTGCTCTATCTCTCAAATGAACTTCAGAAAACAAAATCCTAACACACTCTAAATCATTCTTTCAGCGAATCCGTGATTATTCTACTATCACAATATACTTTTAATTTTTGTTCTATTAAGTAACAACCATATTTCATGGAGAGCTTCTAAAAATAACCAATTAATGTGGAATTTGCAAGCTAGAGGCTTGTCTGTTGATATATTTTAATTTCAATCCGCAAATTGATCAGCATGAGACCAGAGCATGGGGACTAAATACAGTCCTTTTACAGTTCTTAAATAGGAAAATTTCATTTATTTAGCTTGCTTCTTACAAAATATTGCTACAAATTATGAGCAAATAAATAATTAAGTTTCAATCATTATTGGATGAGTAAAATGTGTGAGATACTCGTGTGATGACTGGCTGTGAACGAATAGTCCCAATGTGACTCATGCATGTCGTGCGAGGCTACTAAAATGGTTACCCAGTGCCTGAGGGTATAGCCGGGTACCCAGTTCCTGGATATTATATCAGGGGATTGGTTCTTCAGGTTGAGAGTTAGGCGTAAGATCAAGTAACTTACCTTAGAAAAACTCAGTTTACAAACTTCAACACGGTGCTAAAATGATTGGCTTCTACTTAGACGACACGGAAAGGAAAAAGACTTGAAAACTGCTACTTGTATTATTCACACTTTGCCTAAAGAAGATGATTTGAGAAATCTGATCAATATATTTGTTAGTTATTGTATTGATATCCTTGCAATATAGGAAATAAGATTGAATTGGGGATAAAAAGGTGTGTAGGGAAAAGGAGCGCCATGACAAAGTCCACCAATTTGGTGTGTGGTTTATTGTTAGTTTAAGGCTAACAATAAACCACACTTTAACACAGTTTTAGATTTTCAGGCCATCGACATGAGGCTTTGTAAATTACGACTGAGAGGTAGACACTACACTATCACT
Source organism: Latrodectus elegans (assembly GCA_030067965.1). Lineage (NCBI taxonomy): Eukaryota > Metazoa > Arthropoda > Arachnida > Araneae > Theridiidae > Latrodectus > Latrodectus elegans. The sequence continues at coordinate 89,795,193 of CM057817.1, read as the reverse complement.
CAGATTTACGCGCATGCACCAACTGATGAAAAGGATGAAATGAAAAAAAAATGCCTTTTATGATTTACTTACAACGTGTTATAATTCTTGCCCTGCACAGGATATGAAGTTTATCATTAGAGAATATAATGCGAAGATTGAAAGAGAATGAACATAAAGTACTATGCTGCTAAAGAAAGTCTTCATGGTGAGACTATTGAAAATGGACAGAGACTATTTGAGTTTGCCATCTTAGAGAATATAAATGTTGCTAGCATGTTATTCCCACATAAGGAAATTCACAATCACACCTAGCAGTCACCTGATGGCTTAACTATGAACCAAACAGACAACATACTTGTGAACAGCAGACACCTTAGCAATGTGATGGATGGGAGAAGCTACACAGGTGCAAATGTGGACACTAGTCATTAGCTTGTCTTGTCCAAAATCAGATACAGACACTTCTATAGTGAGAAAGATAATCTATGTTTTAAACCAGACATAACCGAATTGAAAGATCTAATAATTCTTGAGAAGTATAAGACCAGAATTTCAAAAAAAATTTTTTTTTAAAGCTAGAAAGCAGAAAAAAATAACGAAATCAATTAGCACTCGGTAAAAGAAATAATATTAAGATATACACAGAAAATATCCCCAAAACTAAAACTTAGAGCAAGAAATGATTGGTTTGATAATGAGAGCAAAGAGGCCACTAAAAACTAGAATAAGGCTTACGTAATGATGACAGAAAAACACTTCATCAGAAGTTATGAGGAAAAGTATAAGAACATGAAAAAAGTGCAAAGGAAATTCATTTAAAAAAATCGAAAAGGGCATTCACTTGACAGTGACCAGTGAAACCAGTGAGAATTTGCATGGGGTCACACTCAGGCTGATGCTCTATCCATTATAAAGCCGGCAAACGCTTCATTAGCTGATAGTTCAATGTCTGCTTCAATTTGGGTATTAAGGTAATCTTAATCGACATTTTTAATAAATTTACCGTCATTTAAAATTTGAAATCTAGGGTCTCCCTCATAATGCATTCTCCTGTATCTTCAGCTCTAATTTCTGAACATCCAGTAATATTCACGAAAGAGTATTTTAAATTCTTTAAGTGAGACACGTCTCTCATTCTCATCTTCTTCCCTTTCCTTTGCTTGAGCTTTTTTCATCTTTCTAATTTCCTACTCTATTTCAGTCTAATTTATTTTCCTGAAATTCTTAAAGCGATACGGATAAACGGAGTTCGGATAATTGGAGTTCTATTGCATTATGTACTCATTTTGGAGAATTCTGATTTTTTTAAAAGAAACCAGTTTAGTTGAACTAGCTTGAATCGAAGCATAAGGGTTGCGTTAATATATTTTCATATATTGTGGAAATATATGATCATTTTTAAGCTTCAAAATGGGAAAAGCTGCTATCGGTGTTAATAGACGTCTTCAGATTATTTGAAAATGAAATAAAATTACTGTCTGTTTCCTAAAGAGATATTACTTTAACATCAATGATACATAAATGTAAAAAGTTATGCATTTATAAATTAATAAGGGGAACTTAATTTAATTTTATAATAATATAAATATTTAAAAAATAAACAATAAACTCTAATATTGACCTTTAAGTTTGCTTGACATCGTTATTTGTTTTTCATTTTTTGCTTGATGCTGAAAACAGTTGATTGTCAAAATGATATATTCTTAAATAAGTTACAGAAATTACGAATAGTGTACATGTTTTGGTTTACTCCTCTTAAATTCTTTTTATCTCATTTTATTTAGTTGGATTACTTATTTCTCCTTACCAGTTACAAAAATTTCCTCGAAACCAATAAATTCTGCTAGCTTTTAATAGATTTTATTTCATTTTCCCTTCATTTTACTGAATTTTAACAATTTATTTTACTGAATTAACAGCTCTCGCGTATCAGTCAATATTACAAACACAGCAGAGCAAAGCGGGGTTCTGAACGGAGCGGATGTATGTCCAAGATTTTTTTAAAATTGTTTCCATATTTTTAGACCTGGTGCTCGTTTGTGTGGTTTTGTTATTGTGTCAAAATATTAAAATTAATTATAAAATTAACCCCGAGATTTGTGCACGCTTTTTATACCAGTTACACAATATTTAATTTTATTTATATATATATATATATATATATATATATTCAAATTTATTGTGGAAAATTATATATATATATATATATATATATATATATATATATATATATATATATATATATATATATATATATATATATATATATATATATATATATATAAATGGTGTATTATATATTTATTTTAACATTATATTACTATAAAGGACTTACCCATAACTTGAATAGTAATGCATACTGCACTGCACAATTTATAAATAATTATTACATTGAATAATATTCATAAATAAGATTATTTATAATAATTTTAATATGATTATGTACTTTATTTTTATAATATTGTATAATAAGCTTTATGAATCACATAATCTTAAAAGAATTATTAAAATATGCAATATATTTTATTTGTAAATTACTTACTTTTAAACATACATTAAGAAATTTGAGTTGTAATTTTATTTAATTTATATGCTTAGTTATTATATTTAAATTATTTTTATGAAAATTTGTAATCAATTAAAAAAGACAAAAGTTTGTAAAGTATTACCTAATAAAAATGGAACTTTCAATTTTTTTAAGAACTATTTCCTTTAAAAAAATTTCTAAATTGGTATTATAATAGAAAGAGAGAAATGTTTTTTTTTTCATTAATTGAATTTAATTAGTTTTTGTTCTTCTCTTTAAGATATATATATATATATATATATATATATATATATATATATATATATATATATATATATATATATATATATATATATATATATATATATATATATATATATATTATCCTTCTAATACTTTCTTAGCTATCCTTTTTTATTTAAATATTTTTTGTTATCCTTCTAAAAATGGGTTTAAATAATTCGGAAATCTTTGTAATATTTGATTTGTTTTCAATTAATTATATTGTTTCATAATTTCTAGTGCTGGAGGATACTGATATTTCTAATAACAACAATTTTAATACTAAACTCTACAACATAAAAGAAAATGCTTTTATTTCTGTCTGCCAAATATTTGAAAAATTCGGGTAAGATGAAAACTGTTGTATCTCTGAAATACTGTATCTCTTTCAGACATATTGTGTCTACGAAAAAATATTTCTCCTTTAAAAGAAAGATATTTCAATATTTTTTTAAATATGAAATGATGCTAGTTTTTTGACAGTTTGAAAACACCCAGTAAATTGGGTGTATTCATTAACAAATAAAAATATTAAAATATTTCTAATTAATATTTCAACATATATTATGCACTATGATAAATGATTTTTTTACAGTAATTTGAGAAATAATAAATAAATCAGACATTCTTCTATGAATGCATAAAAAAAATAACCTAAAAAACTAACTTAAATATCAAATACAAAATCACTAATTATTCCCCAGTATATGTCTAAAGTAAAATTTCCTCAATAAAAACAAAATTTGATGAAATATCAGTGCACAAATGTACAAGCAAATCTTTGCACGTATTAGTTCTAATTAAACAGTAATACAACATTCAAGTTCAATAGTTTAATTGAAAATTACAGATTTATGATAAAACTGCACTTTGCGGTGCAACCATCTTCCTTTTCTACTTTTTTTTCCATAGAAAAAGCGATAAACATCGATAAAAGCGATGAAAATTTAATAAAAAAAAGAAAACACGTAAATTATGAGTGTGTTAAAATTGTAAAAATAAAATACAAGAAACTTTTAATATAATAATATCATAACAAATTGCTTAAACATCCCATCTCGGGAGCCCTGTTAACTGCTAATAAAATCTAATTTATTTATAAAAGAGTAAAGTTTACATTGGATAACCAATATTTTTTTTCAACTATCGTAACAACTACCCAAAAAATTTTAAAAACCGAAACTAAAGTCATATAACCAAATAGAATTGTTCACAATTAATAGTGATCATTAATGACATATGAGCAGACTTGACCAAAGATAAATAATTACTAATTAGGCAATTGAATAAATTCAAGATTAAAATTTAAAATTTTAATCTTGTCTTAAAAATTAGAGAACCACGAAGGTGTAAATATCATTTTGCTCTGAGAATTCTCCGATAGATGGCACTACCAGAGGATCCACTCCCTCAATTTTGACTATGATCTGGATGGGGAGGAAATTTTCTTCAGACCCCATAGTAATTGTTCCACGACCAACCACAGAACTTTCGTTCCACAGATTTAACGAGCACGTATAATGCATGTACTCTGATGATCCTGGCGACGGATATAACATTGCTTGTCGCCAAGATCAATGGTGAGTTTAAGATTTCCGGCAGTCAGTTTGATTATTGTCGTCAGAAAAAAGTTTTCTGTTAAGAAGAAATTAACAGGTAAAGTTGAATGTATTATTAGTTGTTTATTTGTGTGTTTTTGGTTATAAAAATGGTTAACTAAATGCCATTAGATGTGTCGATGAAAAAAACTTTTATGTTCCTAAAAAGGTTTTTCAATAAACAGTTTCTTTATGAAAATGCGTATTGACTGTACAATTAATTCAGAATTGAATTATTAAATCGTTTCCTTTCAATATAAATTAATTATTTATATACATTTTAGTTACTATTATTCTCTTCTGATTGACTACGTTTATGATTGATAATGTTAAGCCTTTCATTAATTTCCTTATCAGGCAGTTAATTTAATGTGTGAAATCGATTGAAAGCTCGTTTTTTAAAACTATTCTTGTCACTCGCGATTTATTGAACTATATATTCTTTTAAATCGTTTATATATTCATTAGAGTTTTATTTTAGTAAATCAATCAATAATTCATCTACTCTTAAATGTTTCTCTCTATAGCTTGATTTCTATTCTTACGAATGGAAAATTCCTCTGGAATGGTTTCTTTCAAGTTGAAGCAAGCTTTTGTTATAAATGGTAATATTTAAAAATAGGTGTAAAATAAGTTGATATAATGAATAGGCGCTAGATTCAAAATAAAGTTCGATAATTTTCTTAGTACCATAGGTCAAGATTTCTAAAAGTCAATTTTTTTTTCCTAATAAAATCCATCATTTTTAACAAACCATATTACTTAAGGAACACGGGACGCTGTAATTGGCAAAAACATTTGTAAATCTGTTATCTGAATCCACGTAATTAAATTTTATCTGAATATGTTTTCAATAACTATTTACAGTGTTACATATAGAACACAAAGATTAATTTATAAAATTACTTGTTAAAATAAAAACATCATTAAAAAGTTTTAATTTAATTTTTTTTAAATTTTTTATTATTTTGTCAACTTATAATTATTTCTAGTGCCTTTTTTTTTTAGATCTTTAAAAATTTTTCTCCGCTTTGGTTTAATGAAAACGCATACTTTTAAGTGTGGGTTTTATAGAAAAAAAATTCAAATCTTTGCATTTTCACAGTTTATTCTTTGCGAAAATTTGATACATTTTTATAAAAACCTCAGTAAAATGTTGCATATATATATATTGAATCGAAAATAAAGTTGAAGATATTAATTAAATTTGAAATATTAAAAAGCTTCTAAATGCATTTCTTTTTCAAAATGGAATATTAGAGATTGTAGCCAGAGTAGCTAAAGTCTCGCGTTATCTTCCAAATAACTATTGTCATTTTTTACAGTCGAAGTTGGATACTTTCAATTTTCATTTATTTTTTACGTGTCTTAAATTCATTTCTTGAAGAAGATATCTTCTGCGTGTGTATTAAAAGTAAAGATTATTAAAATCTTTTGCATGTGACTATTATGAAAAACAAGAAAACAAATTTTTACTTGTTTTGCTTAAAACATAATAAATTATTCAAATTCACTTGCGATAATAAAAAATGTTCAAGAAAAGCAAGCAAAATCTGCCTGTTCTAAGAGAAAAGAAGCATAAGGATATGCAATTGAATTCAGTACATTTTTATAAATATATGGTATTCCACAGAGCAGGTAATAAGTATTGTCATTAAACACGAAACAAAAATAATTGACAAAAATAAAAGGCTATAACCCGTTTGATAAGAAGAGTGGAAAAAGAGAATCATCTGTTACACTCCGAAGATTTTTTATGTAAAAATCTTGCCATGAAAACTACTGTCATCAATATTATCAAAACCAAGAATCATCCTTCTATAAACTGTAATAAAGGGCAACATTAAAACCAAGAGAAGATGTGAATAAAATGAGAAATTTGCAAATAATCATAATTCACCTCAGGTATAACTGAAATAGGACGTAGCTTAGTCATATAAAATCCTTTCGACATATTCCTACAAACCAAAAATAATTTTGCTTAGCTTACATAAACATTTGTAATATATTCTTTTCATAAAAGAGCTGTAAGCATGAATTAGTAAATTAATGGTGTTAAATAATCAAAATATATCAGTAAAACTATAAATATCGGTGTTCAAATGAAAGAATAGTTAGTTCAAGTTCAAAAATAAAAAGATTGGATAAAAGAAAACAAAAATGTAAACATATGTTTATGTAATGGTGTGTAATCTTTTAAATGCTTTAAAGTTCAGATATAAGTATGTTGAATTAGATAAATAATAAAAATACGTGTAAAATTATAAAACATTTGACTAAAATTATCTGGCAGGACACAAGAGAAACTCAAACTTTGAATTGCCACTTGAAAACAAATGTAAGCCGCTCAAATTGTCGAGTGGTCAGTATGCCTGACTGCGGATAAAGAAGTCTTGGGTTTGAATCACGGTTCCGGCATGAATTCTCTCCTGTCTTTGTCCTTTCATTATGTGAATGGTTGCCTACCCTATAAACGGGTACCTATGGCATGTGTACTTCACACCTAAGTATGGTTCATTTGGAAAAGTGGAACAGCGTACATCATAAATCCAGCATAGCTGGCACACGACAACAACGACAAACAAATGTAAACTTTACTTAACTGGTTATTTTATAATTTATTAGTGTAAATTATTCTATATATATATATATATATATATATATATATATATATATATATATATATATATATATATATATATATATATATATATATATATATATATATATATATATATATATATATATATATATATATATATATATATTTTAATCATTTAAAAATTCTGGACTGTCAGAAGAAAATATATGCTAAAAAATAATTTAAATGTTATAACATTATGCAAATGTTATTACTTAATTGCTATGCAGGGAGAAAATAGTAAATTAAATAAATCCATTTGTATAGCTTTGTTCTTAATTAAATAAATCATTGTATAGCTTCATGAATGCGTATAAAAATGTTAAACAAATTTCTCTCATTTTCTATTTCTTATTATATTATTTATAAACACTTAAAAAAAACTGAAGAATAATTTTAAAAAAAAATATTTTGCCTTTGAAATATTATTGTGATAATTTTAAATTGAGAAACCTTTTCTCAGAAGTATATTTTTAACTTTATGTATCTTAAAATTCATATAACAATTTTCATTTTTATTTCGTGTTTATGCTAATATCGAATCTTCGATTTATGTCAATTAAGCACATGTTTAACAGGTTAAATGCTAGGATGTTAAAATGTTTCGTACCAGTAAACGTGTTTAATTTTAATGGAACTGAATATGTTTTTAGTGACTGAACATTACCAAATAGTTTGCTGTATATGGTTAATAAATTGCTTTCTTCTCTAGATCACAAGTTAAAAGTCTTTCAGTGAAGGTAAGGCAAATTTTATTCAAATCCTATTAATACAATCTAACCGTTATTTGTTGAAGGAAATTTTATCAATGCATATGTTTTAATTGATGTAAATTTTACTTAAATTTTTAAGAAAACTTATACATAAAAAACATTAATTATAATTGGAAGAACTTCGTAAGTACTGACTTGTTATCCCTGTAAAACTGCTTTTATTTTAAATACATATATTATTCACATACAAACTCACAAAGAAATATTTTGTATCTTGTAGAATAATCTGTTGCTGCCAGTCTCAATTATCACTTCTGATTTGTTTCTTCAATTGGTTAAATATTTTTTCCTATTAAATTTTGTAAGAAATGGAATCATAAATTGCCATACTTAACTTAATTGTATTGTATTACTTGGCTTTGTATCACATTTTTAATTATATAAATTGAATTTTTAGTTAAACATATTTCTTGCTAATATCCTTAAAAAGACGTAAGTATAAAAACACTACCATTTCACGAAAACAGAAATAACAGCCAAATATAGCACGCCAGTACACGAAGAGTAACAAAAGTGCCCTTTCGACTGAATTAAAAGCTGATTTGGCATATTGTTATTTGATAGAACTTTTAGATAATTTTTATGATAGTGAAGCAATTTATATTCAATCATTGACAGTTACCACAATTAAACATTATCATAATTTCCTTGATTTGGATGCTGATTGTGTTTCGTAAATTAAGAAAAAGCTGTGGAGCATATGGCGAAATCAATATCAATGCAGAACTGTTTGAAATACATTAGACTAAAATTTTCTAGAGTTTATGCTGCGCAGACTTCAAAAAAAAAAAAAAAAAAAAAAAAAAAACGAAAACAAATTGCAGAGTATACTCGGCGTGTGACCATGATGTCACAGGAAGCGAGTTTATTTCCGCACCCCAGTTCATTGCTACATTGCTTTCAGTCTTTTGGCCATTATTCTATCCACTACGCGCTGTCAATAATGTACTGGTGATTATTGCTTCTTAAATAACTATCCCTTATTGCAGAATTTTTCTTTCTCATTTAATTTGTGTTTAATATTAGAAATTACTATATTTCTTGTTTTTCTAGATGTTTTTTCAATGATCAATAGAGTTCATTTAAAAAATTCCTTTTGAACACTTTTCACGCTTGATGGTTTTGGTTTGAATATTAGCTTGCTTTTAGTTATATATAAAACTTCATCTTTTGTATATCGATTTTTAAAATTAGAAGAGCACGTTTTTCTAAAACACAATGCCAATAAATGATGCGTAATATTGAAGTTCAAATTGTTAAGAATGAATTGATTGGTAAGAATGGGAAACACGGGGGTTAAATATATACACTGCTAGCCATTAAAATTGCTGCACTAAGAAGACGACAAACCATATTTTAAATTTAAATGACAGAAAAAAGAGGCTGGACATTTATATGAATAGCTTCTCAATGCATTCTCTTAAAACAGAAGGCTGTAGATATACCTTTTATGTGCTTGAATGAAAACATTTAATAGCAGGTTTCTATTCTTGAACTTTTTTGACTGATAAATAGCTGTTATGATGCCTTGCGTAATAAGGAGAAATGTTTATCAGGACATATTTTACTTTGATCGTGATCGAGATTTTGCCTAGAGGATTGTGATTTATCGTATCATAGTGTTGCTATCCATGTCAATCAGTATTTCGTGATTGTTTGTAAAATATGGAATCAATGTGTTCAAAAGAGGTTTTACAAAATGCCATATTGGATTTCAGCTCCCGCTGCCTTTAACATCCAATAAGCTAAGCATGTTATATACATAGCCTCAATGGATTATGTTGTCACTTCATGAGCTCTATTTCAAAGCATAGGGAAAAAATACTATCTCTTGCAAGATGACAATAGCTTACACAAAAAAATTCAATTATGTTTGCAAAAGTAATGACTTGTTGCTTCAGGGCATTAACTACCTTTGACATCACATAATAGATAGTCACACATCCAATGGTTTGATCAGTAGACTTGGATGCTGGGATAGCGTGAACTCATGTTTTCAGACTAATATTCAATCTGTTTACAGCATCATGATCATTGCATCCACATTTTAGCAGCATTGTGAAGAACATTCATTGCCAGCGTGCATTTGATATCGTCATAATGACCCATAATCTGTAACGCTTCTACGGAATACCAATGTATACACGTCTCGCTCGTCTCTTATTTGCATTAAGGGTACTTGGAACAGTAATCATTTTAATTTTACAGTGTTTGTTGCCGATGCTATCCTTTTGTTCACTGCGAAATGCTACGTTTCAGCCGGATGAATAATGAGCATGACTTGGTGAGTTTGAATAGCCTTATTTGATTTAGAAAATGTTTGGCTGTTTTTCTGGCCAGTATTTTCTTCAAATTTCTCATTAAATGGTCAATGTATTCCGAAGGATTGTCATGTCACTATACCTCAGATCTATATATTTGGTTCTATACACAGTTTATTACTTGTAAGGACCTATGGTTAATAAACTGCTACATTGTGTTGAAGCTGTATGGACAGTTATACCTTGCACATTCCATCGAATATTTTTGACTCAGTGCTCACGCGTTTAAGTTCTTTTATTGCTGTCAAAATTGGTTGTTGTTGAAATTGATAGCTTAGAATCTCTGCTTCCAATTCTTTTTAAAAATTTACTCACATGTATTATTTAGTATTCCATATTTATCCAATACATATCATTTTTTTATTTACATTACTATTTTAAATATGTTCAAATGAAATCAAAGAGATTTTTTTTATATTTTTATTGCATTTTTTAAATTTTAGTTTTATTGACACACAGTTGTAGCAATATTAATAACAAGAGGGTAAATAATAATTCCACAAGCATTATAAAATGCACAACAAATTACAACATTGTTCAACACAAGAAACATAGTAATCCAAAACATTTAAAATATTCATATTGAGTATAAAAATTATATGAACTTTTTGCCTAAAATTGTATCAATAATAACATTACTGGAATGCAGTGTAACTATCTATAAATTATATGAATAATTAAAATTTCTATTAACGTATGTGAATATGAATATTATAGCAAATATATGATCCAAATGTCATAAATAGTTAAAAAAAATTGTATACATTGTATATATAGAATATTTTTATGTAATGTATATAAAAATATTTAAGTTAAAGAAACTTTTTTGGGAAATTGTGTCACAATGAAACTTGTTTTCAGCTAAGTCTGCTTAACTTTTTATTCTAAAAGCTTATTGTTTTATAATACCTAATGTAATCCATTCACTGTGCATTTTCTATATGACAACATGCAGAAATGTGCACTCAATAAATAAAATAAAGTAAACGTAACTCACATTGTATGTGGATTAGTGACTTCACTTTATCTATAAATTTTGCATTAAGAGTAAGAGATATAAACGTGTATTATGTCATGTAGGTAAACAAATTAATTCGAATATACGAAAAACATGAAGTTGTCTAGAAACAGGAGACAAGAAGTAAGCATAAGAAAAATTTAATTGTATAATGGGTACATTTATGATTAATAAAAACCAGTTTTAGAGTATTTAATATATGGAATGAATTTATTTGAATTAAAAATTACATTGATGTCAAAATATAAAAAAATGTTTTTACTAATAGATGAACAAGAAAAATAATATGTATATAAGTAAATATAGTCAATAAATATGTAAAAAATAAAAATTAAATAAAATTGTTTGTTATAATGCAATTTAAAATTTCTTATACATTTCTATATTTAAAGCAATCGTACAACAGTTGCAAAAATTAAAAGAAAGGTACAATTGATTATGTACAAAAAATGATCATGAAACATGTTAAAGATGATAAAAAATATGCATAATAAGTATAAAGTACATATATAAAATAATGAAAAGCAAAAGTATATTAATATTTGTTAAAATATTATTTTTATATGAAAACAGAAAAGAAAATGTGATTTCTGAAAATATACTGCAAATATAATAAATCATAATCAATTATGCTATAGTTTGTATTGATAATAAGTACACATTTATTGCATCATTTCTAGAATAAAAGTGACTTTTAATTAATTACGTATACCACGTGCGCTTCATCTACACACACACACACAGTAACCGAATTGTTGTCAATTTTTCTATAAGCCATTCATTAACTACAATTGCGATTATCATTCTTTTATAAATAGCTCTAATATATATGTTTACAGATAAAATTTAAAAAATACATATGGGCTGAAAGATAAAATCTGATTAAATATTACCTGAAATCCAAGCAACGGTTGCTCTGATAGCAGTTAAACTGATGATGACTGTACATCAATGATTGTTTCTTTAATCAAATTGATTGAAACTGAGTTGTCACAAATTATTAAACAATCATGTATCTGTTATCAGCGAATAATGATACTAAACACAAAGTGATACGAAATTGAAATGTTTTTATCATTTTTTAATTAAAAATCTTTATTTCAAATTCTTTCCATAATTTTAGCCTTAAGCTTACTTCAGTGTTTTTAATTCATGATACAAATGATTTATTGACACATGATCAAGATACACTGATCACCCTGCAGTGATCGCTACACAAGCTATAATGATCAAAACAGAATAAATGTGGGGCATAGATTTGTGAATGATCATGATACAATGATAATTGTGCCTAATTTTATGTAAGGGTTAGCATCCTTATTTAAAATATTATAAAATGGAAGAATGTCATCAAGTTACAGGGACAGGTTAATATATTTGGCAGCAATCATGGATCTTTTATCTATTCCTAACGGGAAATAAATTCGCTGTCATTTTTTATCCACAGATAGATTCCGCATGAGAAGCTATTAAATCTTTGAATATAGCTAAAATACACGAGATCAATTCATCATTGCCTATAATGACTTATATCAAGAGTCATTGAAATCCTTCCCGCACGCTTTATCAACTAATGTTTCTGTTTCAAACACGTTCGCAATCCCTGTGCTCGAGTACTGCAGTTGTCTCACTTTGGATAAAATAAAAGTTGAAGAGCTGCTTATAATTGTGTGAAGTGCACATTTTATGTTAACAAAACGTTGTTTCATCAGAAAAAAAGATAATTATTCAGTCTATTGGACTGCCTACACAAAAATGATTTTTTTCTGCAATAATTTAATTAATATCATTTAGACTAATAAAAAATGAACTTTTCTGTATACGTATTTCTCAAAATAACCCAGAATTTTTGTTACATTCCTCATTTTCTACTTTTTTATTTAGGGTTCTTTGTTTTGTTAATTCACGACTTTTCATTTACAGAAAAGAAATTTAAATGAAACTTTTAGCCACATGAGTGTTTCAACCTTCTGATACGTAAATATTTAATGTGCAATTACAAAATTTAAAAAGATACATATGTTCATCTTTTTTGCAAATGTCAGAACACTTCAATTTGGTTGTAATAAAACGAACTAAACAATATTCTTTAACTTAATTAAACTTTGTACGATTAAATATGAATCAAATTGACTACAGTAAAACAATAATAGGAATTTGATTCTCAAAATAACTTATATAAAATGCAGTTTTTCATATAATCGAGGAAAATGTTAGACCGTTTCACATGATAAATCGCTTTACAGTTATTTTTATTAATTTCAGGGCAATTTCATTATAATCGTCTTTATATTTTACTATCCATAGGTCTTTTTGTATATAATTATTTAAAGCAAATTTGTATGTCAGAAATTAAGCCAAGATAAATTGATAGTTATAACTTAAAATGATTTGCTGACTGTGTGTGTGTGTGTGAGAGAGAGAGAGAGAGAGAATATAGAATTTCACTCTTAAAAGCAATTGAAAGAATAAATGATTCAAAACTTGAAATTATTATCTGTTTTTATTTTCTAATAATGTTAGTGTTTCAGGTATAATTTTACTATTAAAAAAATTCTGCATTTGATAGTTTATCAGCAAAAGTTTAAATTAACTTTTAAATCTAATAATTGAATCTCTTTATTAAGTTCTCTTTTTTTTTAACATATATATATATATAATATGTATAGATATAATTATTTTTCTTCCTTACCTTAATTACATTTCTCCCTGAGAAAATGATATGGTGGGAGAGAGATTCAGTTGAGATTAGAATTTTTATATAGAACTGAAATCAATTCTTCTTTTGAATGTAATTTAATTTGCATATTTTGGCTTGATTCTTGACACAATTTTTACGATACTCTTCCCATTTTAATATATAGTCACCTCTTACACAAAGTAAACAACTGTTTTTTAAGTGGATTCCAAAACACTATAAAATCTTTGAAGTGGGAACCGAACCCATGAGCTGCTGAAATGAAGGGCAGCGAGTCAGCCATTTATCTGGAAATCGGTACAGTGTGCATTAAAAGAATAGCTTTTAATAAATAAAGTGTACATTTTCGCTGAATTCAATAACAAAATATTATTGATCAAGTGTATTTTGAGAAAAGGAAATACCCTAAATTCTGTACATTTTAAATGAAATTATAATTTTAGTGAATGTATATATAAAAGTCAGTAAAAGATTTATTAAAATAACATGGAATTTTGCTTAATATCAATTTATACCAAATATTTACATTTATTACCCTTAAGATGTCTGACTAATAAAGAGTTTATGCGTAAAAATATTTAAAAGACAATTGTTTCAAACTTTTAATACATTTTTTAAATTGACAGTATTATCACAATATTGTGAATTTTTGTTTTATGTTCATAAGGCTAAATTACCTAATGAATTTTGAAGAAAACATTTATTATTTATTAAAAAATAATAAAAAGCTACCTCGCCTAGCATTGTTGATGGTAATTGTCACAGAGTAGAAATGAGAAATTAATTATTGCCATAAAATATTTTCACTAATTTGCAATCTTTTTCATGCTATCAACATTACTATTAAAGTTACTGCACTAGATAATTCACACGCAATGTGTCCAATATTAATTTGATTAACTAACATCCAGTATAAACGTAATGTATAAAATATTAGGTTTTAAATAATTTTTAGCATGGAAAACAAACCATCGGTTAGCCATCAGTCTTTTGCTGTTTGGAACGCAGTGACCACTTTTAACGACGTAGAGACAATAAAAGCGTAATATTTTTACCCCATATATAAAATTAAAAACTTTATCCATTTTTGTCTGCTAATAATTTATGTATTGTAAAGTTAACATAGAAATATTGAAAATTCATTAAATTAAATTAAAATCAATTAAATGTAATTGTCTAATAATAGTAAGCGAACTTTTATTTTTTAAGAAATAATAAGGTACAGATTTCTATAAATGAATTTTCAACTCATATTGTAGTAAGTTGCTATGTTTGCCATTCAAATTTTAAATAGCTTATTTTCATTCAAAGAATTGAAATAAATTTTTTTATATTCTGTTCGATTCATTTTTAAAATATGTTTTTTTATTCTTTCAAAATCTGAATACATTTATTTTTAAATTTATGTAAAGTGACAATAATTTTACTAATATTTATTAACATTAATTTGGTTATCATTTTTTATGAAGTTCAGCAGCTAATTTCAAAATTGGCAATTATATTTATTCGTTTTTATAATATTTATATAACTAATTTCCATTTATTACTAATATTTGATTATGAAAATATACATAAAATTCCAAAAATGATTTTAAAGTAATTTTATTCATTTTACTGCTTTATTTTAATTCATACACACGTTATTAAAATTGAATTTCTCCCCATTAACTATTTATATATTATATCGAATATTTTTTCATCATGGTATTCATAACAAGACAGGATCTACAAATTTTTTTGATATTTTCACGCAAAAGTAAATTTACAAAAATTATTTATAATTTTAATCTTAAAAATTTTTTTTCATTTATTGCATCCACCATCCCGATCCTGAGTATTACGGGGTATATTCATTTTTAGGATATTTTCTACTTTCTGTAGGAAAACATTTGAATTCTCATTTTTTATAAACTACTTTGAACATGATTTTATATTAGCTACTTTGAATTTCAATTATTTTACACAAACACTCCCCATTTTTCTAAATGCTGTTTTGTGTTTATACTGTTCTAATTTCCTAAGAAATAAATTCAGAATAAAATGCCTTTATCTTAAATTATGAAAAAAATCAGTTGTCTAAAGAGACATACTATGTGCTTAATATCGTTAATTAAGTAATAATTATATTCTGAAATTAGAAGAATAACTGTTAAATCTCAAAAAGATATCATTAATAATGTACCATTTTATATTGAATGAATAGTTTTGAATATAAATAAATAAATATATATATATATATTAAAATAGATTTTTTTGTACATTAAAAAAAGCATTTTTCATAAAGTGTTTTTTTATCAAAAGAAAATGATTTAAATTTTACAAAAAATGACACTATTGGAAAATGTTATTTTATTTTCTTATTTTTTTTTAACAAAACTAAGCTCTTTTTTTGTGTTACTAATAAATTTTTCACAAATTTGCAAAAACAAAAAAAATGTCATATTCCAAGGGAAAATTTTAAATTCTAGCTAAAAGGTGAAAATGAAATTAAAAAATGGCTAAGAAAATCTGAAAAGTCTATACCAGTCAAAGAAAAATAGGAATCATAAAATAAAAGTATTATTAAATTGTTTCACAATATAGAAAAAAGGAGAAAGTGATTCGGGGTTGAATATTTCTAGTGTTTTGGAATTCATTTTAAACTATAAAAAATCACGTGAAAGCAAAAAGTTACTGTAGAGCAGCGACTGTAACTTACTGGAACAGTAAATTTTACATACTTTGATCAGAAAATTTTAAAATTAACTATTTAATGAACGTCTTTTTTGTCTTTAATTTAATTAGAAATATTTAAAAAAAATATTGCTACATTATTTAGCAAAATAATGGACGAATAAAATATTGCTCTGATGTGCATAAAATGTTAAAATAAATTTTCTAGAACAAGAAAAAAAGACAAAAAAAAAAAAAAAAAAAAAAAAAAAAAGGAAAATTTTAAAATATGATGATTGAGGGACAAACAAACAAAACCAAGCCAACAATTTATGTTATGAATTAAAATTGAATCACGGGAATTAAATATTTGTGTCTGGTTGGCTTTTAATTTAAAGATTGTATGTGCACAATCAATGAATTATAATAGACGCAAATTTATTCCTCATTCGCTATAACTCAGAAGTCAAAATCGAAATTAGTTGTGGTGACCACAAAATATATTGGAAACATTTTTATATTTAAATTTTTTCCAATAATTTTGAGCTCAATAGATCATTTTTTAAAATTTTCAATTATTATCAAGCTTATAAATTTTTTATTCATAAGCTACCAAAAATTAATTTTTAAATTAAGTAATATAATTTTTTGTAGGTTCTTACAGGAAAGGAAAAAAAAAAAAAAAAAAAAACATCCGTTTGTGAAAAGAGATATAGGCACTGTAGGACTTGGTCCCCACACGGGCTGTCGCACCACTGAGTTTGGCATTTCAGTTATTTTACATATTCTTTATATTTTATTGCATATCTATTACATGAAGAAACTTGAAGCAAACCTAACTTACAAGACTTAAGAACCTTATAAGAGTGACATACTGTTATTCTTACAGGCTGCATTTAATAACTTCATTGAATTTTGAAATAATATGTATAACTTTATTTTATTTAGGAATTAGCTACCATTGACCAAATGGTGAATACTTATTGTAATTAAATGAAGCTAGAAAGAAAGTCAAATAAATTGAAATAACGTTTTTGGAATCCTATCCTACAGGCTAAAATACTAGGCAAATATTGAATAGTTGCTACATTTTTGTATTCTGTTTCTTCAATTTAAATGTTTTATAATACATATGTATTATGGTGCAGCATAGAAAATTGTGATCAACAATAATTGATATGAAAGAATAAAGATACCACACACACCATTATCTTGAACTGTCCAATAATTCAAAACAAAACTCAGATAAGCAAAATCCCATGAATTTGGCAATAATCAATAAATTTTTTATATTTTTTATGTATACACACATAACTACTCTAATTAAAGTCAACCTGCATAAGAGAATTCGCAGCATCATTTAATTATTGGAATGCTTCCAAATTTTTAGATTGTTAAAAATAATGAGTAAACGGTAATTATTGTTATTTATTTTTCATTGGGATGAGAAAACAGGAGTTCTAATGAAATCTTAAACTTTTTTTTTCCTTTTTGTTTATTTGTTTATTTAATTTACTGATGTTCTATTTTGACTAAAATATTCTGGAAACTGATTGGAAGATTAAAACACTAAATACTGCATAATAGGACAATAATTCCTAAATATTTTATCATGCAAAGGACATTATATTATTATTTTATTTTTTCTTAAAATTATTTCTTTTTATCTTGATTGAAATGAATGCTTGGATCGGAACAGTTTTTTTTACATCTTTTTTGATTTATTTTGGTACTATGCTTCTGCATAAATGTTATGTACCATATTATTTACGTTTACAGTTACCCATTTGCATTGCACTGAAAAATAGAAATTATTAACATGATTAGTCTACTGTATTTGATTACTTATTACAATTTTTATTCGCTTGTTTTGAGCATCTGATTTTAAGCTTAAAGATGTATTTAGTGTATTTCCATTCGAAAAATTTCTGAAATAATTTTAATTGTGCACTTTTTTTTAGAGTATTTTAAATTTTTTTTTTTTTTTTTTTTTTTTTGAAAATAATTGCGCAAAATTTGAAGTTTAGCTTAGGATAATTTGATGTTTTATTCTTTATACTAAAATTTAGTTTAAATTTAATGCAAAGTTAACTGCAGGAATTCTGTAAAAAGTGAATTAAATTTCAATTAGAATAAATAAATATTTAATGCATTTAAAAATAATTAGTCTCTTTCGTTAATTTACTGTAATGGAAGGAATGTAATTTTTTATTTACTTCTTTAATTCTTCAATAACTTTACACATTATAAAAAGAAAACTATGGAATATAATTTTGATCTAGTTTCAGCACTGTTATTGCAAAATTAAATGTTACTTAAAAATCAATAAATAATTGGAAATACTGTGGAAAAAATTCTTTGAATGTTTGATGTTTTAAAATTACGTGTGTGTATATATATTTGTATAATTCAAAATACTTTTTCCTACAATGAGAAATTTCATATAATGAATGAAAATAAATTAAGCTTAAATTATATGAATAATATTCATGTTAAATCATTCGTACGCAATTACTAGAAAATCAAATATTTATTATTTCATACCAGAGGCTTTAAATTTCACTTATTGTATTAATTGCATTATTAAAAGTAACTAACCCACAATACCTTTGAATAACATATCTACCAATTACACGCTGCACTGCCCATTAAGTTTGACGAAGTTGGGTTGATCTTGCTGTGTGTTTTGTAACTGAGAGACAGCATGAAAATAGTGCGATGAATGCCAAGTTATGGTAGCTGAAGTTTTTCACGTTACATCAATTGAATATTAATTTTTCTCCCGAAGGATTCCAAGTATACCACTAAAATTCCTTCCTACGCAGTTGCAATGGTGGCTGAGTGGTTTGGGGCAACGATTTTTTGGCTGTAATATGCGACTGGTGGCGGGTCTGGTGTTTGCGCAGTTCGTATATATCCCGATCCTCCCTGACTCAGGATGGCATTTGCTGACTTGGTGGTATGATATTCGGCTTCGGTGGGATGGTACCTGTCGCTCCCTGTAGCCACAAACTGCACGAAATGTTTTTTCTCTTTTCATTAAAATTTAAATAACTTTTTACAATCATGTCTTATAAATTTTTTTCCTTGTGATTTATTTATCTAAATTTTTTATTTATTACTCAATCTAATGCAAGAATTATTTGAATTCTCTATTAAATAATTTTTTATGTTACATTAGGAGCTGTTTAATACAAATATTCCGTAATGTTTATACATAGTATAAAAAGAGTTAAAATTCTACAAAAGACATAATAAAAGCAGGTGTATAGTATAGTGTACACCAGCTGTCTTTCCTGTAACTAGCATAAAAATAAATAAAAAAAGAGATGCTTTGTTTTATGACCTGATGTGGCCAGTTTTTTTATAGAATTGGTTTAGTTTTTAATTCACTATGAAATATATATGCGAATTAAATTTTCTGCTGTCTTTGAAATGTTTAAATATTTTTCACTTAAAGTATTTTTTTTAAATTGTTCTTAAACTTAAATAGCTTTACCATTTATTCTGGATGCTCAAATAGTATGATAAAATTATAATTTTTTGTATACGATTTTAGTAGCTGAACATCCATTTGCAATATAATGTATAGTAATTTAACGTACATTTTCAAATGAAATAATTTGATATGATATACTAATTTTTAAATATTAATAATATAATTTGATATGATAAATTCTAAATAATAATCAAACGAAACATATATTTCTCCTCTGTTCTAATTTAATTATTTAAAAAATCTCTCTTGGGGATCGTACAGTATTTTTGAAAATGCGATATGAATTTAAAATGCTACGATGTTCAACTGTATTTTGGGTAATAATTTTTTACTTTTACTTCAAATTCGAAAATTAACATTTTATCGCCCTTTTTTGACTTTCAACAACTGATTTTAACAGTAGGTTCTCAATCTTCAATTTTATTAAATCATAATAAAATAATATTTCGTCCCGAACCAATCGTTCTTGAGAGCCATTAAGTTAAAAAATAAATGTAATTAATAATCATAAAATAAGTCTATAACATGTTAAAAAAAATCAATAGATGAATAATCTGAATGGAAAAAAAAATCAACGTACAATATCATGACAAATTATTAATTTTCAAAAGTCCCGATCAAATTATTTCTTCAAAAATTTCTGCTTCCGTTGTCTTTCTGAACGGATAAAATTTATAAAAGATTTTAATTACATATTTAGTGATACGCCACAAAGAGGAAGTGTTGCCATCTTTCAATTATAACCGAAAGGATAAATTTTTGTTTCCCTCTTCATGCGTTAAAAATCAAGGGTAGCTCTATGACAACTGCATAAGGTGAAACGTTTTAAAGATTATTCTTAAGATTCTTCATAAGTTTTACCTTTTAATTGCCAAAACAGGAGAAAAAAAAATGATATCTCCAAGGGAAATTATATATATATATAGAGAGAGAGATTCCCATATATATATATATATATATATATATATATATATATATATATATATATATATATATATATATATATATATATATATATATATATATATAATAAATTATTCAAATGGAGCCTTTGAAAATATCCTAAATGTGATTTTGCATAAGTTTTCGAAATGGAGACTTTAATGAGAAAGATTCCTCAAAATTAATCTGGAAATTTATCAAAAATTTTTACTTTATCTGATAAAAATAGCTAGAAATATTTCAGTAATAAATAGGACATTCTCGATACTTCACATCTGAAACACTGTGTGATATCTTAGAAATAGTGTCGAGGGTTTTATTTTGAAATGTTTTCTAATGACTGTCAGCTACACCTCCAAACCATTAGCAAGTGTATCTGACCACCAGAAACAACATTAACTTACGCAAAAAAATTTTACTTCTTATGTTAAGTTCTGACTTATATTATAATATTGGATATAAAATTGAATGCGGTTCTCTAAATTTTTAATAATTTTATTAAAATGGGATTTCTCTAAATCATCCTTTTGTGTAAAGTTATTCTTAAATATTTTACTCCGTTTGTCTATAAAAAAGTTTGATTATAAAATTTAATTTTTTATTATATGGCATTTTTTTACCAATTAAATTTTTCTTTCGTTTTTCTTATATTTAATTCTATTTCTCACGGGTTGAACCATGTATTTAATTTATTTGAATATTTGTTAAGAATAATGATTATATATATATATATATAATTATTATTATTATTATTATTAAATAAGCATATATTTTTTAATTTTCTTGCCTATCAACTTTTATAATAATTTGATATTTTACGTACAATATAAGTGCTTTGAATTCATATTGAATGAATGTTCTTGTTGTCAAAAGTAAAAACGGCGCAATAGCCAATAAGGAGGCGAAGGAGGAGTTTAATTATAGCACTCCCTGAGAAGCTTTGAAAGTTTTGTTGGAAAGGGAGGAGGCGTTTGGCTCTAAAAATCATATCTCCTTCAGACTGGTTTCGACAGGTGAAGTCTGATTCCCTACCTTGCAATGAACCTGCGATTATTGTGGGACTTGTGGGTGGAGTTTCCATTCTCTGTGTCACCGTTGTCGTGAATGTCCAGAGACCTCCAGAATGAAAACGTTACCCGGTTTTCAGTCTTGCGATAAAGAGTTTAGGATTTAGGAATTTATTTATGTTTTATTTACATACTCATAATGCTTTTATTTACACATTTTAAATATGAATCTAACAATAATTAGAATACTTTTCATTTATTCCACTTCCATGAACTAAAAATTATAGATAATGAACAGAAAAATATATGAATGGAAAATTTATATCTATGGAACCAATTAACTGATTAAAATAATCACCTATAATGTAAACGATTTAATTTATTTCCAATATCTTTGAGGATTAATTTATTTAAATGTAACAATGTCCTAAATGCTTAAATTATCAATTCTAAATGGTGGTGTTTATCACATCACCAAAATCCCTGTCAGGAATTTAAATTCTCATTTTTCTACATTGTTAATAGATACCACTTGGAAATGCCCAAAATGTCTCGAATATGAATCTTAAACTGGTTTGGGAGTATTGCTGACTGTTTTTGATTCTTTCGACTCCATTAAGTTAATTATTTAAATAATGAAATATAAGGAATGAGAATAAATAGAGTAATGTATATTTATTATTTACTTCACTCAAGTGAAAAGTATTCGAATCAAGTTTGTCATTGGCGCAGCTTGTGTTTACCTGGACCTTGCGCCATTAAAACCAACCAACCAAGTGTGTCATTATATTTTACAGTTTAAACTTACGCTAAGATTCATTAGTTAAATGTTATTAGCAATATATAGACACCTAATAAAATCCCACTTTCATATAAATTAATAAAGTCTATTACAAAGATTAACTTAGATTAAAATTAATAACATGGCCAAATTTAATATAGGGTTGGCCTCATTATTATCAATAACATTTTAGTCACACTTATTATTAAAGCAGAAAATTGTATTCTTAAAATGCAATTAAAGATTTCTTTTAATGAAAACTTCCGCATTACTTACGAGGATATCTGGAGACGCGTGTGCAACCCACGTAGTGGATGGTTAGGCTATGTGCTGTCAACCAGGAACCTTACGAAGACGTGTTTATCTGGATCCTCTTTGACACAATGCCATTCATAGGAGTTCTTCTGCCTCGTCTTTAGTTTATGGAAATTAGAGAAGTTCTGTGACACAACCTCAGGGAAAATTGCAATATATCCTGGTTCACACTGTCACCATGTCCTTTCGCAAATCAAAAATTTAACATCATTCGAGCAGCTCTTTGTCTGGGTTCTCTTTACTGGCAACTCGATGCGTCTGGTGTTTGTCTGATCCTGGCCTTGTTCAATCCCAGACTCTACTTACTAAACAATCAATCAAGATTCTCCGTCTCACACCCCATGAGAAGCAACGCAGCTGCATACAACTTTAATGCATTTAATAGCTATAAGGAAAATATAAAAATCAATGGTAATAATAAAAATGAATACAACCTAATAATGAGAACTGTTATAGAATTGTTTTTAAATAGAATGTTTATCCAATTATGGAAGTCAATATGGGATATACTCCCCCAAATCAATAAATGTAATGATATGCAAGGAATATTTTTTGTTATAATTGAAGCACTAAGACTAGTCCTTGATAGTGGAAATAATACGCCATGAACACAAATGGTCTGTTTCTAAAAACTTTTACGTGGAACTCAAATGGTCTACTAAACAAAATAGACGATTTAAGGGAACTTATTGACAATAACAAACCAGGCATTATTTTAGTGCAAGAAATGCATCTCAGAAACATAATTTTAAGATAAGAAATTACGTCATTATTAGAAATGATAAATTGAATAGTGACAATGGAATCAGATAATGTCGGTACAGGTACCATAATTAATAGTTTATCTCATGCGATACTATCAGTTCCCTAAGTTTTAATCTTCTCGAATCAACTATAATTAATAATTTCATACAAAACTCCCCCTTAATCACTATTGCATGATTTTATTAAAACTAAAGTTGATAAAGAATTTAGAATTAAAACGACACATGATGTTTAGTGTTCTGAGAAAGTAAATGTTAAAAAGAATAAGTCTAATGAATCTAAATTTGTTCTTACTGTATGTGAATTATTAAGTATGAATAGCAGTAGTAATAATAATAACTATAGTACTTAGTTTAAAAACTATGTATGTGTGCATTTTTTGTGATAAGTCATCTCATTTTTCTGAAAATTCTAATGGCGCATTTTCTATGAATCTTAAATGTAAGAAGGATATTGTAAAAAACGAAGAATGCTTGTTTTGTTTGTTTAAAAAATCATATAAGTAAACGATGCAGGTCTGGTTTTAGTATCCTTTATGAAAAATCACCATTTTATTATTTTATGTCCAGATTTACCATCTCATAAACAGATGATAAATCAAACGTAGAAAAATGTGAAAATAAAGCAAGCACTCTTAATAGTTATATAACGTCTACAGATGTTTTGCTTCAAACATTAATTGTCCAGGGTCAAAATGGTTCAAAAGAAATTTATTAGAGCTATATATGATAGTGGTTCTATGAAATCATATATCTCTGTAGATATTGTTTAAAGTATCAATTTTGATTGCATTGATGTCTCTAAAATTAAACAAACTTAATTTGGTGGTATTGAGACTCCTGAAAAGGTGTATAGAAATTATTTAATTTAATTAAGTGATATTGAATGTGTAATTACAAATGTAAAATAGAAGTTCTTAGTCAGAAACACATTTGTTCTGAAATTAAACAAATTCCATGTGGCCCATGGTTAAATCTGCTCAAGTCTCAAGAAATTAAAATAAATGATTTAGAAAAATATTCATTTAATGTTGAAATTAAATTGTTAATTGGGGCAGATATTGCTGGTAAATTGTTAGTTGGTGAAAGTATTAATCTGAAGGAAATACAGCTGTTAATACTTGACTTGACTGGACCATTATGGGAAAATTTGATTCTGACTCTGAACGATATTCTGAAAGTTCAGCTTCTTTTATTATTTCATCTCTACTTGTAAATGATAGATTTACTGGTGAACTGTGGAAGTTGGATGTTTTGGAAATAACTGAATCATCTTTAGAAAAAGTAAATCTCAGTCAGAAATATTTTGAAGAGACTCTTACTATGAATCATGAGAGTAGATATGAGGTCGCGTTGCCTTGGGTGCTTGAAATTTCTCTTTTATCTGATAATAAGATGAGCGTAGTTAAATGTATTTTAAGCACACAAAGAAAATTAATGGCTTAATAAATTTTTGAAGAATATTGTAGTGTTTTTAAAGATTGGTTGAATCTTGGCATTATTGAAAAGGTTTTCCGTGAAAAAGTGAAAGGAGTTCATTATTTACCCCATCGTGCTGCAATAAAAGAGAGAAGCACTACGAGTGTTAGACCGGTATATAACGCGAGTAGCCACCCACTCGGTTCTCCATCGTTGAACGATTGTTTGTCCTCAGGGCCAAATTTAATAGAACTGATTCCTTTAATTTTAAATTGGTTTTGCAAAAATTACGTTGACATTACATCAGATAATCTTGCAAATCACTATACGAGAAAAAGAAAGGGATTTTTTACGGTTTTTGTAGTTCAATGAAAAAATGGGAAACATGTAGTAGAATATCGCCATCGAAGAGTGGTATTTGGTTTAACTTGTAGCCTTTATTTACTGGCAGCTACTTTAAAGTATCATTTTAATAATGTTCCGGAAAGCTTAAAGTACACTGCGAAGATTAAAAAATGTCATTTTAAGTAGATAACTGTATTTAATGAGTCTCAATTCTGAGATAGAATTAAAAAAGTTTTTCTTGGAATCTAAAGTAGTTATGACTTCTGGTTCCTTTAATCTAAGATGTTGGAATTCTAATATAAGCAATGAATTGTTCAAAGATAGTTCCTCTATGGAAGATGCTTACGTTTTAGGTCTTGTATGGCATACTGGTAAAGATTCATTGTCTTGCAAAATAGAGAAAGAAAAACCACAGTAGGAATTGGTTACGAAAAGAATTGTTTTAGCTGTATCTAACCAAGTTTTTGACATAATAGGTTATACCGCATCAGTAATGTTAATTCCAAAATTAATTCTACAAGAAACATGGAATTTAAAGCTCAAGTGGGATGATAACCTTCCGGATGATCTGACTAAAATATTTAAGTCTTGGCATCAAAAATTGCATTTGCTTTCAGAAATAAGTATTCCCAGATGGTTTGCAATTCAATTGATTGATAAATCAATATGTTTACATTTGTTTTGTGAAGGAAGTCAAAAGGCGTATGGTTCATGTGTTTTTATGCGAGTCGAAAATAACAACGAGGTCAGAATTAATGCAAGATCCAATGTAGCTCCCTTAAAGCCAATGACGATTCCTAGGCTTGAACTCTTTGCATGCTGTATAGGTGCTCGTCGGTTATCGCCCATTATTAAAGATCTAGATAATGTTGATATATATTGTTGGACTGATTCAACAATCGTTTTATGTTAGATTCAACGTATTCAAAATTTTCATACACAATCTTGTCATAGAAATTGATTCTTTGACTTCACCTAATCAATGGAATCACATTTCAAGTACTCTCAATTCTGCCGATTTGTTATCTAGGGGTAGTTCCGCTGAGCAATTGGTCGGAAAAAAGTGGTATGAGGAACCTAATTGGTTATTGGAAAGCAAAGAGAATTTGCCTAAATCGAACAGTAAACCAAATGAAGTGAATTCAAAAATTTGGTAAACAGTCATAACTATTTTAACGAGAAATGATAACGACATTAAAAGATTCTAAAGCTATTTTTCTTCTTTTAAGAAAACTGTAAGGATGATAGCATGGATTCAAGTTTCATAATAACGTCAGAAAATTTGATAAAAATCTCTCTAATGACTTAAAAATACAAAAAATTGAAAAGGGAGAATTCGTATTTATTAATAATAGTATTAATAAGCATTCTATGTTTTGAATCAGTTACGGATTAAATCATGAACTTACATTTTTGAAATCACTCTAAATTGTTGATTCGTAAATCAAGGGATATAACATCAACACATATTATTTGGTAAATAAGTTGAAACTTAAAAATATCTCAAATGCATAAAAAGGAAACTAACCAATATAATTTATATTTCAGAATTTTTATCAGAAAAAATTTAACATAGTTCCATTATCACACGTACAACATTTACTGTACAAAAAAATGATAAAATATCACAAATTTTGCGCAAAGAATTAAAAAAAAACTGTAAGAAAAGATAATGGAAAATGCGATTAAAAGAAGGCACTTTTAATACGAGCTAAACTGTACTAACTTAATAATATGGAAATATAAAAATGAGAACATTTTTATTTATGGCAAGCTCTTCAACAAGAAAAATAATTCTTAAATTTAAAATATATTTCTCGGATTAAAATTAATATTTTGATTAAAAAAAATCAAATTTTTCTGTAAAAATTTTTCGTAGCTACTATTTGGCGCCCATCTCAAAGTGGCGCCCGAGGTACGACAGACCCCTTGTCCCCTCCTCCCTTCACTACGCCACTGTTGACAGCGTCGAATTTCGGTGCTGTATGCCACATGTTACCCTCTACAGATTGCCGAAATTTAATAAAAACAATATTATACTCTAACGTAAAAAATGAAGCAGTTTTGAACGGGATAATTCATGAAAAAAACTGCCATTCTCGAACTAGAAAAAGAAATAGTCCTTAAAATAGAGCCATGTGGGATATTCAACGATAAAAATTTGCCTCATTTAGCTGCCAGGCCAGATGGAATAATTGACAAAGAGGGCATTGTTGAAATCAAGTGCTCATATACATGCCACGATATCCATCCTAATGAATTTATAAAAAAATCTGCATTCAATTTCTTTCAAAAAAAAAAAAAAGGGTATAAATAAAAATCATAAATTTTATTATCAAATCAAAGGATAATTACATATTAGTGAACGAAAATTTTGTTGGTTTGCAATTTGGTCCCTGAAAGGTATTAAAACTGAAGAAATTTTTAAAGTTTTCTCCCACCCCTATTTTGGGAGACACAAATCAAAACTAAATTATAAATGATTTTTATTTTGACTGTCTTTTGCCACTACTAATTGATCCACGTTATCCTCGATCTATGGACATAAGAAATCCAAGTTATATAATTGAGGAGCAAACAAAAAAGAGATGAAAAATTGTTAAAATCCAAAAACTTAAAAGTTTAATTATATATATGTGTGTGTGTGTTTATATATATATAGTTTATGTTCCTTTCTTCACGAAATAAACTGCATAAGCATTTCTATACTTTATTAACAGATTTATTTTCATTACTATTTTACATCATATATACTTCAAGGTATTGACTGAATTTCCCATATGCTCATGAAATTAAATTTATTACATTAGTAGATTTATCTTTGATTTTGGGTGAGATTGTAAATAATGCATAAAATTATATTTTTCTCGTATTACCATAAGTTGTATTTGCATTTGATTATTTATTGACAAATAAACCTAATTTTTATATTTCTCTAACAGTTTTGCTAAACTCATTTTAATCTATTTGTGTGTTTTTATAATACATATTTAGTGTTAGTCTAATTTTGTTTATATCAAGCCAAGGGAGAAAAAAACTAATAAAATAACTGAAGATTAATCTATTTATTTATTATAATCTTCAGATTTAAAACGTATTTCACAACACATTTTAAACCAGAATATTAACTATTTAATAAAAGTGTACGTCTAATTATAACTTAGTTAATTTTATTGATATAGAGGAATAAAGTTAGAATATATATTGGAACTTATAAGATGAAAGAAGGATAAGAGATGAATCTTTCTTTCAAGCTCTAAGTAATTCTATTATCTAAAAATGGATGTAATGATTATTATATATAAAATTACAGTTACAATATTTTTATGAAAATTACGATTTTATATATATATATATATATATATATATATATGTATGTATATATATATATATATATATATATATATATATATATATGTATATGTATATATAATCGTAATTTTCATAAAAATATTGTTACTAATTATGTATATAATAATTATTATCCATATATATATATATAAACTTAGATTTAAAAATATAAAAATATTTAATTTTTTAAGTTATTTTTGAAAATAATAATTTTTATTTATTTGTTGCATTCAGATTCAAAAGTATTTTAAGTCAATGGATCAAGTCTCATAAATTCAAATTGGACCAAGGCACTTAAAAAGATATTTTTGGATTGATTTGAATTCTGATAATCATTTTTGACCGTTTAATTAGTAACAGTAAAATCACTCAACATTTGCAATTTGTCTTCATATTTTTTAGTGCGAATAATAAAAGCCAACTCTAAAATGAAAATAAAATAATCTTTTCTTTAGAATCACTAGCAGCTAATTGTCCCTAAGAGGGCAACGGTTAATTCCAATGTCAGTTTCGTTGAGGATTTGAAATGACCCATTTTCCCCCACCCCTATTCTGAAAACCCTGGGGGTAATTTGACGTATGCAGCTGTTGTAAGTAAATTTAAAACTCTCTTTTTGGCTGTTTTTACAGTGTAAATTATTTTATGTTCACGGTATAACGCGCTAAATCTGGTAGACTTGCTAATTTGGAAGGATTGATTGACAAGCAATTTCAACCAATCATATTGTTTTGAATACTCCCCTTCAAAAGCTTTGAGAACTAACGCCAGATGGGGCGACACGACAACGGGAGTTCTCATCTCGATCTTTCAATAGCTGGGGTTTTCGCCTCCTCTTACCACGCATGCACAGTGTATCGGCGCCGTTGCAGCTTTTAAGAGTTTAAATTTTCTCTTTTGCTTTTTACTTTTTACTTACTTCTGTTACTGTACTTAACCACGCACAAGAAAGAAAAATATCTAAATTGTATTCAAGAAAATAATCATTATTGCATAGCCCCTTTTTGTGGTTTGCAATAAAGAAACTTAAATAGGACACTATATGATCTTTCGGCCAGAAATGATGAAGAAGTTCGATCCTCACCACATCTTGCCCTATCGAAAATCCCCTATAATTTAAACATCAAATAAAGTTCTGTTAATTATTTATAAAATTAAATTTAATTATTATTTGCTTATTTATCAAATTTTTATTCATGTTTGTTTTTCTTTTCAATTATCGGAACTAGTTCGGTATCCCCATATATTGGTGAACGCGGCGAATTTTTTCGTCGCCAAGTCGCCAATGTAAGCGCGCCAAGCTAACACGGGAAATTTCCCGAAGTTCGATCGAAAAATAAGCATTTTAGAAAATTAAAAAAGGGAAATAAATATAAATGATGGACTTACTTGATATGAAGTTTACCTGATATGCCGATTGGTATGCTTATTTCGACATTTTTTTCGCTGTCACCAGCGTCACATTTCAGTTTTTTTTTTTTTTTAAATAAAAAGGCATGGCAAAAAATATTTTTCTAAATATTTACACTTTATAAAATTTTAAAAAAGCAAAAAAAAGGCATGCAAAAAATATTATTTTAAATATAAATTACTTTGTAAAATTGAAAAAAAAGGATTCAAAAAATATTTTTCTAAATATATACACTTTATAAATTTTAAGGTAAGCGTGCAAAGAATATTTTTTTAAATATATACACTTTTAAAGTAAATAAAGATAAAACACTAATACAATAAAAAAATACATTCAGAATTTAAATAATAATAAATTAAATTAATAAGATAATAATGAATTAAATTAATAAGATAATAATAAATTAAATTAATAAGATAATAATAAATTAAATTAATAAGATAATAATAAATTAAATTAATAAGATAATAATAAATATATATTAAATAAACCAAATAAAAAGAATTAATGTAAAAGAAATTGTAAAAAAGAAAAATTTACGATGATTAGACGCTGGTGACAACGAAGCACATCCCTTAATTGCACCTACAGCAAACTAAACTAACTAAAGACAAATGGCTTCCAATTCAAATAGAAACGTCGAAAAAACGTGGGACATAGAATGTTCTAGAACAATGAAAGTCGAAGTAAATTTTAAATAGCTTTAAAATTTATGTTAAACACAAGAAAATTGAATAGTGGCAACAAAAAAAAAATAAATAAAAAAGAAACTAAAATTGAATTTGGCAACACTAAAATAAAAACAAAAGCTGAAATCAGCAACACTACGCTGTAAACAAAGGGCGCCAGATTTGGCGAGAAATCTTATATGGGGATACCGAACTTGTACCCAATTATTATATCTCCACTTAACTATCTATAAAATGTATGACTAATATAAATGATAATGAAAATTCTAATATTTAAATTGTAGGTGCGTACTTTTGGCCCATTAACTCCGCCGAAAAGGCAAAACCCTTCGCCCTTCTCTCCCTTTCTGGAGCCAAAATCGGTTCCTGGCTATCCCGTAACGCCTTTCCACACAGCACCCCCTCACAAATAGTTCTAGTTGCCAACCGCAAGAAAAGTTAAATTGTATCCATTTTTGGTCAGCACATATTTTTTAATTTACTGATTATTTATGGCCGAAATATTATAATTACCTAATACCAAAATATTCATTCCAATGTTAGTGTTGCCGCCTTAAGAAATTTTTCATAAGGCGATAAACTGTGCCAATTATGGCAACCTCCTACGCTCTTGTTTCTCTCTGAAAAACTTGATTCAGAATTGTATTTTCTTTGTACCGGTATAGTCCACATTTTGATTCAAGCTATCGTGCTCAAAATAAATATTTGTTATTGGTTTGATATCGACGGATTATTTATTTAAGTCCTACCAGTTAGTTTCTATAATTTTTAATGTAGTGTATTAATCGATTACAAGTTCAAACCTGTAACTTAACAGAATACAGAAGCTTATCAATTCATTAGTTAATTTTTATTACAATCTTATTTTAATTTAGTACAAAGTTACACTGAAATCAACCTTTATTGACACTTTTTTATACTCAAAAATTTTCTTCGTATGACAACATTAATGATTTTAAACATTTTATCAAAAAATTATCTCTAAATGGTATTTGTCTAATTAAGGAACGTAACTTATAAGAAAATGCAATTTAAAAATTCAATATGCGATTTTCTTAGGCGTACGAAATGTATATATTTATTATTTGAAATTCATTATAATATTTAATATTTTTAAATTATAATACGTTAAAACATTTATACGTGTATGATTATAAAAAGCAGTATAATTTTAAGCTATATATTTAACACAACATTTCAAAATAATGAATCGATTTGAAAATACTTTTTATTGAACTTTGATATTTTTATCATCTTATTTTAGCTTTATGCAAAAGAAGTTACTTGTTATATTAAACTTTATTAGACACAATTTTATTCTTAAGAACTTTTCTATGAATTAACAATTTATTTAATGATTATAAGCATTTTACCGAACCAAAATGATTAGTTATATAGTTTTTAAAAGAATATTCATTTATATATATATGTGTGTGTGTGTTTTTAGGGGTTTGTTGACTGAAAGTTGCAAGTTAATTAACAAAGATATTTAATGATTCAGAAGTTTATCTTACAGGAATGTTTTCCAACAACGTCCTGGCTGATCCATCTTAGGTGCAATGTGTGGGTAGAATAAAGGAGCACAAGTGGGAAATAGAAAGGGCACTGCACAGTCTCTGAAGTATACAACACTCGTCTATCCCTATATGATCGGTTCCTGCCCAGTTTGCTTATGACATTTAAATATAAAAAGAAAGCAAATAAAGATAAAGATAAAACAATATAGAAAGAAGAAAATTGCAAGTTTAAAGTTCAATGTTCTCGATTGACTGAAAAGAAAAAGATAAAAGTCAATAGTTTTTTTTTTTTTTTTTAAAAAAAAAGTAAATTTTTTTCCTAGGAATTGTCCCATGGTTTCATTAGATCAGCAAGTCAGGTTCGTATCTGCCTATCTTCTTGACATCATATCTGTCATTACACCGGACCTTGACGATTTCATAGGGACCGAAAAATTTTGGATGGTATTTCATTCCTACACCAAATTGTGTTTTCTTTGTGGACACTTTGTCTCCTATGTTGTGTTTATTTGCTTCTTTTCGCTGTCTTTTTTATTGTTTTTTACTTTGTTCTTGTAACTTTAAAATGTTTGATTTGGATTCTTCTCTCATTTGTCGCTTATCCTGTAGTGTTGAAATTCTGTTGAAGTAAAAGCTGGTCCTTTATTATAAATTATTCGTCATGAGTTTCCGAAGTTTACTTGTTGTAGTTTCAGTTTTACTAAGGCATCATTGCTGAAGTGGATTTGACTGGATAAATACAAACAAATTTTGTGAAAGCATCAGCTATTGTAAAAATATATTTGTTGTTTCTGTTGGTGGATGTGAGTGGTCTTAGGAAGTCAATGTGGTATCTGTCAAGTGATAAGTCTCCTTTGGGTATTGGATATAGAAATCCTTCTTATTTGCTTTTTTTTTTTTTTTTATGAAAGTATGCATTGGATGGTATTTGTGATAACATTTCCTGAAGTCAGTATGTTGGGGAGATAGAATTGTTGTTTGACCAAATTTTCGGTTGAAGTTTTATCTTATGCCAAAATGTCCTTTATAAAACTCAAGTTGTACGATTTGTTTTTGCATATCTAGTGGAACTACTAGATCTAGTGTTCTTGATAGTTCACCACTTAGTACAAAATATCATTTTTTAATGTAAAATCAGTTAAAGTAGATGTTTGAAGTAGTTGTTTGATACTTGATGTATACTCATCTTTACTTTGTGCTTCTTTTATTTTTTGTGTTGTTCCGTTGTATTGTTTGACCATGATTGGGTAACGGCTGAGAGCATCGGCATCTGGATTTGTCGTCATGGTCTGTGGAGTATTTCGTAATCAAAATCTTCCAAGAAGAGAGCCCATTGTGATATTAGTTCTGCGATTATCGCTAAAACTTCTAGTTCATAACTCGACTATTTCTCTTCTTCTGGAGATGTTTTTCTGTTCACGCAATGCATTGGATGGAAAGTATTGTGCGAGTCCATTTGAAAGAATATGGCACCGAATCCTTTTGAACTGGCATTGCAGTGTATTTGTAACTGGCATTTTGCTGAAAAAGTAGCAGTGCAGGTTCTGATGAAAGGATTTGTTTCAAAGTTAGGAAAGCTTGTTTTTGTTCAGGACCAAATGCAAATGGGACTTTCATGCATAATCTATAATAAAATTTTGGAAATAACCAGTAAGTCCTAAGAAATATTAAATGTGTTGAATTGTTTTAGGTTCAGGAAAATTCATAACTGCGTTTGTTTTAGCTGTAAAGGGAAGAATGATTCCTTGTTCGATTATAGGATTAAGAAAATTTATCTTACGCAACAGAAAATTTCACTTTTTAAAGATGAACTCTAATTCATAATTAGAAGCTACTTGGAAAACTTTTTTGAGTTTTGAAATTCCTTCAGATTTAGTTTTTGATAGAATTATGAAGTCACTCGTGTAAATAATAACAGTATTGCCTTTAATAAATTCTTTGAAAACAGTTTCAATGTATTTTTGAAATAATTGAGGAGAATTGCATAAATTAAAAGGAATATTTATGAATTCATTTTGTAGGCTGTGTGTTATGAAGCTGGTGTATTTACGACTATTAGGTTAAACGGATAAATGGGAAAAAACTTGACTTCAGATCAAGGTTTGAAAAAAAAATTGATCCATGTAGGTTATCAAAAATGTCTTCGATGAGGGGTAGTGGAAATCCTTGTTTAGTAGTCTTTGAATTAAGAACACAAAAATTAATACACAGTCTTATTGATTTGTCTTTTTTCCTAACTAATACCATTGGTGTTGCGAAATCTGAATTATATTCTCAAATAATACCATCTTTTAGTCATTGTTCAATCTCCTTTTCAACTATATTTTTCTCAATTTGTCAAAATTTTCTAGGCGGAAATGCGATAGGTGTGTCATCGGTTAAAATTATTTTCATACGTAAGTTTGTATCTTTAATTTTATTC
This sequence comes from Latrodectus elegans, assembly GCA_030067965.1. NCBI lineage: Eukaryota > Metazoa > Arthropoda > Arachnida > Araneae > Theridiidae > Latrodectus > Latrodectus elegans. Next base: position 89,760,241 of record CM057817.1, on the reverse strand, counting down.
GGTTTATAAGATTTAATAATTTGTTCTACTTGTTTGCGCGTTTCATTGTTTAAAATATGTGATAAATCAACTTCGGTTTAGATATTAAAATTAGGTAAATAACAGTTTTATTTTCGAAAAATGAGCATTCGGTTGTTTCATTTAAAGGATCACTTCCGATTTAAAAATAGGTTTCTGTTTACATCAGGAGTTTCGCTCTCGGGACCAAGTGATATAGTTGGACCAAGGACCAAGTGATATTCACAAACGGGGAAAATCTAAAACCCTTCCCACTAACTATAAGTCTATTTCACTCCTGCTAACAATGGCAAAAATAACGGAAAAATTTGTGCTATTAAAACGTTTGGAATTTGACAACCAAAATCATTTCATCATCCCCCCAGCAATTTGGATTCAAACCGAAACTTTCAACTACTCACCAACTCCTCAGAGCTGTGAAAAAAATTTCGCTTGGTTTGGCACTCAAAAAATCTACAGGCGGAGTCTTTCTCGATATTGAGAAAGCCTTCGACAGAATATGGTATCGTAGCCTTATTTTTAAGCTTATTAAATTCAAATTCCCCCATTATTTAATCAAATTCAATCAAGTAATCAATTAACAATTATTTACTAAGTAGAACTTTTGCTGTTAAGCTAGGTAATGACTTTTCAAGGGATAAGCCCATTTATGCTGGCATCCCTCAGGGATTACTCTGGACCCCTTCTTATTTAATATTTACGTAAATGATATCCCATAACATCCAAAAACTATGTTACGCCTCTTTGCGGATGCACTGCAGTTCTATCCACTAGTTCGGAATATCACAAAATTCACCATAACCTATCCCAACACTTAGCGCCGATAGAAGAGTGGTTCCAAATTCGGAAAATCAAAATTAATGTAACGAAATCCCAGGAAGTCCTCTTCACGAGAAAAGTATCACAATGTCCTAGGATAAAGATAGCAGGCATTGAAATTCCATGGTCGCCCAAGGTGGATTACTTGGAATTAACTATCGATAAAAGGCTTACTTGGAAGCCCCATATATCTAAAATTAAGAACAAATTTATAGCAGCAACAACAACATTGTACGCACTTATTGCATATAAACCAAAACTCATTGATGAATAAGTTGCTCATTTATAAGGCCTATTTGCGCCCTATTATCACGTATGCTGCTGAAGTTTGGTGTGGAACAGCGGACACGAACATGAAGATTCTGGAAAGACAGCAAAATAAATTACTTAGGTTAATGTTAATATCGGAATGTTATTTCAGGAATGTTCTTATCAGAAAAAACCTGGGAGTATTAGCGCTTTCGCGCTATATCAAAGACCTGGCTTTTAGGTTCTATTATAAACTCTATCATATAAACAACACTTAAATACAAAAAATTGAAAATTATATCCCCTACCATTTAATTAACTTCCACAGACCACGTTCAGTTCTCAGAATTTGACTACATTCTAACTATCCAATCACTAATCGACGCTCAAGAAAAAAAGAAGAAGAAAAAAAAAACAATAGGATGTCTTAATGAATAGCAATTGGGAACATCGAGTTTATTATATACGAGGGAACAGTACATACGGACAACCTGGAACTGTGTGACATGGGTGGCACTATCTGTTGGGTTTGTTGTTTATAACTCTATTGAAATGATTACTTGGAAAAATTTTATTCTAGATGTAATTTGTTGTCTGATTCCATTTTCGGAGCCTGGAAAATTAATTGTTATTGTGTTAATTTTATTTTGTGTAAATAAATATTTAACATAAAAAAAGGAATATATTATATATATGTGTGTGTGTGTGTGTGTGTGTATAATATGAACAAATAAAGGAAAAGAAGTTACAGTAAGGATTAATAGTGAATTAAAAATTCTGTTTTAATTCAATGAATCAGAATGGTGAATCATATCATTAATCATTGTTGCTGTAAATATTGTGATACCATGCAAAGTACTACCAGCTTGGGAGCACTTACCTTAAGATATTAAAAAGTTGAAACTTATTTAAAATTAAGAATTATGTGTAGTTTGAAGATTCTTTTAGGGGTGAACTCAAATTTGTTAAAATAATGAGGTAAATGGCTAGACACCTATCAACCATTAGACCTGTTCTTCTTCTTTATATGGTGAGGGTGGTTTGGTGACGCTTTCGCGATCGGAGACTAAATTATGAGGAGAAATTTCCATTATACTTGTGGTTTTTTCTTTTTTAAAGCGAGAGCTCTTACGAGTTTGAATGCACTGACCTTCGACCCGTTGAGTAACAATGTCATCGGATCTATTTTTAGAATCTAGCCAGGAGGGCGAGGTGCAATAAGTGGGAAAACGCCAATTTCCGATTCATTTCCACATTTTGTAATGTGATTGTTTCACGAACCTGTCGTTTCCAGGATCGTTCAGTAATACCAACGTATCTTCTTTTTTACGACAGATTTATTTTACATTAACAAACATAACATTAATTATAGACACAAACATAATTTTAGATGGTTCATTTTACATTATTCGAAACACGTGTATTTTCTATTGCCTGGAAGCGGTACCTCTGCTAATACTCGTCCTTTCAAACACCCATACCGTTCCTCTCGCTCCGACACACTCCCCCCTCTTGTGTCTCTTACATCCGCACTTAACGAAATCGAAAGTTCTCGTCTGTGAAATGTTTGATTTTCACACCTTCCCTCCAGTTTCCATTGCTGGACCTTGTCCCGCAAATGGAAACTACGAAGAATCCTAGAAAGTTTCTTTTACCTTTCATCACCCTTCCATCAAGTGCTAAATAATACCAAAATTCTAAATGTAAATTAATGCTTAACCTGTTTGCTGACATGCTTCAGCTTACACTTTTCTTTCATATTCTCTTAAAGGAAAATATCCTATATTACTGCTATATCCATTATATTGATTACAACACAATATTATATAAAGTAAGAAAATAAGAATCAATATTAACGTAAAAAAACAATTATGCAAATATTATTCACACAAACCTTATGAAAATTAACAACCAATAACAAATAGAAATAACTACATTATGTTATAAAAAGTGAAATATGAATATTATGATATATCAGAAATTATGTTCTATTTCTTACAAATTTCATTATAAAAGAAAAATGATTAATCATCCTCATAAGCCCTTGATAAGGCATCTGCGATAATATTATTATTACAGGGCTTATGAGCTATTGTGACCTGATAGTGAGAGAGAGCCAATGACCATCTCTGTAATCTGGCATTCTTCGGGATGCTTTACGTAAGATATTTCAGAGGATTGTGATCTGTGAATAAATTTATGGAAGTTCCGTCAGTCCATTCTTCAAACTTTATTTTGTCAGCCACAATAAGTTATTTAAGTTTAGCAAATATTTCTATATCTCTTGATTTTAAATACAGTTCTAATGCAGCTTCCACCCGGGACGCATACTGAGCATAGCTTTCATTGTGTAATTTATAACAAGAATCAAAATTCTTCTTGTGTTGTAATGGAGTTATTCTATACGCCCTTAAAATGAAATTTTTGATTTGTCATACTGATCTAAATCTTCTTCCGACAACACAGTATTTATTCCTTTGGCACGACCCTTTAAACATTGTAAAATAATTTTCCCTTCACACTGTTCGGGTACTTCATAAAGCTAGAGCATTCTTTCAACATGATGGAAGAAGAAAGGCCATTCTTCTGCTCGTTCCAGGGGATCTAAAATTACTCCTTTCATTATATTTAAATGACCTAGAAAAGTGTTTCTTAATTTATCTCGCCCATAGTCTACAGTGCTTTCCGAGTTGCACTCATCTTCCTTTTCTTTTATTTCTAATTCACGCATTTTAATTTCAACCTCACGTTCTCTTTGTTTCTCCTCTAATTCACATTGCATTTATTCTCGTTCGTAATATATATTTAGTAATATCACCAGTTAGAGAAAAAAAATCTTTTCTGAATATTAATGAACAAATATTAATAACTAATAATATTTCGAAACCGGTATCAAAACTCAAAATATTTTCTCAATTAAATTGAACATTATACATATTTATTTTTATTTTGATACTTGAAATATTTAAACAATTTTTATTAATTTATTGCATTTCCTTCTTAAACAAAACCCTACAAAGAAATTAAAAAAAATTCTAAAACAAAAGTTCCCTTAAATCATACATAATTAAAACAAATATTGGCTCATAATGGAATGAGAAGCAATTAAAATATACAGACTCACTACTTTGTAGACACTTTCCATCATTATCATCCCATTATTTTGTATTAATCCGGAACACATCCTGGAGTCAGCGCCAATGTGATTTGTAATGTCTCATACTCAGCCCTTTCGATTTCCGGAGCCTTCGATGGGGAGGGTGAGTAGGGAGACGGTTGGTGAGCGGAGCAGGCGGTGAAGCTGCGTTTTATTTTGAGGATTGATACTGACTTTTGTGCGCTACGGAGGCGCTAGAGTTTTAGCGAATCCAAATATGATTCCTTTGTAAATGCTTTAGTTCTTTGTGAATTAAATATTTTTGTTTCAAAATTTGGAGTCTAGTTGTTTGTTTCATAACAAACTTATGTTCTGTTGGCAGCGGTTTTGGATGTTTTTATAATGCTCTTCATTAGCATCCACTGTGGAAATTAATTATGTGCACTATAATTGTTATGTGCTGAAATGTTGGAATGCAGGTAGGCCATTTTGATCAATCCTTCTCTGGCTACTATTGAAAATAATTAGTTTCATATGTCATATAAATTTATAGAATATTGAGTTCCAATCTTATTTACGAGGTTTTTCATGTTATATCAATTAATTTTGTTTATAAGTTTGTAAATGGTGTATTCCATCTTACAAAAGCTAGTTTCTGTATTTCATGTATTCGAATTTACAGTGTAATAATTTTGATAAGAAAAGTGTGTGTATCTTACTATAAATGTGTATTTCATAATTTTTTTGTGGTTGATGTATTTCAATTCACGTAGGAATATGTTAAAATAACTACGTTGTTATAGAATTAATGTGTAAAATCGAAAGTATACTTATATACATAATTTTTTTAATGTTTCACTGATATATAAAGTAGATTTTCTGAAAGGAATATACACTTTAGAAAGGTTTTGATTTCATTATGTGAAAACGAAAATATATTATTACAAAATAAGTTTGAATTTAAAGTAATGTGAGATTTTTATTGAAGTGTTTGATTGTTGTTTGCAATGTATCTAACTGATTTATTTGATATTGAAATCGTATGTTTTGTTTTCATTGTTAAGGAGATTTGAAAAGATATATTCTTAATGTTTAAAATATCTTACGTTATTATCATTATTTGCTGTCGTGTATTATTAACTAAGTTTATTGATTTGAAATCGAAAGCTGATTTCTGGTTCAGATTTGTGCTAAAGTTTTTCATAAGTATTGTTGCTATTACATATAAAAATATTGTAGTGTTCTACATTTTGAATTAAAAAAATATGCATAATTTCATTTTCTGATTTAATACAGAAGTATCTATATAAGAATATGATTTTATATAATTTATACATTTAATTTACATTTTTGATTAATGATTTAATTTATCTGAGTATCAAACATTAGCTTCATGATAAAAACTTGAAATCGAGAGTAGAAGATTTAATATTAAACTTATTCTTTTCAAAATAATTGATGTTCCATTTATACACTATTTGTTGTATTACAATATAATTTGTTTTCATTTAATTTTTTTTAAATGTTATTGATATGTTTTATATTAGTAGTGTGCGGTAAATAATTTCAATAGTTATTTACGAAATTTCGCATATCGGTGGATGTAGTCTGTTTCTTTTTTCTCATTATTGCATTGCTTCTGAGATAAAACGTTTTGTAAATAAAATGACTTTTTTCATGTGTCCAAGCTTTTTTAAATAGTTAGCTCTCTATAGTTAATGATTTAATGTTGATAAACTCTGCCAATCCGAAATAAAACATATTTTTGGGAAGAAAAATATAAATTTTCCCAACGGTAATAATTGCAGATTTTTCTGTGTTTTGTGAAGGATAATTTTGTATCTGAATATATTAAAATTTATTGATTCTTTTTATAAATGCTTAAAAAACTAATTAATTTAAAAAGAAATTTTACTTAACATAAAATACTTTGTATAAAATGATATGTGTGTTACCCAATATAAAATATTTTTCATTTCGAATATTTATAGGGACTTATTGTAATTTCTTTTATATTTATTGAATACTTTTTCCGCCATGGTCAATAATGATTTCTGCCTTATTTTGGGAATTACTTGACCCTCTGAAATTCCTCTCTTTATTATGTCAAAAATGTTTTAGTTAAATCTTGGGACTAAATTATTTTTGTATATATTTAGAGAGCAAGTTTTAAATGCAGTTGATTTTGTTTTGTACAGTTATGTTTTAAAGGCAGATATTTTGCCTTTTAAATGTGTTTGATTTTGTATATCTGTTTATAAGACACATGTTTACTCAATTGACACATTTTTACACAATATAAATGTTTACACAATTGCACACAATAATATTTATCCCTCCGTTCTTGTTAAAATATATTTTAATTTATTCCATTTCTTTTGTGTGTATTTCAATAAATAAAAGGAAATGCTTAAACATCATTAAAATCAATCTTATTTATTAGTCCAATATAAACTCTAAAAATTACAAATTCCTTCTATTAATTAACATATTTTTTATTGAAATAAATCGTTTTCTCAAATTCCCCTTTCTATATTATAAATATATATTTTTGAAAAATTTTCTCTTATCTATCGATCTATAAATTTTCTCTTATATATTTTCTTTATTTGTTTACATTTTTTTTTGTATACAATTTTTTTCTTTTTAATATTACTTTCTATTACATATTTTATTAAATAAATGCAGTAACTATTCAAAAATATATTAGAACTTATTCCCTCTTAACTAATGATACTATGTTGAAAATTTGAAAGCGAATATTTTAGGAGCTTTATGAATAGAAAATAAGTAAAATAAAAGGAAAATTTCCTACAATTTGTGCATTTGGAATATTTTTTTCAAAGAATCTGAAATTTTACAATCTTTTCTTAGAAGTATATTTTTATTTTTATATAAATAGAAACAATTTTTAAAATTGATTCAAACATTTTCAGATTTATTTGGTGTATAATCTTGTCCTAAATGTTTTTTATTTCAAGTAATTTTACATTTAACAGTTTGAAATAGGCATGTAAATCACTTTCTCCCATTAAATGTTTTGCACTTACGTTTCACTCATAAGTATCTATTCTTAAATGAATTAAAATGTTGGTGAAAATCGTGTGATGAACCATACACTGTGTTTCATATTTTAATTTCATTCTCTGATTTTAACCAACATCGTCTTAAATTTTTTAAGACGGATTTTTAAGAATGCGGTATTAGATGGGCGAAACTCCGCATAAAAATGTTTTTGCTTTTTTAAGAAGCATTGGTTTTATAGATTATATATATTTCTAAGTAAAACAATTTAAATTAAAAACTTATTATATTTTATTTATTTAGTTTAGTGTGTGTTTTAGATGCTTTAGATATAATTTATTTTGTTGCATGATAGATAATCTGTATTTATAATTTCGTGTATATATTATTAATATTACTTATAATTTTAAATGAATTATAGAAGTTGATTGGGTTTTGAAAAAAATATTAGAAAATATACAAAAAAAAGAAAAGAAAAGAAAAGAAAGAAAAGAAAAGAAATTCTTGGCACAGCTCGTCCTTATATGGACTTTGCGCCATAAAACGCAACCAACCAACTAACCTTTAAATGTTTTAAATTTTTAATCTACTGTGCAAATGCTATTTTATGTGTCCAAACGTTTTTAAATAGTTAGCTCTCAATAGTTAATTGTCTTAATGTTGATACACTCTGCCATTCATAAATAAAACATGTTTTTGGGAAGTAAAATAAAAATTTTCTCAACGGAGATTTACTTGGAGATTCTTACTTGGAGATTTTTCTGTTATTTTTAAGGATAAATTTGTCTGTGAATATTTTACAATTTATTGAATCTTTTTACTAGTGCTTAAAAAAACTAGTAAATTTAAAAAGAAATTTTATTTAACATAAAATACTCTGTATACAATGATATGTTATCAAATGCAAAATATTTTTCATTTCGAAAATTAATCATAGACACTTATTGTAGTTTCTTTTATAATGTAGTTTGAGAAGTGTTATGACTCCAACATACTTTTTATGCCAAGTTCAATGAAGATTTCTACCATACTGGTACTGCTTGACACTTTGAGATTTTTTTTTTAATTTATGCAAAAAAATTTTTAATTAAATCTTAGATTAAATTGTTTTTATATATTTCTAATAGCACATTTTAAATACAGTCCTTTCGTTTTGTATACTTATATTTTAAATACAGATATTTAGTCTTTTTTTTTTTTTTGTTTAATATTATATATCTGTTGGAGCACAGTTGTAATAACATTTATCCCTCAGTTCTTGTTAAAATATATTTTAATTTATTCCATTTCTTTTATAGTTATTAGTTCGATAAATAAAAGGAAATTCTTACCTGTCATTAAAATCAATCGTATATTTTTGCAGGATGCAAACTTTAAAAATTACGAATTACTTCCGTTAATTAACATATTTCATTTGAAATAAATCTTTTTTTACAATTCCCCTTAAAATATTATAAATATACTTTTTAAATGTTTTCTGTTACATATCGATCTTATTTTTATTTCTTTTAATTTTTTTTTGTATATAATGTACTCCTTTTTAATATTATTTTCTATTGCCTTTTTTATTTAATATATTTAATAATTTCTCTAAAATATTTTAGAACTTATTCCCTTTTAACATTTGCTTCAATGTTGCAAGATTTTAAAATGACTATTTTAGGAATTTTATTAATAGAAAATTAGTAAAATAAAAGTAAATTGTCCTACAATTAGAGCATTTGGAATAATTTTTCGAAGAATCTTAAATTTAACATTCTTTTCGAAGAAGTATATTTTTATTTTTTGCAAATATAAATGATTTTTGGTATTCATACAAATATTTTCAGTATTATTTAGTGTATAATCTTAGCCTAAATGTTTTTATATGCCTAGTAATCGTACAGTTTAAAGTTTGAAATATGCATGTAAATCATTTCTTCCTATTAAATGCTTTGAATTTTAATCTACTGCAAGTGCTGTCTTAAAATGTCCAAACATTTTTTTAAATAGATTGCTCTCTATAGCTAATGATTTAATGTTGATACACTTGGCCAATCATAAATAAAACATGTTTCTGGGAAGAAAAATAAAAATGATATCAAAGGCTATACTTGTTTCTTTTTCTGTTATTTTTTAAGGATAATTTTTCTATGAATATATTAAAATTCATTGAATCTTATTTTTATAAATGTTAAAAAAATGAAACTAATGAATTTAAAAACAAATTTTACTTAAAATAAAATACTTTGTATACAAAGATATGTTATCCAATATTAAATATTTTTTATTTTAAAATTATTCATAGACATAATGAAATTTCTTTTATATTTATAGGATACTTTTTCCTGCCAAGGTCTATAAAGATTTCTGCCTTTCTTCTTGAATTCTTGACCATATGAAATTCCTCTTTTTTTGTAAGTTTTATCAAGAAAGTTTTATTTAAATCTTGGGACTAAATTATTTTTCTATATTCTTAGATAGCATGTTTTAATAACAGTTAATTTCGTTTTGTATAGATATATTTTAAATACAGATATTTTACCATTTAAATTTGTTTAATTTTATGTATTTATTGGAGCTTAAGTGCAATAATATTTATCCCTTCTTTCTTATTAAAATGTATTTTAATTTATTCCATTTCTTTTCTAGTTTGTGTTTCAATAAATGAAAGGAAATGCTTATACATCATTAAAATTAATCCTATTTATTTGACGAATGTAAAGCCTTAAAATTACAAAATCCTTCCATTTATTAACACATTTTATTTGAAATAATTCTTTATGAAATTCTCCGTTAGAAATTATAAACATATTTTTTTTTAAAAATTTCTCTTACTTATCAATCTCTTCTTTGTTTAAATTTTTTTGTGTATAATTTTTTCATTTTTAATAATATTTTCTAATACCTCTATCATTAAATAACTGCTATAAAATATTTTAAAGCTTATTCCCTTTTAACATTTGTACCATGCTGCAAGATTTTAAAGTGAGTATTTTAGAAGTTTTATAAGTGAAATAAAAGGAAAATTTGCTGCAATTTGTGCATTTAGAATGTATTTCTAAGAATCTGAAAATTAACATTCTTTTCGGAGAAGTATATTTTCATTTTTATGTAAATAGAAACAATTTTTAAAATTGATACAAACATTTTCAGTTTTATTTCGTGTTTTATCTTAGCATAAATGTTTTTATGTCAAGTAATATTACATTTAACAGTTTGAAATAGGCATTTAAATCATTTCCTGAATTAAATGTTTTAAATTTTTAATCTACTGCAAATGCTCATTTATGTGTCAAAACTTTTTTTAAATAGTTTCTTCTCTATACTTAATGATTAAATGTAGTTATTCTTGGCCAGTCATAAATAAAACATGTTTATGGGAAGAAAAATGAAAATTTTCTCAATGGTAATACTTGCAGATTTTTCTTTTCTTTCTTACGGATAATTTTGTCTCTGAATATATTAAAATTTATTGATTCTTTTTATAAATGCTTAAAAAAACTATTGAATTTTAAAAGAAGTTTTACTTACTATAAAATATGTTGTATACAATGATATATTGTCCAATGTAAACTATTTTTCATTTCGAAAATTATTCCTGGAGACTTATTGTAAATTCTTTTATATTTATAGAATAGTTTTTCTACCAAGGTCAATAATAGTTTCTGAATTATTTCATTAACTGCTTGACGCTCTGAAAATCGTCTTTTTTGTAAGTTATTTAAAAAAAAATTAATTTAAATCTTTGGACTAAATTATTTTTATTTATATTAAGAGACACTTTTAAAGTGCAGTTCATATTGTTTTGTACAGTTATATTTTAAATACAGATATTTTGCCTTTTAAGTTTGCTTGATTTTATGTATCTATTGGAGCACAATTGCAATAATATTTATCCCTCTGTTTTTGTTAAAATATATTTTAATTTATTCCATTTCTTTTCTAGTCGGTATTTCAATAAATAAAAGTAAATTATTTCACATCATTCAAATCAATCCTATTTATTTGTCCAATGTAAACTCTAAAAATTACAAATTTCTTCTATTGATTAACATATATTTTTTAAATAAATTTTTTTTTAATTCCCCTTTATGTACTCTAATTTTTTTTTTTAAACTTTCTTTTACACATCAATTTTTTCTTTAATTGTTTACATTTTTTTTGTATATGATTTTTTCCTTTTTAATATTATTTTCTATTACCTCTACCATTAATTAAATGCATAAATTTCCAAAATATTTTAGAACATATTCCCTTTTAACTTTTGCTACCATGTTTCAAGATTTTAATCTAACTATTTTAGGAGTTTTATGAATAGAAAATAAACCAAATAAAAGGAAAATTTCCTACAATTTGAGCATTTGGAATGTTTTTTCGAAGAATCTGAAATTTAACATACTTTTCGGAGAAGTATATTTTTATTTATAATGTAAATAGAAACAATTTTTAAAATTCCTTCAAACATTTTCAGGTTTATTTTGTGTATAATCTAAGCCTAAATTTTTTTATATCTCAAGTAATGTTACATTTAAAAGTTTGAAACATGCATGTAAATCATTTCTTCCCATTAAATGCTTTGAATTTTAATCTACTGCAAGTGCTGTCTTAAATGTTTAAACTTTTTTTAAATAGATTGCTCTCTATAGCTAATGATTTAATGTTGATACACTTGGCCAATCATAAATAAAACATGTTTCTGGGAAGAAAAAGAAAAATGATATCAAAGGTTATACTTGTATCTTATTCTGTTATATTTTAAGGATAATTTTTCTATGAATATATTAAAATTTATTTAGTCTTTTTTTATAAATGTTTAAAAAAAAGAAACTAATGAATTTAAAAACAAATTTTACTTAAAATAAATTACTTTGTATACAAAGATATGTTATCCAATATTAAATATTTTTTATTATGAAATTATTCATAGGGACTCTTTTATATTTATTGGATACTTTTTTCTGCCAAGGTCAATAAAGTTTTCTGCCTTTTTTTTTTAATTCTTGACCCTCTGAAATTCCTCTTTTTTTGTAAGTTTTATTAAGAAAGTTTTTTTTTTTTTTTTTTTTTTAAATCTTGGGACTAAATTACTTTTGTATATTCTTAGATAGCATGTTTTAATAACAGTTAATTTCGTTTTGTGTAGATAAATTTTAAAGACAGATATTTTACCATTTAATTTGTTTAATTTTATGTATTTATTGGAGCTTAAGTGCAATAATATTTATTTCTTCTTTCTTATTAAAATGTATTTTAATATATTCCATTTCTTTTCTAGTTTGTGTTTCAATAAATGAAAGAAAATGCTTATACATCATTAAAATCAATCCTATTTATTTGACGATTGTAAAGCCTTAAAATTACAAAATCCTTCCATTTATTAACACATTTTCTTTGAAATAATTCTTTATGAAATTCTCTGTTAGAAGTTATAAACATATTTTTTTTAAAAAATTTCTCTTACTTATCAATCTCTTCTTTGTTTAAATTTTTTTGTGTATAATTTTTTCATTTTTAATAATATTTTCTATTACCTCTATCATTAAATATCTGCTCTATAAAATATTTTAAAACTTATTGCCTTTTAACATTTGCTACCATGCTGCAAGATTTTAAAGTGAATACTTTAGGAGTTTTATAAATAGAAAATAAGTAAAATAAAAGGAAAATTTGCTGCAATTTGTGCATTTAGAATGTTTTTTCTAAAGATCTGAAAATTAACATTCTTTTCGGAGAAATATATTTTCATTTTTATGTAAATAGAAACAATTTTTAAAATTGATACAAACATTTTCAGTTTTATTTAGTGTTTTATCTTAGCATAAAATATTTAATGTCAAGTAATATATCATTTCATAGTTTTAAGTAGGCATGTAAAATTTCCTGAATTAAATGTTTTTAATTTTTAATCTACTGCAAATGCTTTTTAAAGTTGATACATTTTACCAATCATTCATAAAACATTATCACAACGGTTATACTTGCAGATTTTTGTGTTATTTTTTAAGAATAAATTTGTCTAAGAAAATATTCAAATTTATTGAATCTTTTTATTGTAAATGCTTAAAAAAACACAGAAATTTTGCTTAGCATAAAATACTTTATATGCAACAATATGTTATCCAATATTAAATATTTTTCTATTTTCGAAAATTGTTCATAGAGACTTCTTGTAATTTCTTTTAAATTTGTACAATACTTTTTTCTGCCAAGCTCAATAAAGATTTCCGCATTATTTCTTAAACTGCTTGCCCATCTGAAAATCCTCTTTTTTTGTAAGTTGTGTCATAAAATTTTATTTAAATATTGGGACTAAATTATTTTTGTATATATTTAGAGAACATATTTAAAATGCAGTTCATTTAGTTTTGTACAGTTATATTTTAAATGCAGATATTTTGACTTTTAAATGAGCTTGATTTTATGTGTCTGTTGGAGCACAATTGCACACAATAATATTTATCCCTCCGTTCTTATTAAAATATATTTTAATTTATTCCATTTCTTTCCTTGTGTGTATTTCAATAAATAAAAGGAAATGCTTAAACATCATTAAAATCAATCTTATTTATTAGTCCAATGTCAACTCTAAAAATTACAAATTCCTTCTATTAATTAACATATTTTTTATAGAAATAAATCGTTTTCTTAAATTCCCCTTTCTTTATTATAAATATATATTCTTGAAAAATTTTCTATCTATCGATCTATAAATTTTCTCTTATATATTTTCTTTATTTGTTTACATTTTTTTTTTGTATACAATTTTTTTCTTTTTAATATTATTTTCTATTACATATTTTATTAAATAAATGCAATAACTATTCAAAACTATATTAGAACTTATTCCCTTTTAACTAGTGATACTATGTTGAAAATTTGAAAGCGAATATTTTAGGGTTTTATGAATAGAAAATAAGTAAAATAAAAGGAAAATTTCCTACTGACTAAACTTCATTACTCTTATGATATTTTGAAATTAGTCTACACTTATGTCAGTGGTATGTTAGTAGTTAATAATAGGGAAAGGTAATTTTTTAGTAAAATCAACTGTATTTTTGTGATAACTGTTTATTCTTTAAATATTTTAATTTCATTTATTTAATATATATATTTTACTTAAAGCTTATTGCTTTTTATAAAATTGTACTTTGAATATTATAAATTTATTTAAAAAAATTTTTTTAAGAAATTAGTTCATTTTTTATTTTATTGCATAAAGTTAGAATGATTCACATTTAAAATAATTTCTGTCCTTGAAATGATGAGAGTTTTTTGTTTACTTTTATTTTCAAATAGTAGTTAAGGGAAATTTTTTTTAATTACTTACATATTATCATTGTTAGAATCTTGTAAGAATGAATAGCAGTTCATATCCTTACTTGCAGTATGAAAGAAAATCTTTAAGAAATTATTTTATATTAGGAAAATCTTTAAATGATATATTTTAACTTGCTTTTAATGTTTTTCATTTATCTCTTTGGTTTAAAGAGACTTTAATATAATTTTTTTTTAATTTATAAAACTTTATAAGTTTATATTTTGAATTTACTATTATCTTCTTTACATTTTTCTCCTTTAGATTCATTGAAACAGAAATTATTTATTGATTATTGAATGATGTGCATTTGCATTTTACAATAATTTTAAGAATTACTCTTGCAAGATTATTTCTGTTAAATTTTTAGATATCATAAATGTATTCATTAAATTTCAAAGTATTCTTATATGGCATTTGATAGTGTTTTTATGTTATGTTTTATCTATGGATTTTTACGTTACTTAATGTAGATTTTCTATTTTTCAATATTTATTTCTTTAAGTTCTCTTAAAATTGATGAAATATTTCCTTGCATTATTATATATATTACTAGACATGCATTATTATTTAGTAAGGTTTATCTTTTTTAATGTTATTTTCTATTAGTCCTTTGAATATGTAAATAATCCTTTCAAAAGCTTAGTAAAATTGTTAAATAATTTCCAACTAATTGTTATTTGTAATGTTTTTGTCAGGAAGTTTAAATTCAAGAACCTTTTATTAGTAATTCAATTTTTATTTAATGTATATTCAGAAATTGAATCTTTCTTTTATGTCAATTAATCTTAAGTTTAACAGGTTAAATTGAACCGTCTAAGATATATTCTGAGAGTAAAAGTTTTTAATATTGAAAAGCTTCATATGTTCTTTTCTGTGTCTACACATGGTTTGCTGTTTGTGGTTAATAAATTAAAGTTTGTGTGTTTTTTGGATCATAAATTAAATAAGTTTCACTGTAGATAAGACAAATCTTAGTCAGTTCTATTTATAGAATCATTCTGTTATATGTTGAAGAGGATTTTTCACTGAGTAAATTTTAATTCACTTAAATATTTAAGAAAAATTAAAAATTTGATAAAAAAAATACTTAAAATGATGCAGTTTGTAAGCAGTGATTGTTTATACTATTTAAAATTTTTATTTTGAAAATTATTTGTTTTGACTCAAAAAAAATTTTTTGTTTTATAAAATAATCTGTTGCTACCACAGGTTAAATTATCACATATTTATTTCTTGAACTGCTAGACACTCCTTAATTCTTCTTTTATTGTAAGTAATTTTTTCCTAAAGTAATCCTTATCATATATTTAGCAAATTATTTTTGTATATGCTTCGAATGAAGATGACAAAAACTATTCATTGTACTTAGAGTGTATTTATGAATTTTTTCTATGAATTGTATGTTAAAATTAAATAGCAGCAAATGCTATTAAAATAAATTCTATTTTTGTGTTTAGTTTGTGAACTTTAAATTTCTCTATATCTTTTATTTAATAAATGCTATATATATAAAAAAACTTATTTCTTTCATAATATTTTCCTTTAAATATTGTATAATTATTATTCATTATACAATATTTTCTTCTAGAAATTCATGCCAAAATTGATCTTGGAGTAGCATGCAGTGGTGTATCTTGGGCTAGGTGTTCCACATATCACTCATTCGCGATTGGAAATACATCAGGAAAATAAATAGGTCAAGGAATCAATTCATTCTGAGCTCTTGAACATTGCCTAACGTTTGAAGTAGCATATTATCCAGTTGGAATATTGCTAAAGGCAAGCACTGAAGGAATAAGAGAACCACAGACTCCAATACTTAAAATAGGCAACTCTGACTGTTCAGTGTACCTGCAAAGCCTACTAGAGCAATGTGGGAGCAAAATCCTATTCCGCTTGATACCATGAGACCAGCTGCAGAACCAGTATGGTGATGCATGACACAACAGTTCAGCAGTCATTCCATGGTGTCTTTGACTCGAACAGAGGAGATAATTCCTTTCCTTTTTTGACATCTGTTGTTTATTGAACCATTGGAGGTGGAAATACATGTGAATTTGAGTCTAAGGTAAATGAAAAAAAGGACTACTTGCTAATATTCCAATTAGATGCAAATGAAGATGAATGGTACAAGAGGACACCAAATGATGTGTAACTAACTGAATCTGTGGTGATATGGTTAATTGTGGGACTGAGAGGCCCATTACTGCCATGTTCCCAAAATACCTGTAATCATATGCAGTTGTGCAACTAGTGAGTGTGATCGGTCTCGTCAATCCATTGTTTTTTCTTGCATCTAATGATTACAGATCCGCATCACAATTGCTTAGTTTCATGCAACAGGTTTATCAATTTCTCATAATGATAATGCAATTTCTATGATTCTGTTGTCAAATTCAGAAATTTGCTCGAAAGAGGCAGCGTCCTCTGAGGCTTAGTAAAGCAGCTCATACAAGAAAAATTGTACTTTAAATTGGCAGTTTCTTCTCCCTTTATATAGCACTTTCAGGTGGCTCTTCAGTTGTCCATGATATGCCTTTGTGCTGCATTGTTAATGATTTGGATTTCTCATTCATGCAAACTCATGATATAAGTTTCACATATTTGAATGTTTCCTTCAGTTTGTTGCATATTGGAACTTTTATGTGTTTTTCATACACATGCTTTCCTCAATATAAATTTTACATTTAAATTTACATATTTTCCAATTTAGAGAAAATAACTTAATAATATTTATAATTATGCTATTAATTTTAATTTTCTTACAGTGTGTTACATAATAAGTTCAATATGACTTATACTTTATTTTCAACAATACATTCTCCTTACTTTAGAATGTGCTACAAATGGAATCTTCAGCAACATTGAATATTTGTGTATATTACTTTTATTTTTTCAATGCAAAGAAAATTTTGAAAATTATTTCTAACATTATTTGGAATATTAAAAATATATTTCAAGTAAAATAAATATATATTCTGTAGAATATGTGTTTAGAAAAAATAGAATTATACTTAAAATGAAATTAGTTACAAAATATAATTCAAATTATTTTGTTCTCATGAAAATTTTCATTGAGTGTAAAATAATTAGAATTCTATTTTCTTGGTAATAAATTTGAATTCTAATGAGTATTTTTAAAAATTGTTTATATATAAAAACAGATTTGAAAATTTTTGTGTAGCTATATATATATAATTGAATATGCATGGTGTCAATTTCAGTAGATTTTTTCCATTTTTAGATGCTGTCAGAAAGAAATTGGTATACTAAATGTTGTAGATACAGTTCTTATGCCAGGAAGTTTTTACAGTATTAAGTTAAAACTAGTTTCTAAAATTAAAATGTTTTTAAATACCTATAGGAGCTTTTTGTGGTCTATAATTATCGGACATTCTCTTCAGAATGGTAGGTATAGTGTTCGATCACAACCACTGATAAACAATGGGAGGGTAATACATTTATGAATTCTTTAGGCTACATTTGTTGGAATGGATGCATGGAAGATTTCTTAGCTTTCTTCTATTGTGTGACATTAGAAAAGGGTCTAATAATAATAATGAAATAATCCTCCGTAAAGTAAATATGGAGAGGATGTTTAAATGACTTATATAAACAGCCTTCATTCTAACTTTACATTATGCATTGTCAGAGTGAATATTTTTACTTTATTATTGATTCGAATAAAAATATTTTTGATTATTATAGTTTGCAATTATTTTCATATCTGTTTAAATTTTCATGATCAATAAAGGGCTTATATTTTCCTCTATGAAAATAACATTGCACTTATCTCTCTTTGGAACATCTGAACTACTATTTTGTTAAAGATGCAAAATATGTTAAACTAATAAATTTTCACAATTTCCTTAATTTAAATGTTATTAATGAGAAGTTGAAGATATATGTTTAATTATATATGAAATATATGTGTTTGGAACAAAAATTATTTTTAAATATAAAATTGTACTTTCGGTATTAATAATTTTTAAAACTTTAATATTTGTTTTCTTACTTTGGAAAAATAAACTACATCAAACATTACTTCTGTTATCAAGTAACAATAAGACAAACTTTAAATCAAAAATACTTAGGTTTTTCAAATATTTTGCTATAAAATATTTAAAATTTTGGAACAATAATTTAATTATTTCGTTCACCGCTGATAAATTTTGCCATAAAGATATCTTATATGAATAAAAAATACGACACTTTTATTTTATTTTTTACATATTCAATTAATATTCTGACATTTAATTAGTGTGTTAAATTCAGATGAGGAGAAACAGTTTTTTAAATAGAAGAGAAAAAATATAATTTACTTTTTAAATGACTTTTCATCAAGCACCTATTTTTTCAGTTGATATCTGATCAAAAGTGATTAGAAATTCCTTCCTGCTTTTTCCAAATCATTTTATTATAAATGATGTTATTTCTATGCTGATGTGTATATTTATCCTAAAACTATTTATTAATAGATTCCTATAAGATACTGCCTTAATGTCTTCTAAATGGGCAAAAATATGTAATGCATTAGAATTGTGTATATTTTAGCCATCTCTTGGTTTATGTCTTTGGAACAATATCTAATTGACATACTCATATTCTGGCTACAGCTATGTATGTAGTATATTTATTTTTATGGATTGTTTTCTTTGTGTGTGTGCTCTGCTGCATATTTAACAAAGATTAAATTTTGCCTTAAAAAAAGGAAAATGCATATTTGTATCTAATGATGTGTAAAAAATAATTATGGAGGAAAGAAAAATTTATTTCTTCTAAATATATAAATCACATATCTTTAATGTAATTTAAGTAATTACTTTATTTATTATTGTTTTTATTTATTTATCTATTTATATTTTAAATTTAAAAATAAGAAACTCCAGCCTTTTACATTCTTCTAGTTGTTCACAAGTTAAACTTCTTATTGAAGTTTTATACAGATTGATTTCCTAAGAATGTAGACATTATTTTCTTAAAGATCTTAGCAAAAAAATCTAATGAATATATTAATAAAGAATATTTAGCTAAGCACTAGTAAATAGTAAGTAATCATGTTGTTTAATGAATGAAAATGTTATGAAGAACTAAGCATTATACAATTTTGAGGCATTAAAATGAATAATAAATACATGAATATGTTACAGTTGTATAGATCATATCAGTATTTTTCTTTCCAGGTGTATAAAATCAGATTATTTACAAAATATTACCATTATTGATTTATTGTAATTGTTGATTATGCCATTATTGATTTATGCCAATCAGAGACTATCAACGACCATCAAATCTTTATAATTCTTATCAGTTGAGGAGGATATGCATATGCTTGTTAACCTTAGGTGCATTTCAAGTGATTTCCTCCTTGGTCCACTACCCACTGTAATTGACCATACGCATCTCTCAGAAATTAGCATTAAATATAACAATTCTGACTTATGAGGCCAGTATCATAGCCATTTATTTTTCCAGGAAATATATTTATATTATACTCACACACACACACACAAAGTACCAAAAAAACATATTCAAATAACATGGGTATGCCATCAATTAATCATACAATACATTAGACAGTACTTACACAAAGTTGTTGGCTCTATAGTGGCAGATTATTTAGATTTATGTTACTATGATTATGGAGTAAAACTTATATTTGAGAGATGCAACATAACCTTCTGGAGTGATGATGACTTGTGATAGATTTTTGTGTTCCACCTTTCAAGAGAATATTAAGTCATAAATTTTCAGATAATGAAATAGCAGGAAAAATATTTTGAAAGAACGAGAGCATTAATGATTGACCAGAATTCTTAAATTAGGTAGTTGTTCATGAAATACTCAAACTGCTGCAAATTTCGCTGCTGAAAATCAACAAGTCTCATCATGGAAACTGTTCAGCAAACCATTATTCATACAGGCCTTCGGAGCCGAAAGTACACTTGTTTACTGTTGACTGAAGAGCTTACAGATTTTTCCTTCGCCTATGCTCACTGGTCTGTCGAAGACTGGAAATATTATGCCTTGTCTGACAAATCTTATTTCTATCTGTACCTGGAGGATTGAGATATCAGGTTATAGAGAAAACTTTTGAATGTACATAACCTTGTCAACTGACATTCTTGCTTGACAAGCTTGGAGCTTCTGTGAGGTATGGGCTGTGTTTAACTGACATGATACAGGAATTCTAATACCTCTACTGACGAATCTGACAGATAATAAATATAGTAATCTATCTGATAACTACACCTCTTCATGTCTAATTTGGATTCCAACAGACTTGACAATTTCAGTACGATAATCTGACACCATGAGTTGACAGTTGTTCCCATGTGACAACATAATCAGTTTTCTGATTTTTGACATTTTGAGTGGCTTCCTAAATCCTCAGACATAATCATTGCTGTGAATTTTGTTCGCTGTTTTGAAAAGATAAATTTTATTCTAATGTATTTGTGGAGTTCGTGGGCATGATGTTTGTAGTGGTTCGGAATCCACTTTAAACCGTAGGTCCCGGTCTAATTAGCTTTCGTATGCAAAAAATGGCCTTTGAGCGACAAACCAATCTTAGGTATTTGTGGATTACCCTACAGGATTCCTGCTGTAAATTTTTCTTAAGATAACTTCAGACATTAATCACGTACAACCCTTGTATTTTTGCAGCATTTCTGTGTGCTAAGGGGGCCCTACAAATTATAAAGTAGGTATGCTAATTTTTCTGGTACTTGAGTATTTTTGTTTTATTTTGATGATAAAATTTTCATGGTGAAAGAACTACCAAAAATTAACAACCTATTATTTGCTTATTGCTATCAAGTATTGTTTGTTTAATGTTTAGTCCTCTGATGCAAATCTTGGAAAAATTATGAATAAATTAAACTTTAAGAGAAAATAAAAGGGCAGGAAGATGAAGCATCATTCTATGAAACTTAAATGCATAACCCATTAAAAATGATTAAGTTTAAACAAAATTATATTATCATAAATGGATAAATGTCATTCATTTCAGAAAAAAATATCTTTGAGGGTTAAAAATAAAGAGCAATATAGAATTTTCATAACAAGCATAGGAGTATTTTTTATTGCTTTATGTGCACTATTGCATTAAGTAATAGTTTAAGAAACTCATAAGTAATGTTTCTAATCATTTCAATTATCAAGCAGCACCAGGAATTGAATAATCCGAATAACATTTTTCAATTAATTTGAAAGCCTATATTATAGCTATACAATCTTGTTAGTTATTCATTCTGTATTAAAGTTTAATTATTATTAATTCTAATATTATTTACTCTTCTCATATATATTTATTAATAATCTTTGTGTACTTCAAATTTCCTTATACTTACACTTTTTCCAGTGTTATAACATTTATTGTTAATTAGACTTATTTTTTCTAAAATGATTTTTTATAATAAATTCAACTCAAGTTTTGGAAGAAAGTGTAGTTAAATAACTGTTAAAGTTTCTGTGACTATACTTAAGTTTGATAATTTATATATTTGGGCGATGTTATTACACACTATATGCAACAAAATTCATATTTATTAAGAAGGAATTGTTGTAATGATATGGAAGAAGAACATGTATAATAAGTGATCAAAAAATTTCAAAGCAATTTATTCCTTTATTTTGCTTGAGCGTTTTAAAGGCCTGAAGTCAATGTGTTGTTAGTCCTGAGTAGGCTTGTCCATGGGGCATAGACTGATGAAGTTCCCTAGTATTATTCTGGAGAAATTCTTGCTTAATTGTCTTCAGTTGTCATGGTAAGTCTTCAAGTTTCCATGATGTTTGATATCCTGATCTCTCTTTTAGATTAATGACATTCAACTCTCGAGGCTAAACTTTTATTATCGGCCATATCCACCAAACATAGGATGATGCGAGAGTTGCCAAAAATGGAGTTAACTCAACTCTAGCTTGACTCATCAATTCTTATTCACAAACTAAGATAAAGTGCCAATCTCACTACTCTAGTATTAACCTGTCATTATAATTAAGAAGGGTTCTGAAGGACTGACAGTTTGAGTAACATCTTGGGTAAAGCCAGCGTTAATTTGTTTGTTTATATTTTTCCATCAGATATTATTCAAAAGAAATTCAACATTGAGTATGTAAGGCTTAATAATGAAACTGGTTATTATCAGTAATTATGAAATCATGGTTAGGATGGTTTTAAAAATATATAACCATCTTGTAAAATAACATGTATTAAAATAATTGAATATCTCGCTTTCCTATCATTTATATAATTTAAGCAAACCCTAGTTAAATAAATCAAAACATTTTATTCCATTAATAATTACGTATGAAAAGATTTTCAGTGGATTCAATTTGTGATTATTCAACATGAATTCTACAAGACCTTTCACAACATGATTTAAAGGCATTTTTTTGTACATGTTTACTATATGCTTTCTTAAAGCATGTTTCTAAATTACGAATTGGTGCGTTTAATTGCAAGTGGTTTTATGGTGAACATTTAATAGACAAAATATTATTGCAATTTAAAACGTTTCAAAAGTGAATTCTAAATTAGTTTAATACAGTAATTGTTTCGCAGTTATATATGAAACAGAGATAGCCTAATGAAGTAGGAAAAGAGATAAAGTAAATTTTTCTTGTTGTTATCGTGTGCCAGCTAGACTGGAATAATAGGGAGCACTGCTCCACTTTTCCATCTGATCCATATTTGGTGTGGAGTCCGCGTTCCTCAGTACACACATGCCATAGGTACCCGTTTATAGGGTAGGCAACCATTCGCTACCCATTCATACAAGGAAAGGACAAACACAGGATAGATAGAAAATACATCCATGCCTGAACCGGGTTTCGAACCCAGGACCTCCCTATCCGCAGTCAGGCTGCTGACCACTAGACAAGTAGGGCGACTAAATTTTATGTTATTATACTGCCAAATGTCACTATGAAGTATTTAATAAATGTTTGAAACAATAATTCAAAATAAACTCATAAATTTTTAAAAAATAGTAACTTATTTCATATTTTAAGCAGAATAAACTGAGAAAGTAAAAATCACCAAAAATATTTTGAATAGTTATGGTTATCAGGATTTTATAAATTTCAAAGTCACATTAAGCTTCTACCTTATGAGATTCTATTTTTTATATATAATATTGCATTTGTGCATATTAAATATGAACATTTTTAGTCATATGTTTATTCAATCATCAGTCATTTTGCAAATATCAATAGATTAGATTCCATTGTTTTACACAACCTGGTATTTAATTTTTTTATTTTAGGCAACACAATTACAATTGGGTTTCAAAATGCTATAAAAATTCTGTTAAATAACTTTTAACTGTGTCGTTGATAAGAGACGTATCTGTTACACGGCATTGAAACAATTTTTTCATTTTTTTATTCTGTTCTAGCAAATCCATATTTGAACCTCATATAGAGAAGCAATTTTTTTTTAACATAAATAGAATATTATTTTTTATTTAAACCATATTAATTTCACATAGCTTGTAAAAATGTCACATTGGAAGAAACAATTTTCTTGTTCTTTCTAACAGGTGTTTTTGATAACACAAAGCAGATAGCTTTATATTTGACAGCTTACCTTGTAATAGGACTGAAATTTTCACAGTGGTACGTTCCAACAATGGAGGATTAGTGTTGTTTCAACTTATACACGATAAAGTTTATGCTTGGTAGTTTTTTTCAATTTACTTCACCCGACACATGAATAAGAAAACTAAAAATATTCATTTGCAAAATAATATGTAACAGGTGTCAATAAAGCATAAGTTTCAGTTTCTCACAACCAGCTGATAAAGTATAACTCGCAACATTTGGCTGTCATGTTGAAACAAAACATTCACTCCTCAATGTTCAACAATGACCAAGTTGACATCTAGATACTACCAAAATTATTGTGAGCTTTCTTAAAAGAAATATACATCGATACTATAATATTTTTCTAAATTTGATTATATCCAAAAAATTTTATATAGCTATCTTCTGAAATAAAGACTAACAGTTTTCAATATTGAAAAATGTTAAGCAAATAAAGAAATACTTCCTGGTATATCTTGTTTTTAAATTTAGATTACCAATATACATTTTACAATATTTCTTTTAAAAGTTAATGTGTTAATCCAAAACTAATTTATGCAATGATTTCTTTGCTTCTTGGTGTACACACACACACACACACACACATATATATATATATATATATATATATATATATATATATATATATATATATATATATATATATATATATATGAGATTTATATGTATACAATTTGATTCAAGGCAAATTTTCCATGACTTATTCTGCAAATTTAAATTTTCTTTTAAAAAAATTTCACTAAAGTAATATGTGTATTTTAAATTAGCCTTCTAATTATATGAAGTTATCTTCACATAGAAAATAATTCGTTTCAGGTCATTACATATATAGGTTTATATGTTGACGTAGTTTACAGCTCCAATTTTTTTTATCAGCATTTAATTGCAGAGGAAAAATTTTATTAATAAAAATCGGTATTTCTTTAACTGCTAGATTTGAAAAATCTATTTTATATTGATTTACAGAATTTAATAATTGCTTCAAAATTTTTAGATTGCTTTCAGATTAAATTAAGATAAAATTTTGAATTAAAGGTTCAAATTGAATTTAAATTCTTTAACCCAATTTGTAATGAACAGTTCTAATTTCTGTATGTGTGGAAAATAAAATGCAGGAAAGTAGTACACAAAATAATAAAATATTTATTCATACGCTATTATAAAGGAAAGGAAATATACTAATATCGTTTTCACATTAATACAACATATCAATTCCAATAGTAACTCTGCAAATGACAAAATTTCACGTTAGGAACAATGTAATACTCATGCAAAATAAACAGATGAGTAAATTAAATTCAAGTCATATAATTACTATAAATTCTATATAAATAAAAATTAGAAAAATTTTATTAATAAAAAATAGTATTTCTTTAACTGCTAGATTTGAAAAATCTAATGTTAACGCGTATTTATAGGGATGAAATTCATTGTTCATTTATTTTTAACATTTTTGTATTAAAAAAAAAGAAAGAAAAAAAAAACTTCTAATCTATTAAATTGATCCCAAAGCATCTAAAATAATTGAATTGTATGGCAAATAAAGTGTATATAATGAAATAATACGTTAAGAATAATTAACGTATAACACTTTTCTCTCTAAATACCGCTATTTTTGCCCAAAATGTGAGTATTTCCGATCTGCCTGAGATATTTTAAGACAAATACAATAATTATTTATAATTTGTAACAATATACTTTCATAATTGATTCCGCTAGCGCATGCTTTTTTCCTAAAGTTTCTATATATCAACTTTCCTACTTTTTCATATTTATTTGCATACATATTAATAAACCTAATTCCCAGATTTCATTATTTTGGAGCTATTTCATAAATTACTTATGACTGCCAAGTGAATAAATTTCGTAAATGATTATATTTTGAATTTCTAATGAAAGAGTTCTTATTTTTATTAGTAAAATGATAAGTTTCAATAATTAGTAATATTAGTCTTGAGTTTTAATTACTGAAATTCATACAATGCAAATTCAACTTGCAGATTTACTTTTGTGCACTAAAAAACTTATTATCCTGTATGCTGTTTTAAATTGCTACAAACACAAATTACAAAATATACTTGACCTTTTAATTTTATATAATCTATAAATAAAATATTTCTAATATAAATAATATTCATGTGTGCAGAAATAATTTTTAAAGAATTCAAAAATTAATAAAAAAAATAAATAAATAAATACATTCAAAAAATAAGAAACGAATTTCACTTATTCTATCAAAAAGTGTACAGCTAGTTGCTTATGTGTGAAACATGTGAAATGTACAGCAAAACAAATTTTTGCACATATTTTTTTAATTTTCAAATATTTAGTTTATGTAATGACATAGCATTTAAAGTAATCCTAATTTTACGACCTTATATTATAATCAAATAACTCGATACATATTTTCTAGTTGCCAAATAATTAAGAATAAATATAGTGACGCGCAATTAATTTGCATAAATTGAGTAAATATGTATAGATAGAGAGAAATTAATAATTAAATAATAAATTAACCACTTTCTGTGAAATTTTAATTATTATGATCAATTTTTGTCGAATTCTAAAACATGAAAAAGAATAGAAAATGACTTGTAAACTTAAGTAGCACATAATTTTTTACTCACCTTTATACAAAAAAAAAAAGTTTTTCAAAAATATTTCATTCCTACAATACATTTTTTAAATAAAAACAATAAAATTTAAAGATTAAAGAGTGCCTAAATGCATGTATGGAAAATTTATAGTTCTGCAATTAATATTTTTATTCTATTAATTTAAATATTGAAAAAATGCGCTTAAACTGCACCAAAATTTTTAATAGTTTGTTGGTAAAACTATCAGCTATTGTCGATACTAATTCAAAGTTTAAATTTTGAAACTGTATTTTGAATATAAAACTCTTCAAAGAGTTTAGTTACTTATTTTTTCAATAAAAAAGAATAATTTTTTAATACGTTGTTATGCGATATCATTTATCTTGAAATAAAATGTGGAGGATTAGTAAGCATTATAACATAATTTGTTACATCTCTGAATAATTTTAATGTCTTTTCTACTACAATAAATAAGGAAATGCTTAGTTTCCTTTCTTAGATTGCGGAAATATATTTTAATTCATAAAGGCTGAAAAGAATATTTAGAAATCGCACAGCTCAAATTTTACAAATTGCAGGAAACATTAATCTGCCACATATATAATAAATTATTTTAAGAGTAAAAATATGTTTCCTATCAATCAATAAAGTAAATTTTTGATGCACACTTTTAAAAATAATGAGAGATAATATTTTAATTAAGGTGTTTAGTTTGTTGCGTTAAGCAAAATCGATTCCAAAGTAATTCTTGGGAGATAATATTTTCTAAAAAATAGAGAGTAATATATATATATATATCTTTATTATCAAAAAATCTGCAAATGATATATTTTTTAGCTATAATTAAAAAATTTAGAAAATAAATTACAATTTATTAATGAATTACAAAATATATTTAAGTTATTGATATTTATTTGGAAGTATAACTTTTGAAATTCTGCTCATGAACATAAACTGCAAATTAAAAAATTAATGGAAATTGAAAATTAGTTTTGAAGATAAATTTCTATTTGAGTCATTTTTAAAATGCTATAAAGACTGGAAGATAAATTCAAACATCTAAATTTTTTTTTTCGAGTGCTCTTATAAGCACTGCTCAGGTTCCACTCTAAACGCTGATAAAAATATTATTACACTTGCATTTGGAAAAGGTATCATAGTGCTATTTCTTTGTGGGATCTGTTGAATGCTAACACATTTTTTTAACCATCTTTTGATCAGCCAAAGTTTTTAACACTTAAAATATGAGAAAATTAATTTTAAAATAAAATTACATCTGCAACAAAAAACAGCAATGATCTTAGGATATATGGAACGAATAGTAAGTATTAAATGATATCGTAACAACTATTAAAAAGTTATTTTTAATTTACTTATTGTTTGCGATTCTGGTTCTGTTTCGATTTTACCTGAATCTTCCGTAATAACTAAAAATTATTTTAATTAACGAACGTCAATAAATTAAATAATTTTAAATGCAGCTTTTTTCATAATTTTCTATTACTTAAAATTAATTTCTGATGTTTAAATCTTTTTTTTTAACAAAATAATTATTGCTTAAAAATAAGGCAAAATTATAATAAATTCAAAAGTGAACTTTAATTTTCAGATATGAAAAAAATTACTGAACAATCTTATATTATATAAAGTTATAAATAACATAAACAATGCTTACTTTAGCGAGAGTAGTTAAATGATTAAGTACTTCTAGCAGATGTGACTAAATTGGATGCATTTAATTATTGAAGCTGAAAATTTTTTGTTCAGACTAAGGATATCAATAATTTTTAAATGATGAATCAAATTTGGAATCCAAAATCTGATTTACATCTGCTAAAACTATTTTTGAAATAAAATTATAAAAAAAATCACACATTTATTATGGGAAAAATTAAACACTTTTTATTTGATTACATTCTGTAAAGTTTTTATACATAAAAAACAATATTTGCATACATTCCTGTTATAGTTTTAAAATGAACTTTGGTGAAAGCATTTCCACTGTGATTACAAATGTACCCTGATATTTCCCCTAATGGTGCTATTCTATAAATGCTTTGCGTTTTATGAATAATGTTCTGTTTATAAATTAAAAACAAGAAAAGGTGAAATAATTGTAGTCTTAGAATAATGATTATTGATAATATAATTAATATTTGTATAACTGATGGAGTAACAAAGCTCAATATAAAATGGTGATTATCAAAATAAATAAATGAGAATTTTTTTGTGCAATATACATAAAACTATCAATATTATTTTAGAAGTAGTTAAAAATGAAATCTAATTTGATTTTATTTCCTTATAAATTCCATTCAATTTCAAAGGAATGATAAATGAAACAGGAATCTGTTATAAAATATTGCATTTGAAAACTGTGTGTGCGTGAATAATTTATCAACTAAACATACATAATCCTAATAATCAAATATATACAGACGTTTGAAAATACTTAGTAATAAATGATTTTAAACATAATTGCACAGATTTAATTATTTTATTTTTAAAATTATCTTTGTTATTTTGTTTTTCTTTGTTATTTCGTTTGTGTGTGTGTTTACAGTATTTGACCCACCCTATTCTTAAAGCTGGAAAGCTGTTGTGTTGTTTGTCGGAGTTTCTGGAGCTGAGCTCCTACCTCCAGTACGATGATTTATAAGACAGTGTTAAACAACCTTTTCCTACAAGTGAGATTGTTTCACTCCTGATATTAAGGATATAAAGAAGAGAAATAAAAGAGGGAAAATTTATTTACGAAGAGATTTATTTACAATTTTACAGATGTTTTCCGTTTAAAATATATTTGCACGTGAAGTTTAAAGAGGATTTAAAAGTGGATTAAGAAAATAATAAATAAATTTATTTTATTTTAATTATCATAAAATATAAATGTAAGAAAGAGAAAAAGAGCAATGCAATTTGTACCAAATTTTTATAACCAATTATAATTTTTTTCATTCCTATGTTTTCGATTCCCAGACTCAGTGAGAGGGAAAAAGGTTCTTTGCACGGGCTCAACCACACCCCCTAGATACAAGGCCTGCTGGCTGATTTTGTGACGTCACTGTAGTAGTTGAGTCGAAAAACGAAACTAGCTTACAACCGATACATTCAGTGATAGTGTGAAGCGAACTTTGTAAAATAGATTTTAACTCTGAGAATCTTTATTAAAGATTCTTCATATATCATGTATTAGATTTTAATTAAAAGAAATATGTTATTTATAGATAAATGTATAGATATAACTTATGTTTTCAAACATAAATTTTTCATATCAATACTACTATTATTAGCTATCTATTATACTATGACATTTAATTGTAATATGTCAAACCTGCTAGAGTAAAAAGTATCCTTTTAATGATTTATAATAACTTTTAAACATTCTAAAATTCAGGAAACTATTTTAGTTCTTGTTTTATAGAAATGAGGAATATGATAGATAAAATGGTTTAAATAATTTTTATTATACATGTATAATCAACTTTTCAATATAATATTCCCCAAGAGCAAATTATATAATTTTGGTTTTAATATATAATATATTAATAAGTTTTAAATATAATACTTGCACTAGAGTGTAATAACACAAAATAATTTAATTAAATTTATTTGAAAAGTTATGAAAAACCATGAAATGGAAAAATGAAAACAACACAGGTGAAGAAAATACTTTTATTAATCAATATATACACATCAAAAAATAGAAAAGCAATTTATTAAATTTTTTTTTAAAACTTTATTGAAGCTGTGGACAAAAATTTATTAACATGCTAATAATATACAAACACAAAGTATCAATATTCTCTTTTAAAAAGTAATAAAAGATCTTTTAGTTTTGGTATATGAAAGAAAATAAACATTAAGTCCTGGGGAAACTTAAAAACAGATTTCTTGTTTTCAGGTGTGTAGTTTTCACGGCAATTTGGAACACAGCAAGAATAGGGCATCTATAAGTAAAAATATATATATAAATAAATAAAATTATTGGTTTTTAAGTGAATATTATTATACTTTATTAATGCATTAGAATTAGGAATTAATTTATACTTCAAGCTTATACATTTTTCATAAAATATATTTTTACAGTTTCTAAGTAAAGTAATGAGTTAGATAATTAAGGTTTACAAACACACAAGTTAATGAACAATAAAAATAAATCCTCAAGAATAGTTTTAAATGTAGGACTTAATACTAATATTTATATTTAATAAAATGAAGTTTATATTATGCTCAGTTATTCATTGGATCATAAAGTAAAAATTAAAATCTAAAGATAATCTAAATGATTTAGTTTTAAATTAAATATTTTTGAATCATTATTTACGGATTATTATTAAATTTAAATATATTAGTTCATCACAAACAATTTAAAGTTTACATGCTATTTGTACAGTATCATTATTACATGTATATTAACTGATCGTAAGCCATCACGACCGGATCAAACAGAATACAAAATCATACATGTCAAAAAATACAGTTAAATAGTAGGAATTTTTAAGTGATAACAATTTTCCACATAAATGATCAGTTAATTAGCACAATCAACATTCATTTTAAAATATAAATAAGTAATGAGAATGATCAACTTACTTTTATTTATTGGATTAATCCTATTATCAACACAAAAAGCACAGTACAACAGGTTGTTTTCCTAGTGGAGTAATGGCGATCGCCGGTTTTCTCTTCACCACCGCTCAACTACTAGAGTGACGTCACGACCCTTTTTCTTTTCAGCCAGCAGGCCTTGTATCTAGGGGGTGTTGGCTCAACTCAGATCTCCATTTGGGGATGCGCGCGTTCGTCTTCCCTGTTTTCTCCCTCCTTCCCTATGATTTCTCTGTGTCCTCCAATCAGGGGATGGCGTAAACGTTCCTTCTTATTTATTTTTCTATTCGTTTTTGGAAGATGTAATTTGTATTTTTTTTTTTTTGAGTAGTTATTGTTTAACAATTATATATAATATATATATATATATATATATATATATATATATATATATATATATATATATATATTTAGGATTGCTCTAGGTCGGCGTTTATTTATTTCATCTTTAAAATTGTAATTTGGGATACTTTTAATTAATTGGTTTTTGTGGTCTCATCATGTTTAACTTTGTTAAAAGACAGATATGGAAAATCGGAACATTTAATTAGTTGTATTGTAAACAAACTCTTAGAAATTCAGCCAGTTAAAAATTGTTCTATTATTCATGGGTTAAAGTATTTGTATGATGAAAGTGAAATTAGTAAAGAAATTTACAGTCGATGGGTGTGGCATCAGACAATTTCGGCCATTTATTAAAACAATTACCTCATAATCTAGTAATAGAGATCATGGTAAATCAGGTGATATAAACGAATTAATGAAATTCATAAAATTTGAAATTGAATCTCCAGAAGAAGCTTAATGCAATTTCAGGAGTTTCCTTAAGTACTCATGAAACTACTATAAAAAATATTCCAACTGCAGCCGTTCTAAATACAGTAGTTCAAAATTCTTGTATATTTTGTAACTCGACCTCGCATGTAGGACTAAAATGAAAAAATTTTACCGATGAACAAAAACGTTTTAAAATAAAAAACGGAAGGACGTTGTTATAGATGTTTAAATAACACCCATTTATTAAATTAGTGTAAAGTTAAAATTAAACCTTGTGAAACATGTCAAAGTTTTCAATACAATATATTATTCTGCCCCAAGACAAAATTTAAAAACTCAGTTCAAATTCCGCCGCCTGATAAAACTGAAACTATTGAAATTTCAGATAATCAAACGGTAATATATCTTCTGTTTTCAAACATAATAACTCGTTAAATAGTTATTCTACTTATTTAAAAACTGCTCAAGTTCAAATTGAAAACAGATATAAAAAATTAATGGCGAGAATACTTACTCTATGATTCTGCTTCTCGAAAATCTTTTATTCGAAGGGATTTAATTAAAGCATTAAATGTGAAAAGAATAAGAAAAACTTTTTATTTACACATTTTCAAATCGAAATCCTTCTGAAAAGGAATATGATTGTGTTAATATCACATTGCATAGTAAGTTTTTCCCACACTCAAGTATAAACATTGAAGCTTTAATTACGGACGAAATATACGCTACTCAATTGTATCCAGGAATTGATCCCCAATTAATCGGAAGTTTACTTTTGCGCGGATATAAAGTAGCTGATTTAAGGAATAAAAATAAGCCCATTCCTATATTGCTAGGAGCACACTTTTTATTTTCTACTTTAAAATGAGAATTATTAAAAATAGGCAAGCACTAATTCCTTCAGCCAGCGATGTTTGGAGATACTTTAGTGGGACAGATACCAGATGATCATGTGAAGGGTGCGACTTCCTGTTAGAATGTTTTTTGCACTTCAGTTGCAAATGATTTGTCATATTTATGGAATATTGAATCTTTTTTAAGTACTCATGAGGGAGGGAATAAGGTGAACTCGGATCATCTGACTGATTTTCGAAATAAGTTGTGGTTTGACAACTGTAGATATGAGGCTCCGCTCTTATGGAAGTCGAATACTTCTCGTGAAAATTTATGTGGTAATCTTGAGGTCGCCGAAAAAAGATTCTGTTTATAGGAAAGGAAATTTAATGCTGACGAATCTTTATTTGAAAGATATAATGCTGTCATGAAGGACCAGTTAAGTGAAGGAATTATTGAAATGTGTGATTCTTAATGTTTTGTCGGTTATACAATGCCGCATAGGGATGTTTTTTAAAGAAACTTCTTCCAGTACAAAAACAAGAATTGTTTACGATGCTAGTAGTACGAGTTTTGTTACTTCTAAAGCACGAGTAGCACCCCTTAAGAAGTTAACACTGCCTCGACTGGATTAATGGGATCTGTCATAGCTGCAAGATTAGTCAAACATCTTATATATAAAGAACAGTTTAAAAATCGCAATAAAATATATTTGTAGAGTGATTCTACGATTGTACTCCATTGGATAAAAGGATCTACGACAAAGTCGAAGCAGTTCGTGGCCAATAGGGTAATAGAAATTCAAGAAATTACAGATCCAAGTGATTGGAGACTTTGTGTTGGGAAGAACAATCCAGCAGATCTATTGACCAGAGGAATTGCTTGAAAAACTTGTTATCTTCAAGGAAATTGTGGCATGGCCATGAATAATTAAACAACTCGGAAGATACTTGGCCATGTGCACAACAAAAGCCTGAAATCAGCATTGATGATGAAAAGGTGGAATACGACGAACAAAAACGTGTTGTTACCTCAACAATTGTTTGTGCCAAAATTATGGATTTGGATAGATACAGCAGCTTGAGAAAGCTATTAAGAATAATTGCTTGAATACTTCGTTTTGTGAACGTGTTGAAAACCTAACTTCCACAAAAGGGTCCTATTACATCTTACGAACTCGACAAAGCGCAACAGTTTTGAGTGAAATCTGTTCAAAGAGAAGTTTTCTATGAAGAAGTAAAACTTTAATTGCAGGAAACCTCTTCTGAAAGGCTCAAAACTTCTCTGCTTAAATCCTTCCCTTGATCAAGATGGTGTTTTGCGTATCACAGATTGCCTAGGCAGAACTGATTTAACAACTAATGAAAAACATCCAGTTATACTTCCTGCTAAATCTAAATTAACTGAATTGTTAATTTGGGAGTCCCAAAAAAGAGTATTCATTCAAGTGTGTCTCACACGTTAGTGAAACTCAGAGGAAAATACTGAATTTTAAAGGCTAAACAAACAATAAAATCGCTACTTCGGAAATGTGTTATCTGCAGAAGATTCAACTCCTCTCTTGGAGATCAAGTTTTAGCTCCATTGCCAACTAAATGAGTAGAGCAGTCGCATCCATTTGCAATCATCGGGGTTGATTTTGCTAGTCCTTTGTTTTTAAAGAATGATGACAACAAGCAATATATTTTGTTGATAACACATGCAGTGATAAGATGCCTTCATTTCGAGCTAGTTGGAAATTTATCGACAGACACTTTTCTTCTAACCATTCCGGCGATTCATTGCTTGACGTGATTTGTCATCTGTAGTATTCTCCGACAATGCGCGTACTTTTAAATGTGTTGAACAAGATTTAAAGCAACCTTGGTCAGTTTTGAACGATTCAAAATTTCAAAACTTTTGTTCTTCAAATCGCATCAAATGGAAATACATCGTAGAGAGAGCTGAATGGTGGGGTGGATTTTATGAACGTATGGTATGAACTGTAAGGGTTGCTTTTCCCAAAACTTATGGTAAATCCTCCCTAACCATTAAGCAGTCGCGAACTGTTCTCTTCGAAATTAAGGCTATGATAATTTCTCGCCCAATTGCCTATGCCGGAACTGATGTAAATGAATCAAGTGCTTTAACACCGGCTCATTTTCTTTTAGAGAAAAGAGTAACATTTTTGCCTTCTGTAAGACTTCAAATTAATTCAAACCTCTCTTCCAGGAAGAGTTTAATTAGCTTTCAATTATAGAGAAAAATTAATGAGACATTTTTGGTCTTGTTGGAAAAATGAATATTTTCTAAACCTAAGATCGGTTAATTACAAATTTTTTAAAGGTAATATCACCCAGTTTAATTTGACGACATTCTTTGGATTAAGGATGATCATTTGCTTAGAAATGTTTGGAAACTTGGCAAAATAATAGAATAATTTCCTGGAAGAGATGGCAAGGTGAAAGCTTGCAAAGTGAAAACAGAATCAGTGATTAAATGTCCTGTGCAATTATTGTATAACTTGAAAATTCAGAACTAAATATTTATTTGAACTACATAATTTGAAATTTTTACATTTTAAGAATAGTTGAATTTAAGATTGTCTTTGCTCTTAAGCTTGAATATTGAAAATTTCTGATATATTGAAATATTTGTGTTTTATATTAACTATAGTATTAAAATTACTAAATACTTTTATCATTTGAAATTTAATAATTGTGATAGTTATTTTTTAATCAAGCTGTATTTAATTATATCTATTAGCATTTTTTAATTGAAATTTTGATGAACCCTTCCATGGTTCATGGGGGGGGGGACTGGTTGTTAAAAACTATTTTCTTGACAGCAGAGCCACTGGTGCCATCATTCGAATCTGTAAATAGTCTCTCACTTGTCTTTTACCCTCTCGAAGGAGCACATCTCGATTGCTCCTGTAATTTTATGTTCGTATGTGTTGTGTTGTTTTATAAAAAAATATGATAAAACTTATTTCTAGATTACTTGAGTTTTGAACCAGGGCACCAGATAATAGATTGCAAAAATCTAGATCGAAAGCATTCTCATTATTGGTTATTGATTTGTTATCAACGTCTTTGGTCGGAAAAGCATTGGAACACAAATGAAAATAATTCCGACTTCAATACTTAAAATTCGTCACTAAAGGATTTTTCAAGCATTATGTATTTCATTTGGTTTTTAATTAATATATACATGAAGCTTTTCG
Source organism: Latrodectus elegans (assembly GCA_030067965.1). Classification (NCBI taxonomy): domain Eukaryota; kingdom Metazoa; phylum Arthropoda; class Arachnida; order Araneae; family Theridiidae; genus Latrodectus; species Latrodectus elegans. The sequence goes on along the minus strand of CM057817.1, from coordinate 89,724,101 downwards.
TGATGAGAATCATAGTTTTGAGATGCTGTTTTAAATTATTTTGTCATGTGTTTAACATTAAAACTTCACATTTAAATTGAAAAATCCGGAGTGATTTTCTTAACTCGCTTTTATCAGTTTTTTCTTATATATATTTTGATATACCGTGTACAAAAAATACTTACCGTAAGTTCTGCATTTGTTTTTCTTGCCCACATTTAATATTTGTCTTCTTAGTTCATAGCTAGATATGGATTTAAAATATATTTTTTAATACAGGCTTTTTGTTATATGTCAATCCGTAAAACGTTTTTGCTAAATCTTCAGTCCAAAGTGATTTTTTTATCCTCTGGATTTTAAAAAAATTCTACAACATTTGCTAATATCAGTATTCTGCGTGCAAAAAATATCGCGTATAAGTTATGCTTCTGTCTTCACTGCAGTCATTTAATGTTGTCTTTTCCATTTACAATTAGATTAAAACTTAAAATTTGTTTTATAATATATAGCCTTTATGCATGTTTTCAAGTTTAATCTAAAATTTCAATCAGAGAGAAGTAATTCTTTTTACTTTGTAATATTTTTTGTTGGTATACCGAATACAAAAAATTATCTAATGTACAGCGGGTGATCGGTTAACGAACATAATCTGTTACAAGAAATTTTTTATGAAATCAATTAATTCATTCTGGAGACCATAAGAATTAAATTTAAAAAAAGGATGTATAATTTCTTAGTAAATTTAAAAAAAAGTAATGCATACATACTGTAATGTCTTATACTCAGCCCTTTCGATTTCCAGAGCCTTCGAGGGGGAGTATGGAGACGGTTGGTGCGAGGAGCAGTGGAGAAGCTGCGTTTTAAGATTGATACTGACTTTAGTACGCTACCGAGGCGCTAGAGTTTTAGCGAACCCAAATATGACTCCTTTATAAAATCTTTAGTTCTTTGTTAATTAAATGTTTTTGTCTCAATATTTGGAGTCAGTAGTTTGTTTCATAACAATACAATCTTGTATATTAGCCCTTTACATTTTTTCTTCATTGGACGTTAAAAGAACATGTCTAGTGTCAATTGTGCTTTTCCCTCTTTTTTCCACGATTTTCTGAAAGTGATTAATAGCATTGTCGTTGTAAAGATCCATAACCATACTGACATCAGTTTGGTTTGGGTGCCATTCTAAGACCATTGTTTTGACATCTTCCCACATTTTCAAAAGATGTTTAATGGCAGATGTTAACAGGGATCCGAATTCGGATTTGATTGAAATCAAAAGCCATCAGTTTCAATCGGGAGTCAGTTTCGGTTTTGAATGAAATGAAAAGCAAATAATGGCCTACTTTGGCTATAAATATTCCATTTAGGGGAAAAAAAACTTTTTTTTCTCAAATATAGAACTTTAAAGCTTAATATATCAAGAAAAAATGAAAAACGATTTTTAGAACGTTGGATTTAGTAACCCTTCCAATTATGCTCTGAAAGCCAAGAAGTGTTCATGAGAATTTATCCGAAAATATGCTTGTGTGTCCGAACACAAAAATCTTTTGTGAAAGTTTTTGTTGTCCGATTTGTTCGTAGTCTGAACTGTTCATAACCGATCACCCACAGTATATTCTGTTTCCATTGATGAATGGTACAAATAGGCGGAGGCTCGGAATCTGGATTCACACGTTCTCCTGGTAAAATGGAATCAATTAGGTATAAACTATAAATATACACTGAAACAGATGTAAAATGATTTGTTTAAGTAGCGCAAAAATGCAGCGAATCAAGTTAAGTTTATAAATAAATTTTAAAAAAAAAAAAGAAAAAAAAACGGTTTTGGTCAAAACGATATTTTCTCTACGGTCGGAACTATTCCGCTTTCGAATAAACACGCTTGCTCACTTCACTTCGACCAATAAGAGTGGAGAATCAAATATTAACCTATAAGAGAATGCAACGTTTCCGAGCTATTAAGTATGTGTGACCTCAGGGCTAGGGAAAAAGAAGGGCTGGCTCAAATGCTCCCCAAAACTGACACCGGAAATAGCCGTTGATGACGTAGTCAGGCATCGAAGGAGATTAAGCTGCCGGGAGTTTCTAAGCAAAATACTTATTTTTTATTTTTAAGTTCATTTTGTTTTTAATCAGAATGAAAAAAATACAAATCCCCTCAAATATTAAGTGAATTAGCAATTATTATTTAATAAACCCAACAAAATTATTATTAATATTGAAATTTAAAATTGTATAACCAATATAAAAATATATTTACCTATTACGTTCAGTTTATCTTGATTTTTTGACTATTGACCCATTTCTTAATTTTTTGTTGAGCTTTATTACGAGATACTATTGCTGCATTTCTATTCAAATACCTAATTCGTATAAATTTTCTCAAGCGACAAAAAAGTTTAATTGTCTTTCGATTTACAGTAGAAAAAGAAGACTGTTCCATTTATTAATGTTGCTATGACATTTTTCAAAATGTGCCAGCATGAAATTTGCGAAACATTATGTCCATTTGTTTTATAGTTTCAATCCATGCTTTTGTTGGAACAGTAAGCCCCCCAGCAGAAACTAAATTAATCCATTCGGAATGATTCTGCATATCGACTGAATTCCTTGATATAGTTCCAAGTGAATTATCTTTAATTTTATAAACAATATAGCCCGCCACATAAGCCATAGCTTCTTTTTCAAATGGAGATGTATCACAATTTGAATTGGAAGAGGAAAGTTCATTTTCCCAAGATAAAGGTAAGGGATTAATTAAGAGAATTCAAGATTTAATTCATCATCTTGAGAATCAAAAGAATTGATAATTTCTTGACGTTCTTTTACATTAAACGCAGAGTCTAACATTTCACTTGTTAAATAAACGTCTGGTCCATTTTCTAAAGAGTTTACTTTCGGTGACAAATTAGGTAATTTATTTGCGAGCAATATTTTTTAAGCGAATAATTACTTCAGAAGGAGAAGGATGGTCATTGAATCTCCTGAGACCTCTAATTTGGCTGAAGCGGCTTTCGAGCGCATCTTGAGCAAGTCTACTTGTGACAAAATGGGCCTAATATTTCATCCAATGAAGAGTCGTAACACAATTTCGAATCTATGTGATTTCGTCAAAGATCAAAGAACATATCTTTCCCACGTCGCTCAAAGTTTCGCAATTTTTTTCCATCAATAACATTACATCTTTAAGAATTCCAGGCATGCAACTAAACTTGGAACACCATCTTTTCAAAGTACTTGCACTTGGCATATTTAATCCCATTTTATTTCGCCAAAAATCGTAAGATTTTGAAGATAATGATCTAATTAAAATACATTTTGAAATAGTGTTAGATGACCATTTAGTTCTTAATTTATTTTCTTCACCTTCACGCTTATAAGGGAATAAATTATTTATCCTCATCTTCCTAAGTTTAACGTTCTCCTTTTGAAGTAATTTATTTTCATTTTTAATTTTTCTATATCATTTAAAAGCAAATTTTTTTTTTTTTTTGATTTCAATCTTGTTTAATTATTCTTGGTGTTGAAGTTTGATTACTTTTTGGTTCATTTTTAAGGAATTTCACTGTATTTTCTCCGCATAGTATTCTTTTTTCAATTCTTCTATATTTTTTTAAATATTAATTGCATTGATTTTTTGTATCACATAATTTATGTGGACTTCGACACTGAATTCTTTCAATAGCTTCTACTAATTTTCTTTTCGTTTGAATCTACTCTCTTGGAGTATTTCGAATTATGTTTAAAGTCGGTAATTTAAGATTAGGCAGAGCCGTCGGTTTAAATGTTTTTCTATCTGGCAAACCACTGGCACACGATGTCATGTTCTCCTCTTTAAAAATACTCTAGCTTAAAACGAAAACATTAACATTAAAACAAGCCAAAATGAATAAAAAAGCTGCGATCAAACACAAGCTAGCGTAGAGAATGCCAGCCAGTCGATGCCCAGTGACGTCACGCTCTTCCCCTCTTCGGTGACGAGGCGGCATGCGACACCTCAAAGCGATGAGCCAGCCCTTATATTTTCCCTAGCCCTGGTATGACCTGGTGTTTTTGAAAACAACGCTCGAAACTGAAGACAATTGATCTTGCTTAATAGTGAAAATTCATTTTTGGATAAGTTACGACAGCCGAGGAGAAATAAGTTTACATAATTATTTCATTTTATTTAACATTTTTCAGAGAACATTATATTTTAACTTAGTCATTTAATAATTTGAGTCATTAATTTTCATCTCTTTATTATTGAGTTCGATTGCATGATAGTTAACGTTTATAGTAATAAAATGCGTAATTTATATATCCTTACGTGTATAAATTTTTTGATATCACATTATGAAAACATAAAGCTATAATTTTCTTAATAATTTTAAAAGACGGGCCGTTTCTGTTATCCTAGTATACAGTCCTATTTAATTTTTCTTATCACCATATATATACTTATCATTCATTTTACTAGTGCTTTATTTTTCTGCTATGCCTTAACGGCATACTCCTATACTATAAGACATAAAATTTCACTTTCCCGATCTGGCATTTCTATATTCATAATCCAATTATTAACTTACTGTATATGCATGCCAGATCGTCAAAGGGGGCATATCCCAAGTGTTTTAAGAGAACCCGATTTAGGAAATCAAACTCTGCTGTTTGATAGTTTTGGTTAAGAACTATTATTATCGTTGCTATTCTATTTTAGTAATGATTATGAGTTATTTAACTGGGATATCTTTATTCTATCTATTCTCAAATTATAAACTTAATTTATGTTATGTAATTATCTTATGTTTAGTATCAATAAATTAAACTTACTATTTTTATGCAAGCCTCATTATTGGCATGTTATTAGTTTCTTAATTATTAAAGGTTCTATTATTAGAACGAAATACTACTTTATAGGTATTTAAACCAATGGCTAGCATTTCTTTATCTGCATCAAAATTGAACATTTGCAATTCTGCTTATCGTAATAATTATTTTTTGCAATTAGCCTAATGGTGGGTATTGGTATAATGACATCTGCCCACAGATACTTAAAAAGTGGTACAGACTGACAGTTACTCTCAACATAATCTAATCAAACCTAAGAAAAGCAGTTTATTATAATTGCATATCAAAAATTTTTAGAGCATTATAATATCCAATGCTATTTTTCGCATCAAAATACAATCCTTTGTGACTGATTTTTTTCATATAAAAAATGTAATTTTATATTCTTTTCTAGGAATATTTATGTTTAATTTCTATTGAATACTGAAATTCAAATTACCTTACTTTCCGATCATTTCACAATACAATAATCTAGTTCAACATTTAAAAAAAAAAGAAAAAAAAAAGTTTTTTATTTGCATCAAGCTGCTTTAAACTATGAACACTTTTTTAAATTGTGAAACATGCAATATTGTCTCCATGTTATTGTCTTGTACCAGCTAGGCTGGCATTATGGGATACACCGCTCCACTTTTCAAACTAAACGATATTTTGGGTGTGGAGTCCAACATCCTCATTATACACATGCCATGGGTACACGTTTATAGGGTAGGCAACCATTCATACAAAGACAGGATAGACAGAATGTACACCCATGCCCGAACCGGGATTCAAACCAAGACTCTCCCTATCCGTACTCTGACCACTAGACAGGGTGGTCGGCAATATTGTGACCATGTTCACATGAATTGAAAACATAAACCTAAGCACAAAATATTAATGTCAATTGACACGAGTCAACAAAAAGTGCAAAAATGCAATAACAATGTGAAATCAATGTAATACATATTTAAAAAGCATACTTTTGAAATTACACAATTTAGAACTAAGTTTCTGGTAATTTAATTAAATGTTAAGACATGAATAATAATTCATTAATCTAGCAAAAATATGCATTAAACCTGTAATCCGCTTAAGTAAAAAATAGATTTTAATTAGCATAATAAGTAACACCAAAGTTGTAGACCGTCCCACCCGAAGGTATACGGTTGAATAGGGTCGTCGATAGTATATCCCTTGAAGGGAACATTAGGCTCGAACAAAGATGACTCAAGCGCCTGGGTGGCGAAAGTACCAGTACAGCAGTAATTTTGATCATCGTCTGTTTGAAAGATTTGTTTTTCTCTTTCTTTAAATTATTTATTTATTAATAATATTAATACAATCAAGGTTACAAAATGAGTTATAACAATGTAGCAAACAAACAGAGTTATTTGCATTATACAGAAGATTTACAATTAAGGGGAATCCTTCCTCAAAATAAATCTAGAAATCAGCTTCAGCACTATCTAGCCCAGTTGTTTGGAGGCAGTCCCTCTTTCAAAGACTGAAAGAACTGATTGGTGGATTAAAACTCATAAACCACGCCAAAGCACCTGTTACAAAGAAAAAATAACTCAATGGGGGGGAGAATTTTAAGAGGGGAATGAGTAGATCATTTAACGGCAATAGGGGTAAAGTGGACAATATAACCCCCCTCTCGCATCATATTTTCCATCAGCATGTTCCCATACAGATTTTCTTCGCATATGTGGTCAATTTGTCTTGTAGACTGTCCCTTGTCAACTGCCCTCATTATTATAGCCTCGGGGTATTCCTACCGAGAAATGTATGTCTGTAAATCTCATGGTTGAGGAAAAAGTAGGACAGTCTCAAATGCTTCTCAAATTTAAAATATCCGTTGTGAGCTTTTAGTCAAGCTATGAGAGAGAAAAAGCTCTGCTCGGAGATTTTTAAAAGAAATATAATTCGATTTACTGTTTTGCAGAAAAATATACAGATGCATTAAAAAAAATTTGCACAATTTTGTTATTATTATTTATTAAATGATCAAAACTTAATATCAATATTCAAATCAAAATAAAAGTATAAAATACACTTATTTTATTTTTCTTGATATAATTTCCATGTGCTTTGATCTTTCAAGTATTGATTCTTTTAATGGGCCTTATGAGAAAGCAACAGTTGCTCTTCTCTCTAAGTACTTCACTTGAATAAATATTTTCAAACAGACAAAAATGTCGAAGAGTTATCAATTCTGGAAAGCTGGCATTTCATTATTAAAATCCCTAAAATTATTCCATAAATCAATCAAAATTAGTATTAATTGTGATTAATAACCATATATAACAATATTAAACGCTTGAAATCTTAAAAATTGTTTTTGAATAAAAATTAGGATTATGTATTTTATAATGCATTTCCCAGCATTTTTATATTAAATAAATAAAATTCACGTAAGAAAACTTGTTATTCTAGTTGCTTGAGAAATGTTTCTATACTTAAAGAAGAAAAAAAAAAACTTTTTACATGAATTAATCTATTAGCTATGATAAACTTTGCTCACGCTAATTGCGGAGAGCGGCAATAGCAGGAGCTTTCGATTCCACCTCCCATGCATGCGCTCAGTTTCGATTTCTTTTCTATTTTTACTTCTAATTTTGCTGTTTTTATGTGTGTGTTGCAAATAAAAATGTTTTGTGCTATGGATGAGTTATATGATTTTCTTAATAGGTAAGAAATCCTCTCTTTGGATTAAGAATTCTCCACACCTTTATTTCGTTTCGGAGTTATAATTCTTCCTTCAGATTTGAATCTAAAATGCAGTGCTTTGAATAACCGAAAGAAATCATTTATCATTATGTAATCGTCCAGTATATACCACACAATACTTTATCCAAATATATATATATATATATATATATTGGTTTTTTAGTCATACTTTTTTTCCAAAAATCTTTTGTAATTTTAGAAATTTTTTCTTTATTATCACTGAACTTTTTATTTTTTAATGTGTGAAAGAAGAATAATCATGTGTGAGAAATAAAAATAAATCCTTGGTTTGGCACATTCTGTAAAACTTGTTTCCATAAGCATTTTTTATTTGAAAAGAGCAAATAAAAGATGCTTATGGAAATGTTATGTCAAAGAGTTCATTCACGCAAAAATTTTACTTTTCTTTCTAACATCATTCCTTTCAATAACTTACTTTAAAATGTTCTTATCAACTAAGGAAGTCAATTATTATATTTTTATCAATACAAATCGATATTATATTTTATAAATTTTTAACAATTACAATCAGTATAATAGAAAATTATATAATAATTTTTAGTACGAAAAAAAATGTTTGTAGTGACACAGTTAAAATTATAGTTAAAAAGAATAAATAGTTGGTTGAAAGTCACAAAATAAAGATAATTCAGTATTACTAAATGAAGAAATAAGAACAAAAAACAGAAAATCACAAAACTTAAGAATTAATAATTATACTATAGATATATTTTACCTTTCTTCAACCTGGGTTTTGCACCAAAACAATTCACAACATATCGATATTTGTATTTCATAATTTGTTTGACAGGACCTTGAACTGGTTTCCATTCTTGTAAATTCCGTATATTTATTATGTGTGATTTTCAAAATTGAATACACATTTGCTAGAAAGAAATTATTAAATAAAAAGTAGCAGACATTTAACCAAAATTATTAAGATTTCTAAGTAATGTATAATTAATAATTTATAAGGGAAAATTTTGACGTTAGTTTCAAACACCTTTTTATATTAATTTATAAATGAAAGGAAGAATTATATGGTTTCTAATTAAAAAAATAATGGTAAATTTTTAAAATTGATGTATATATCTCTTGCAAATTGTTACTGTTTTTATAAGTAACAATTTCTAACATTATTTGCTGATAGTCAGAAATAATTTTAATTAGTTATACTAGTTACATGTATAACACAAAAAATAATTGATTTAATAGAAGACTATGTATTATTGGATATTTATTTTTAAAAAATCTAAGCTAGATTTTTAATTATACTTCGAAAAAATTTTCCCTTTCCTTTCATGTTTAGGCAATAAATTTTTGTTTTTCTTACTTCTTTTCAATTAAATTCAACATTTTTAAAATATGTATATACATTTTTAATTTAAAAATGTAAACTTTCATGAACATTGAAGACACTAAACGGTGAAAGAATGTTTTGATTAAAGCAACAATGGCTGATTTGTTTGAAGGATAACAATATTTTTTCATTTATTGTTTTATATTAATGTACTTAGATTATTTTATCGCTGTGAAAATACGTTTAAATTCCATAAAAAATATAAAGTTATGAAACTTGAACTGTTTAAAAATTACTTAAAATATTAGATTCTGATAAATATTTTTTTGGATTTTCCATTTCCTATTCCTCTTTCAGTAGTAAGTATGCCTTATGCTTTTGTGGATATTGAAATTCACCGGCAACCAATCGAAATGATCTCAGAAAATTTGGTAGAAAAAGTTTTAATGTCTTTATGCCAAGATAACCAATCAGAGGAAGACTACACGATAGTCAATAAAGAAAAAAGCAATGAATAACGGAAAACAGGTGGAGATAGCTTGTTACTTATAACTGTGACTGAAACGAAATTGTGGTAGCATTGTGGGAATCAATAAGTAGTAATAAAGTTTAATTAAAAATTGTTTTTAAAAATTGCTTTTATTTAGAACATTTTCAATATCTACTACTTCAAGTAAGACGAATTTTGTTTTTTATTAGTGCTATTTTAAAATTTTCATTGCTTTTTAATAAGATTAAATTATGCATTAGAAGAATGATTCGTAATATATACATATTATATATTAGGAATCATTTTACTGTTCCGATTTGGAAGGGGGTTGGGACGTTTTGTACCCTCCTTTATAAGGTTATTTTCTTTCTATTAAATTTTAAGATAATGCTATTTTATACTCAAATAAATTTTTAAAGAATAATACAAAAGTGTTCCTATGAATATCAATCTATTTACATTTAGAATAGAATTAGAATATTTAAGACATATAGAATTAATCATATTGTTGTATTTTTTGGAATGCCAGATTTTAAATTAGATAGTTATGAGAATAATGGAATTACATATATAATAAGAAATATTAAAATTACATTCTTATAAGCAATTTATATTTAAAGATATAGTTGGAAAATAATTGTTATTTGTTAGATGCTTTGGTTTATACGTTAAGAGAATCTTTGTGCTTTAAAATTGTAAGAAAAATATTTACATATATTTTTAATTACTTGTGAAAAATATATTTAATTAATAATTATTTATATATTTAATAATAAATTTAGGAAAAAATAGCAAAATGGCCCTTTCAGGGTGGTAGACTTTAATTTCGAATTATAATACTTTTTTATATGGTTGTCAACACTCCTAGAGTGTCATACAGTCCATGACACTTTTTACATCTAGATCCCATTACTTTTAATTTCCTGGTTCTAAGAAAAGAGCCTTATCTTATTTCATTAACTCATTCTAACTATTTTTCTTCATTTAGAAGAGCGAGCTTGGTCTCAAACTTAGGTTTAATTCATGGTATTCTAGTATTTTAACCGTTACACTACTGGGACCTGAGAGACATACTTTTTTGGATTTATCTAATAAACTTTGTTCTAACAACTGATAACAGTATTTCAATGAATAGTACTTCCATCTATACTCATGTCCATAAATTAAGAATCACACAGAAATTGAACTCTAAAATTAAAATTTCTCATGTAGAATTATCTCACACATGTTGAAGAATAATATGCAAATTACAAGAAATCACCATAAGGTGTCAATAATACAATGAAGAGAATGTAGTGGATGCACCCAGCTGGAAGTACCTGGGGAACTTGGAATCGCCCAGAGTGTCATCGCCAGGCTTTGGCAACGGTTCCAAGATGATGGTAATGTGAGCAGACGTTCCAGCTCAGGTCACCCCAGAGTTACAACACGAGGACAGGTATTTGATAGTTACTGTCAAAAGAAATAGACATGGCATAGCATCAAACTAGTCTCGCCTGCTCTCTTCAGCTACCGGTATGACAGTTTCAAAGCAGACAGTGTACAGACACTTAAGGCACACTGGTCTATATGCTCGTAGGTCTGTCAGATGTGTTCCACTTACCGCAACTCACTGTCACCTGTGGTTAGCCTGGAGTAGAAAGCATGCATTATGGACAAGGAAACAGTGATCTTGTGTGATGTTTTGCGAAGAGTCCACATTTATCTTTCAATGTGATTCTCTACAGGCTTTCATATGTAGAGGGGCAGGTACCCGTTACCATCAAGAGAACACCATTATGTACGTTTGTTTCGAGCGCCATGGGTGCAGAATTTCTGTTTATAGATAACATCTCCCATCCTCACTGTGCAAATATTGTAGGCGAATGCCTTCATTCGGAGGATATCACCCGTATAGACTGGCCATCATACTCACCAGATTCGAATCCAATAGAGCATGTGTGGGACATGCTTGGCCAATGACTTGCAGCCCATCAACACCCTCCCACATGTCCACCGGAACCTCGGAGAGCATTGCTTGATGAGTGGTGTAATATTCCCCAAGATCATATCGATAATTTGATACTCAGCATGCCTAGGCATTGCATAGCCTGTATTGCATCATCTGGGGGCATACTATGTATTAACCATCATACCAATCATGTTATATTGGTTTTTGTAAATAGGTTGTTTGAAATTTGCTGCAGGGATTAAAGTCTTAAATTTTATTAATGATGTCAAAGATTTAGCATCTTTTTAGCTCTTTACCTTTTGTTTAATAAATCCTGTATTATCTTATAAAGCAGAAATGTTAATATTTTCATTATATAGAAGTTGTTCAGAAGCAAAAGTTATCACTTCAAAACAAACTTAGAAAAGAAAAAAATGTGATATCTGTTACAAGAAAAGAAATTCTGAATGTGAACATAGTGAGGAGGATAGATATATCATAGGAACTTTGACAACTGATGAAATAAAAATAGCAAACGAAAAGGATACGAGATTTTTTAAATATCTATGAAGTTTGTCCTTTAAAAGACAAAACAAATGAACTCTTTAAAAAAATGTTAAAATAATTGTAAAGATAAAATTAGAAACATGTCATAAATGGAAAAGCAATTTCAAAAATTAGAAAGAATACAGAATAGTCAAAGAAAAATTGGATGTATAACTAGGAAAAAATTGAAGAAAATCCTGGTTTGAGATTTTTATAATTAAAATCTGTTTAAATTCTTTATGGTGTAAGTTTGGACAAAGGAACAATATGAAACTAACAGAATATGTTACAGAAATTTAAGAATTTTACAGAATTATTTATGATACTATTAAAGACTTAAATATGATTTTTTGAATGATGATTTGTGTTGAAATGACTTATAAAGTAAAAGATAAATTTTAAAAAATAGCTTCAATGTTATTACATTTATAGCAGCTTTTACTAGTTCTGCTTGAATTAGATTATACGAAATGTTATCTAAGTTACAAGATAAAGTGATTTACTGTGATACAGATAATATTGTTTATATAGATGATGGAACTAACAAATTTGAAACTGGATGTATGTTAGGAGAATGGACTGATGAGTTGGGAAATTATAAATATATTAAATCTTGGATAGCTGGAGGTAGTAAAAATTACAGATACATATATTGACTGAGGGATCTGTACTTGAAAGAGCAAAAGGATTTGAAATGTCATATCAGAGTGAAACAATATTAGATTTTAATAATAGAATGAAAATAATAACTGGTGAAACAGGTTGTTTAGATGTAGAAATCAACCAATTTAAAATCGGAAAAGATAGAAATATTTCAAGCTTCAAAACAAATAATAAACATTTGGATTTGATAAGCATAGAATTTTAGACAATTATGATATTACCTTATGAATATTAATTTTAATCTATTGAACACTATACCTTTCAAATTATCAATATTTTTGAACATTTTATATTCTTGAGATTTCTAATCTTTTGAACATTTTCTATCTTTGAGATTTCTAATCTTTTTCAATTGAAATTTTAATTTTTAAAAAATGATATGTGTTGGAGTTTGAATAACTTGAAAAACCAAAATTAAATCTTATTAGAGTCAAGTGATCTTAAAAGTTTTATAAATTTTTAATCTTAAAAATTGAAATTTTATGTTTTTTTAATGTTTAATTTAAAATATATTCATTATTTTTTATAATATATTCAAGTATTTTAAATGCTTAAATTTTACAGTATTTTATTCAAAATAGATCTTAAATCTATTTAAAAAAGGTTTTATTTTATACAAATAACTTTTTGAAGTTTAAAAAATGTTTAAATTTTGCACTTTTTTTGTTGAAAAGATTTTAATGCAAAAAAAGTTTTAAAATACAAAAGTAGTAGCAAATTTGAAATGTCCTCTAGCACCTCCCTATACTACTAAAAAGCTTAGACCATTAGAAATTGTGTGTACATGTAATAATAAAGACTGGCTCCACCCATCTCTTCTCTTTTCAGCCATAGTCGGTTATGTCCTTGTTCAATGTCCCTCCCCCCTCCCAAAAAAACTTTGCTCTTTCAAATTTTTACTTTATTAGAAGACAATCTAATGTTATAATACAGCATTAGTTTTGGCACCAGTTATTTTTTTCTATCTTTTCTTGTTAATCAAATTATCTTTTTTGTTGCTACTAAGAATTATCAGCATATATATTAAAGAAAATTATGTGTACATAAAGTAATTATCTATGATTTTTTTTACATCATATAAATTCATTTTATTTGATAACAATTGCACTAATTTAAAAAAATAATAATTCTCAGAGTATAGTGAAGAAAACTGTTTTTTTTATAATCTGTTTCAATTTTAAAATCTATGGAATTGTTAGCTTTCTCAAAACTAATTACTAATTTAATTTAGTTAAATAGAAAGTTTGTATGGAAAAATTTACTAGTTTTTGATACATTTAAAATTAAATTAAAAGAATTATGAAAAACTTTATCTAAATACTACAGATATAGTCTTAATCATTTAAATAATTAATTATTAGTCTTAATCATTTTTTTTTATATTTATCTCTCTGTAAATGTTTTAATATTTATAACATGATTCATGCGTAAATAATTAAACCTCTTTGAAATCATCTTCCTACAATTTTTTAACTGAAAGAACAAGGTGTTAAACTAATTTCAATTTATAATTTTTAAATGAATAGAGTACTTAAATGAAGGTCCTTCCAATAAAAGTCCTTACTTAAACAAAAGTATAATTGCACACAATTACAAATATAAACACATAATTTGTTCATATAATTCTACATAATGTATGTTATTCACAAGCTAATAATATATGCCTTACAATATTATGAAAGTAGAAAATAATATATTATTCTTATCTTTGTTCTATAGTTTCTTTCTTACTTTTATATCAATTATAATGTTTCAATTCTTTAATTACTTTTAATTATATAAATAAACTTTATTGTACCATATATAAGCACCAGATTAATAAAAAATTTAATTTTTAAGACATTCCTTCTGCTAAATTTAGTACTTCTTACTGTTGTACAACACAATGTAAATTAGTATAAAAAACTGAAGTTACAACTTTTGCAAATTTTTAGATTTTAGGTTTTGTATTAGAGAGAAATTTTAATAATAAACAATTAAATTTTTAAAAATTAAAGGAAATATCAGGTTTTATTCTTCAAGCACAGGTAACAAAAGCTCTTGTTGGTGTATCACAAACTACTGCATTAACAAAAACTGAAAAATTTTCACTTAAAATTTCTGTACCAAGATTACAAATTTTTAAATCTTTAATTCTTACAGAAATTCATTGACATTAGGCTTCCTTTTACCAAACTAAATACCAATGAAAAAAGGTTTATCTATTTTCCCTCTAATGTTACCTAATATTGGCCAAAACAAATATCATGAACTGCTATACAAAAGTAATCCCTCAATAATGCAAATTTATATTTATAACAAAATCTTTGGTTATCAATCTATACTAGAGTTTCTGTGGAACAGTGTTTTTTTTTTTTTTTTAATTGAAATGGATATATTCACCTTCTTCAATTTTAGATACTGGAACAAATGTAGTGTAACGAGTAATGTTCCAGGATTTAAAGACAATTCTGTTTGATATAGTTTAAGTACTCTTTTACTATATCATTTATTGCAACATGTATTAAATTATGTTTAAAAAAAAGCATTGTTTTAATTTCTCTTTCAAACCTTCTTTAGGAATTGAACTATTAAAGTTATTTGATTTCTATTTAAAGAGTTAGGTCTCTATATCCTTAACTGGGACTAAATTGTTGATATGCGTCGATACCTAGACTTCTCTTGATTGCCTTAGAGTTTGACTGCTGTGCAGTAATATCACAGACAATTTTGCATTTTGGTTCTAGTATTTTTAACCTTTTGAGCCCGGCATCACCGTTTAAAAACTGCTCCTACGGCGCCGCGAGAAGATATTTCCTACCCCCTTAACCGAAAGGAGAGGGTCATTTTCACCCCACTTAAGTGCTGTAGTTACCTCCGTGACAAATCTTTAATCTTTTGAGGGTGATACAAAGAGCTAGGTTTGCTGTAAATTTCATGAATATGTGTTTTCCATAAATACTATACTTATCGACAAGCAATCCATTTTTCCAGTCATTGTTTTATATACCAAATAAAAAAATGTTATAAGAATTTTAAGATTATTTGCATGCATTTGTGAAACAAATTTAGTCTGTTTCAAAAACAATGCGATATAGAATATATTAATTTATTACAGAGAATTTTCTGAAATAATTGTTTAAAATAATTACAGACTTCTTTAAAGTAATGAATTTGCAATTAGTTATAATGAAAATGATAAGCAATTAACTAATTGTATATTTCAAAAACATTCCTAAAAAACAATATGCCTGGTATTAAAAATGTAAATAAAGATATTTTGAACAAATATGTTTTTTATAAGTAAGTACATGCAAATTGCCAAAGTTACATTTGAAAAAGATTAAAAGTAATCTATGTGTTAAATACAGTAATGATTTCTGTTTTCTTTTGATTTAAGTATATTTATTTATGACAAATTTCTGTATTGAATGGATTAAATTATTATTTTTTTATCTTTCACTTTTAAGAAAAAAGCTTAAAAATGGACTTTTCCTTTCTGCTTGTTTCTGTAACTAAATATGAAATGTTTTGCACAATGATTGTAGCCAGACAAATCTTGAGTTTCTACTTTATATGTTACAGTCAGGTTGATTGTTTAACAAAATTACATTTGTCATACAATAAATAGTAATATTTTGTTCCTTTCTCGATGAGTAAAAACTTGAAAACGTTCATTAAAATAGTACATTCCAAAATACACTCATATTAATCTCAGAAAATATTTTTATAAAATTCTTATCAAAACATTAGCAAGAAAACATTATCTTTATATTGGGAATAAATTCTTATCTGCAGTGTTTTAAGCATTTATAAAAATTATGCTTATTAAATTATTTTTAAAAACAAAACAAGGATTATTTTTATTTTATACAGAAATTAAAACTACGAAGAAGAAAGACTGACAGAACTATAAGGCAACTTTCTTAAATATCGACCTCATCTCAATTTATGATTGGAAATATTTTCCTTTTATTTCTAGCAACAAAAAAGTAACTGATTATAATGAAAACATTTGCTAAAGTGAGGATGAATATGCTTCCCTTTTAAGAAGAAGAGCAAATAAAACCGTTTTTCACCAAAATTCTCCGCTCAAACAAGTCCCCAATTTGTACGACTTTCACACACAAAAAAAGAATCAATTAAATCTCCCTCAACTGCGCAAAGAAATTTGAGCAGGAAAAAGGCACGTGCTTGAAAGGGAAAAAATCTATGGTAAAACTGCTGTACCACAGCCGTCTTCTGAAACACTCACTTTTGTGGTACAACAGTGGTACTGCCTGGACGAGAAGGTTAAATTCTTAAGATGACTTTCAACATTATATTGGATTAGATTTTATAAAATTATTCCCTTTGGAATAAAACTCTCGACTACTAAATCTATTTGAAAATGCTAACCTGCTCTTTGTCAAGCTTCAAATATCAATCCTAGAAACTAAAAGAAATTGAAACTAACACATCCAAAAAATAGACAAATTAAATTGTCAACACAGCATTTTCGGGTAGTGGCATAATGCAATTACACATAAAAATTTTCAATACTGGTTTTTAACTATCATAATAAATATCGTAGCTTATTATTAACATTATGGTTATTTATCAATACCAAAAACAGTAAATGAATTAAAGTACAACTTCATAGTAAAAGTCATTATTTAAAATAGATTGTTTGGCAATGTTTATCATGAACTTAATTTTACAAATATAAAATGAAGATTAGCTTGATAGCAATATGACAGAATTAAGTAAATGGATGTTTTAAATATATGTACTAGTTATTTATTTAAAAGAATTGATAGTACTTATCAAAATAATCTCTTAAAAATGCTTGCAAAAGTGATATAATAAGTAACTGATAATAGCTAATTCAAGAACACAAATGAACATACAGGAAAAGGAAATGATTTTTAAATCTGGCTGCCACATTTGTTAATAAGTCTAAGCATGATGCAACTTTCCTTCAATCTCATTGGTAAAGGTTATGGCTATCATTCATGGATTAATCCATCACCAGTCTACAATGATGTCGAGCACTATATGAATAAGAAAAACCAGTGATCCAATAATGTATAAGTTACTGTGCTCAGACCAATGAGAAAATATGGCATAAATGTAATATTATTGAGCCTCTGCTACTAGGGATTTGTTGAAACTCCAAAAAATATAAATTATATAACACATATGATTTCTATTAAAACAAAAATACGCATATTTTTTTAAATGTCTTCAAAAAATAGAAAATTATTTAAATTTTTTCAATAATGTCTTCAAGTTATAAACTAATTAACTGGTGTTTTTGTTTCATTTAGCCAGTCAAATGTGTGTGTGTGATCTGTCATAATATAAGAATTTTAAAACCTCAACTTTTTATGCATACATGTGTGCATAACACTTACATATAGGAAAAGTAATTATGCGACCAGAGTAACTTTAATTATATTATTCATTGTGCACTCAAAAGCCATAACTTACATTCAAATTGTAGTAAAATAAGAACAGTTAAAATTAATTGGATATTGATACTCATAGAGTAGTGTTATTTTAGAGAGTAAAAAAATAACATGATACTCAAGAAAATAAAATTAAAGTTATAATAAATGAACAGAGGATAAAAAATATAAGCTAAATTACATATATTTCTTTAAATTTTTAGAAAATATAAAAATAAAAAAAAGAAAAACTTTAAAGTCATTATACTGGCGAAGAAACAAAAAGCCACATAATGAATATGCAAGTCTTTATGTTAAAATAGCAATGTACATTTACTTAATTTAAGTGTCTTTCTCAAATAAAGTATAGTGTGTTTAAAATAAAAAATTATATATTTATTTTTATATTTTATAGACAATGAACGAGCGAAATAAAAAAATTGCAGAGGAAATGTTTGCCTACATTAGGAATCGTGGTAATTTTTTATATTTAACTGAAAATTTTGTTTGTTATTGTTATTAATACATTTATATATATATATATATATATATATATTTCATTAGATGAAGAAATGCGTTCTGAAGAAAGGCAAGATCATGTCCCAGCAATAACAGTGAATATTACAGGTAATTTGTTTATATTTAACTGAAAACTTCATTTGTTATTGTTATTCATACTTGAATTTGTATATATATATATATTTAATTACCATATTTATACAGTGGAAAATAAGAAAACTTCAGTTTAGTTCACATAATTGCTGAAGAATAGAGCAGTGTCGCCACACTGTTGAATAAAATAAAAAAAACCTGATTTTTAAAAAACTACAGGGCTTCAAATGTGACCCTGTTTTCAGGTTGCAATACATCTTAATTTAAGTCATAATTTTGATTTGTATATGTATATTAAGTTTTTAGCTATAAAACAATACTGTAAATTTAGCCTAAAATACTTCTAAACTGTATAGATTTTAGATAATATAACTGGTTCATAATTTTTAAATTCAGTTTACAGGAAACAGGGCAGGTATTAATTGCTATGAAATCAAGTTGTGTTTCTTTTATTAAAAAATTAAACCTTTTTTAAGAAAAATATTTTCGATTTCTTAAGATTTTAAACTAAAATTTTATTTGTAATGTTTCTATTAATATTTAAAAGTTACGAATTTCAATTTTATGAAGAAAATTTTTTTATGATTAAAAATATTACACTGAATGTGTTGTAAATGAATTCCTCTGAAGAATTAATGGAATGTGTTTAAAGGCTTTCATTGTAACACTGTTTTACTTGATTCAAATTTTTGTGATTTTAATTAGTACTGCATAATGTATAATTTAATAGCTAAGAACCATTGTATTGTTAGGTAATTCACTAGCAGTGCCTTCCTAGAGGACTAAACTAGACATAAGAAAATTTTGTTAAGTAAGGAGATTACTGTAATCAAACTTTTTCTCATCTTGAATTAAAAAGTATAGGATTTCAAGAGGAAAGCTTGCTTATGGAAATAAAAATTATATATGTAATGTAACTTATTGGAATCTTTCTTCCCCTTCCATCTCTAAAAACTTAATTTACTGAAATACAATATATTCGGAGTAATACCATATAATAACCAGACAAAAAATTAAAATATTTAAGCAGTATTCAAGGCACATTAAAATTTCCACCAAAAATCATATGGTTTATAAAAAATTCAGCTCTGATTACATTCATGTGTTGAACAATAGTTATGCAAAAAAATTTCAGTGCTTTGAAGTTAAAACATTCAATCAAATAATTCCAAATGTTCTTACTTTTTGTCTAAATACCATTCAATATTTATAGTTGATTGCTTTATTTAAATCTTAAAATTCTGTTAACTTAGAAACAAATCACATTTCAAGTAAGTTGCTTCTTTATCATTTTCTGTGTGTACTACAAATTTCTCATAAATTACATTTCTAAATAAATTAAATACTAACTAAAACTAAAAAATTTTTTCAATGTTGCACTTGAATTATTCCTTCTAATTTAATAACAATTTGATCAGTGCATATTTACTTATTGATTTTCATTATGAAGAATGTGGATTATAGGGTTGGATTTTCATAAGTTTAAGTCTAAAATATATATTTACAGTAGAATTTTTTCATTTAGTTAAGTCTTATTTGAAGTAGAGTTCAAATAAAATACTTACATACCAATTCCTAAAATATTGTGTGATCATTTTTAAATGCATGCATTATTGTCCTTCATCATTTATATACATATAAAATTTTTTTTACAGATTCTGAATCTGAAAAAACAGATCATCATTCAACATCATCATTAATGTCGGAAGAGTCAGTCACAGAGTCTGAGGCGACAATGTCAGACACTGGAAGTTCAACTTCTGACATTGTTGACTCTATGAGTGATTCTGAGCCAACCATGCTCGATTCGGATGTTCAACCCATGGATGTCGATTTACAATCTGAAGAGCTGCTATCAGATTTACGTAAGGAAATCTATTTCTTGTATAAAATTTCATTTTTGTTTATAAAAATCATCCATTGTATGAATTTGCAATTAAGTTTAAAGCAATAGTTCTTGATGTACTTGATACATGAAATATAATATGAAAAAACCTAATACTATATTTTAGCTTTGATTTTCTACATTGTTTGCTACCTATAAATCTATATGTCTTTGCGGAGATTGTAAGTATCATTGGTAGTTAAAAAAAATTCATATTACAGTGGATTCTGTCCTCTTTCTGAAATTCTAGATTTTATAACTGAATTCTTACTAATTTGAGATTTATAATTATATTATTAATTACAATGAATAATAATACAGTTTTTGGTGTCTTTTTTATTACCATTAAAACAATATCTTAGTTTATATATTTCCATTATAATGTATAAACATATGTTTTCCAAAAAACAATTTTTTAAATGGAGTAAAATTTAGCCATGTTTGTTTTTAAAAAAGTATTTCATAGGTAAAAAATAATATATCAACTAGATTTAATCTGTGAGGGAATTACTTAGCTTATAGCATTATGATTTCGATAGTTTTTTACCAGGATGCTATACCTATTAGATGAAGTTATCACAGTTTAGGAATTATATTACTTAAACAAATTAATGTACTGTATTTTCTTTGGGAAGACATCTCTTAAGCCTTATTATATTAATTATCTTTCTTAGGTTCACTTTCAGTGGAATCAACTGCATATACAAAAGAAGAAAAGAAAACTTAATGTGACTAAAATAGACGAAAAATTTTACTGCTGACCAGTATCATCAGCCGTCAAAAGACTAAAGAAAAATTTACACTTTATCATCATTTATAAAATTTTTCAATGTTTTCAAAATTATTAAATATATAAAATGTTGTAATCTCAAGTGTCTTTATCTCTTTTTCCTACTTCTTCAAAGAAAATAAAGTTACAATCTTTTCTAAGTTATAATACTATAATGTTTAAAAAGCAGAATTATTTCATTAAAATAAAAATTAGAATTTAAGTAGCTTTAGAGATTTTAACTGCATGTAAAAACATTTAAAAATTATATTATCTAAATACATACAAATAAAAACAGGATAATAGCAAATACTTTTTATATTACAATCGTCTTAAAATGTTAATCTTTAAATTCTTAAATATTATATTTTCTAAAACTTATTTCATAAAGAAGTGTTCACTTTCTTCAGCTTTTTTTTTCTGTTGTGAAAGAAACATTTTATTTTCCTAATTCAAGACTATCTACAACATTAAATTTATCATTTTAAAGAATAATTTAAAATTTTAATAAAACTAATTTTTCACTTATGTTTTTTTTTATATTTACATATAAAATGAAGTAAATTTATGCATAAAATACATCAAATAATTGGTAAAAGATACATGAAAAAGAACATTTTATGAATTGTCACATTTTGAAGAGTGATAAAAAAAAGTAATTATGGTTTTAATGTACAAAGAAAGCAAATCTTACACATTTCAAAAACATAATTGCATGAGAATTGAAATGAAAAAAATTAACAGTATTCATATACTTTCTTTTATAAAACTTTATTACCCTTTAGATGATATAGAAACTGTTAAAATTATTTTGTTCTAATTCAGTGATCCATTAAAATAATGTTTAAAATTACTTGTATTAGCAGACTTTCTAAAATTATTTGCACTCTTTAAATTTAAACTTAAATACAGAAAAAACAGTTATGTATATAAAAATTTGGGTTCCTACACTGTATCATCGCAATTTATGAAAACATTTTTTTCTTTTGAAGTTGGAATCAATTAGAAGTTTGTGTTTCTCATCTCCTTTTATTTTCACTTGATTCCTTTTTGTTTATTTTTAAATATTTCCGTGATAACATTCTTATGTTTACAATTATTAAGAACAGTATTAGTTGTTGTCCTCATAATTTTGCTGTAGAAACAAACATTTTTCACATTAATCATTAAATTACGTTGAACTTAAAATTTTTGAAAAATTCATTATCATATTCTACAGAAATTAATTTTGATGTTACAATTTCTGAAATGTTACTATGATAAACTATATTGATTATAAATTATGATGGATAAAGTTAACTGTCTCAATCACAAATTTAATTTAAAAACCTTTTATGTAAACTAACATCAACACATTGTTTTTACATACAAATACATACTTTATGACACTATTCCCAATTAATGCTTTTATGAATGATAAGACAGAACGATATCCTACTAAATATGTTACGAGAGGTAGAGAGAGTTACTTAATTTTTATATCAGAATACATAACTTCTAAATTCAGAAATATTTCATTAAAATCCTGATGTGACATTTAACTGTCATCAGAAATGGGATCCTCAAATATATTTATATCAAAACTCCCTACACTGTGAGATACCAGTTTCAGTTCTTTGTTTATGCGAAGTTAGTACGAGATTCACAAAACTGCCGTAACTAGTAGGATATCCCCTCCCCATTGGTGATCACTGCGACTTTTTCATAGAAAATGTCGCAAACCATCTGCCTAAGAAACCGGTTTTTTCCCGGATTTCGTATTACTAGCCGTAATACTACATAAGAAAACAATATGCGATTAAATAAAACTGGGTGCTGCCCCCCCCTCGATTGTAAATTGCTCAGTCTAACGGTATATAAGAAAACAGTAATCGTAATAATTGATTAAAGATTCTATTTAAAAATACTACAGAATTAAAATTAAAGGAAATAAAGTACCATAATAATTGCAGTTAATAACATTTGTTAAAAATAATGAATTTCAGTGATTTAAGATACAATGTTACAAATCATTACTACATAAAAGTACACAAATCTAGAATAATTTTAAAAAATAGATTCTATAATATCGTTTATAATTGGAAATTTAAATACTTAACATACAATTATAAGAAATCTATGCCCACAGAAATTAATAAAAATAAACTTCCTACTTTCACTTTTGTCCTGCGCTATACGTGCACAGCAAAATCCAAAACGAATATAAACGTCGGAGTTTAATTTCTGGCACGATATTCATAGTGAAATACAAAACGAACGTAAAAGACAGGATTGAATTCTGGCACTATATCCACAGCGAAATATGTGAATATGAATGACAATATTTATATTCCGAGCTATATCCGAAGTGAATTAAAAAATAAATATGAAAAAACAGGATTTAAATTGCTACGCTTTACATCCAGTAATCAAAACATTCAAATTGAATAATGCAAAAACTCTAATTGTGCTCAAAAGTAAAACTAAATTTGAAGTGAAACTAAAAAGGCGAAGTGAAACTAAAATGCTGTTGCCACTGTAAAGAAGCTTATATATGACGTAAAAATGATGTAAAACACGAGAAAAACAAAATCTGGCAACCAAATAGTCTGAAAGTAGCAAAAACTAAGTTTGGCAACACTGTTATAACAACAAAAACTCAAATTGGTAACATTACAATCAAAATAAAGGGAGCTAGTTTCAGTGAAAGAACACATAGAAAAGGATATCATACTTACATCTTCAAATGCTTTTCCTTATGCATGTTTGGGGATATTTCCGTAAGTAGAACTGTGGCGCAAAATGCTTCGCCAAGATGAACTATTGGCATATTCACTACCTATATCTATATATAGTAAACCTAAGCTTATCCAACAACACCAATCACTCAAAGAGGCGTGGTCATATTTAACTCTTAAAAGTAGCCTTTCATCTTAACTGGTTTGTAAAAGGTTTACAGGAATGGAAAGCGAAACTTAATGGAGGAAATTAAGAATTACTTTAAAGAAAAAAAATTGAAAACAAATGTATCTTTTTTAAATACTCACATATATAAATCTAATTTTTATTTTAAATATTAGTTTATCTAATTTTTGTTTGATTTTTTCCCTATGTCTTCAAAGTTTTTAATATAACCAAAATTTATATTATATTTTTTTTGTATTCATATAAAAAATTGTATACATTTTTATATTTTTTATATATCAAATAATTTCGTCATACATAATATTAGTGATTTACGTAAGTAAAGATTTATATAAATCACCACCATTATACATGACTAATTTTATTGGGAATTACTTTTAAAATAGGAGGATCAGAAATTATTTTTTCTGTTTCAGCAGTTAATAATCCATGATGCATAACATTTTGTCGACGGAATATTTTTTCGTTTTGCTACCTGTTTCAATAAGATTAAACTCTTTTCCTGGAGATCATGGATATATTAATAAACATATCTCTGAAATTTTTGAAATTAAATTCCAGCTTAATGCCTGCTGTTAAATAATTGAAATTAATCAAGCTTAGATTTATTATTCATATCATTTATAAAGACGTAGATTAATTTCTTTTTAGAAAGATAGCAACGATAATCTAAAAAACAAAATTGTTAATGTTCAACAGAATTAAAAAGTATTAAATGCGTAAGATAAAACTTATATTTCATTGTGTCATAAAACCAGAAGTTACAATTAAATTTATTATGAATTGCAAACGTTATATAGTTAATATTATCATTTACCACATCTCAAATATTGGTACTCATTATTTTTGTTTTTAAGGAAATTTAAATCCCTATCAGATGATTTTCTAAGCAGTTGTCTTATAAGAAACGTTTTACAGTGATTAAGAAATGGAATACTTAAAACTAGATATTAAATGATGTAATCATAATGGAATGATTTAAGATAAAAAGATTGACAGTGGAACATCTCAATAATTAGTGAAAAACAGCAATAATTTTTAATGCTCTATTTCACTTACAAAGTATATGTAGACTACATATAAAATACGAACATATATGAATTAAATTTGTCAGTTAAAACCAAGAAAAATACAAATCCCATGTTTAAATTTCTAGAAATTGAAGAAAATCTAAATTTTTAAACTTTTTATTATAGTTTATGCAATAATTAAAATGTATATTGAAATATATGGTGATCACCATAAATAATAATATCTTCAGTATAAGATTATTTATAAACTGCTCTTTTGTATTAATCCTTTCTTCCACGTTATTTTAAAATACAGAAATAAATTTTACAAAAATAAAAGATACTGAAAAAATTTCGTCAATCAACTTGATCGATCTAAGGAGTTTAAAAGGACATGATGCGATATTATGACTATTATTCTTCAAAATTCATGGGGAAGAGGATACTTTATAATAATTATTTGTAGGCAATACTACTTGTGTAACTCCAAATATAAAAACTACTACTCATAAATATTTCAATCACATAATTTTTAATCATTTTCATTTGTAATCTCGATGTAATGAAAATCTTATTACATCTTAGACCATTAAAATAATTATGTTGGAAATTTGTAATTTCTGTGCGAATTAAAAATCATCAGTATAATGGCTTTTTTATTTTGTGAATTCATTTTATATATTGTTTCTTTTTTTATTTTATCAAATATTTCTCAAGCTTTATGCATGGATAGAATCTCAATTCTTCCTGCATACCTTAAGAAACGCGTCTCGTCCCTATTACGCAATATAAATATTTTACATAACATTAATTACTCTTAAACAAAATAAAGTTGTAATTATTTACTCTTAAACAAAAGTTGGGAATTATTTATTAAATTAGTATAGTAATAACTATGGAGAGTCAAGTATTTGCTTACTTTTGCTTTGTAGAGGGAAATGTAAAGTGATCGGAAATACTCTGCTATAATTAAAATATCCCTGAATAAGTATTTGACAACGTTTCAATATATTTTCAATAACAGCACGATAGTGCATTATTTTTCAGTGCATATTTTAAGCTAAATTAATTTTTTAATATGTAAAAACAAAAATTAGGTTTAACAATCATATATAAGTGAAATGTTACATAAAAAGTCGTGAAGTTCTGGCATAGAATGTAACTAAATTCCACCACTATAATTTTTGAAGCATTCTTGTACATATTCTTGCCAATCTGACAACGGCATATCAAAATCTGATGGTATCGGGTGCGGAACTTTATTTGACACTCCTAAATATCAGAAAAAATTTCATTTGACCGTTAGACATGCATCCAAAGACTAAAAATAAGGCTTTATTTATTTATTTATTTAAGAATGAAGGGATTGAGCCATAGACCTTCTGTTCCAAAAAACATGGTCTTGCCATTTATTTATCATTGTGAACCCTTTCTAGCGTACTTTGACATCGCATAGATAACCGCTAAGCTTAAAGGCTAGTCTCAGATACACTGCTTATTCGGGTTATGTTATTGATATAAAAAAATAAACTTAAATTCTTTTGACTGGATCTTCCTGATCACATTTTTTATATAATTTTGATATATCTAATTACAATCTTTTGTTTTCAAAACCGATTTTCACAAGCAATTCAATCTGATTTCGCATCGCCATTTATAAGATGCGTGATTTATAAAACTCTTTAATTTCACTAATTTCACTATATTCCAATTTTAAATAACTTATCTTTTTTCCGGAATGAATGCGTATAAATGTTTGATATTTTTAAAATCCTTGAAAAACGTATTCAAAAAAGGAAAAAGAATTCATTGACAAATCCAACTATTTTACGGAAATGAAAAAAAAAAAATATCTTTACGACGAATACTGTTGTATTCCTTGAAAAATAGGCATACCAATTTAATACCATTATCAAAATAATTTAAATTCATTCATAATTTAATTCATTTATAATTAAAAGTAAATTCAATGCGAACAGCATTTTACTTAGCCTTTGATAAAGACGATATTTTTAATTCTAAATGTAATAAGTTTATTTTTAAATGGTGATATTATGACCCTGATACATCTGATAAATTTTAATAATTTTATTGTTCCTTTTTAATTTTAATAATTTGTTGTCAAAACATGCATATTTCTACTCATTGAATTTTCTGGGTTTCCAAATTGATTAAAGCATATTAAAGTGAATAATTTTACATTATTATACTACTACAAACCCATTTTTGATCACTTATTACTTATGTTTTAAAAAATCCAATTGATAAATATATCAAATTTCGTAATTTTTTTTGTAGGTTGGGGTTAATTGTAATGTTTTCGATTTTCATCGAACTTTTATGACATAATATATTCATAGATGAATTAAATAAAGTAAATCTAAGTGAAACCCACATTGTATAATATCTAGAAGAAATGTATACATTGATATATATATATATATATATATATATATATATATATATATATATATATTGGTGTGTATGTGTGTGTTACTTAAAAAGTAAAGATTTATTCTATTTAATTTATTTATTTCACCTTCATTAAAATTTGGAGTTAAATTAATTTTTCTTATGTCTACAGTTTCTAAAGAATTTGGAATTATCTTACTCTTAATTTCCAAATACTGGCTGTTTAAAACGGTCATTGGACGCTTTTCTTAAACATTTTAAAAATGAACATTTGATTTTTTTTTTTTTTTTTTTTTTTGTTTAGTATAAATTTGGTAAAAATTTAACTTTAGCTAATTTTAAATGCAAGGAGTTGCAGACCTCCTAGATTTCCCTGAATTCATTAATCTTCATTATATTCTTTTAATTTCTTTAAAATTCGTGATAAAATATTGGAAATTGGTGATAAAATATTTCTTTCTAAAAACTAAAATCAATTTAATTTACAACATTTTCTTTAAAATATTACTTTATATTTTCTACTAATAATTCTCTCAGAAAGCTATTTAATTTTACTTCGTAACTTGCTGTATAAATAGTTACAAATCTTCATCAGTTAAAAACTTTTGGATCTATTTCAAACTATTTTAGAAGAAATCAAGAGTCAGACAAAGACTTTCAATATTATCAATAAATGCAGTATTTTAAATTTTATTAAGGAAATAACATTTATATTTTAAGCAATTAGGTATTTGAATAGGTAATTTATTAACTGTTTGCTAAAAAATTATGATTACCTTCTTAATGATTCTTTGGTTCCAATGATAAATTGGTTGAAAAATTTTAAGATTGATATTTTTGAGAATCATTTAACAAAGTTAATATTTTGAACCTATGAAACATTACCTACGACTATAGTTTTATTTTCTTATTTTTAAACCGTTTTTATGCAAAACTCTAGCCATATATTTTCGAGGCTAAATTTTTAATAATATTAAATTTTTCAATACATTGACGATATTATTTTTAACATAATTTGATCTTACAATTTTCAATTAGTTTTGAAAGAAATAATATACATATGTTTAATTTAATATTTTAATAAAAAAAACACAAACAACAATTACACACAAAATAAAGAGCATAACTCAAATATTTATATTCGACTTACAAAATAACATAGGACTCTCATTAGAAGGAGAATAAAATGGGACGTTAGGATGACATCAAAACAGAATAGAGTGTTTTATGTGTCCAGGTCACCCACAGAAGAAAGGGTTCATCATTACTGTCAATATAAGTTATTTTAATAATATCTTAATCCATCAGAATGCACTGTTGTGCAGTAGGGTCATCTGTTGAAATCAGCAGTTACTCTCAAATCTGGAGGTTTATCATGTAATACAATTTAGAAATATTGAAAAATATTTACGCGGAAAACCTATAAGGCTTATATGATTCTGCTAGGATTTCAAACTAAAATTTAGAAAATTCAAAAATTGATATCTGCAACCAATGAATAATTTCATATTTGTATCTATTATTTTCATCAATTTTTGCAGCAATTTAAATTATTGTGTGTTTACTTTCACAATTTATTTCACTCAGAACTTTTCTAAAATAAAATTAATTTGTAACAATAAAATGTATTTAAAAGGATACATTAGTTTCATAGACAGTTTAATTCTAAGTTATTTTTCACTATTTCTTTTATTTCCAATTCTTTCTTAAAATAACAAATTCATGATTATTCTTTGAAAATCATTTTATCGGTTAAATTTTTTCCTTCAAGATTTTTACAATAAAAAATTGCAATTTATGGTTTTAAAATAATAGAAAAAGATAATGGTTTGTGATTTTTGAAGACCTTCATTAATATTAAACCTAAAATAAATCATCTTATAAACTTGTTTCATTTTATAAAATTAGTTAACTTATATATGTATATAGTTTTTTGAATACACTTGAATTCAAATTGCAAAATGATTTTCGAAGTCTTATTTTTTTTGTGTTTCATCTAATTTAGTTTTAAATCATTCTGTGCCTCATGCGCTTCGATTTGTTTAATTTCAATTAATTTTTAAATGAAATATTTTTGCTTAATTTAAAAAGAGCGAAGACGATTAATCTTTAATAAATTAAAAGCAGTCTATAAATGTTAGCCATGAATTTCTTTTGGTTTTTGAGGTACTTCCTTTTCCATTTTGAGCTATTCGCTTTCAATACAATTTTCGCTGTTTTTCAACTTCAGTTTTTTTAAATTAATTGAAGTTACCTTCATGAAGACGGACCCTTCATTTTAGAAATAAGTACATTCTGGCATCAAATTCTTTAAATTAGATTTATTTTCCAAAGAAAAGGAAAATACTACTTGTATTCAAATATTATGTACTCCATTATAAATGCTATCAATTAATTTTAGTAATTTTGAAATCTAAATCATATAAGAATAAATGTACTTATGAATTAATTTTTATATCTAAAGACAAATTAAATGAAATTCTGATAAAAATTAATGGCATAAAGACGTTTATATGACAGAAAAATAACTAACACAAATCTTGCC
This sequence comes from Latrodectus elegans, assembly GCA_030067965.1. Taxonomy (NCBI): domain Eukaryota; kingdom Metazoa; phylum Arthropoda; class Arachnida; order Araneae; family Theridiidae; genus Latrodectus; species Latrodectus elegans. The sequence continues at coordinate 89,694,109 of CM057817.1, read as the reverse complement.
ACTTTTTTTATCTTTTATCTAATGTATTATTTGAGGTTATAGCATTTAATTTGAGCCTTTCTAACATTAATACGATACTTCACGGTACAACAATAGAGAGAAGATATTAATATTTTTAGTAAAAAGATCTACTTTTCGAAAGTGAAATAAGAAATTAAAATATATAAAAGTAAATTTATAAATTAAAATGTATAAAATTTTGAGATAAATATCTCAAAAATTTAAAAACAATAGTTGTATTCTTAGAAATACTATATGATTATTTATTTGATAAATTATTGCAGTGATATTTCTCTTTAAGTACATGAAATATAGTTTACTGCATTATAAATCAAAGAACTAATATCATTTATTTATCAGATCAGAGTATACATATTAGAAAAAATGCCAACTTTTTTTACACTTTTGAGACAGACTATAGACACGAAAAAATAACAATAACGAACAATTTATTGGTGTATACTTTTTGGATTTGTGATTGACTGAGCTGTCAGCGTTGCATAAGGATAATAGTGTTGACTGACTTGCGCACGTCTCCACTCACAACTCACTTTCACCTTATCTCCAGTTTATTGGGAATCTTGGCTTCCTTTTACAAAAATGAATGTATCTGTATTTAAATTGAAGATTTTAATGAAGTAAGCAAAATATTTTTCTTCGTTGTCGAATGAAATACACTTGAAATACCTTAGTTAGAATGTAGAAAATATTAGCGAGATGATCTGAATGATTTTCTTTTAGTTTTTAACTATCTTAAAGTAAATGATTTTATAGTTAGATTATAATAGCCTATAATAAAATTAAAGTTATGAACAAATGCTAACACTACTGCACTAATTAAAACATTAAAAAGTCAAGTGATGAAAATATTTATGGAAATAGCTGATAAATAAAATAGCTAATTTTATATGGATAAACAACCATTAAATTTTTCAGCAATCATTGTTTAAAGCTTTAAATTCATAAAAGTTCGTTTATAAAGTTTCAGTAACATTTCAAAAACATAGACATGTCTAAAAAGTATGCGTCTGAAGGATGTGCAAACATAGTACTTTTTTTTCATTTACTTACTAATTTATATCCGTTCTTTTAGTTTTTTAGCAAGACTTTATAGTAATAAATTTTGAATAAAATTTATGTGATTTTATTATAAAATGTAAACCTTTCAATTTTGGAGCTCAAACGTCTTAATTATTACATTTATTATAATTTGTATTATTGTATTCCTTATTTCTATATTTATTATATTTGTATCTTTATTATTATATCTATTATATTTGTTATATTTTGAAACTATGTACGAGCATATTCACTAAAATAAAAGTATATCATTAAATTAACGACAATTAAATTTTTTTTTTACAAATATAAATCATTAATTTAGCAAGCATTAGAAAATTGTGCATTAATTTCGCATGTTAACTTAAATAAGTGAAATGAATATATTTTAATGCGTGTTATTATTCCTTATTCAATTATTTAACTATGTTTAATTTATAAAAAAATAATTAAAGCAGCAATTGTCTTATTTAAAAGCTTAATATTTATGTTACATTCATAAATTCTAAATCTCACCATAAAATTTGCTCACAGAAAGTATTGATAAATTGTGTAGTAACAAATTTACCTAATTTATCATTATAGAGTATGATAATGACAAATTATGTTCGATCTTAAGGTTTTCGATTAGAATTAAGTCATGGAGCTTCTGTTCTTAACTTGACTAATGAAATCAGTAATTAAATTGTGGGTAATAGATTTAAGACATTGACTAAAAAGAAGAGGGCGATTATTAGTTCAGGTCTTGACAAAATAGATCCATTAGAATGTATGATAGAAAATTTCCGAAATTGAGTATAAGTAATTACCAACTTTAAATAGATTTTAAACGAGCTTATGATTGAATAGATAGAAAAAAATTGTAAGGATTAAAAGAATTAAACATTTCTTTTAAATTAATCAGATTAGTGAAAATGACAATGGCATCAGTGAACTAAAAAGGGAAGGGTTGAGACTATTTGTCTCGAGAATTTTAAGATATGACTGAATTGAGACAGAGAAACACATTTTACACTTTGTTGTTTAATGTATGTCTAGAAAAGTATGATAAGCATATTATCAAATAGAGGTCGTATTATTTTCAGTTAAACTATGAAAGTTTTGGCCGTTGACAATGAAGTAATTTTGTTAAGGAAAAGCAAGAAAGCTGTGATTGAACAGGTTAATAGCTCATAGAAGCTGGTACTTTTAGACTAGAAGTCAATTTTAGAAAGTCTAAAAGCATAATCCTGGGTTGAAAGAGAAAAAACTGGGATGAAAGGTATAGATACTGGACTAAAATTAAATAAAGAAGTTAAGTTTGAAAGAGTTACGTAATTTAAATACTTTTGTTCAATTGTAACAAACAATAATGATATTATTCCAGAACCAACGACGGCTTAATGCAGATTACTGCAGATTTTTTTCTCTACAGTTTTACTACAGAAATTAAAAACTGTAATAGAAAGTGAAGAGGAAATTTCCGGTAGTGGAGTGCCCATATCTACTCCTACCACCGCTGTGGAGTTCAAGATCAAAAACTCTAATTTTTGTTAAGTTTTCAGATCAGAACTTATAGATGTCAAAAGGGGCTTACGGATCAGAAGGATAATTTCCAATACATTTGGATTTTGACTGACAGTCGTGCCTGTATTCAGCCCCTCTCTAAGTGGTCTGCTGTTGGAGAGGAGACTAACCTAGACACTTAACAGAATTTCGCCCAGTTGTACCATACATTTTCAGTGGATTCCTTCAAATGTTTGGATTAACGGGAGTGAAAAAGTCAACACCTTGGCCATATCTATTGCGGAGGAGGATCTCACTCCTTGTGAAAAGAACACCTGCTGTGGGATTTCTTCCCCGGCTAAAATAAAATTGAATAAGTTTTCTAAAACTCATCCCTACCACTCTTTGTATTTTGCAAATAAATAAATAAATAAATTTAAATTTTAACAAAGGACAAGCTCCTGCAGGACTCTCACCTTTTCGTAGACAATTCGTATATTTTCGGATTCATGGGGATTTTCAAGCTCTACAAGAGCCAAGATTAACAACAACATATTTAATATACATTATGTTTCAATGGAAATGACTATAATTTTTTTATATAAATTATTTTAAAATTACTTCATTTTAGAAAGATTGTATTGAAACAATAATATAAAATTGTTTTCAGTGATTAGGTGTAATTAAATAACTATCCATTTTTGATTTGTGATAAAAATTATGTGTATTATTAAAGAGAATAATACATATTATATATATATATATATATATATATATATATATATATATATATATATATATATATATATATATATACTTTAATTAAATATTTAATATAGTAAAGTAATTCATTATAATGCTATGAACTCATAGTATCCGCACATGATTTTCTTCCTTATGCTACCTTCTAAACACAATGGTGACAAAAATTAGTCCTTTTACAATAGTAATAATCATCGTTAACCAAATATAATCAACGAACGACAGAATTAACTACATCGTTTGTTGCTTATATTTAGCTTGTAAAACAACTTCGTAAGAAATTCAGATGTCCTTCAAACATAACTAGCAACATGTATATTGACATGTTAAAAATAAGGTTTCAAATGAGTAACAAATAGTTTCGATAACTATTAAATAGTATTTATGTTGAATTTGACTACAGCGTAATGAAATTGTGTCAGAACAGGAAAATTCTTTAGTACAATACCTATATGGTTTACAAAAAACTTTAGTCTTTACCTGTTCTTGGAATAGATGCCTTTTATCAAAAGCTTCACCAGTAGCTTTTGATAAAAAGTACTGATGGATTAGTGGATACGAAGCTCCAACGCGTATATTCTAAAAATTAGTTCACATTAATGTTGTGTAATCCAAAACGGCAAACCTTTTCGAAACAAGGAAAAAAGTAATTTACGGAAAGTGGACAAAAATTTGGAAGAATTTCATTTTCCTCTACTTATTTACGTTTCATTGCGTTGCAAAATATGATCCCATCCTAAAGCATAATGCTGAAAAATGTATTCCACTTTTCAATCAACTTGAGATGACCAGACATTTCTTTTCTTGGTCTACTTGTGAGCTAAATGAAATAGATAAAAATCTCCGTGAAGAAAATTAAGGAAAAAGTGTGGAAAAAATGTATATTTAATGTCATAGAATTTCTATTGTAATCTTTATGATTTCGAACTGAAGTAAAATAAATATTGAGTACAATATTTCACTTGGAAATGAAAGCTTAAGCTGTTTCTATCTCTCAATTACAGCTCTATTCTTCATATGATCGATAATAGGTTAATCGAATGAAAAAAAATAGACAAATCAGTGTTATATCCGCAATATAAGCAACGAATAAGTTAATTTTTGAGTATTTTTAAAGGAAAATTAAATAATGCTCAAATTACTAAGAAGGCCCTTGAGAAATGTTCAATATGAATGAAGGACGGAAAAATGATATATTTGCCCCTTGAATTACACTTTGTGTACCTGCCTTATATAGCCATACCTGGTACCTCATTTTGTAGGCATATGTTTCGTCTTTCAAAAATTAGGAACAGTTCTTCATGCAACTATTTCTGGTGTCTGACTGTAAGAACCTAATGAAAATCTTAATTATTCCTTGATTGGTTTCATTTTAGTTGTTATTAGAGGAACACAAATTTGAAACTGAATTTGATATATTTTTGCACAACAACAGATTTATTTCTTTAAAAATATTCCCAGTTGCAATAACCGAGATTTTTTGATATTTAAAACCAGTTATTTATTCAAAATATAATATTTATTGAAAAAAATTTGTATTGTAGTCCTAATTCTAATAAAACTTGTTTGATTTCAATTTCTAATAGTCGTTTTGTTAGTTAGAATTATAAGATTTTTTATATGTTTTAAAATTACGCAACTAAGCAACTCATTTATGACAAAACTGAATTATTCTACCTTAAGTTTTATAACATAATTTGTTAATTTTAATAAATGTTAAGATTTGAGTTTTAAATTTATTTATTTAAAATGTTTTCTAAAAATTCTTTAAAATGAACAGGAGCAATTTACATTTCAGGAGTAAATGTTTAAAAAATACAATAAAAAAAGGTGTATAGTTCCAATAATATAAAATCTTTCTGTTACGTTATAATTGTTTTATATCATTCAAATAATATAATAACTACTAAAATCATATTATTTTCTGACATTTTAGTTTTGAAGAAACCAGATAAAACTTCAGCAATATGAATTTCGCATTCTAAAGTATCCTCCTGACCTGCGAAGAATAAGAAAAATTAAAGCAAAGTTGCAAGAAAAAAAGGGAAATAAATAATTAAACGCTTTGGGTTCATAATACCTTGTGCAGTCATTTAAAGTTATTGATTAAATATTTCATTTCTATTCCATGTAAAAGTTTCTAAAAAATCTAAAAGTTTAAAAAATTTAAGAATGCGTAAAAATAGCGCACAGTTTTAAAATATTTAATTTTCCATGTTTTGATTGTTTGATCATTGTTATCTCAAAGCAAATTTATATTATTAAGGTACTATATCCAAGAAATGTAAAAAAATTAATATCCCAGTAATTTATATCAAATGTTGTTGTGGGAATTTTTGTCATTTACAAATAAGGCTAATAAGGAACTTAAACATTTTATGCATAATGTTAGTTTTCACATGTTATTGCATTTAAGTAAATAAAATGTAATTTGTTTTATGATAATAAACACCTTTTTAATTCTATTTGTTCTTATATAGCTTCGTTAAAATATATGACCTGCGAAGAATAAGAAAAATTAAAGCAAAGTTGCAAGAAAAAAAGGGAATTAAATAATTAAACGCTTTGGGTTCATAATACCTTGTGCAGTCATTTAAAGTTATTGATTAAATATTTCATTTCTATTCCATGTAAAAGTTTCTAAAAAATCTAAAAGTTTAAAAAATTTAAGAATGCGTAAAAATAGCGCACAGTTTTAAAATATTTAATTTTCCATGTTTTGATTGTTTGATCATTGTTATCTCAAAGCAAATTTATATTATTAAGGTACTATATCCAAGAAATGTAAAAAAATTAATATCCCAGTAATTTATATCAAATGTTGTTGTGGGAATTTTTGTCATTTACAAATAAGGCTAATAAGGAACTTAAACATTTTATGCATAATGTTAGTTTTCACATGTTATTGCATTTAAGTAAATAAAATGTAATTTGTTTTATGATAATAAACACCTTTTTAATTCTATTTGTTCTTATATAGCTTCGTTAAAATATATGCTCCAAATATTAAAAATTTTGTTTTAAATATTATGAAAAATATAAAAATATTATATAAATATTGCACCAAGTATTACTGTAATAATATTTTATGAACCTAAGTAAAATAATAATATATTATTAGAAAGGCACTCAACAGGAATTTTATACATTCCAGTAGAAGTAATTAGGATCGTTTTTGTACACAAATATGGAATTAGACATTTTTGAAATTCTGAATGCACACTAACTTACAATTACGAAAAATGTAATTTATAACATTAATTGCATTTATAAAAAGACAAAGTAGCAAAATATCATGGCCCCATATTGGCAAATTGTGGCGTTATCTAGGTTCATTAGTACACGGCCTAGATTGGTTCAATTTTGCATGGTCTACATTTCATAATTTATGACTAATGTGCATTGCCTAGATAGGACCAGGATTGGCTGCCAATTGGGGCAGGCTAAATTTTGGTGCCAAAATTGGTCCGATCTAGCAAACCAAGCTAGGACCAATCTTGGCAACAAGTGTCTAAGTTTCGCAGATCATATATCTGTAACAAAAGTTCTTATTTTAAATTGTTTAATTAAAAACAAGCCATTTTACATTATTCTATAATCTACACAATTCATTTTTTTATTTTAAAGTTGCAGTTGCTGCATCTTATATAATTAAAGTTATAATGATTGAAATTTACTATTATGCATGCTACTTTAAAAAGTTATTTAAAAGAGACAAATTTGTTATTTATACAATACCTAAGCAATTTAGCGAAATTACAAATAAGATTTTTATAATAAAAATCATATTATATTGAAAATAGCATTTAAAGAAGTGAAGTAAGGAACAAATAACTATACTTATTAATTTTGAATCAACATGAGCTGTTTAGCACATAGCTCTAATTATTGAGCATACTATATTCTAAGTAATCATATTAGCAATACAAAATTTTGATTTGTTTAATATTAAAAGCAAATCCCGTTTCTGTATTACTCAATACTTACTGTTTATTCAAAGTGTCAATTTTTGGATATAAATTCATAATCACATTTTTATATTTCACACTATTTTTATTTTACAAAATGAATAGTGATTTTCTAATAAATGAATTCCAATTAAATTAAAAATTAGATTTTGCTCTTTTTTTCAAGAAATTCTAGCAAATAAATACGCACTAAAAATCAATCTCTTTCTACATATAATTCTCATGAAGAAAATAAAATTCTTAATTCTGTTAATATTTCTAACTTATAATGAATTGCTCTATATTTAACAGAAAAAGGATTAAATAATAGTATTAATCTGAGTGCACAGCTTTCATTAGATGTTAATCACTAATTGTTACAAAATTTCAATTTTAATTTACATCTCACGCAAATTTTCAAATAATTTTTTCCTTACAGAAGAAAAAATATAAATGAAACTGCACAAGTTTTTGAAGAATTGAATATTACTTTAAAACAAAAGTTGCTCAAGTAGAGAAATTTCATTCAGAAAATACTAATTAGGCAATAGAACAATTCGTTTTAAAAATTTAATATAATACATGTATTTTTACATTTTAAAAATGCATTTTATTTCTTTGCATTTCTACTACCCAACTGTCTTTAACTGGCCTTCTTTCACCATAATTTGTCAAGATTTAAACGGCATCTATATATTTAGCAATAAAAATTACAATAAATGAAATTGCTTTTCTCATGTACACTTTCATTATATTAGAAACTAATCGTAGCTCATTTTTAATTTAAAAAAGAGAGAGTTTTTCAATTTTTAAAAATTTCTAAAAAATTTATATTCTGATGATTTTTTAATTATATGTTTGTAATCAAAGTTTTGAAATTGTTTCTTGAGAATAACTTTAGTTGACTTACTTCAGTTAAGCTTTTGATCATATAATAAACAAATATTAAATTGAATAATAACTGGTCATTTTAATAATGTTTCTTACCAAAAACTATCAATCAATGAAAGGAACAGATAAAAGAAAAATATTCTGTGGTAGAACTCTCTATCACGAAGGTTTTTGAACAATTATAACATTGTTCTGGAAACGGCCACTAATTAATACCCAACATAAATATTGTTTGATAGATTACTACGAATTTTTTTCTAAATATTATGTTTTGTCAAGGTGATTTTACGCATGTATATTAAATAAGGAGGATTTATATAAATGTTTTCTGAGCTTCATAATGTGTAGAGCCAGTGTTCATTTATCGGGACATTAACATAAAAGGAAATAAAAAACTAGATTTTTTGAGTAGAAATCAATAAAGAGGATACTATTTTATGATGTACACATTATTTATGAAATGTGTGCAAACTTACTATTAATCATATTTTTATAAATTTTTCATTTTTAACTAGATTATATTAATTACGCATAGAATATTAACACACATGCTGTAGAAAAACATTTCACACAATTTATAAAATGAATTATATTTATACCGGCTGTTAAAAAAAATAACTTTCGAAAATGTGTTAAACAAGCCGTTCTAATCTTTTTATTCATTTTCAATAAAAATAATAATTAAAACATTACTGAGATACTTTAGGTTTTTGATAGTTATTTTAATAATTAAGAGTAATATATAAATCAAAAATTCAACTTCTAGCAACACTAGAGTTAGCAAAAGTTTGAATACTGAATAAGTTGTATTAATTTACTATTATTTATTAAAGAGAAACTCATAATTTCAATCCAAATTCTGATTTCATTCACACTTAAATTTTAATTTAGTACAAGATAAAAATAATTGACAATAAAATTTATGTGACTCACCTAAGAGCTATAAACTAATATACAGGAATTCATATCACAGGCACACTTATGAATACATAAGATACCAATAATTAAAAAATTATAACGGAAAAAATAGTTCTCTCCTTTCTGACTCAAAGACAAACAATGTTATACTAAATGTGATTAATTTCATTTGTTTTGAATACATAAAATTGGATTCTAAGAAAATATTGTTTTAAGAGATTCCCCTTAAAAAGAGGTCTATGAAAAGTAATCATTAAAACTTTTAATATAGGTATTAGAGAAGGTACAGAGAAAATTTTAACCTAATTATTTTTTGAAGCCTCACCAATTTAAAATCATTGCAGTTTCACCTGACTGTGTGAATACTTGTTTCCATTTAAATATTTAAATAAAAGAATTAAGACATAATGCGTAAGTTTTATGCTATTTATTTAAAATAAATAAATTGGGAAATACAAAAAAATCATTAAAGTTACAATTTTTATTTATATATTTTTTTTAAATCATGAGTGACAATTTATGTTTTAAAAATTTTAATTATTGAATTTTCTAAGAATGAGTAATAATAATGTATAATACAATTTCTGGGTAACTGTGAATTATGTAGTAATTAAATTAAACTACTTAGTGCATTGATAAGCAATATAAATAATTGAAAGTTGAAAAATACAAATAACATTTGATTTTATGAGCACTTTTGCTATAGATCCTATAACTTCGATAAAATTTTTTTAACAACATTTAGGTTAAGATTATTTTGATTAATTAATGGCTTTTGATAAGTTTAACTGAATGACAAATAAGTAATAAATACCTCATTTGTTATTCAGTTGAGAAATTACCATTATGTTATTCTATCAATATACTTATTTCATTGCTTATATTACATTTGAGTATATTATTAAAACATACTAAAACTGACTGGTAAAAAGTGTATCAGTATATAATGCATTAAGAATTTATAAAAACTAAAAAGGCAAGCTATTACTTTATTTCCATGCCACTACAGCAAAAATAGCGTCGTGATTATTATCAAGTTAAAATTATTTGCATATAAATTGTGGGTTCCAAGATTTTCATTTGCTTTGTGCATCAAAAGCCACCACATACATTTCGCAAGATATAATTACTGATAATGACAAGCCAATAATTATATATATTTATATTAAGCCAATAATTATATATATTCAAGAACATAAATATATATATTAATATACATAACACTATTTTTGTCTATATATTAAAGATTTTAACCATTCTACAGCA